>OZ024734.1:21456952-22129452 GCA_964016875.1 Fallopia convolvulus | reverse complement strand
ATCCCAAAGAGTCTAAGCTTGTGAAAGTTAATGCACCGGCTCAAGTTGGACACGTAGCCATTCAAGAATTTTATAGATCTCAAGCACTTCAAAAGCACTTGTTTTTCATGACGATCTAGTGCATAGAAAGCCTTTGGGTATCTATTGTCCTCCTCGCCGGGTTCCAACTCCGGACACTTGCACAATTCCTTTAGATCCTTTCTAGCCGACCACTTGTCTTTTGACTTTCCCAGAACATCGAGAATGGTGAAGAAAAGATTATCGAAGACATTCTTTTCAATGTGCATGACATCTAAATTATGTCTTACCAATAGACTGGGCCAATAAGGTAGGTCCTATAAAATGCTTTTCTTCTTCGAACCCGAACCTCTACTGACCGTCTTATTATGCTGCTCGGCCCCCACTTCAATTATCTTCATCAACCCCATATTGTTAATCTAGTCTAATATCTCGTGTCCAACCCGAAGACATTCATTTTGTGTTTCTAATGCAAAATCTAGCCACGCAGCATTGAAGTGCCTCCATGCCTCTGCATTTGACGGATGTCTCATCACCCCCATTTTGTACGTGCTCTGCATATCATCTCGTGTGCTCGGCATTCACCACCGATGCGTACAACCTTTGCAACCGTGGAGTTATTGGCAAGTAAAACATACGAGAATATGGAATGGGCTTTGACGTGTCTTGCCTCCATCTAGGATACTCACATATCTTGCAATCAGTGTATCTGCATCTACACCCCCAATATATCATGCAAGAGTTTGGCAACAATCAATGGCCTCGTACGGAAGCCCGAGACCCTCACCAGTTTTTTCGTGTTGTAAAACGTGGCTGGTAATGTGGTCTCCGGGTGTGAAACGTGTTCGCAGAAATCCTAGATCATGTCGTATCCGCGCTCCGTAATCCTTAACTTTGACTTTAGGCTAAGTAGCTCAGTCGCCGCCTCCAATTGGGTCATATCACATCCAATCCACAACGACCTATTTGAGGCTGAAATATGTCGTAAATACGTTGTGCATTGGGATTGGGCGCTTCAGTATTGTTCCCCCTGCTCATGCCTTATATCCTCATTCCGGACGAGATCATCAGTAGTGTAATGACTTCGGACATTAAAACCATCATAAACCATCTACTCCATTCGATTATCATTCCCAAATACTGGTGGTGTTGGATCAGTACTACTACAACCTTCATACCATCTAGACTCGGTCAACAAGGCAACGAACGTTTCATCTGTCTCCACGTTCGAAACCCAATGGTAATAGTTCGGAACAAACCCATCCTTAACAATGTGATAATGCACATCATCTACGGGAATCAGTTTCCTATTCTTGCACCTCCGACACGGACACCGTAATTCGAATAGGTCATATGTCGGCATAGATTTGTAGAAGTCGATAAATTGCTTAAAGTCAGCTAAAAACTCTCTATTTAAAAAACCATCTATATTACGCACATACATCCATTCACGCATTTTTCCTTCCTGCAATTCAATATAAGACTATAATTAATTTAATTCGGTACATATAATCCTGGATGTGGTGACCAAATGGACGCCGATTAGCGACCATATGGACGCTAATTGGCGGTAGCGACCATATGGTCGCTAATTGGCGTCCATTTGGTCGCTAGTTAATGTCCATTTGGTCGCGACATACTGTATATGTAAACACAAACTTTCTTCAGCCGATTGCTATACTATATGAATATAACAATTACTTAACACAATCTCTTATAATTATATAAACGAAAACTTTCTACAAACAATATTTGTGTAAAACGATATCATGATGGAATGAAATGTGGCGAATAAGTTTTAAAATACATACCTTTGATGAAGCTGTCGGAAAAATTAACGTAATTCCTTCCTATAATCAACTCAGTTTTGTGAATGATTGTTTCTTTCTTTTGTGAATTTTTTGGAAAGAGCTATGTATGAGGTTGTGTTAAGGTGGCAGAATAAGAGTGAAGTTTTTACACATCTAGGTATGTATGTTGAATTGGCGACAATTTTACCAAATACATTATTTAGCGAAAAAAAAGCGGGATTTCACCAGCCAAAATTGATGTTGTCCGTCAAAACATATGATCCATGACAGCGACCATATGGTCACTACATATAGCAACCGCATGTTCACTGACATAGGTTTGGTGGTCGTGCATTTATTGCGACTAAATGGGGTTGGCGATCATGTGGACGCAACAATTAGCGGCCATTTGGTCGCTAACTTGTTTTGACATTAGCGACCATTAGCGACTATCTGGTCGTTAATTAGCAATCATATTATGTGGTCGCGAAAATATTGTCACTAAATTTGCATAATGGTGTAGTGGAGTAAGAAAAAAGAAAAAAGAGAGAAGTAGAAAAAAAAAAGAAAAAAGGGAAGAAAAAGAAAAAGAGTAAAAGGAAAAAGGGAAAAAAATGAAAATTGGTCATTAAATTTTTTTACTCGCTCAAACAATAGTGAAATACACGCATTATGCCACATCAGCATACATGTGTTTAATAGAACACAAATAGTTAAATTCAAGTGTTTAATAGAACAATACTAAAAGTCAGGTGTCTAAGTGACCAATTGACACAAGTACAAGTGTTTTTATATGTATTCTACCAATTAATATATTGTGCTATTCTTTTTTTGCATTAGTTAAAGTTGAATCTTTAAATTTTAATTGTCATTATGAATTCTCTCATCATTTGAAAAAAGGTATTGTTTGTTAATTCTATTAATAAAGTATAAAGTTCTTATAGAGAGCTCTCAAACACTTCATTCCTTTTCTTGCAAATTTGAAGCATTTGGAAAGTATTCCTATTGGTATTACTTTTTATGTCCTTGAAAGGGCCTGTTTGGATTACATACCATGCTATATTATTTTATATTATAATATAATAAAGTTTTGCATTATATAATACAATATAATGCATTGCGAGATGTAATCCAATCAAGCCCAAAGTTGAAAACTAAATTACATGTATACGAGAACCATATTGTTGTAAAGAATTTTAGGGTCAACCACCTAGATTTCGACAAGTCACTATCCTTAAGCTAAAATCCTTTTGAGATTGGTGGTGACCTGCACATGAGAGGTATTGTCTACTATGAACTTCCATTAGATAGTGTTTCAATTTAGGTTGTGTGGAATAATAAAACTCTAGTCTTTGAAGATATGGTGAAAGATTCAATACAAATATTACATATAGTTAACTTGCAACTTTGGTAGCCTTCTACAGGTTTTATTAGGCAACAAGAGGATCATCATTCATACTTTCTTCAATCTAATGTTCATCTTCATAGCAGGACCATTTGACTTAGTTGTAATCCTTGTCGTACCTTGATCAACTAACTTGGAGTTTGTTTGATTGGTTCCAATGCATCATTGATTGTGTCGTGGAGTAAGAGATCACAACCTAGCACAACCATTGATACATTAGAAGCTCATGCTATATTTATGGGTTTGTATTATATTAAACTTTTCATAGTCTGATGGACTAGGGGTCGCGCATACGTAATCCCTATACACACGTTCGGTAGGGTGTCATCCTAAAACCAATTGACAATAAGAGGAGTAACCATAACTTTATATACTAGTCTTATTTATTCACAACTTTTAGATGTGGGAAGCTTATATTCTCAACATACCCTTGTAAGTGTAACTAAGATGTTTGAGTTGACACTTGGATAACTGATGTCCGCCTTTTTAGTCATGTTTTTAGGGTGTGTTTTTAGTGTCTTTGAGTCTTTTTCTTTAGTTTTGTGTTTTTTTTAGTCATTTGTGTAGGTTTTCGTATTTTCATGAGATATGGAGTCTACATAAGCTTTGGTGGTGTTTTGTAGGTTTTTAGAAGCTATTTGGAGCACTTTTGAGGAAAGGAGCGAAACCGATGAAGATAGCACTCAAGAAGGAAGAAAAGATGAAGATTAAGCGCTCAAGTAAAGTCATTGAAGATCAAGTTTGAGCTTGGAAAGAGATAGAGAATTTCGTTACAAGAACATAGGAAAAATAATCGAGTCAAACGGAGTTGTAACGAATCCTCTACGCAGGTTTTACTCAAGACTGCTTTTAGTGCTGAACATGGTCGGTGACGACCCACTTTGGGTCGGTGCCGAGCCACCCCGAGACGTAGCGGAAGACCGAGTCGGCGTGTTTAATGGGCTTTTATCCTATTTCCTTTTATGTTATTAGATAGATAGAAGAGATATATCTTATTAGAAGATATTATTTCCTTATAGATAGATTTAAGATAGATTAGTTTCTCTATAAATACTCTTGTCTACCCTTTAATTTTGTCAACACAATCAATTGCCTTGGAGGGCAAGTAAGGGAGGAGGAGGAGAGAAGAGAGACGATTGAGAGGGAAGAGACGAGATTGTGGAGAAGAACTATCATTTTGGATTCAAGTTGTAAGCTTTCCCTTTCATTAATATAGTTGTTTGTTTTTAATTATGCTTTGTGAGTAGTCTTCCTCTCTAAGGTTGGGGTTGAACCCAACAATGGTTGTGCATGCTTGTTCATGATCATGTTTTGATTGTTTTTATTGCATGAATCTTCTCTCTTGCTCTTAATCCTTGAAACGAAAGTTGAAGGGAATTTCTCATTCATTGTTGAAGAAAAAGCGGAAACCTTGAATCTGAATAGTCAATTTAGGGTTTTAAAGCGAAAGCGAATCTATCCTAGTTGAAGTAGAAGAGATTAGATAGTAAGTTTATTGATAGGACGAAAGTTGATTGATTTACTTGCTTAAAGTTAACGAAAGTTAGCGCCTTTATATGATAAAAGCATGATCTTTATGTTTCATAGCGTTGGAATTGCATGATTATTGTTGTGGTGATACCTTTACCTTAGAATTCTCCTTTCTCTTGCTTAAATTCCTAGATTTAATTGATTGCTTGCGTAAGAAGTAACAAAACTTGATACTGACTATCTCCCGTGGACGAACCTGACCTCCCTGTACTCAGGGGGGTCTTGATTATAAATTTATTTGTTGTCAGGAAACCCTTTCAACAATAACCAAATGGGTGGTGGAAATCTCAATATCTTTTATATCCAAAACCAACACTAGGGGCATCTTAGTCTCTTTACAATCGAAATCACTCATGCACAAGAAACAAGCCTAGAATAAAGAGAAGTCATTAGGTGGATAACTTTGATACTGTATTAAAATTTTCATGGGCAGATGGAATGAGGCTTGCGCATATGTAAATCCAATGGAGTTCTATCCTAAAACTAATTGACAATATGAGTATCCTACAAACTTATATACTAGTCTTATTTAGTCCTAACTTTTAGATGTGGAAAACTTATATTTTCAACAGTTTGTAAGTTGCTAAATTCAATGGATCACTTGATTGGAGGTTTTTGATATTACAAATATGTTACTCTAGCTTGTGAATCTTCTACAACAGCCCCGAACAACAACTCGTATGATTATTGTGACGGTTCCACAACTTTTGCCTTCCTTTGAACATTGTTATGTACCTTTTAATCCAAGGAAGGACAATGTCCGAACTCATGCAACTAACTAATATGGGCTAAGTTTGCCTTCTAATCCACAACTCCATAATCCCGTGTTTGAAATGCCACTAATGTTGACGCATATGATCTACTCTTCTTATATGACTTATTGAGGATGTGCATCTTTTATCATAAAAAGTATATATATTTATTGAGGTAGAATGTAACATGTTCTGACATTTTATGCTTTGAGAAAGTAATGAAAATCTCCCCTCAAATAAAAGAAGTAACACATTTTTGTGTAGAAAACTAGTAGTCAACCTGACTATGTGTGAAGGCTAAAAGAACTTACCCGATAATGCTTATGAACATGATCAAAGTGAGCAAGTGACGAAATACATTACTTTGTTTGTGGAAATAAATAAGTCAGGAATTAATTAAAAGAAAAATTGTTCTAAATATCTTAATCTTATATACGGTTGTGCACTCTACCCTCACCATTCTAAATTTTACAAAATAACATATACTTTGGGGGTCATTGAGCACTCTATCATTGAAGTATCCACACTTTTGGTAAAATTGCTTATTGACCCTCAAATTTTTATTTTGTGATAAAAATGTCCAATTTGTGTACAAATAAATTTTTAATTATTATAAATCTTGTCATTGAAGGATTAAAACAATGGAAAATAAATATTTTTAAAAAAAATTCTATTATTATTTTTGAAATAATTTTAGACAAAAGTTAATAATAGTTTTCATAACTCTTTTTATAGTGTTTAAATTATTTAGTAACCCAACATTTTTAAACTTATATAAAAAGTGTTGTGAATTTTTTTATTAACTTATATCTAAAAATTATTTCAAAAATACTAATGGACAAAAATGTTAAATGAACTTCATATAACGTCAAAGTTATGACTTAAATGTTTAAGTTTGTTAATTATGAAGTTGAAAATTTATATTAGTCAAATAATAAAAGTAATGATATTATTTTATTCTAAATGAGAAAATTAAACCTAGAAAGTTATGTTATTGCTTTGTACCTTACCTAAAATTTATTAATCTTATCTAATATATTTTTTATTGTTAAATTAGTTTCCACTAAGAATGTTTTAGAATTAAAAGAGGTCTAAAATGATTGTCTTTGAAATTTCAATCCATTAAAGAAAAAATCTATAAATTTCAAAATTTTTTTTGTATACAATTTAGACATTTTTATCATAAAACAAAAAAGTAGGGTCAATCCAAATTTTTACCCATTACCCAAAGTGTGGATACTTAGACGATAAATTATGCAACGAAGCCTAAAATATAAGATATTTTGTGAAATTCGAAATTTAATTAAATAAAAAATCAGGATATTTAAAATAATTTTTCCTTAATTATATGCTAAAATTTTAAGCATATAATTTTGTTTTATTACATATCATTTTATATATGAATATTATCATTTGTTTCCTCTTAACTCTCGATAGTCATAGGCATATAAGATCCTGCCGTCATTTTTGAATCGTAGCATTAGGCTACAAGAAGAAAGGGCAAACCGTCACCCTCGATAGTCATAGGCATGTAAGATCCTGCCATTATTTTTGAATTGTAGCATTAGGCTATAAGAGGAAAGGGCAAACTGTCGTCTAAAAAATTCAAAATGGTGACCTCGAAATATTACCCTAAAGCCTTAACTATCAGGCTACAAGATTTTAATACTCACATCAAACTTTTCTTGTAATGGTTCCAATACATATAAATAAAATTAATAGCCTAAAATCTAATTTTAAAACTCTAGAGATTTTAGAAAGTGAGCCATAAAATTAACTAATTTTTTTTGGTCGAAAAGAATACTTAACTTCATTGTAACTCTTCCATTTGTTATTCCTTTATCTTTTCATCTTTTTCTTTGTTTGTAGTAAAAGAAACGGATTTCCATTTGGGTTCTCAGTGAGTTGAGCTATATTTCGGGTTGATAGATTTTTTGGAGATTTGTCCGCTAATCCCATTTCGTGGGAATTTTCTTTCGTTTAATTGCGATTTGACAACCACCTTCGTCTACCAATTAGAAGGTCTGGTGTCAAATCAGTGAGAGAGAGGCTTCGGAAAGGGATACAGCCATGGCGATTTCTCTCTGAAAAAAACCCTAATCTCCTACGTTTTGATCTCTCTGGAAAGAATTTCATGGCATTTGCCAATCTGTTGTTGTTTGAGTCAGCTTCTTCTGCCTACCGCTCCTTCCGAGACACAAATGCTTCCCCGAGCGACGATCTCCGACGGGGTGCTCCGCCGTCCGGCTTACCTGCGGCTCTTTCTCCACTACTGCTGACTCCTCGAAGATGCTTTGTTTCTTCTTGTCTCACGGTTCCTATTCGTTGCAAATGCCGCTCTTCTAGGAGGTGGAGGCTCAATGCGAGCACTTTGCGAGCCTTTGACCATACCGTTAATGGCCAATCTTCGCATTTGGCCGGCGTTGAGATTCCAGTCACGTGCTATCAGGTTGGTGATTGTGATTTTGAATCCTTGTTAGGTTTTATAGTACAGAACTTGAACGTTTGGAACTAGGAGTCAAATTTTGCGGTTCACATGTACAGTGCGATTCACTTGTACCAAATAGCAGTTTATTCTCTTATTCAACCGTATAGAATTTTGGAATTGTTGCATTTCATTTGCACTGGACTACTGGCGTTCTGCTAATGAATTTTACTCTTATTTTAGTATTTGTGATTGAATAAATGTAAGGATGTGGTGTGCCTGAATTGCTTTTCTGTTTAACACTTTTTGATAGTAATCGTAGTATCTTGTGATTGTGTTCTAGAGGTAGCTTGAGTCTATTGCTAGAGGGGGCCTTTTATTAAAGTATTATGCAGTGTGTATTTCTAGAAATGAGAACTTATGTTTCATAGCGGTTTGCAGCTTATTGGTGTTCCTGATAAAGCTGAGAAGGATGAAATTGTAAAGTCTGTTATGGAATTGAGAGATGCAGAGGTGGAGGATGGTTACACCATGGAAGCTGTTGCGGCACGTCGGGTAGGAATATTTTTTTTTTCACCCTTGGTTTCTCACAATCTGACAAGGATGCTGGTCTGAGCAGATTCATGTTATACCAGTATGTCGAACGTGGGTCAATCATGCTTTGTCTGTTTAACTTTTAAGTTGGTGTTGGTACTTATTTCATGTGCAGGATCTGTTGATGGATGTGAGGGACAAGCTTCTTTTTGAACCAGAATATGCTGGTAGTATAAGAGAAAAGATCCGACCTAAATCATCTTTGCGAATCACATGGGCTTGGTTGCCTGGGGCCCTTTGTCTCCTGCAAGAGGTACATTTAGCTGTTGTTTTTAGTGGTGTTGTCATAACGGTTAAGTCCATATACACTCACATTAATGTTCAGTGAGCGGAACCTCTGGTCAATGGTTTAGATTAGCAATTCACTTCATATTTATTTTTGTTTTCTACCTACCTTCTTTCTATCATATTGAAATATGCTTGTTAGTAAATTGATTGAGAGTAATAATACTGATATTATGTTCTATTGTACATGATTTAATTGAAACTCTATTGTTGTGTATGTTTTTTTCCCAAATCCAGGTTGGCGAAGAGAAGCTTGTACTGGATATCGGCCGGGCAGCTCTCCAATATCCAGATGCTAAACAATATGTTCATGATTTGCTTCTCTCCATGGCACTTGCAGAGGTAAAGGTGATCCAAGAATCCTGTGAAATTCCTTGTAATCTAAGTCTTGAAATGCGTACTTTTCTTATCTTGGTGTTTTCTTGAAGTGTGCCATGGCGAAGATCTATTTTGAGAAGAATCAAATCTCTCAAGGATTTGAAGCTCTTGCTCGTGCTCAGTGTCTCCTCAGGAGCAAGGTCTCATTGGGAAAAATGAAACTTCTATCTCAGGTAATATTTAGAGGTGTGTGCCTCAAGCACCATACCTGCTTCATTATCAGGATCTTTTTACTACATATGTGACCGCATTTAGAACAACTTCTAGGCATTAAGGGAGAGCCTCAGTGTGTCGTTCTTTTTCGTTTCTAGTGTCTTGTTTTTCGGTCCCCTTGTATGTTTTTTTTATGTCCCTTTTGTTTTGTTTTTGTCTTGCGCCTTCTAGACACACTCCCGATTTATTTTTGGGAAAGGGTGCGAACATCCTGCCCCCAGACCCCACCTGAGGTGAAATTTCACTGGGTAGTTGTTGTATGTGACCGCATTTACTGAACCTCTTTTTTGTCATACAAGAAAAATGGTGGTACGTTCTATAAGAATTATGCAGTGTTCTTTGTAAAAAACTGCTTTTTATAATGATTATCTAATGTCTCCGCACTAGTTGTGTATTAGAACAACTTCTGAATTTTTTTTTGCAAATATGATGCTTGCATATGTGACCACATTTACTGAACCTCTATTTTTTCAAACAAGAAAGACAGAGATACATTCTAAGAAACATGCAATTTGTTCTATGCAAAAAAAAACGCAGTTTTTTATGCTCATTGAATGTCTCTGAACTTACCAGTGTAATAGAATGACTTCAGGGAATTTCTTTGCAAATATCACTTGCTTTTCCTCTGCCTTTTACATTGAAAACATATGCTTATAGTGATAGCTTGTGATAGGGCATCAGGAAATTCAATCATTTTTTTTTCAAAAGTTAGCTGCACAAAAAAGCCCTTACATCAGGAAACTTGCACTTGGTGTTATTTAGAACTGACTAAATCTGAGAAGATTTATCATGTTCATAGTCTACATTTTTATGTATCAGGGTGATCCTTTTAGATGTAAAAATGTGGAATCCTTTTTACATGACACTTGTCCATGGGATGAAGTACATACAAAATGCATCACTGTTCTGTCATTTTATGTCATAGTGTGATCATTACTACCTTTTTAGGATATATGCAAATTGTTTTTTAATGTTGAATGACGCCAAATGCGTACCAAAAGAAACCAATCACAGGACGCATATTAATACTCTTTACTTGCTAACTAGCATTCTGATGTTCTGAAAAGAACATTTTTTTAAATCCTTCTTATATCATGTAGATACAATTGACTGATTATAATCTAGTTAGAAACGTCATCTGTTTTTATATAAGCTAATGACCTTTATCTTGTTTTCAGATGTTCCTTCCTTCTGTTGAAAATTAATAAACCCATGTCTTCCTTTACAACAGATAGAGAAGTCTTTGGAAGATTTGGCACCTGCATGCACTCTGGAATTATTAGGAATCCCACATACACCTGACAATGCTGAACGCAGGCGTGGAGCGCTTGCAGCATTGCGGGAATTATTACGGCAAGGTCTTGATGTGGAAAGTTCATGTCAAGTTCATGATTGGCCATGCTTCTTGAGTCAAGCACTTGGTAAACTCATGGCTGTGGAGATTGTTGATCTTCTACCATGGGACAATTTAGCTTTTACTCGGAAGAATAAGAAGTCACTTGAGTCTCAAAATCAGAGGGTCATAATTGATTTTGATTGTTTCCACACGGTCTTAATAGCTTATATTGCTCTTGGATTTTCAAGTAGGCAACCAGATCTGGTAATTCCTTACTTTTATCTTGTGTTTTAAAATTACATGCAAATTTTGCTAAATAGCATCTATATAGAATATTAGTGTGCAATATATATTTCCTTGTTGGCAGCTCTCTCTCCTGATGAGTACATGGCCATCAAGAAGTTCAGCTTGATTTTACTCGATTCAGTTATAAATGTATCCACTATCCAGTATTCAACATTAATTTCAAATGGGCCGATGATCCTGTTTTTTTACTGTTTTAAAGGCTACTGTCAAATGTGAGCAACAATTTAAGCCATATGAGATATTTACTCATTGTAATTGTATAGCATCTTGCTATGGTCTGCCAGCTTTCAATTGCAATGCTTTACCTTGTACTGCCATTATGTTGAGGGTTCTCATCACTTCATGCTTGGGATCTTATGTTTTTCAAACTAATGACTTATTGTGAAAACATATATTTTCATGTATTAATTTCGGTCATTTTAGTAGATCAGCAAAGCAAGAACAATATGCGAGTGTTTAATTGCATCAGAGGGCATTGACCTGAAATTTGAAGAGGCTTTTTGCTTGTTCCTTCTTGGGCAGGTATTTTACTATCAATTGTATTTCATCTATTTCACGTTTTCCGTTTTCTATTATAACTATCTGAAATGCTGGTTTTTAGGGTACTGAGGCTGAAGCTCTAGGAAAACTTCGACAGCTTGAGCAGAGTACTAGTTCTGCATCACACAGTACAATATTTGGCAAGGGAAACAAAGATGTTGCTTCTGCAGAACCTTCGCTGGTATATTTTTTTTTGCATGTCCTGCTTTGCTATTTTCATCTTTTATTCTATGTTTGACCCCTTGGTTGATGTTTGGCGTATGATAATTTATTGAGCATCATTCTCTTTACTTGATCTGTAGTGACCACATTACTGCTTTTCTATAAATGCATGAGTACATATGCCATGGCTAATTCATCTCTTCATCCGTTCTCACTTGTGACCAATTTCTCTCCAGGTGTTTTTTTTTCAAGAATCAACTAAATTACTTACTGCTGTCAAATGTATTTGGGGATCTTCAGTTTCTTCCAGAGAAATCACAGCTTCTGGTTGAAAATAACCTTTCTCTTTTTGTACATTAGGTGCATTTTTGTGGAATTGTGTTGGGATGGTATATTGATTCTCTTTTGATCTTCAATTTCTGTCTTCTACAAACCACCTTATATTATTTGTCTGTTCCATTACTGTCCAAGTGTTAATCTCATTGTTCTATTGAGTGGCTGTTGGGGTGTCTTTACTGTTTGTTTGTCATCTTATGTCTTTTGGATGCTGATTTGAATAATTAAACGATGAGATTGCTGTTTGTTTAGTTTATCTGATTCTACACTATCTGGCGAAGTTAGAATGTTGTATTTTGTTTGCTGCATTGTGTTATTGATTCAACTCTTAATGCTGAACTACCAGGAGTATTGGCTGAAAGTTTCAGTACTTGGCTTATTTTCAGATACAAAAGATTGTTCACCATCCTTGGTAAGTTGTTTTTTCTATTAGATTTTGAAGAAAGTCATAAAAATTGCTGTGAGCTACATTTGTTTTAGTTTCTTTGTAGGGGAAGTACTTTGGTCATGAGAAAAGGTTCATTGGAAATAAGCAAAATAAAGGTTCTCCACAGTTTGCTCCTGGCATAAACAGCCGGCCTCTATCACCCACTCTTTTGTCAGAGCGAAGAGTTCCTGATGAGCGGCTTCCTTCTTTGACATCTGCTAGGTATCTTGGACCTGCTGTAAAGCAATTGGCCCCCTCAAATATGCAAAGTCCATTGCCAGAAGCGAACGATAGCAAGGTGAAAAATGTAAATTCAGTGTCTTCACAGCTAAAAAGAGACCTCGGGGCCTACCATCACAAGACAGTAATGAGTTGGTTAATCCCTAGGCATTTTATGGAAAGTTTAAGATTTGCTGCAGTGCTGGGTTTCCTTTTTTGGGCCTCTTGTAAGTTATTGGTCTTACCATTGGGTAGGCTGACTGGGAGACAATCGGCTAATAACTCGACAATCTGGACAGTTGATACCTTGCCTAGTGGTTACAGTGAGCGCAGTTCCATGACTAGGAATATTGCTCATAGTGTCATAGGGCTACTTTCTAAGTTCACCAATAGAGTGGGGAGTCCTTCCTCTTCTATAGGCCGCCAAAAGTCATTTGTTTCTGCTAGCTTGTCATCTCCTTTACATTCAGTATTCCGCACCTCAATGGCTATAGAGGAAGCCGAATCTCTTGTTAGGCAATGGCAGATCATTAAAGCAGAAGTTCTTGGCCCTGATTATCGTACTGAATTGCTCTATGATGTCCTTGAAGAACCCATGCTGCTTCAGGTAAAACTCTTTGGAATTGGAACAACCTTTGGGGTACCATCCTCTTGTTTATATGTAGTTGCCAAAAGGCTTTTGCATTTGGAGATGCATCCAAAGGATTCAATAGAGGATGATTTTGATAGTGGGAATTGAGTCAAATTGACCAAGATCTAGGCATTAGCAATTCTGTTTATATTTCTGAAGTATGTGGACTAAAAATTCCATAACCTACATTTTTAAGGTTTTCATGTTTGAGATTATCTGGTTTTGCTGTGGTAGGAGTTAAAATCATGATTTGTTTCTGAGATTTTACTCATTTTTAGCCAGCTCAATGGATTAATAATCATATAGTTGCTTTGGGTCATGCATACCAATTACCAAGCATTGAGTCTGTGTAATGCCTGGATTTTGGCTAAACCATAGCATGGCCTTTTTTGTATATCAAGAAACCCCTTTGTTTCAATTTGAATTTCTGGATTTCAGATCCAAGAATTCATTCAGATTCCAAATGATATTCACATCTTTAAGTGTCAGTTGAAGTACCATTACACGAGTTTATTTGTATGCAGTGGCAAGCATTGGCTGATGCAGCAAAGACCAAATCATGCTTTTGGAGATTTGTGCTGCTGCAATTGTCAGTACTACGAGCTGACATTCTATCAGATAATGTCAATCCCGAGAGGGCAGAAATTGAAGTTCTTTTAGAAGAAGCTGCCGAGCTTGTTGACGAAACTCAGCCCAAAAATCCCACATATTACAGGTTAGCTAAAGCTAATAGAACTGTTGGATTTTCTCTACACCGTGCATTTTTTTTTCTTCATGAGATCAACTCTTTATCATGATTTTTGTCCGCGCTAATGTACTAATGTAGAAGAGTTAATGGGCACTGAATATCAGTCTGACTATGTTTTGCACTTCAAATTCCATTATCAAAATCATTTGCATTGTTGTGCAACTTTTGCTATTGGACTTTAAGATTTATGTTCAAGTAAAACAACTATTATGGTACAACCGTGTGGAACAATCTGTATTCATGATATTTTAGTTGCATATCCATGATTTTGAAAGACTGTATTCATGTTTTTGAGTTACCTATTCATTCTTTTGAGTTGGTATACTTTTATGAATATGCAACTTAAAAACATGAATATGCAACTTTATAAGTATGATAAAGAGATGAAAAATTAGGAAAGTTTCGTAAACGTAATAATATAGAAATATGAATATGCGACTTAAAATCATGAATATAGTGCAATATGAAAACATGAATATGCAACTCAAAAGCATGAATATAATCATTCAAAAACATGTATATGCAATTCTATAAGCATGATAAAGAGATGGAAGATTAGGGAAGTTTTGTAAATTCATATCATCATCATCATCATCATCATCATCATCATCATCATTAACACAGTGTGGCTCCGCTACAGTGGAATCTGGGGGGGTCGAGATGGGGATATCCCTGCCCAAGGGAAAGCGGGTACGCCCGATAGATCCAAGAAAACTGAAATTCAACTATGTGACAATAATAACTGAATTTAGTTAGAATGCATCAAAATTGATATAGGGACTAAACCATCTCAAAGGCAGTGTATAAAAGCTAATGACAATGAGGATGCGCCCCATTCGTAAATTAATATAATAATATAAAAATATGAATGTGCGACTTAAAAACATGAATATAGTGCAATATGAAAACATGAATATGCAACTCAAAAACATGCATATGCAACCCAAAATCATTAATACAGATTATCCACACGGTTGTACCATAATAGTGGTTTTACCTAAACCTACCTAAAAAGTTCTGATATCTTGCCTAAAACTTTTAACTTGTAAAACTTGTTAGATTTTTTTAAAATTAACATCTATATTTATGTTTCTTTCTTTATTTTTAAACAAGCATATCTTATCTTTTCTTGTCAAGTATATTTTATAAATCTGACCAGGAAAACCAAAATTTGCACTTTTTAATTGCATGTGGAAAATATCTCTGTTAGTAGAATGCAATGGTTCTTTGTTGTGCTGATCTGTCATATACTGTATGCAGCACCTACAAAATCAATTACCTCCTAGAGAAACAAGATGATGGATCATGGAAATTTTGCAACGCTGATATTCACCCTCAAACCTGATCTTTCTTCTGATAAAGGAAAATCTGTTCCTTGTTGCTGCTTATGTCTCAGTGCTATTCAATATTTCTGATGGCTCTGCTCAGACAGAATAGAGGGATAAGAGTTTTTACTCATCAGAAACGCGCTTAGTACAGAGTTCTAGTTGCTGACCGAATTATATAACATTCAAGTAGGTATACTGCTTTTCTCCTATCCTTTGTTTCAGGTAATGAATCCTGAATATAATATTTTCGTTCTAGAGTTTGGTCAATATCTCAGCTTTTAGGAAGTGGAAAGTTTTGGTGGCAAATAGGCAGAATGTTGGTTATGGTTGTTCTTATTGTTGTCTTAGATTACGATCTTCAGGTTTCTAATCCAATGTGTAGTGGAAGATGAGAAGTTAGGCATCGTAAATGACACGAAGCATACATGGAGTGCCTCTTTTAGGTTAGGTGTTCAATTTCTTTAATTTTTTAACGAGTGTAAGTAATGACCTGGACTTCAACCTGATCGATGTTAGTGTTTCGTGGTGTGACAACAAATTATTGAGATGGTATCCAATCTTTGATTTGTTACTTTGGTTGATCGATTCATTTCCTAGGTTCTTGATTATTTTAATGCACGCAGACAATGAGACAAAGGATTGTATCCATAAAAGATTGTCTTTATTTACAAACTATTCCAAATGGTCTCAAATTTGCGGTCTCATTTGGCGTTCCACTTTGATGTAATGGATAAAGTAATAAAGTGATCAGAAAGTATGTCCACTTATTATAAGGTGCAAATAGGGGCTTTGTCCACGAAATACAAATGTTGGAGACGTCGTGCTTGACATTGTACTCAGATGGCTCTGCATAGATGCCCGCTTCAACAGCTTAGCTAGATGGATTGCTTGGCTCAACAACGGCCACAACAAGCGATCCTTCCTGTACAAATTCAGATGTTGTGCTCTCACCACTCGAATCTATCACACATGGCAAGCCCGCAACAAGACCATCTACGAAAACACTGCAGCCACGTTGGAGGCTTGCGCCCAGTGTTCTAAAAAACGCTAGGCGGACCCTAGGCGGAGAAGGACTGCCTAGCGCCTAGATGGTCTGAACGGTTGCCTAGGCGGTCCTAGACGGGTGCTTAGGCGGTCGGAAGGTTAGGCGGACAAGCATCGTCCAACGCCTAGGCATGGCCTAGACGGGGCCTAGAAGGGATTTTTAGAACAGTGATTGTGCCTTACGCATTCAGTACTCTATGAAACATGTGGCCCACGCGAATTGGTCTAGGCGCAATGGCAGCCCTAGCTCCTGGAAAAGCTTAATTGGCATTTAAAACTTGTTCCCCCGTTTGTCCTGTTTTTGTATGTAGGCCTTTTGAAACTGCTTAACCTTTTCAAAAAAAATGTTGGAGACGCTGATTGCAATTCATCCAATGGTTGGGAATGTGCGTGTAATAGTTTAAAAAGAAAGCTTAAAAGTCAACATGCTTCACTTTATTGGGTTGTAAATAGACATGGGTCCGGTTCCTACGACGGTTATGGTTCCAGTTCTCCACCCAAGGAATCTAGAATTGCCGATTCCGAATCGGGGAATCGGTGGTTCCAGCCTCCGGTTCCCCGGTTTGGAACCGGCGCTTCCATCGGCCAACAACTATTTTTTAATTTGAAACTAAAACTGCGGCTGCGGTTATGACAAAAAGACAAATCGTGATCGAAGTTTTGTAACTGCAGTCGCGGTTTTAGACCATAATAGCAATGGCTAGTTTTTAATGGCTAATTTTTTTTGTATGTATTATTTCCAACGACTAGTTGCTAATTATCTTCTTTAAATGCCCACACACATGATCTCATTCCAACCAACACTACCTATCTCCAAATCTTATATTACTCCCTTTTCCACACATTATTTGCATAATTATCCTTTGAAGAAAAAATAATATAAATAAGTATCTTTTTAACACTTTATTTTTTATCCACTTTAAGTGTCATTTTAAGTTTTTTAGGCAATTGATTAGAAAAGAGTTATGAGAATGCTTATTGGAATGTGTTTTTATTGACTAAAAGTATTCATTCATTGGTAAAAAAAGGTGGTGAGTGTTAAGATTGAGAAAAAGTTTAAGATTTTGAGTTTAATTAATACTTTTCTTAAAACTAGTGTGAAGATCTAAAACGACACTTATTTTGAATCGGAGGGAGTATTGCTTTGTAAATTTATATTTCATTATCTTCTTAATATTTACATTGTTCTCTACTTCTCTTTGTTTAATTACATTTTTAAAAAATGGATGGATTTATTGATCAAATTTTAGGCTCACAAGAGAGTGGTACTAATGTAGAATTTGTACCTCCTATTAACTTGTTGGATTACTCGGATCCCAATGTGGGACAACCAGGATCGTCCCAAGCTAACAATCCCGATGAAAATGAGGAAGTAGATGGACCTAAGGGTCCAAACCTTAAATCCGATATTTTTACAAAACATTTTCGAAAGGGAGTCCTTGATGCAGCTAACAAGAAATATACATTTCATTGTACCTATTGTCTTAAGCAATACACATGGTTGGCTAATTGTGGCTATGGAACGTTGTCAAAGCACGTGAAGAAAGCACACCTCGACAAATTAGGTATGATGCGAGGACAATCACAATTCTCCGGATATGCAACCTCTTCTTCTCATAACCCTCATTTATTTAGTTATAACCATAATGTTAGTATTTATGCTTTTTCCGAGTCTATTTGTGTTGACCACTTATCATTTAGTTTTGCCGAAAAGTTAGGATTTAACAATTGGATGAATAACTATGTACAACCCGCTTATAAACCGACCACTAGGAAGTCAGTAAGAAGAAATGTGATGAAGCTTATAAAGTCTGTAAAATGGTAGTGGTGATTTTTTTGTGTGAAAATGATAGTAATGTTTCAATTTGTAGTGACATTTGAAGTGATCATTGGCAAAATCATGCGTAAATGGTATTGATGATCATTTTGTTGTGCAAAAAGATGTTTTGGCTTACAGAGCATTTGACTTTTCTCATGCCGCTTTATTGATTAGTAACATTATTTGTACTATTTTGGAAGAGTTAAGACTTCTTCATCGAGTTTTTTCTATCTCGTTTGACAATGCATCTAACAACACCGCTTCAATTTGAGATTTGATTCCTCATTGTCAACCAATCCTTGGAGTGAAGTATTTTCATATAAGATGTTTTTTTTTTCCATTTTTTAAATTTATGTGTCAAAGATGGTTTAAATGTTATGTTACCTTTACTTCAACCTATTAGATATGATATTAATCGTATGTGGGCTAGCACCCCAACTGTAATATTGGGAAATATTTCGATATTTTTATCCTATTTTTACGTTCCTTGAATTTTGTTGGGATTACTTAGCTCATAAGTAATCTCTGCTAAATAAAAATATTTAATATTTTATTTTGCATTTTAGATAAATATATTTTAAAAAAAATTAACTTAAAATTAATTAATTATTATTTTTGGGTAAAGTTTGTAGTAAAGAAGATTTCAGGGTGAAAATCATAATTTTTATAAATGACTTTGCCGACTCTAGGTTGCCGACTAGTCCCTTTGGCATACATTTATGCGTGAAATCTGTTCTATGAAGTTAAAGAAAACAAAAGGAACGTACAGGGAACAAAAAAAAAGAGAGAAAAAGAACAAATCTATTGAATAACCAACCCAGTCTTTTTTTTTTCTATTTCAGTAACCGTTGTTAGAATGAAATTATCCGCGGTTTACCTAGACGCTCTTTTAGATTAGAATAGATAGAGGGCGTTAAGATCTTTCCATATGTAACTTCCGGTTCTCAAGCAGAGGATTCTAGCAGTTTTTCCGGAGTACTAAAAGCAAGTATGACATCATTATGAACATAAAGACCCAAAGTATGGAACCCTAAAAAGAGGCTGGCCGAGCTTAAATGGGATATGATAGCTTCCTTTTTTGTTGTTTATTGTTGGATTTACAAGATTTTTTCTAGCGGGTTTTAATGTTGAAGTACCTGCGTGATTTTGTAAGTTTTTAATAAATTAATGATTTATTTAGATTTTTCTAATTTCTTCAGATCTAGATCTATAGTTAATTTTAATTTGAAAATCAGTCGATTTATACTTCTCAGAGGATGTTTTCAATATTGGATTTATATTCGATAAAAGATTTCAGAGTAATTTTAGAGTTTGCTTTGTAATGATATTATGGAGTCCTTTGATCAAGTTTTTCAGAAAGGTTTGAACTGGAAAAATATTCTTCTATATATATATACATAGCTTATCATTGTCAAGTTTTAAGGGATTTGAAACTATGCACAAGAAGTTATAAGACATACTGGCTTTTTATTGTTTTCACAATTAGAGTTTGTAAGAGTAAAAAGGCTATCTATATTCATTAGGTGGGTCTTAGGAAGTGAACAAAGACAAGGGGAAGAGACAGTCTATCTGTAAGCATGGAAATGGGTCGGGTCAGGTGTGGGTGGAGTAAATCCACCACTCAACCCGCGGTTGTAAACCGCCCACCCAACCCAGTATTTTCACCCAATGGGTTCCACCCGAAACCGACCCACCCAAAACCCGTTGGTTTTCGGGTCGGGTCGTTTTTTTTTTCCGGGTGGTATAAAAAGATGTTGAAAGTTAAGTTAATTTGTTCAAAGAGTCAATTCGATGACTCGTGAACAAAATAAACTTAACCCGTAACCCGTGTTTACGGACACTGTTCTAAAAAAATCCCTTCTAGGCCCTGCCTAGGCGTTGGAAGGTCCCTGCCCGCCTAGGCCCCCCCGTCTAGGACCGCCTAGGCAACCGTTCAGGCCATCTAGGCGCTAGGTGGTCCCTCTCCGCCTAGGGTCCACTTAGCGTCTTTTAGAATAGCGTTTACGGGTCGGATTACGAGTCAACCCATTTAACCCATCTAATAAAACCTTAAATTTTAAACTAAACTTTAAACCTATTTATATATATCCTACATAATGGATTAGCCCAAAAAATAGTTTTAATTATAAAGCCTCAAAACCCATCTCTATGGTTAGGCTTCAAACACTTAACCCTCTTTTCCTCTCATTCCCTTTTTATAAGCTCCTCTTCTCCTCTCCTTCTACCAATTTTTCGATGTGGGACAAAAAACTGAGTGATCGGGTCGGGTGAACGGGTCGGGTGAACGGGTCGGGTTAGATCGGGTGAGGCCATACCCGAAACCGTACCCGCTCCATCACCCGATCACCCGAAACCAGTCTTCACCTGGATTTGATCGGTTATTTTTCGGGTTTTTTTCGGGTCGGTTTTTCGGATACCCATTAAGTGCGGGTGAAATTGCCAACCCTAACTATCTGTCTTAGATTGGGCTCCACGCTATGTGATAGTTAGTGTTTCTTGGCTTCGGGATTTCATCTTCGAGCTAAGTCTTTTACGACTTGATTGGTTTTGTTCAATTCTTGTTAGATTTTGTGCCGTGCTCGTAGGATTGATTTTAGGGAGCTAGTTCCTATCGATTATTTTACGGAAAAAGTGTTTACTTGTGTGTGTGATATGTGTGTAAACGGACTTCAAAGTGTTTTCATCGGATATGGAGTTTTCGAAGGTTTTCTCTGTGTTGGTACTGTTCTCGGAATGGCCATGTGCGTAGTCCTCTGGGTTGAAGTGACGGCTACGTATGGTTATATGACAGAGAATTATGCCCCTTTAAAAGAAAATCTATTTTATGTTTTGGGCAAGTGCTCCCAAGGAGGCTTGATTTGGGGTTAGAAGGATGGAATTGTGAAGGGTGGGAGGTCGCGCCTCGGCACTTGGGGCATATGGTTGTTAAGCGCCATGGAATGGAATGATGAGCGAGTGGTTGTATTATTGTGTTTGGACTTATGTGTATGAATGTGTATATATGTGATGTGTGGTTTGCGTGGGTATGTGTGATGTGTGGTTTGTGTGTGTGATAAATGGGAAGTTAAGTACGGATTTAGAATTGATATGTGTTGTATTCATGTGAACTTTGCAGGTTTGTGTGTGTGTGTGTGTGTTATGAACTTTACCGGTTTTTAAACGTCTTACTAGTGCTGTATGATTTCTAGCTTGGATTAGAATAGTAGCTGATCCTTCGGAGACTTGTTTTTTTTTAGTTACAGGTAAGGACAAGGGACTCATGATGAAACCTTGGCAGAATGATAGTATGAGTCATTGAAGGTCATGTCATCAGGGTTGGGTTTTGTTGGATGAAATAGTGGTTACTTATCTTTTTGTTTAATGTGTAGTTTTGGGTAAGGAAAGGATAGGGAGTTGCTATGGAGTTCTTACAAGTGGTATTGTAAGTTATGTTGGTTGGGTGTGATGCATGTTTTCCACACTTTGACTAGTTAATACAGGTTGGACGTTTTCTTTATATCTTCTCGTCGTGTCCAAGTTGCAAGATCCAAATGAACTTGTTGTCAGACTAGCCTAGGTAGTACCTAATGTGGTCTACTACCGAGTAGCACCCCAGTGTAAAGACGGTGTGTTACACCAACCGGACAAGATTGGAATTTGTTTTGTGGTTAAAAAAGTGTTGCACAAGAAAAATTTCCAAAATATGTTTGCCATCGTTGGAACTCCACTTTTAAAATACTTCATGCATGCATGCCTTACAAAGATGTTATTAGATAGATAGGATATTATTTCCTTATATTAGTATATCCTTTCCTTATAATATTTTTCCTATGCTTATAGATAGATTGAATCTTGAGGGCCAAGGCTGAAACTACTATATATTGTAATCCGATGATCAATGAAAATCAAGTCAGATTTTACTAAATATTTGTTCTTCTCTAAAATTCACATGGCATCAGAGCCAATCCAATTCTAAACCGATTTTTTTTACCCATCAAATTTTTTATCCAATCACATATCCCCTATCAAAACCTATTTTTTTATCGATTCAATATGACAGACGCAGCCACCACCGTTGCCATCGCTGCCGCTACCAAGGCTGCAGTTGATGCAGCTCTTGCCGAGGCCTTCAAAAACCAAAGAACCGATCTCGACATGACCTCTCCCTACTATTTACATCCCTTCGATCACACGGGCATAAAAATTAGTCCGGTGACTCTAAAGGGCGACAATTATCCAGAATGGGAAAAAGCCTTGCGAAACGCCTTTCGGGCAAGGCGTAAACTTGGCTTCATTAATGGAACCATTGCTAAGCCTGCCGCTGATTCCGCTGATCTTGACACTTGGTGTGGTGTCAACTCTATGATGGTAGGGTGGATTTTACAATCTGTTAAGCCCACTCTCCGCTCTTCTATGACTTACTCTGTTTCAGTTAATGTCCTTTGGGACAACCTAAACCACCGATTTTCCATCGGTAATGCTCCGAGGGTTCATCAACTTAAGACTGAAATTGCACGCTTTTAACAAAATGGGCAATCCATTGCTGCATATTATGGCCGATTGAAGGTCCTACAAGAAGAGCTTGATCAGTATACCAAGCCTCGTGGATGTTCTTGCGGTCTTTGTACTTGTGCTTGGATTGAAGCGATGGCAAAAGCACGTGAAGAAGATGTTGTCCACCAATTTTTAAAGGGACTTGATGATGATTTGTATGGTGATCGCCTCTCGGATTGCGAGGGTCTAGAGATACAATTTATAACCCGACCCCGTTGTAGCACGTGGTGGGTGTCGAACACTCGGGAAGTCTACTCGATCGATGTGCCTAGATACTAGGAAGCTAGAAAGGAGAGCATAAAACAAAGGAAAACAAAGAAAACAGTCGGGACCGACACTGAGGTCACGTCGGGCCCGAGGTTGGCGACAAGAGGAAGTCGGGACCGACACTGTGTAAGTCGGGCCCGAGGTATCTGGGGATGTCGAACTCAAAGATTTAAAAGTAGATCTTGGGCTTTTGGGTTCCTTCCCTAGTAGATTAAGGCTTTTCCACCCCAATTCAGGCAATGAGTGATGATCGGACTAGGATCGAGTGCTTTCGCCCTCGTTCCAACCACTTCTACACCTCGATCATTGGGAAATCCCCTTCGAAGCAAGGTCTTGAGATTGACACATGTTCACTTTCGCTACTTTGCCAATCTCAAGCCTTGATTCCCAACTTTCGCAAGGAATTGTAGCTCTATGTAGAGTGGGTTCCTTAGATCAAACACTCAAGGCTATGGAATTGGGGTTTCTGGCCTAAACCTAGCTAGATTTTTCCCCCATGACCTAAGATCAAGGAGATCTACTCCATGAGATAAGCAAAGAAAGCAATCAAATCAAAAGGGAAAGCAATCATCCTAATCAATCTCAAAACAAAGCAAAGTTTCATTCAAATCCAAAGCAATCCACAAATTCCAATCAAGGGTTTTCAAATCCACAAGAACAAAGCAAATCAAAGCAAATCTACCAACAAAACCTATCAAGACCTCCTCCCTTGGCCGATTCTCTCTCTCTTCCTTCTCCTCTCCTTCCTCCTTGCTCTCCAAGTATCCCCTTGGCTCCCTTGGAACCCCCCTTTTTGTGTGTGTGTGAGGGAACCCTTTCTTAGAAGACAAGAGGGCCTTTTATAGATTAGATGAGGGGAAAAAGTGGAAGTCCACAAATTCGTGCCTTGGAGCCCAAGTAGTTCGGTGACCGACTCGGACCGACACAGAGGACCTCGGGCCCGAGTTACTGTGCATCTCGGTCCGAGGTTGGAGACTTCAAAGTCGGGCCCGACGTGGTTGCAACTCGGTCCTGACCTCGTTCCACCTTCTTCTTTGTTGGCTTCTCTTGTTCTTGTTCATGGCTTGCTTCTCTTCTTCCCGCTTTAGCTCGGCCTTTGCTCCATGTCTCGACCCTCCTTCAAATCGATCCTCGATTCATGCCAAATTACCTACAAAACACATAAAATGTGCGTAGTCTCCGAATCTCATAGAAATACGGGAACTAAGCTAAAAAGGAACAAAACACGCAAGAAAAGGGGAAAAAGAGACATATTTACAAAGGAAATCACATATGAAAACACCACCAAATAGAGAGACATCATATGGTCCCCTATGCTCCAATATTTTGACGAAAGATCCTATCCCGGACTTAAACCATGTCTATGATCTTGTAGTCTAGGAAGAACGACACAAACAAATTCTAACGAGCGACTACACAAATCGGATTCCCTTGCATTTGCTGCACAGATACGTCCATCTGCTGCCTCCAAACCAGTTCTTCCAAAGCAGCCTCAGACACGTTATGATGCTCCTCCACAGCGCATTGATAAATCTCATCTCTTTTGCACTAAATGCAATAAGAATGGCCATGCTCTCAGCATCTGTTTTAAAGTCCATGTATATCTAGAATGGTGGGAAGAGTTGTGTCAACAAAGGGATGCTGAAGCCACCTCTCAAGTTCCAAGCACAGGTTCTGCTCAAGGACGTGGTTCTTCATCACCGACTGTTGCTGTATCTTCTAATCGTCCAAATCTGGGCATTGTTGGTGCAGCAACAAGAGGCGCTTCAACCTCGTCTTTCCAGCCTTTATCTGACCACGACGGGGCCGACTTCGCCAGTCTAACACCAGAACAATGGGTAGCCTTTTATCAGTTGGTTCAAAATGGAAAAGAACTTGGATCCCTCCTTAATTATTTTACCCGATGGTTCTCAATCTATTGCTCGACAAGCTGGCTCTGTCACTTTAAATGATCAATTAGTTCTTTCCAATGTCTTACTTATCCACAAATTTACTTGTAACTTGATCTCGCTTGCTACTTTAATTGCTGATCTTGGCCTAATTGTCACTTTGTCTGCTAGACTGTGCATTATTCAAGACTGCATTACGAGGATGGTGATTGGAGCCGGTGAAGCAAGGGATAGGGTTTTTTGGCTTTGCTAAACAAGGATGTCGAGTGAAGCTGCTCGTGTTTCTGATGTTCAGTCTTCTGATTCTAGTTTATGGCATAAACGTTTTGGTCATCCTTCTTATCAATCTCTTTTGCATTTGGCTGGGGTTACTTCAGTTAAATCTAGCTCTTTGAAGCCTTGTTCTATTTGCTTACAATCTAAGCAAGCTCGAGACAGTTTTCCTTTAAGTAATAATAAAGCATCTAATTCGTTTGAATTGATTCATGCCGATGTTTGGGGCCCTTATAGTACTCCTTCTACTTCTGGTGCTTCCTTTTTCTTAACTATTTTGGATGATCATTCACGTTGTGTTTGGGTCTACTTAATGTCCAGCAAAACTGATGTGGCCAATTTGATTCAATTTTTTTTTGTGTTTGTTAAGACACAATTTAAGAAAGAGGTCAAACGATTCAGAACTGATAATGGAACTGAATTCCTGCCTCTTCGATCTTATTTTGCAGCTCATGGTATAATTTTTGAGACTTCTTGTGTGGCAACTCCACAACAGAATGGCAGGGTTGAACGTAAGCACCAACATCTCTTAAATGTGGCACGTGCTTTACGATTTCAGGCCTCTTTACCGCTTCGTTTCTGGGGTGAATGTGTTCTTACAACAACATATTTGATCAACAGGACTCCATCTCAGGTTCTTTCTGGTAAATCTCCTTATGAATTATTATTTGGCAAGGAACCCAATTATGATCATCTTCGCATTTTTGGGTGTCTTTGCTATGCTTCGGTCATGCCCCAAAACAAGGATAAATTTGCTTCCCGTAGTTGCCGATGTGTTTTCTTAGGATACCCCTATGGAAAAAAAGATTGGCGGCTTTATGATATTGAAACTGATTCATTTTTGGTTTCCCGGGACGTCATTTTTGATGAAGACGTATTCCCGTTTTCTCTTGACATCTTAGAGCCTATTGAGATCACGCCTTCTATTGAGCCACATCCGGCCACTTATGACGACCACGTGCTAGCAGTTTCTGCGCCTGTTCTCGATAGGTGGAGTGACTCCGCCCCTTCCTTGTCACAACCTGACCCTCTAGTTCGCCGTAGTGTTCGACCTCGCCAGTCCTCGACGAGATTGCGTGATTTTGTTTGTCTAACTTTCTAGAGCTGCCATACCCCCCCCCTCGCTACATCATCTCCAGTTTCAACGCCCTCCTCCGGTCAGCCCTATCTATTGCCAATTTTGTTAATTGTTAGCATTTTGCCTCTAGTCATGCACGTTTTTTGGCTGATGTCACTGCTATATCTGAGCCTAATAGGTACAGTGAAGCTTCTCGCTCTCTTGAATGGCGGGCCGCTATGCAAGAAGAACTTGATGCATTACAAAAGAATGGCACTTGGGTTTTTGAATCTTTACATACAGGCAAGAAATCCATCGGTTGTAAATGGGTTTTTCGCATCAAATATAAATTAGACGGGTCCATTGAGCGCTATAAGGCTCGTCTAGTTGTTCTTGGAAATAAGCAACTTGAAGGTATTGACTTCAACGAAACTTTTGCCCCTGTTGCTAAGATGACTTCTGTTCGTCTATTTCTATATGTTATTCCTATTCAAGGTTGGGAACTCCATCAGATGGATGTTCATAATGCCTTTTTACACGGAGATCTTGATGAGGAGGTTTTTATGACTCCTCCACCTGGTTTTACTGATCCACCTGGTCGTGTTTGTCGCCTACGGAAATCACTTTATGGTCTTCGTCAGGCTCGACGAAACTGGTTTGCTAAATTTGCTTTTGCGCTTATCTCTTTTGGATTCAATCTGTCCTATGCCGATTACTCTTTGTTTTGATACATTCGACATAATACTATTTTACATGTTCTAGTTTTTGTCGACGATCTGATCTTTGTCGGAAATGTTGCTGCTGACATTGCCAAATTTAAGCATTATTTGCATTCCTGTTTTAAAAAGAAAGATCTTGGCCCTCTTAAGTATTTCCTAGGCATTGAGGTGGCCCGCAATTCAGAAGGGATTTACATCAGTCAGCGTAAATACGCACTTGAGATACTTTCTGAAGCCGGTCTTTTGGGTGCTAAGCCGGCAGACTTTCCGCTTCCGCAGAATCATGATCTCGGCTTTGCTACTGGCCCTGATTTCTCTCATCTTGATTGATATCGATGACTTATTGGTCATCTTGTTTACCTGACTATTACTCGTCCTGAACTCAGTTATTCAGTTCATATATTATCTCAGTTTATGCAAGCTCCCAAAGATGCTCATTGGCAATCCGCTTTGATAGTTCTGCACTATCTTAAGGCTCATCCGGGTCAAGGTCTTCTTCTTTCGAGGAACAGTTCATTACAGCTTACAACTTATTGTGACTAAGATTGGGCTGCTTGTCCCATTACATGTCGTTCATTGACATGATATTTTGTACTCTTAGGCACTTCTCATATCTATTGGAAGACTAAGAAGCAACACACCGTTTCTCGCTCTTCTACAGAGGTTGAGTACCGAGATATGGCAGCTGCATGTTGTGAGCTCCTCTAGCTCAAATCGTTTTTGCTCTCTCTTGGCTTCTATCACCGGTCACCAATGAAGCTTATTTGTGATAATCAGGTCGCTTTACATATCGCTGTCAATCATGTTTTTCATGAACGAAAAAAACATATTGAGATCGACTGTCATTTCATTCGTGATTTGATCCAATCTCGATGTGTTTCTACTGCTTATATTCGGTCCTCTGATCAGTTGGCTGACATTTTTACAAAGGCTCTAGGCAAATAACAGTTTCAATACTTGCTTCCCAAGTTGGGCATTCTTGATTTACATGCTCCAACTTGAGGGGGAGTATTAGATAGATAGGATATTATTTCCTTATAGTTGTATATCCTTTCCTTATAATATTTATCCTATGCTTATAGATAGATTGAATCTTGAGGGCCAAGGCTGAAACTACTATATATTGTAATCCGATGATCAATGAAAAGCAAGTCAGATTTTACTAAATATTTGTTCTTTTCTAAAATTCACAGATGTTGTAACTTCTTTTGCCGCTTAATTTTTTCCAGACACTTCCATTATTTCTCAATCTTGGGATTATTGTTACTTAAAAGTTTTGTATGTTTTTCATGATGTTTCATGATGCAACATTAACTTTTAGTCATGTTTATAAACCTTGTGCTCATTTGTTTTGTTTTGAAGCCTTGAATGTGGCAAGTGCTTTTTGTGAGGGGCATAAATTCTCTAAAATTTGTGATGCTATTAAGGATATGAAAATGAAATGGTTGACCTGTTATAAAGTTATTGTCGATATTTATCTTGTTACTTGTGTGTTTCATCCTAGGTTTAAGATGACTAGTTTATAAATGTTTTTGAATAGTTATCATGATGCATTAGATTTGGATGTTAATGATGATTTTGTTAGTGTAGGACTATGATTAGTAAAGTTAGAAGATTAATTGGGAAATTGATCGTTAAATATTCATATAGTGCTACTTCTTCTTCTTCTCCATTACCTCCACAATCTTCATCCTCTTCGAGCTTGAGTCACCTCAGTAAAAAGTGGGGGCTAGTATTTTGCAAAGTCATACCAAGAGACCGAGGCATTCGAGCTCAAATGCGGAGTTTGGAATATATCTAACAATCCACTTTGAATTTCTTGAAGAATAATTTAATATTTTATCTTGGTAGAAGACCTAGAAGAAGACTTTCTCAACCTTGGTAAAGATCACCGCTCAAGTGCTTGTTGTTCCCGTCTAAACCGTTTCGGTGGAGAAAATATTTGGAGAAGGAGGACACATCCTAGACGTAAATCAATTGAACTTAAAACCCAAGGTCTTGGAAGCCCAAGTGTGGATGTTTGATCGGAAGAGGGCGGAAATTCGTCAATAAAAGCCAAACTTCACGGATATTTCCGACTCGGACAGCCTAGAGGACGACTCCCTAGTGCGCTTCCTCCCGTTCCAATGGATTGTCGGATATGGTAAGAAAGCGGGGTTTCATATCGAAAGGTAAGAGAACTATGTGGGCTTTGATTCCTCTATAACCCTGAGAGGATATGTAGGCAACTTAATTTTATGTTCAAGCCCTTTACTTATCTAACTCTTCCTATTTGTTCTTCCTGGCACATTGTGTAAAACCCCTATTTTACAACATTGGGTATTACCGCTAGTAGCCTCGGACTTTACCGTCCAAAGTCACCCAAGGCTTTTAGAATGATAGTGAACTTATAAGATGTGGAAATTACCGTAATTTATACAATAAAAAGGATGCTCTCAAAAGAGACTTGGTTCTTTAAGAAGAAATTGACTAAAAGCGGAATTTTATTTATTGATAAGAACTTTCGTTCATTACATTGAGAGTCGTTTTACAAATGTAGCAGCGGAAAGTAAAGCCCATTTAGAAAGGGTTTAAAAGACATAATTAAAAATACAAGCATGTTTTCCCATGACAACTTATGTGATGATGATTTGTTTGGTTAAAAAAAATAGGAAGAGTTGGTGCACTATCTTCGGAATGCCTCGCTCTTATATAAATTCCTTACTTCCTTCAACGTCGTCCTACCTTGACCTTCGATTCTCTCCTAACACTTCTCGAACCTTCTGGACTTCGTCTTCATCACTTCGGTGTACATTCCTACAATCTGGCATTTGCCGCGAAGGGCGAGAAATACCAGGTAAAAAATGTGGAAGTAGGGGGATTAGTCTAAGGAGACTAAGCAAGTGAGAATGGAACTTCTCAAGGGTATTTCGATAATTTATAATATTCGAGATATATTATCGAGATATTTTTTAAGATATAGATCTTTATGTGGGGCTTAACGGGATGAAGAAGAGTGTATCTCGAGAGGAGATAACTCGTTAATCGAGAGAAGAACTACGAGATTGTAGACTTCTTTTTAGAGTAGGAAGTATGTTGGGAATGCTATTAATTCATACAAGTTTTTAAAACCTCTCGCGCCCTTGCGAACCGAGAGTCGAATCGATCATTTGAGATCGGTCCGGTTTTGGTGTCTTTTAATTGTGCATTGGGCACTTATCTTGTATGGTGATGAAAACTTTCACTTAGGTTGACGTATTTTAAGAGCGTGGGGGGGGGGGGCATATACCAGCCCGGACCATTGACAGGAACGAAGTTCCGGCACCTAGCTAGGGTGCATACGTCCCCCCGAGGCGTAGGAGCAGACATGGATCATGATAGACAAGTCGTAATTATGCATGGTGGCAATACGACTTTAGTGGGTTGTATAGAGGTGTCGGGTTAGGTCCGCACTCCTCATTATTTCGTCCAAACCAATATCGAAAAGAGATCGTAAACAATCAAGGTCACAAACAAGACTAGCATAATAGTCCTATCGAATATTTAAATAACAGAATAACGATAACAATGGGGGTCATTATTTCTAGCAATCGATATTCCTAGGTTCGTTTATTATTAGCAAACGAGTTGTTCCCAACATCGAGAAATTTCACGAAACGAATTTATTAAGGCTACAAGGAGAAATTCAACTTGCCTTAGCTTGTACGAGTTTTTATTAGCAAACGAACGGAAACGATGTCTTGTCACGAAACGAAAACTCGACCTAAAGACACAAGATATTCCGATTACTTTATTAAGAATTTCCGAATTTTTCTAAAGTTAAGACCAATCTCTTTTATTCTTCTTAAGAGATTAATTTTCTAAATTATTATATTAATAATTTAGTTGGATGAGAATAAAATAATAATATTCCTTATTATTATTTTAAAAATATTGTAATATCCTTGTATTCCTTAAAAATCCTTAGTTTTGTATTATTTATCATCCTTCTTGAAAACCGAAGTAATAGCTTACTTAAATTATTAAAATATTCCTATATAATCTTGACTTGTTATTTTATTAATATAAATGAGCAAGGAATATCTTTATAAAATCTTATAATACGGAGTATAGTTTTCAACATTACAAGAAGTATAGTTATTAATAAAGTCCTCTTAGGATTTGTAAAAAGTCTAAAACGCCCTTCTTATTTAATATCTCATATAATGTTATGTGAAAGAATCATGTGTGAACGCCCGCATGTGTGAGAAATGCGAAATTCCCCTGGCCGTTCGATCGCATTACACGCACGGTTGAGATTGATTCTTTTTTAAAAAAAACTGTAAAAAAACGAAAACGCGCGACATGGAGCGTTTAGGAGACGCGCTTTTTATAAACTTCTTCGTCTTGTCTTCTCTCTCCATTTCTCTATCACTCACTTTTTAGTTTATTACAGTTTTCTGAAGCGTTTTCGAAGAAGGACAAGTGTGAATTGAAACTATTTCGTAGAGATTTCGAGCATGATTCTTACCATCAACGACATTTGAAACCTCAATCCAATTCTAAATGGAGAAGCAAAGTTCATCTCAAAAGAATCAAGGTTTTTATCTTTCGTTTAAATTTACTGAAACCCTAGGTTTCTGAAACGGTTGAGAATCAAGGTTTTTTCGTTTTATTGAGTGCGTTTTAGTGATTATTTTGAGTTGTTTGAAGGTTGATAGTGTCTTTTTTGGCGTTTTGTGCTTTTTCTGAATAAAAAATTGCATGAATCGTCACTTTTATCGAGTGTGGTTTTTGGTGTTTTGTGATTTTTGGTCATACCACTTGAATAAAATACAAATTATATGTGCATGTGCGTATTTTTCGTAGTTGCATTTGTTTTATCTAGGTTTTCGATGTTGAGTTTTGCAATAGGTGATAGTGGATTTGTTAGTTGCATGGAAGGATTTTGTATACGTACGGGGGGGGGGGGGGGGGAAGTATAGTTATCAGAAATTAGCATAGTATTTTGTTCATCAGAAATTAACATTTTATTCATCAGAAATTAGCATTTTGTTCATCAGAAATTTGCATTTGTTCATCAGAAACTTGCATTTGTTCATCAGTATTTTGCATTTGTTCATCAGTAAATTGCATTTGTTCACCAATATTTTTGTGTCATAACAAACATGCATTTGTTCATCAGTAACTTGCATTTCTTTCATCCAGGATCTATTAAACAACGTTCTGCAAAATATAAATAGGTAAAACATCTAAGGTTTGGTACAATGACAATTGGAGAAGATGAAATATGTGCTATTCGAAGAGGTTTTTATCGTTGTGGTTTTGATATGTTGTTTTTTTTGCTTTGTTAGAATAGATGGTAAAATATGTGTTAACACTGTCCTTTATCCCTTTTTTGTTATAGAAATAAGGAGCAAAGCTAGAAGTGATGCCTCTTCCATTGGCAAAAAGAATATCAGAAGAAAATCTATTGCTACCAAGTTGGGGTCAAAAGCAATTGATACTGAAGTGCCTGTATTGAGGCAGTCTTCCCCCATCAAATAAGAGACGTCGCCTTGACAAGGGTAAACAGGTTGTTTCTGATGATTCCTCCGACGATGATTTGCTTATTGATATGATCCCTAGAAAGGGAGTGAGTATAAATGAACCATCTGAGAGGGAAACGGATGCTGCTGTTAGTGAATTACAAGTTGCCGCGAAGAAGAGGAAAGTTGATATCGTTGAAGAAGGCAGAGGTCAAGGTGGTGGGAAGAAGGCAAGAGTGAAGGTGCCATTGAGACAGTTGAAGCGTGCACATTTGTCTTTGAGTCACAGGAACTCTCCCAAGCTTCTTTGTGAAATTATTGCTGGGTTTAAAGGGGGAATCAAGCTTACTGCTCTTAAAGAGATGGGTTTTGAGCACCTTATACATTGGGATGTGACTGATCTACTTAGTAAGCTGTGCTACTATGTGGCTAGCTGTTTCGATCCTGCATCCTGTACATTGAAGATGGGCGAGGGACCAGGTGTTAGGATAACACCTGAACTTGTGCAATTCTACCTTGGTCTACCTCGTGGTCCAAGGACCATTTCAGTACCGAAGGTTGTCAAGCATTCAGACTTGTACAATAGCTTTAGAGAACAATTTACGGTGCCTGAAATTGATGAGGTGACAGGTAAGAACAAGTTGATGGAGTTTGAGAAGACTAAAATAGGGCATTTGAGTACAGCGATCAAGGATGATGATAATGATGGTGCTTGGTTTAGGAGGAATTTTATTATATTGTTCTACACGCTCTGTATAGAGAGCATTCAAAATGACGGTGTAAACTTAAAGTTTTTGGATCATTTGGTTGACATGGATAAGATTAGTGAGTACGATTGGTGTGTTCATCTTGTGGAGAAGTTGGTGGAGAATGGTGATTCATGGAGGAAAACAAACAATGGTTTTTTCAAAGGATCTATCATATTGTTGCTGGTATGATTGTTCTCTTTTTTTCATTACTATCATTATTTTCTTCATTTATTTTTGAATATTTGTTCATTAATAATTCTAATTTTTGTTCATTAATTTGTGTTTTATGCCAGATTGTATATTGTGATTGCATGTTGATCTACCATCAACCTGAAACCCCAAGATCCTTCCCCATTATCAAGCATTTCAACCATGATTACTTTATTCAGAGAGAGACTTTCGAGGTTAAGAAGGGTGGTTTTGGAAAAGGCTGGTTTCGAGGTTTGCCTGATTATGTTTATCCCGGTGTTGATCTTGGCAAGAATGAAGGGAAAGCCCCTACTTTTGAACAAAATGAAGAACATATTGATCTTGGTGACGACGGTGATGTATGTGTTTTTTGATTTCTTGCATGTTTTTTGCTTTTTTTTTTATATTTTTTTTTTGCATGATGGTGATCTATATTTATTTGTTGATTAAAACTTGGCATACTGATAGCAATGAACAAACTGATATTTGTTCATCAGAAACTAGCATTTGTTCATCAGAAACTAGCATTTGTTCATCAGAAAATATCATTTGTCCATAAGAAACTAGCATTTTTGTGCATAAAAAATTAGCATTTGTTCATCATAAACTAGCATTTGTTCATCAAAAACTAGTATTTGTTCATCCCAAACTTGCATTTTGTTCATCACAAAACTAGCATTTGTTCATCAGAAACTAACATTTGTTCATATCTATCAAGCATTTGTTCATCACAAACTAGCATTTGTTCATCAGAAACTAGTATTTGTTCATCACAAACTAGCATTTGTTCATCAGAAACTAGCATTTGTTCATCACAAACTAGCATTTGTTCATTACAAACTAGCATTTGTTCATCACAAACTAACATTCATGTCTTGTATGTACTTATATTGATTACTTTTTTTTTGCAGTCTTTTTTGAAAGAACACCTTGAGATGTCTATGGAGCTTGCATCATCTTTAAAGAAATATCTTGATCATGTGCAAAGAGCTCGAGCCGAAATTGCAAGCCATGGACTTTTCACCAAGATCAATGAAGATTTTGAGAAGCTACTGGGGCTGAAGGTTGCTTCATCATCATCCCAATTTGGCATCCAAGAAGATGTTGAATCACCAAGCCAAAATTCATTCTGGGAGGAACCTACAAAAGTTTTGGATGAAATCGAGGCTGCAATGAAGTCAAAGAAGCGTTTTGAATTACCTTCTTTTGAACTGGGTGTGTTTCCACCTACTATGGATGATAATTGGGATGGTGTTGCAGATATTGGTAGGGAAAGTGTTTTGATGCAAGAAGACGAGGTCAGGAAGGTTGATGCAACAAGGAAGAAGGAATTAAAGATTTCCTTTGTTTGTAAGGGATTAAGTGATGGACAAAATAGACAAAATGCTGAGCAAGACCGTACAAGGATTGAAGAGGAAGAGAGGTTGAAAAGGGATGAAGAGGACAAGAGAATAAGAGAAGAAGAAGCAAAGAGGAAGCAGGAAGAGGAAGAGTTGGAAGCCACAAGGGTGGAGGATGCTTTAATACATGAGGAGGAGAAGAGAAAGAAAGAGGAGGAAGAGAAGAGGAAAACAGAAGAGGAGGAGGAGAAGAAGAAGCGGGAAGAGGAGGAAGAAAAAAAGAGAAAAGCAGCTGAGGAGGAAGAAAAGAAAAAGCGTGAAGAGGAGGAAGAGAAAAGACGTCTAGAAGAGGTTAAGAGGAACATTGAAGAGGAAGAGAAGAAGAGAGAAGCGGAGGAGAAAGAGAAGAAGAGGATTGAGGAGTTTGAACAACAGAGAAAGCAAGAGAAGGAGCAGAGGAGACAAGAGGAAAGGAAGAAGATGAAAGATGAAGAGGAAGAGAAGAGGAAGAAGGAAATTGCTGAGGCTAAAAACAAGAATAAATAAAAAAAAAAAAAGAGAAAGGAAGAGGAGAAAAAGAAGATCAAACAAGAAAGGAATGCACAATTGCAGAGAATTGAAATGGAGTTGAATAAGAAACAAGAGGAGTTAAACAAGATGAAGGAGGATGAAGCAAAGAAGAAACTTGAATGGGAGCTGAACAGGATTCAAGATGAGGTCTGTGTCATTGATATTTCTGATTTGTTCATCACAAACTGACATTTGTTCATCAGAAAATATCATTTGTTCATCACAAACTGACATTTGTTCATCAGAAAATATCATTTGCTCATTAGAAACTAGCATTTGTTCATTAGAAAATATCATTTTGTTCATCACAAACTGACATTTGTTCATCACAAACTGACATTTGTTCATCAGAAACTAGCATTTGTTCATTAGAAACTAACATTTCTTCATCACAAAACTAACATTTGTTCATTGGTTTTTTCTTAGGGGTTCATAAGTTATAGGAAATTTTGTTCATTGATTTGTTGTATGTAGGTTGTGTCATGAATAATATGTGTGTTTACATGTGTAGATGAAGAATGAGTCGCAGGAGGTTTGTTCTAGTTCGATTGACACTCCGGTTGGTGTTAAACTTACTGGTGAGGATGTACTTGATAAAAGAATATCTAAGCCTTCTGATTATGTGAAGTCACCTTACATGGGAAGGAGTGTTGTTTTGACAGAAAAAGTATCTCCTGCGGCCAAGAAATTGTTTGATTGACTTATTGAAAACATTCCTGATCAAAGAGGGAAACCAATGCGTATAGTAGTATTTTTTTTACATATTGCTTTTTTTAGATACCTTTTTTGTTTATATGTTTCTGGTGTTTGTGTAGAGTTGAAATCTTCAAAATGATGAATGTATCTGCCATGAAAAAGGATTTTGCTTCATTTGCGGTAAAATCTTTAGTTGAATCGAATATAATCGGGATTTGGAGCTGTTATCTCAATATACAAGAACAGTGGAAAAGCGACTCAAAACCCTTGAGGTTTTTTATGGATCCTGAGAATTTGGTAAGTAAAAAGGATTTACCTATATTCACATTGTCATATTTTAATGACCTTTTGATAGTTTCAATCTTTATTTATGCTTATATGTATTTTGCAGGTTTTTCCACTAGACAAGGATTTTAGTGATCAGGATTCGAGAGTGTTTTTCATTAATGCTGTTATTGAAAGTGTTGGGAAATTCAAGTGGATTGATTTGCACAAGATAGACCTGGTATGACATTTTTTTGTTCCTTTTTGATATTCTTTTATTTGTTCATTAGTACTACTTATTTTTTCAGATGCATTAGCTATTTGTTCATTAGAAAGATTGACTCTTCACTATGTTGTTCATCAAAAACTGACATTTGTTCATCAGAAACTAGCATTTGTTCATCAGAAACTAACATTTGTTCATCAAAAACTGACATTTGTTCATTACAAATTAACATTTGTTCATCACAAACTGACATTTGTTCATCACAAACTGACATTTGTTCATCGGAAACTAGCATTTGTTCATCAGAAACTAGCATTTGTTCATCAAAAACTGACATTTGTTCATCACAAACTAACATTTGTTCATCACAAACTGACATTTGTTCATTGGTTTTTTCTTAGGGGTTCACAAACTAACATTTTTTCATGATTGTTTCCCTCTGTATTTTTTACAGTTTGTGTTTCCTGTGTGTATCAAAGCGCATTACTATTGTATTGCGTTGAATGTGAGAGTGCCACGTTTCTACATAATTGATAACTCAATGGTGGATGTGCCCTTGGAAGCAAAGTATGAGCACGTACCTGCTAAACTGGTGAGTTTTATGTTGTGTTTTTTTGTAATGGTTTTGTTTTCCATCATTTGATATGTGTGTTTAATATTGAATGAGTTGTGTGTTGTGTTTTATTGTTGTTATTTTGTGTAGAGAATGCTCTTTGTCGAGCTTTTGAAGACGCTGAAGATGGATGCGAGGGCTAATCTGTTTGAGGATGTGGTTAGGGTTCCATATGAACGTCTTGAGATGAAATGGAGAGATATGAAAAACAAGACTGATTGTGGAATTTTTATGATGCGGCACATGGAAACATACTTCGGAACCGGCTTGCCTGGGTGGGAATGCGGACTCAACAAACATGACCAGCATCAACTGGATGATCTGAGGATAAGGTATTGCAACGAGTTGTTGATGAGTCAATTGAATGAGCAGAACGCAACAGTTGAAAAGCTTGTTCATGATTATGTTCCGCGTAACCCGACGGTAGCTTCTCGTGCTCCTCTCAAAAGGAAGGCGAAGAACAAGAAGTGATGTAATTTGCTTGAATGTTTGGGGGAAACAATTGGTTCAAGATTTCGTATGGTTTGTTTTAGAATACAATTTTTGGTTGTTTTATGGCTTGAATTGTGTAGACATTTGGTTTTCTTTTTCTTTTTTAGTTGTGCAATGTGAATGACGCTTATTGAACAAGTTCCTTTTTGTGTTATACATTTTTTTTTAGAAAAAATGATTTTTATCGTAATTTGTTCATCGATACATTCGATTTGTTCATCACAAACTAGCATTTGTGAAACAGAAACTAGAATTTGTGCATCAGAAACTAGCATTTGTTCATAAGAAACTAGCATTTTGTTCATCAGGAACTAGCATTTGTTTATACGAAACTATAAGTTGTTCATCAGAAATTAGCATTTGTTCATCAGAAACTAGCATTTGTTCATCACAAAATAACATTTGTTCATCAGAAACTAGCATTTGTTCGTCACAAAATAGCATTTTGTGCATAAGAAACTAGCATTTGTTCATCACAAAATAGCATTTTGTGCATAAGAAACTAACATTTGTTCATTAGAAACTAGCATTTGTGCATAAGAAACTAGCATTTGTTCATCACAAAATTGCATTTGTTCATCACAAACTAGCATTTGTTCATCAGAAACTAGCATTTGTTCATCAGAAACTAGCATTTTTTCATAAGAAACTAACATTTGTTCATCACAAACTAGTATTTATTCATAAGAAAATATCATTTGTGCATCAGAAATTAGCAAAAATTATGTATCAGGAATCAATGATTAATGAGAGATCTAGTTGGGAACATAGGTGCATGTCCTGCTGTTGTGTCCAAGCTTCTTGCATTTTGCACAAGTCCTTGTCTCCTTGCTTTCTTCATTGCCTTCTCTTTACCTCCCATAATACGCCCTAATTTCTTCCTTCCTTTTGTCATTGCTCGTTCAGGAGGGTGTACCTCAATAACACCCGGTCTGCTTCCCAAGAATGTTTGAATTGAACTCTGCCCAATAAGCTCAGATATGTTTCCTTTTTTTCCTTCAAGAAACATATTGGCTCTTTGAGTTGTTCGGTGTTGTCCTCTATGGCATTAATGCAAGAATGTCGCCCAATAAATCAGCAATCAACAGCTTCTTGTCATTCATCACGTCACATTGTTCAAGTGTTGAACCATCTATCTCAAAAGTAGGAGTCAGATGTTTTTGAGCCCAATGTTTTTGAATACGAAAAACATATGGCAGCATGGAATCCCGATATTGATGAACTTATTGCACGAGCAAACGAACTCTTCGTTTTGAAGCTTATGTTTCACAACATGCGCCTTTCCAAACTGCCCGTTAATGTGATACTTGTGAATGTCGTCTTCCTTGAACAAATTGCTTAGACCACATTCAAATACAGAAGCAACAATTTATGTCTGGACGTCATAGAATACATTTATGGTGTAAACAAATGCACAATGTTTCTCTATATCCAACGGTGTCATTAGAGTGGGGGAGCTTGTTGACGTTTCAAAGTCTAACCGCTCCTTATTGTGCCTTTGGGAATCAATTGCACTCTCAAACTGCATCATGAAGATAACTAGAGAAGATGTGGATCCAATGAAATGCGAGAAGAAGAAGTTCTGGCTCTTAGACCTTGAAGTTGTTCTAAGAAGTCCACCCATGTTTACATCATTGAAGTACGCAGGGATCCATAAGTGACGTAGCTCAAACATCAGCGGCAACCAAGTGTTTTACTCAAGTACAAATTCAGTAATAATTGAATGCCAAGTCTCCTCAAACTCTTCCCGGCTAATTTCATTGCTCCAAACAAGCTTGGTGAACTTGCTTCTGAATTGATCGTTGTTATATACATCATTTGTAACCTTTGACGGTACCTTGAACATGATATGCCACATGTAGAAACGATGCACAGCCTTTTCAAAAACTTTTTCAATTGCCAGTCTTACTGCAGGATCTTGATCAGTGAGAATGACAAATGGTTCATGGCCCCTCATTGCATCTTTGAATTTTTGGAATAGCCAGACATAAGATTCAATATCTTCTTTTAGAAGCAACCCAAAGGAAAAAGTAATGCTCTTCTTGTTGTTGTCAACCCCCGTGAATGGTACAAACACCATTTCATACCTGAAGGCAAAGAATTAATTTTGTTCATCAATATATGTGATTTTTGTTAATCAGTATGTACGCTTTGTTCATAAGATACTATCATTTTTGTTCATCACAAACTAGCATTTGTTCATCACAAACTAATATTTGTTCATAAGAAACTAGCATTTGTGCATAAGAAACTAGCATTTGTTCATCAGGAACTAGCATTTGTTCATCAAAAACTATCATTTGTTCATCAGTATGTACGCTTTGTTCATCACAAACTAGCATTTGTTCATCACAAACTAATATTTGTTCATAAGAAAATAGCATTTGTTCATCAAAAACTATCATTTTATTCATCAGAAACTATCATTTTTGTTCATCAAAAGCTAGCATTTGTTCATAAGAAACTAGCATTTGTGCATAAGAAACTAGCATTTGTTCATCAGGAACTATCATTTGTTCATCAAAAACTATCATTTGTTCATCAGTATGTACGCTTTGTTCATCACAAACTAGCATTTGTTCATCACAAACTAATATTTGTTCATAAGAAAATAGCATTTGTTCATCAAAAACTATCATTTTGTTCATCAGAAACTATCATTTTTGTTCATCAAAAACTAGCATTTGTTCATCACAAACTAATATTTGTTCATAAGAAACTAGCATTTAAACCTTTTTTTATACCTGTTTGATTTGTATGTTGCATCAGTCGAGACAACATCTCCAAAATATGAGAAGTTCTTCCTTGCAATAGGATCACACCAGAATAATTTGGTTAATTGATGTTGTTCATCAACATCATAATCAAAGAAAAACGCGTCACATCTTTCTTTTTTCTTGAACAAGTTGTCAATAACCATTTGAGCATCACATCCAATCATGAAGGAGTTCAGATCTCTTTTAAAATTCTTGAAATCAATTATAGTAGCACCAATTCTTGCATAAGAACCAACAAACTCCTTGTAGACTTGGTATGACCTGCTTGTACCAATGTTTGCTCGTATGCAATTCATGATGAAATCTTCATGGAAGGAGGTCAGTTTCCTATTGCTCTTTTCAAAGTGTTTTTGTCCATCTTCAAACATAATATGGTTGTGACGCTCTTCAAATTTCTTAACAACATATCCGTTTCTTCCAGAAAGTCTCATAGCCAGTTTAGCAATGCAACTGCACCTTTTGGTTACTCTTTTTCTTTTTTTTCACTGTTTCTTGTTTTTCTTCTTCTTCATGATTCTCTTCATCATCATCTTCATCATTATCTTCATTATCTTCTTTGTCTTCTTCTTTTCGAGTTGAGTTTTTAAATCCTGCCCAATTACACAACATGTATTTCCAAACTGTAGTGTTAGTTCCATCTGAAGACTTTGTAACGGTACCAGGACGTGCTTGGAAACCACATGCATCTGCGTATGCTTTGTAGAAATTTACACCTTGCTCCCAGGTTTTAAACAACATCCCCTCTTTAGGTCTTAAATTCTCATCACAAAATGGTATGTAGTAATGTGTGTTTCCAGGCGAGATCGCGATCTTTAATTCCTTTTTATCTTCTATTTTCCCTTTCATTTATAGGCAAAAAGAAACATGTAAGTACGCAATTGTATACACTACACGAACAAATTCAATGAACAAATGCGTAATATCAATGAACAAATCCATGATAGGTACGAACAAATTCATGATATCTAATGAATGATATGTGTGAACAAATTCACGTTTTCCATGAACAAATGCGTAATATCAATGAACAAATTCATGATAGGTATGAACAAATTCACGATAGCTATGAACAAATGCATGATATGTATGAACAAATTCACGTTTTCCATGAACAAATGCTTGATAGCTATGAACAAATTCATGATAGCTATGAATAAATTCATGATAGGTATGAACAAATCCACGTTCCCATATCAATGAACAAATGCTTGACAGCTATGAACAAATTTTGGTTCGCACACGACTCTTTTTCCATATCAATGAACAAATATGAGATACTTCCGAACTAATGTAAACTAATGTACAGTCTTCTCAAATAAAATCATAGCAATGCTCCTTAAAACCGTAATTTTGGAGTTTTTCCTATTTGGTAATGTTTAAACATAAACAATTTTTGACGATATATGCAATGAAACTTTTTTCAAAATCGTGTTTGTATTAGGTTTAATCAGATATTACCTGGTTCCATTAATTTTAATGATTCAGATATTCAAAATTTTGTAAATCTGAACAAATCTCCTTTTTCAAGATCGGAAATCGTTGAGCTTCAATCCAGTTTAGAAGCTTTATTTTCGCAGAGGAAGAAAGGGGGTTTTCGATTTTGATTTGGAAAGAGAATAAAAAAGTGCCTTTTTTCGCGTTTGCTTGGGGGACAAGTACATTATGGTAGCGTTTGTTTTACACGCGCGATTTTTTTTATTTTAATTATTTGGACGCGCTTCGCGCGTCCAAAATAATTCAAGCTAGATCGACGGTTTAGATCTGTTCTCATTTTGCACCCAAGCGCCCATTCGCACGTGATCCGTTCTCTAATGTTATTATAATATTATCCTTTATCAACAATATCTATAACATGAACTTATTATAATATTTCTCATTAAATATTTATTTAAAATACAAGTAATTTTAAATAGAGATAAAAAATATTAGTAGATACCCCCTTTTTAGTACTTTCCATAAATAGGACTTTCTAGGTAACTTTATAATATAAGCTTTCCATAAAGTATGACATGATAATAAAATTTCCTTATTTTATTAAATGATGTCATCATGTCTTAGAATATTATTTTATAACTAAGAGCATGCAACTTATTTAAATCTAAGATAGTACTAATAATATATCTAGTATATCTTGTCTTAGCACTTATATCTTTTATATAATATTTGTTTTAAGCAAACTAGCATGCTCAAAATCTTATGACATTAATTATATATATGTATGTACAAAATACTCTTATCATATCTATTATTTTTATTTAATAAAACTCATGTCTAGAACATTATTTTATAAAACAAGAGCATGCAACTATTTATTATACCTATAATTATTCATAATATCTTTAACATATCCTTTCTAACAACTTAGACCTTTATATTTATAGAGTTTGGTTCAAATGAAACAAACTCTTATCCTAAAACGAACTCTTATCCTAAAACGAATGCACTTTTCATAGTTAGTAATGTACTTTTCACATAAAAGTGCATTGAAAAATACAAAAAGTGCATTACGAAAAAGTGCACTAAAAAAATTTGAAAAGTGCACTAAAAAGTACGAAAAGTACAAATGCGAAAAAGTGCACTCCGAAGTATGAAAAGTGCACTACTAACTACAAAAAGTGCATTCGTTTTAGGATAAGAGTTCGTTTTAGGATAAGAGTTTGTTTCATTTGAACCAAACTCTATATTTATATAATAACTTCCAAATAGGGTAATCATATTATTTATATTATACTTCTCATTTATGTTGAGAGGGTTTCTTGACAACAAATAAATTTATAAGTCAAGACCCCGCTGAGTATAGCAGAGTCAGGATCGTTCCACAGGAAGCAAGGTTGTTCGTTTATCAACTTACCAAAAAAAAAAAACAATCAAGCAAAAACACTCACAAGCAGCCTCGTTAACGACGTTGTCAGGGTCGTTAACGAACCACCATACACAAAAAGACTCAACTAACGACCTAAATAAATTCGGTACCGAGCCAAGTAACTCAGCAACGAAATTCACTTAAGATAATTCAAATAAAAACAAAGATCTAGGACTAGGGACACCACAACATAGTCATGCATATAAACTTGTAAGAAGATAAGATCATGCCTTTAAATAGATAGAGTCATCAACTTTCGTTGCCTATCAAGTAAATTAACCTACTTTCGTATCCTAATTCACTTAATTGCTTGCTTTGGATCTAAAGCTTGAAACTTTCGTATTCAAACAATATCAACCTTCAAATTACTAACTTTCTCTTTCAATCAAGTTAAAAACTCAAATTACCTCAACTTTCATCTTGGTATAAGCACAACAAACAATCTCAATAATAGATAAAAGGCATTCAACACACAATCTCACTCATCAAACATGCTCAACTATGTCGGGCTTAACCCCCGATCCTAGAAAAGAAGACTACTCACTAATCATAACTACTAAACAAATAAATTCAATAAAAGAAATCATTGAAAACAAATTACTACTCAAATTAAATAGAAAAATCTATCTTACAGAAATTCAGAAGAAACCAAAAAAAGAACAAAACACCGAACCAAAATCTCGATATACGAACTCGGTAACTCTCGTTCACCGACCTCCGAACTCAACTCCGATCCTCTCGCGTCTTCGGCTCTTCCTCCTCTCCAAAATAAAATCTCTAAAAGTCTGACCTCCCCTTTCTATGCTAGATAGAAGGGTATTTATACTAAAAAGGCTAGAAACTAAAAAACTAAAAGATATAAACTTTCTTAAAAAGATAGAAATAAAACCCTAAAAGATAGAAACAAAATCTAAGAAGATAACAAGAGCTAAAATACATAATATAATAATCCTAAAAATCACACAAAGATACTCTACCGACACGGAAATAATTTTCCGCACAGGATCGGTGAGTCACAAAGTCAACCCTCGAAATTTCTATCACGTGGCCTCGTTAACGAACCCTCACAGCCTCGTTAACGAGCCTGGGTTTGGTTTCTTCCACACTTCATCTCGTAAATCTTGAACTCTGACTTCTTCAATCTTGTATTCCTCCGTCTTTCACTGTAGCGCTCCAAATTCAGCTCCATATAGCACTTTTTCCTTGCTAAAACCTACAAAATACACAAAATAGAGTAGCTTCCATACTTTCCACAGAAATATGCAAAACTATCCAAAAACACACAAAACTAGACCTAAACTTATCAAAACTAAACCTAATAAACAAAGAAAACCTATTAAAACTATACTAAAAATGCGAACATATTTTTTTATGAATCTCATAGTTTTAATCCCATGATTTTATTATAATGTATTTCTCTATAAAGAAGTACATACAACTTATTTAATTTATCTTTTTAGCCTTCAACTTAATCATATAAAATTATATTTTTATAAGAATAGCTTATCCATTTTATTTCCAAGTTTATAAAATAGAAACATGTACTAAAATAACTTTGGTAATATTATTTCCCATCTAGTATTATTTTAATAATATTTTCTTATTATTATAGAATATATTCTTAATATGACTTTTTCCAATAACAAGTGTCTTTTATATCGTAATATCTTTAACTAGTGTTCTTATCATAAAACTCATTAATATATGTATATAATATTGACAATAAAGACTTATTTTATTTATATCAATTTCATGACATAAGGTATAATTTACTAATATGTAAAGATAATTACTTTATCTTAGTATAATACTTTACTTATTTGTTTTTATCTAATTTGACTAACAAGATCTTTTTAACAATATCTTGTCTATGTTAAAGTAATTTTTATATTATGCAATTTTCTTAAATTCACATTAATATGTTTTAATTAAATTTAAAAAAATAAAAGGATAAGATTTTCTTTACCCTATTGTTTGATTTGCGTTCAACAGAACACAAGAGAAGAAGGCAGGGAAGGGGCGTCGATCATCAAGGCGGACCGGCGACGGACGATGGCTGGCCAGGCGGGGCTCCGGCGGCGCGCGGGTGGCGGGAAGGCGGCCTGGTGGTCCGGCGGTGGAGTGGTGGTGAATTTGTGGTGGCTCCAAGGTGTTTTAATGGTGTTTTGAAGGGGAAAATTAGAATTTCTATGGCTTCTCAAGGCTGATTTTTCGAAATAGATTGAGAGTAATTGCTTAGAAGAGAAGAGAATGGATGTTGGTGTGAGTTTGAAGGAGAGTTGAGCCTCTTTATATAGGCAAAAGGAGGAGGCTATGGATCCATGCCATTGAAGATGCACCAATGGAGAGGAGGAGGAGGATCCTCCATTGGTTACAAGTGTGCTAGTTGAGGGGTGATGAAGGATGATGTAAGAGGCTTGGTCTTGCAAGCAAGAATGGAGGAGTATGGAAGACACCATTCACATGCATAGGTTGAGCGTCAATTGGGTAGTCAAGTCACATTGGTCTAGCGGTTTGAGGAGTGTGTGCTTGTATGGAAGCAGCGAGAGGTGTCGGGCTCGAGTCCCGACTCTTGACTCCTTTTTATTTGTTTTGTCTTGAATTATTTTAAGCCTTGTAACACTTTACTATTAATAAAATTTAGAAATTTATATCACTCCATTTTATTTGATTAACTTTTACACTTTAATAATCCTTTATCACACTTTTATAATTTATTGTGAAAATTATAAAAATAATTAAACTCTATTTTTAAGAGAAACTATTTGAATACTTATCCGACTTGCTTAATGTATTTAATAAAAGTTTTAATTTCCATCGTAGTAACTTTTGTAACCTTTCATAATATAATATGAAATTATAAAGTTTATTAAGTTCTCTACTTTAGAGAAAAAGAAAAAAAATTATTGGGATAATTTCCCATTTTATTTTATTTAGAATTTAGCGGATATTACACATTGAACTATGATTGTGGTTTTCCCATAGAACGTTTGGTTCGTTAAATGCGACCACAGTCCAATGGGTGGCAACTGCGACCCTCTTTCTTTTTTATCAGATTAAGATTTAATTTTTAAAAATATTTTGGTTCCGATTCTTGGGTTCGGTAGAACCGAACCGGCGGTTCCGAAACTGGTTTGATTCCACCTGAATCGGGAAATGTTCTGTTCTAAACTCATGTTTCATGTATTTCACCTTTTCCCACTCGTTCCTACTTTTTGAATTCAATTTCTAGAAACAACTTTTTAGAGAGCGATATTGATTGAAAGCGACCTTTCGACTTCTAAGTTGCATTTTGAGCTATTTTCGAGTGATTTTGACCAAAAAATTACCATCAAAATAAATTCAACTTCTACAAATGATAAAGAGAGATTCAAGCAATCACACATATGAAGGTTTATGAACACGAAACAACAAAATCTCTTTTTAAAGCCTAGTATTTCGGAGTTGTGTTTATTCTGCTTTTTAGACAAGATGCACGAGATTATTGAGAGTGATTATTAAGAGAATATAATTGTGTGCCCGAAAAATCAATGGTTTTGAACCAAATATGGTAATTGGTAAATAATTCTAGTGAATTTGTTTTATTTAGTGTATCACACCCACACACATTTGCACCCCTGTTTTTATTCCTCACCCCTCATGTATGAAAATCTGACGATTGTAGCTTAGTTAACCACTTAATTTACTATATGATGAGTTTTTACTAGAATACTATGTATATAAGAAGTGGCGGATTACGGGGGCATGGATGGGCGGTTGCCCCTTCGCCAGAATTTTTCACAGGGAGTAGAGAGGCGGGGTAAGAAGGAGCGTTGTTGAGAGGCAGTCCAGGGCAGGACTGAGGGATAGAGACCGCGGGTGGGAGTGGCTGCATGGGGCGGCGAATTACCGATTGCATCTGGTCCGACGACGATTTGCAAAGGAGGGCAAACAGAAACCTAAGAGCATCAGCAATGGTGGACTTGCCCAAAAAATCTCTCTCCTCTTCTCCTTTCTCCACGTCATTTTCTCTTTCCTCCACCTCACATTCCACTGAATTTAGTCTCTACCCTCCCCAATTTATTTTGTAGTTCCCACAATGCTAAGTTTACCCAACTCTATTTTTCTTGTTAAAATATTGGTTGTGCATTTCATGTGATGACTTGTGTGCATTCGACTAATATTACAAAATTGCATTGATTAACTTAATGAAAGCTCTTATTAATTAAAATCAATTTACTTAATGAAATTTTTTATTAATTAAGTTCAATAATTAATCTTCATTATTATTTTATATCACTTATAATATTTGATAATCACGAAAATAAAATTACAAAATTACATTAAATAACATACGGAAAATTACATTAAAAATAAACAAATAACACATAATCGTTGTTTCATCACTCATCCCACCAATGACAATTAGTCCAAATATGTTGAACTAAGTCTTTTTTGTAAAGAATATTGAATTTTGATTAGTTTGAGATTTTGAATTATTTTCATAATTAAGATTGCTGTGATCCATAATTATCAAAAATAATTTCGAAATTAGAGAGGAAAGGAATGTGTAGAAAATTTGGTGTGATGAAATATATGCAATATTGGGTTCATTTTATAGAGGGAAAAAAAATTATGACAGTTGGTGTATTTTTTTAATACAGAAAATGAAAATTTACATGCTCACCAACAATACAAGCTCACCAACAAAACAAATATATCATCATTAAAAATGTCACATGGCATTCTATGAGAGGCTATTGTTGTTAGACACCTCCTCTACTTTCAAGATATGCCTAAAATATGGGCAAGTGTGCACAATGATTAAGTTTCCTATGTGATGAGAGAGAAACAACTTGGGCCCCGATCCAAATCGTTTGTCCCAGGTATATGTCTTACTTCGCTATCCCAATATTTTGATTGGTACACATAATATAGATTTTTTAATTTACACATACATTTTCTTAATTATATTATAATTAAGAAAATGTAAGTGTTGTTATAATATTATTATATTTAGATGTACATGGTAAACCCTAGTTTTGGGCTTATCCACCCTATTTTGGACTTATTCATTAAGGCTTGTATCTCTATATAAAGGCTCCTATAGGTGACCTAATAAGACGGATCAGATCTCTCTCCTTTCTCCCTATTTCTCCTTATTCTCTCTAATTTTGATAACACGTTATCAGCACGATTGCTAAGGTTGCCAAATGTATAAAATTTCTACTCCGATAACATCTCCATGTTCAATAACATCTCCATGTTCAATCGCATGTGCATGTCACTAATTTTTTGTGTTATCGGTTAAAGCTTATACACCTCTACATCGTTTCATATTTCAATTGTATGTGCATATTCTATTGATAGATCGTGTGTTCGATTTCATATATGCTTATATATCTCATGACTATGTATCTTTATATGTTCATATATACATGCTTACTTAATGTTCACAACACATGATTTGCATATACTATATGTCATGTTATAATTAATGCTTGTTCTTCTCGTTATATTTTATTTACATTGGTGATGATTTAATATGGTACATCCCCGGAAGTGGAAGTATTCAAAAACAAATTTGTCCATGGTGAGACAAATAATATGAACATATAAAAATAATATTATCCCCGAAGTGATAATTTTTCATAATATTCATTCCCTGAAGTGAATGAAAAATTAATACATAATCCCTGAAGTGATTATTTCCATTCCTTGAAGAGATTGGAACATCATTGAATTATCCCTGAAACGAGAATTATTTCCTACTGAAGAGTTGAATTTACAAATAATATTATCCCTGAAGTAATAATTATTTCCTCTTGGAGAGTTGAATTTACAAACAATATTATCCCTGAAAAGATAATTATTTCCTCTTGAAAGGTTGAATTTACAATGCAATATTATCCCTGAAATGATAATGTACATCCCTCGAAGTGGATGAAACAATTGAATCCATCCCCCGAAGTGGATGAAAGAATAAAGGTTTCTACTCCTTGAATTAAGTATTAAAACCAAAGTCATCTCATGGAGTAGATGGCACGATTCATTCAAAAAGTGAAATAGAAGAAAATTTTCATCTCCAGAAGTAGACGATAAAGTTCATATGACAATATTATCTTTTGATGTAGATAATAAAATACCCACATGAATATCACATCTTGAAGTATGTGACTAAAAGGTCTCATTGAAATCACATCCTAAAGTATATGATTGAAAGATCTAATGAATAATCACATCCTGAAGTATGTGATGGAAAGAAGTCTAGAAGTTTTCGTATACAATCTCTTGTCACCAGAAGTTGACAATATTTTATGATACTTTATTTCTTTATTTATACTTTTCAATTTAATTATTTATGTTATTGCTTGTATACATTTTTTTATTTGTTCTTAAAGTTAAAACTTGTCATCTCCTGAAGCAAATGCTAGTATGTCCAGTAGAGACAATTTGAAATCATCCCCCAAGAGATGAAATAATAAATCTCGTTACTCCCTGAAGTGAGTAATGATAGAAAGTATCACTTCCTGAAGAAGATGATAAAATTTATGTGACAATGATCATCTCCTAAAGTAGATGCTTTTATACATAAGAGTATTATCCCTAGAAGTGGATTTAAATCCAAAACTTATTACTTCTTGTAATGGTTTAAGAGATAACTTATTCATTGTCACCTGAAGTTGACAAATAAGATGTTTGGGAGAATTATACAGCACTTCAAATTCCAGTAGATTTGTGCTAAGCTATAATGGTAAATTGTCATATCACCAACTCCATTCGAGTTTGAAGAATCGAATTTTGACAAGTAGAGATCGTTATAAACTCTTGGAGAGTTAAGAGATCTCATACCAAACCATGTACTCTAGATGTAGTACAAGAAATATGGCATGTACTCTAGAAGTAGTACAAGGGATGTGGGTCATCACAATATTCAAAACTATGTCTAAATTACCACCTACCTAGCATGAACTAGAAGTTCAAGGTCATGTTTGACCAACCTCTTGCATGCCAGAAGCATGCCTCCTCTAGAAGAGGTTGTGAAAGAGGTTACGGTATATTCCGCATGCGGTCGTTAGTTATGGTTATGACTTATATCTAGGAAGTCGTAGTTAATTTGATGTCTAGAAGAACATCTAAGATAAGGGATATCCCATAAGTGATGTAATTGATCATTAGTCTTGTACCAGTTTTACAAAAACCACACCTTATAGGCATAAGTGTGGAGACCGGTCTAGTATAAACTAAATGTTCTGAATGCATCCATTTTGAGGCATCTAATATTGATATGAAGATAATAGTTTATCTGATATGAGTTGATGAGCTCCCAAATTTATGTATGGATCACCGACATTTTCAAGGGTGTGACACCACACATTATTTGAAAACCAGAAGTTTTCACAAGTCATGCGCAAATTTTGGTGTGAAGATTATGATGACTATAGAAGAGCATATCCTATTGAATAATGTAATCTCACTAACTGGAAGGTAGTTAATGATAAGACATATTTGTGGCATGATTAACTTGGTCATTGAAATGAAATAATAATGCGCATGATCGGTATAGGGCCGAAAGATCTTGAGACTTGAAGTCTCTTCCTAAGAGTGATCGTGAAAGGCATGTGCTCTTGGTAAACTAGTATCAAGGCCGGTATAAGTCAAGTAAATTAAATACAATGTCTCATATGATCCTTGACAGAATTCAAGTGATATAAGAGGACTAGCTAAATCGCCATGTAGACCATTGTGGATTATCATAATATTGAAAGATGCCTCAACCCAATGGTTCCAAGAAAAATGGAGGAGAATGGAATAAATCAATATGTGTAGTGATTGAGCATTGGATAGCTCTCACATATATTCACATAACGACCCAGGTAGAGTCGTCAATAATGCAGTCATAATTGATAGCCAAGCAAGTGCTATACATGGAATACGCGACCTGGAAGAGTCGTGGTTAAATAGGGTCATGAATATGAATATCGATTATTTAATTCGACAAGAACGACCGCTTATAGCAAATTCTCCTAATGAAAATGCTATATATGTCCTCCACTCCCAGATAATTTTTAAGTAATGCCACACAATGAAAGTTGGAATTAGACGAGGGATTTGGGTCCTTATCATTTATAAAATACCTAGAGCTTATAAGCAGTGATCAATATTTTGCTTGGTATTAAACGTATCAGTTTGGCGAGGTGAAAAATCCCAACTGTAGGGGGAGAATAAAGTGAGACTAGAAATTAAGAAATTGCATGGGATGCAATGTATTTTAAAGTTGGAGAAAGCTAAACCAGAAGTTTAGCAAATTGTATAACTAAATCAAAAAGTTTAGTGATTAAGTCACAAATACCAACTTAGAATGCACTGGCTCATTTTGGAGATTCCAAAAGTAACTCCAAACAACTACATATTAAATGATTTGGAAACATGCTGGCAGCGTAAGAGATATGTAGGCTATAAGGATGCAATTCCCCTGAAGAGGAAAGAGTTGGTAACATCTCAAAAGGATGTTGATATGTTGGCTGAAAATAAACATGAATATAGGATTCCTGAAGAAGTTCTATCCAAAGACTCTGAAAGAAAAGAGAATGACATTGGAGACAATTTTGAAATGTCAATTAATTATGTCATGGAAGGTAATGACAATGATCCCCAAACCATGGAATAATGTCGACATCGAGATGATTGGGAAAGTTAGAAAAAATCTATACAAACAAAGTTGAGTTCATTAATCAAACAATGTGTTTTGGGCTTGAAGTTCCAACACCAGAAAGTGCAAAACTAGTTTATTATAACAAGTTGCACAAGGGTTCTCACAAAAACCTAGAGTGGATTATATTCACCAGTAGTGGATGCAACGACACTCAGGTTCCTTGTTGCTTTAGCCAACACAACTCATGGATGTTGTAAGAACATACCTATACGTGTCATTAGACACCGACATATACATGAAAATCCTAAAAGGATTGAAAATGCCTGAAGCATTTAAGCCACATCACATGTATTCCATTAAGCTTAAAAGGCCGCTTTATGGATTGAAATAATCAGGCAGAATGTGGTACAACCGCCTTAGCGAGTATCTACTTAGGCAAGGGTTTGTGAATGATCAAATAAGTCCTTGTTTGTTCACGAAAAGAACAATGTCGTGTTATGTAATCATAGTTTTTTATGTTGATGTTTGGAACTCCTAAAGAGTCCTATTATCGGCTAATTACATAAAGAAAGGATTTGAAATAAAGGACTTGGGAATTACCAAGTAGTGTCTCGGCCTGCAGTTCGAGCATACAAATGGGATAAAGGACCCATTAACATTGGGGAAAGCACATTCATTAAGTACACTAATGGTGGTAAGATCACTATTTTCACCCCTGATTAGAAAATGAAAGAGATATTAGGTCTTGAAGTATCATATCTCAGTACAGTAGGTACATTACCGTACCTTGCTTCATTACCTCAATAATGTCATTTTATGTGACAATGAGTTATTGTCTCCTTTAAACATAAAATAAAGATTGTTGGTCCAAAAGTACCAAATCTTCTACAAAAGTTCATAATGGAATATATCTATTGCATAAAGAATGTATGTTTATCTGAGGGGGAGCATTATTATATGAATGTACTCTTTTTCCCTTGGCTTTGGTTTTTATCCCACTGGGTTTTTCCAAACAAGGTTTTTAATGAGGAAATTTGTCATATAAGGTCTTTGATGAGACAATCTCGGCCCGAAGTTTGAGATATGTGAAATAATGGAGTTTTAATTTATCCATCCATCAAATCAAGTTGTAAGGAGCTAACAATGATATATGAAGAGATTTCGGCATGAACTGATCAACCAATGTACATATCATCAAGTGTTCTCAAACTACAAGATTCAACTAAAAGACGAGATGGATGTTCAATTCAATCAAGCAAGGAGGATATATTTCAAGTTGAGAAGAAGACTCATAACTGCACTCTTTTTCCCTTAGTCTTGGTTTTGTCCCATTGAGTTTTCCAGACAAGGTTTTTAACGAGGCAGTTAGTGATGTACATCTAAGGGGGAGTGTTATAATATTATTATATTTAGATGTACATGGTAAACCCTAGTTTGGGCTTATCCACCCTAGTTTTGGGCTTATCCACCCTAGTTTTGGGCTTATCCATTAAGGCTTGTATTCTCTATATAAAGGCTCTTATAGGTGACGTAATAAGACGGATCAGATCTCTCTCCTTTCTCCCTATTTCTCTCTAATTTATAACAAGTGCAAACTAATCTACCTTTTTTTTGGTCAAAACTGATCTAGCTTTTAGCTAAAAATTAACCACTTCATCTTTACAAACAAATTACCAATTCATCATATAAACAGTGAATCCGCAACAGAGAGGTAGAGATAATAGATCATGATCATCGCCTTCGGCCATTTGGTTCGACGGTTAAGACTTTAGGGTAGTATATCGAGGTCACCGTTTTGAATCCCACGGGAGGTGGTTTGCCCATTCTTTTAGAATTGGTTAGTAACCAGTTCTCATCACTACTGGATGCTCTAGACGATGCCAAATAGTACCTGCGGCGACCCTAATCCTTACCCTATCAAAAACATAGATCATGATTATCGTCGTCGGAGAGGAAAATGACGATGGGATACGTCGGAAACAACCGCGTCTCCGACCCTCATCATAAAAATCACCACGTTTCTCTCTTCTCAGGAGGATGATAGAGCATATAGGTATATGTGTTAGAGCATGTTTTTTATTCCCCTTTTATGCATGTTTAGCTAGAATTTTGCTTTAAGCTGTAGTTTAGGTTTTATTTTGGTTTAGTTCGGAATCTACGCGTATGTGTTCGTAATTGTAGGTCGGAAGGTGAAGCATGGTTGATGTGAAGCTAAGGACCGAATCTTAGGGGACTATGGTGGAGTTTGATGAAGCTTAGAGTGATACAAGTGAAGATTGAAAGAGCTAAGGCCCAAGAGCTTGTGTGAGAAGAACGCTTAAACCCGATCAAACTCCACCATAGTCCCCTAAGATTCGGTCCTTAGCGTCACATCAACCATGCTTCACCTTCCGACTTACAATTAAGCACACAAACGCGTAGATTCCGAGCTAAACCAAAATAAAACCTAAACTACAACTTAAAGCAAAATTCTAGCTAAACATGCATAAAACGGGAATAAAAACATGCTCTAACACATATCCCTATATGCTCTATCAAATTCCCCCATGCTTGAACCTTGCTTGTCCTCAAGCAAGACATATATCCAAAACACACCACAGAAATGCAATCATACATCCATCTTAAATCAAACAAGCATTTCACATATAATCAAAAACCCGACCAAGACTTCCTAGCATGCATTATAACAAGCAAAAAGTAAAGAGCATTCATCCATTCTAGACCTCACCAAGGTATATGTGTTTGCACTCAAACTCTCAAGTGTTTAAAGGTATGTGTTTCACTCAAAATCAACCATGAAAACTAGACTACCATAAGCTTGCATTAGCGTACTAAATCTCCACCGCTGAGGATCAAAAACATAACAAAAATCATGAGGTCTTTTTAAGGCTTGTAATGGGGCCAAGGTAAAGAGAAATTTGGAAGGGATCATTTTTTGGCTTGTGGTGCTAAATCCGGGATAAAAAACTAATCCTAAACCCAAACTCCAACACACATTTTATCTCATCTTACTTCCCAACTTCCTTCACCAACTCCATTAACACTTTCAAGCTCTTTGTTTCTTTTTTTTTCTTTTGCCTTTTTTTCAACTCTCTCTTTGCTTTATGAAGACTACTAACAATTGTATTCAACTTTTTCTTTGCTTTGCAACATACTTTCATCTTCATTTTTTTTTACTTTACACATAAGAGTTTTATTTCCTCTTTTCTCCTTTTCTTCCAACTCCCCCATACTTATATATAACTCATACAAAACAAAACATAACCTAAAGTCCTAAATCCCGGATTATGGGTCAAGCTTATTAGGCTAGGGAAATTTTGTGGAGCTAATAAAAATAGGCTTAAAGCTCAAAAGAATAGGGGTGTCAAGAACATGAATCTTGTAAGGTAGGAAGGGAAATAATAGGCTTTTAAGAAACATTGCCTCAATCATTTTAATGCCATGTATTCAATCATATAAAGCAGTCTTGACAAAGAGTCATAACACAAGTTTTATAGCTAGATAATCATGGTGATACACTCAAGAAATGTAGAGAACAAATATATCATGAAAGGCCAAAAATATCTCACAAGGCTAATTGTTGTCTAGAACTTCAGAATGAATCAAATACTCAAGCTGAATACATGCTCCATCCTATAATCAAGGTAATTAATCAATGATCATGCTCATATCATATCAACTTTAGCATATCTTGTAAATCATGGGTTAGGACTTATACTTAGCTTAGAAACACAAGATGAATCAAACAATGGGGAAATAAGAACCTAAATGCAATATTTTTGTATTTTTTTCAATTTTTTCTGATTTTTTCATTTTTTTTCGTTTTTCAAGAATTTTAATCAATGCAAGCAAAAATATAAACATGCAAATGCAACTACATGAACTATACAACCAAGCACTTATGACAAAAATAAAGAATCCCCTTCCCCCATGCTTAAACATTACTCTTCCCCAAAGTAAAAGAAAAGTTAAGAGAAAAGAAATTAACCTCATCATAAGAGCTTGACATACTCCAGAATCTACTCCTCAGGCGGTGGTGGTGGTGGTGGTTAATCGCTAAACGTGTAGCGGTGGCTTCCTCGGACCGCATGTACCTATTTCTCGACTTTACCTAAAACTAAGAGCAAAAACAAACCAAAACAAAGCAAAAAGATCCATGTTTCTTATAAGCCTATTATCTCCATTCCTACCTTACAAGATCCATGTTTCTTATAAGCCTATTATTTCCATTCCTAGAACTTGCGTTATGACTCTTTGCCAAGACTGCTTTATATGATTGAATACATGGCATTAAAATGATTGAAGCAATTTTTCTTATAAGCCTATTATTTCCATTCCTACATTACAAGATCCATTTCTTGACACCCCTATTCTTTTGAGCTTTAAGCCTATTTTTATTAGCTCCACAAAATTTTCCCTAGCCTAATAAGCTTGACCCATAATCCGGGATTTAGGAGTTTAGGTTATGTTTTGTTTTGTGTGGGTTATATATAAGTATGGGGGAGTTAGAAGAAAAGGAGGAAAAGAGGAAATAAAACTCTTGTGTGTAAAGTGAAAAAAAAAACATGAAGATGAAAGTATGTTGCAAAGCAAAGAAAAAGTTGAATACAATTGTTAGTAGTCTTCATAAAGCAAAGAGAGAGTTGAAGAAAAGGCAAAAGAAAGAAAAAAAAGAAAAAAAAAGCTTGAAAGTGTTAATGGAGTTGGTAAAAGAAGTTGGGAAGTGTTGTAAGAAGAAAGTGTGTTGAATTTTGGATTACGATTAGTTCTTTATCCTGGATTTAGCACCACATGCCAAATATGATCCCTTCCAAATTTCTCTTTACCTTGGCCCCATTACAAGCCTTAAAAAGACCTCATGATTTTTGTTATGTGTTTAATCCCCAGCGGTAGAAATTTAGTACGCTGATGCAAGCTTATGGTAGTCTAGTTTTCATGGTTGATTTTGAGTGAAACACATACTTTTAAACACTTGAGAGTTTGAGTGCAAACACATATACCTTGGTGAGGTCTAGAATGGATGAATGGTCTTTACTTTTTGCTTGTTATAATGCATGCTAGGAAGTATTGGTCGGGTTTTTGATTATATGTGAAATGCTTGCTTGATTTAAGAGGGATGTATGATTGCATTTTTGTGGTGTTTTTTGGATTTATGTTTTGCTTGAGGACAAGCAAGGTTCAAGCATAGGGGAATTTGATAGAGCATATAGGTATATGCCTTAGATCATATTTTTATTCTCGTTTTATGCATGCTTAGCTAGAATTTTACTTTAAGTTGTAGTTTAGGTTTTATTTCAGTTTAGTTCGGAATCTATGCGTTTGTGTGCTTTATTGCAGGTTGGAAGGTGAAGCATGGTGGATATGAAGCTAAGGGACGGAGATTAGGGGACTATGGTGGAGTTTGATGAAGCTTAGAGTGATATAAGTGAACATTGAAAGAGCTAAGGCCCAAGAGCTTGTGTGAGAAGAACGCTTAAACTCGGGCTATGCATTGGAGTTCTTATTTTGACACCTCTATCTTGCAATGGTTGGTTTGGGAGATACAATGGTCGGATGAAGCTGAATTTGTTATCAATGGAAAGCTAACTCGCATAGCTACAATTCATATTTTTACTCCGAGTCCAAATTCTAACTAGAAGGGGGTCAAAACAGCCTCTGAAGTGTCACTAAAGTTGCTGCAGGCAAAGCGCGGGCAAAACGGCCATAGCGCGACTGCGCTCTCACTGGACCAGACCGCGCTCTGGCATGTTGATGCGACGCTGAATCGGGCTTCCGCGAAGATCTTTTGGGTCGACTTTAGTTTATGTTTTTGGATATTTTTATAGATAATATAAATACTTTCCTTAGGGTTATTTGGATGTTATGCTATCTTTTGCTTAAGTTTTATGCTATTGAAGAATTTGGAGATTTGTGGGAGAACAAACCCTAGAGTTGCAATTGAAGATAAATTTGACTCTTGTAAGTTTTATTTTTCTTTAATGTCGATATCTAGCTAATTTTCTCATGTCCAACTAGTTAGTTGAAGTTGTATGCATGATTGTTTGTGAGATTTGAATTATTTCTATTTGCCTTGACTAGAATGAATCTCTCCATGCTTAATTGATTAAATTCACTTAGGATTATAATAGCTTGATCACATATTCTATTTCTAGGTTGAATTACAACTAGAATAATTAAATAGTTGGTGGAATTTGACTATTCATGGATGAATTCTTTGATTAAACTTATAGACGGTGGAATAAGGTTAATCAAAGGCGGAGAATTCAATCACAAGACTTCATGAATAGACGGTGGAATTCATGATTATTGTTTCTATTGAATGCTTTGAACTTAATTGCATAATCAATTTGACATACAAGGTTTTCTAGGTTAATTGGTTAAAAGGTTGTTAAAGACGGTGTATATTAACAACCACTTTAAGCTTGAATTCATAAATTTCATAATAGATTAGTCAAGGGAAATTGAAATAAGGATAATCAAGGATCAAAACTCATGTATGCAATGGATACAAAACTAGTTGGACACTTTTCTCCATATTTGAATCTTAAATCATTTTATTTGCTTTGTTTTATTTACTTAGTTTGTTAGTTTACAACCATAAAAATCCTCCTTTTACTTAGTAATATTATTTAAATACAAATAATTTGAGTCTATGTGGGTTCGACCCTTTCTTCCACTATACTTAGGTTAGGAAGTTAGGTATTTCTTTGACAGTGCTTTTACAGCGACATAAAAGTGCTCGTCAGAGGACTCCTAGATCCTTAGTGTCGGCGAAGACCCCACCCTTCATACTCATAGAGCCAAAGAGTTATGCCTTTTCGTCCGTCAGGGCTTCTGGAATTCAAGTTTTGTTAAAGAAATTAGTCAAATCCGGAATTTGCAAGGAGCAAGTGGTAGTGGGGCTGGCGTCCCGCATCGAGGGGGAAAGAGAGGTTGTCGGAGATGGGTCGTTTTTAATTTGACGTACAAAGGAAGATGGATAATTGTGGCAAGATGGAGGAGAGAGATGGGGTTAATCTCTTACTAGTTTTACCCGTCGTACCATGTACGACAATGATTCGATATTTTATAAACATTATAAATAGGATATTAATAAATAAATAAAAATATAATATAAACTTTAATATAAGTAATTTATTACTCGTAGAATGTATATAATTTTTTAATCAAATATTATATTCTTCCTATTTTATTAATTTTCATGTACGTAAATTTAGAGTTTATCAAATGTTTCAATATCTATTATCCATTTTTATTAATTTTAAAAATTATAAATATTTATCATTAATTTTTTTATAAAATAAAATCACTATATTTCTATAAAAAAAAATCGAAACATATATGATAACATATTTATATTTATTTTAAAATATTTAAATATCTTTAATTTTAAATACTTGTATAAGGAAGCTTTCAAAAAATATTGCCATAATAAATAGATATTTTTTTGATGTTAGAGATAAAAGGATTTAGTATAAAGAAGTTATAATAATAGAAATAAAAATTAATTATTTAAATATAAGGTGGGGCTAGAATCGTTCTAGTGGCTCGAAAATGTACAACTTTAATATATGGTTATATATATTACTTATTTTTATAAGTATTTATCATTAATTTTTTTATTATAAAAGAAAAGAATATATCTATAAATGATTTCATGAAAAAGACATCATGCTAAAGTTTTGGGATCAGGTACGAATTTTGTCTACTGTGCTTTATGCGGGCATTTTTCAGCCGTTGGATCTGTGTTTTCAGTGGTCACGATTGCTCCACGCGTTTAAGTGAATTTTTAATCAAAATAAACACGGAGGGGTATTCTCGTCTTTTCGCGTTTCTGTTATTTCCTTCCTCAGGCTTGATCGAAACCTCTCTTTAGTCTTCGCCTTTTCGATCCGTTTCGATCTGGTTTGAATCATCACTAGCTTCTGGTTTGAATCAGTATAATCATTACTAGCTTCTGGTTTGAATCAGTCTTCGCCTTCTTATTCCTCGTGTTTCCTCTCTGGTTTCTCTCCGACAATGGATTTAGGTAAGTTTGATTGTTGTTCTAGCGAGTAATCGATGCACAATTTTTTCCGATTTTCATGTGTTTGTATGATTGGACTTGTTTCTCTCTTCAATCTTTGAAGAATGTATTGTTTTATTCTCCATTGAATTGTATTTCTGCATCTAATTTGTGTTGTTTTTTGTTGTTCTAATTTGTTTGTTATTTGAATATCATCGATCTAAAGAATCAATTGTGTTTTTGCTTCTACTTGGCTTTTTTTTATCACGTGTACTCGATGTGGCATTTCAAAGCTCATAATGTTTGGTGTTTGTCTATATTTGAATATCAATTTTATTTGTGCTCGATGAACCCTATTGTTTTCATCTTATGCACCTACATGTTTACAATTATGAACCATGAAGTCAACCGTATATGTTCATCCTATTATACCACCAACTTTATGAATTTGTGTTGGCAAAATTATATTTAAGATGATGTGTGTCTTGCATTTTGTAGGTGGTTCGTCAAGCTTGGGTAATCCTAACGTTTCTAAGTCCGATAGTGTAGATCCTGAAATCAGTGATGGAGTTGCATTGGTTGATCCAGAAACTAGTGATGATTATACTGTTCAGTTTTCTCAAGATTGTTCATATTATGTGCCGAGTTGCCCATATGAGTTAAAACCAGTTGAAGGCAAGCATTTTATGACATTGGATGAAGGTATTGAATTTTATATGCAGTATGCCTCGGTTTGTGGTTTTGTTGTTCGTCTTGGTTCTTCTCGTGTTGCCACAAAAGATAATACTATACTTTACAAGCATTTGTTGTGTAACCGAGAAGGTTTTAAAGAAGGGAAAAACAATACAGGTAAACGTTTAAGAGCTTCAACTAGGGTTGGTTGCGATGCCCATATTGTTTTGAAATTTGCCGGCATGTTGGGTTATGTTGTCCAGACCTTTGTAGAGCGTCACTCACATCCTCCTGTAACTGGAAAGGACAAGCAGTTCATGAAGTCACGTAGGAAGCTTGATATTGGGCATAAGAAATTTATTTTGAGTTGTGAGAAAGCTAATATCGGGCCGATGGAGAGCCATAAGATATACAAAGAACTTGTTGGAGGATACGAAAATGTTGGCGCATCTGCTATTATTTTAAGAACCACAAACGTGATTTGATGGCTTACATTAATGGCTCTGATGCTCAAATGGTGATTGATAGATTTAAAAAAAAGGAGTTATGTGATGCATTCTACTTTGCTTATGATGTTGACTCTTTGGACCGGTTAACAAAACTCTTTTGGGTTGAGCCTATTTCACGCAAGAACTTCTCATATTTTGGAGAAGTTGTATCTTTTGATGCAACATATAGGACCAACAGGTATCTCATTAGTTTATGAACTGTTTCTTGTAATCTGTTGAACCTATATATTAATACTCATGAACTATTCTCATATTTTATGAACTGTTATCATGTCACAGGTATTGTATGGTATTTGCTCCCTTTACTGGCCTTGATCATCATAAAAAATGTGTTACATTTGGTGTTGGACTTTTGCTCAAGGAAGATATAGAATCTTTTGTTTGGTTGTTTGAACATTTTAAGAAAGCAATGGGGCACGATCCAAGAATTCTTGTGACTGATCAGGATGCCGCCATGAAAGTTGCTATTGAGAGAGTGTTTCCTCGTACCCGCCACCGGCTTTGCATGTGGAACATTATGACAAAAGTGTCTGGGAAGATAAAGACTAAAGCTGGTGATGTGGATGAGTTTAGGCAGTAGCTCAACATTATAGTGTGGAGTCATAAGATTGTACCAGCTGAGTTTGAGCCTAGGTGGTTGGAGTGGGTTAATCGTATCTCCTCGAAGAATAGACGATGGTTTGATGACATGTTTGCCATTCGTCATTTCTGGATTCCATCTTATTTCAGAGACGAAATGTTTGGTGGATTAGTTATGACTACTTCCATTTCAGAGGTTCAGAACAACTTTTTTGGCCATTTTACCGACCGATATTTTAGGCTTTGTGAGTTGGTGATGCACTTTGAGACTGCCATGGAATCCCAAAGACACACTCAGGCCAAGTTAAACCATGATTCTACTCATATGGTTCTAGATCTAAAGACACCTCTACAATTACAGCGTCATGCAGCTAATGTTTACACAATTTCTGTTTTTTACGAGGTCTAGAAGGAGATCTTTGCTGCATGCTTCTCATGTTGCATTGACACAATAGTTCTAGAAAATGGAAGTAAATTTTTTGGTATAAAGGAGGATGGCCAGAGTGTAGTTCAAGTTGTTTATGTTTTTCTGAACGATGAGGTTATTTGTGGGTGTCGAATGTTTCAGAGGATCGGTTTACCTTGCCGTCATATGTTCGTGGTTTTCAAGAACCTTGGTATGGAATCGATTCCGACAAAATTCGTCCTTTCACGTTGGACAAAAGCTGCAACTATTAGCCCAATTTTTACAATTGATGGTGCTATTGTAGAACAATGTGCTGCCATTGAGGAAACACAAGCCTTAACGAGTTCAGTGATATCAGACTTTTATAGTTGCTTAGGCATATTAGAAGATCATCCTCAACTAATGCAGGCGTTTTCTTCTGTTATCAAGGAGCAAAAAGAGAAACTCGTGTCTGGTAGTAGTTCTTCATATAGTGACAAATCAATTAATGCTAGGAGTGTGGAGTCATTAGCTGGTATTAGTATACCCAGTGAGATTCATGTACACCAACCTGAACAAGCTAAGAACAAGGGTTCTGGAAAGCGCATATTGGATGCTAGGGAGAGTGCAATGTCTTCAAGTAAAGCTGGGAAAAGGCGTTGTGGAAAATGCGGGAAAACGGATGGTCATAATATTCGTACTTGTGTTGGGAAGTGATTTGCTTTATGTGGTCCAAGATTAAACATTTGAAGTTGAAGTTCTCTATTTGTCCTTTTTAGTATTTTTTTATGTGGTTTTTGGGATTAAGTTGTTTGTTTTATGGTACTTTGTGTTTGAGAAATTACTTTTCTACATTGTATTTGCTTTTAAAATTGTCTTAGAACACTATGAACCTTCGCGTAAAATACGATGAACCTTCCTGTTAAACACACTGAAGCTTCGCGTTGCATACAATAAACCTTCCTGTTAATGAATAAAAATGCTCAACCTGCCTTGGTTATTTGTCTTTTTGTAGTGCTTCTGGTTTGTGTGTTCCAAGTAAACTGCTTCTTGTTTGTTTTGGAAAAGCACTGATTGTTTTTATACTTTTTAGTGTTCCATGAACCGGTTGTTTAATATGCATGAACCTCAACGTTTACCATAATCAACCTGTAAAATACCTGAATGCACTCAACATTTTACCATAATAAACTTGTTTGTTTAATATGCATGAACCTACACAGTCAACACAATGAACCTTTTGAAATACCTGAATTCAAAAGAGATTTCACATTTTTTACTATGCATGAACCGTTTGTTTAATATGCATGAACCTGTGAAATACCTGAATGCAAAACATAACTCCTTAAAAATGACATTCAAATTGAACCTACACGTTGAACACAGTGAACTATATGGTTAATATTCATGAACCCGTACATTCAAATTGAACCATAGTCATCAAACATTCTATTACTTCCAGTTAGCTGTCAATTTTCCCAAAATCCTACTGTATTTTCCAAACACTTAGCCATAGTCATCAAAACACTTAGCCATAAATTGTTGTGCATACCTAAAACAAAAGTACCACTACCTAGTAATAGACTAGTTGTCCAAATCCTACTAAATCATCTAATTTACATATTACTTCTTTTGTTTTCCAATCTTGATCTTCAACTTCTTCACTTGTTCCATTGTTTCCATCTTCAATTCATTAACATCTGAGGTGATGATTGCATGGATGTACTTCCCCCTTAGAATTTCAATGCTCTTTTTTGCATTTTTTTCTGTGAGATCAGTTTCCCATTCTCCAGCAGCGGACCCCATATATGTCTCCATATGTCTCATGGCAAAAATTCCCGAATCTGCGTTTTCACCAGAGTTCGCCCATGGGATATGAACCGATGTTATGTCCTTCACTCCTTCCTTGATTTTGTTCTTCCTTACATTCAGAAAGTTGATTCCTAGATAGTTTACCACCATTGCCCTCTGGAAAATTTGGATTACAAAGAACCTTTATAGTAGTTATCTATGAACCATTACACAATTAGTTATGAACCTGTGATTTAATACATAAGCATCTAAACTTACCAGCTGGTTTGGAGTTTCTCCATAGCGTTTTTGGATTGTGTCTTCACTCCTCACACTATCCAGTATTTCAACCACTGGGTTCTTCACGTTGAAGCTCATGACATAGTAGTGGTCATCTTCTGCTTGGACTAGGATCACAATCTACAAAATACTAAATATATGTTAGTTTTTCTTTTTTATGTAATCAAGTTGTATCTAAGCGTCAAGTTTTTTTATTGTTATAGCTTAATTTACCATATCAATATCATTTATTTTCCGCCCTGGTACCACTTCAACAGCTTCTTTTAGGGCTACTGCAAAATCAGACTTGTGCATATCATCTCCCTATAAGATTGCAAAGAAAAGCACATTAGAGATTTCATTTTTATGGCTATTTAAAAGTCATTAATGTTTAGCCACATACCTTTTTAAATACATTACCAAATAGTCGTTCGGGCTTTTCGTTGCATTTGAATCTTTCTATTCCATTCAGGTGCTTTGCCCATGCGTCAATGACTTTAGGATCTGGATCAACATCCATAGTTGAGAGGTTGACTCTGAGAAGCTCTAGCCCTTTGAACTTCAACATCTTATCCTGTTCACTATTGTACCAAAAACCATCAATAATTATTTGAAGTACAAATACCGAATCTTCAGAATTTCACTTTTTAGATATTTTTGTTCTTACTTTTTATCTTCAGTGTATTCTATCATATATTTCCAAACTGTTTTTTGCTCCTCATTCTACTTTTCACTAATGTTGATTATTCTTAAGAGATAGGGACTTCTCGTGGTGTCACCAGGTTTAGTGATTCTTTTTCCACGCTCTTCTTTACCAGATTTGTCCTCCGATGGCTCTGTTGTTTTTGCCACCTTCATTCCCTTCTTCTGTTTCAAGTTTAAATACATGTATTAAGAATTGAAAAAGTCAATTATTATGAACCTCAACAATGTATAACATGAACTGATAAGAAAAGTTTTATGAACTTACACATAATAAACTAACCTTCTTGTTGTCAGTGACCTTCTTTGTTGTCTCCTCTGTTGGTTTATCTGGTTCATCCCTACGAGGCTCAATAAGCACTTCGTCATTTTGTTTTTCAGCTTCATTGATGGCTTCGTTGTTTGTTTATGAGTTAACAACATCTGGGCCGATTTCCTGTGTCAACAACCTAAATGTTGGTGGTGTGATATCAAAGCTAACCTTCCTTTGCTCTTTTCCAGCCTTATTACCTTCACCAAAGCTAACTGTCTCTGCTTCCTTTCCAGCTTCAACTCCCTCTTTGTTGTTTCCTCCAACAGTTGCATTCACTTCATTGTTCTCCTCTCCCATTTCATTGTTGCAATTGAACTCAACAATCTTCTTAGCTTTCTCAACTCTCTCTAAAGCATTTTCAACTTCTTGTAAGATCTTCAACAACTCCGGGTCTGACCATATTGGGTGCTGAGAATTCTCCCAATCTTCCATAAAATCATTCACAGGGGGGCTTTCATTATTTGGTGTGCTAATCCACGCTTTTGCATTATTCAACATCGTTTGAAGTGTTTGATCAACCTTGAATTGTATTGGGATCATTTCAACAACATCAGCCAGATCTACTATTGGATGCGCCAATCTCATCTTTCTCTAAGAAAACAATTGAATGCAATCCTGCAATATAATCCATGCATGTTCAAAACAGAATGTGTAAATTGAAATAAGATGCTCATGAACCTAACCGAATATTCTAATGAACCACATGATATGAAATCGTGCAGCTACTTATATGTTCTAATGAACCGTATCATGATCCAAACTTATATGTGCTCATGAACTAGAATTTGTAAGCTCTAAGTCTAACCTGAGCATTGATAATCATGAACCTGAGCATTCAATAACATGAACTTATGTATTTTTGTGTATTTGATGCATGAGCTTTTTTCTTTTAATGTTTTCATACCTGCAATGTTTTTGGTATTATCCTTTCTTCTGTTGCTTCTTTTTGCTTTTCCTTCTCCATGGTATCTTGATGTATTTGGGAGGGTCCTTCTCCTCCATTTGTTGGTTCATCCAATCTTGCAAGTATGCGACCCAAACCAAATCCTCCAATATCAACCGCTTCTTCATTCTCTTTGCTTGTTAATCGGTCTTCACCCCAGTTTATGAAGATAGGCAAGGACCTTGGGTTTTCCTTGCCTAAAATGCTTACTTTATCCACATAGCAGAGCTGGATAAAAATGAAAGTATGAGGTTATTATATGAGAAATAAAAGTGATGTTAAATAAGCATAGGATAAAACAATTGATGATAAGAGTGTACTTACAATTAGGAAGAGGATTGACCCTTTGAAGAACCCTTTCTTGTTTGCTTTCCAGTCTCTCTTTGTTGCAATCAAACTCTTGAAAACAAAATCACACCAATTCATCTTTGGTATGTCCTCAACATTTTCTATTATAAACTCCCTCAAAACTGTCCCTTTTTGGTTGCTTTCAATGAGTGAACCCACAAAGTAGGAAATGAAGTGGCGCTTGAACCACACTTCATCGTCTTCATTATCTTTCCATTGTTCTATCTTTGTTGGTATGTGGTCAGGCCTTACTTCAGAAATCCCATTAAACTGTTCACTCCAACTTTGCCAAATTTCCGGTGCTTCCTTTTTGTCCTTTCTTACAACTGGAATGGAGCCTTTGGGGATCCCTAGAACATTATGCACTTGTTCTGCATTGATGTAGAAACCCTTCCCATTTTTGAGCTTCAGTCTGGACTGGAATTCATCAAAATTGTCCAACACCCAATAGCCAAGGTAGTGGGGAAAATCAACTATGTTAAACCTTAACAATTGCCCAAACCCCATTTTCCTGACTATTTCCTTCTTCCTATCACTCAGCTTGCTCATGGTCTCCACAAAAGACTTTCCAGTGTTTCTTGTGAACAAATAAGGGTATTTGGTACCCAATCTACCCTTTATCACTAGTTGATCTCCCTTTCCTCCTCTTTTTTCATGCACTTTCTGTTTTTCTTTTTCTGTTTTTGCATCAGTTTTGTCCACCTGCTGATTTTTTTTTGCTCTTGACAGTTTTAACATTCTTCCCCTTTTCTTTTGAAGTTTTCTGACCAACCTTGTTTTTGGCTACAGCTTTCACCATTGTCTTTGCAACCTTAATTGGAGTCTCAAAGTCATCTACACTGTCATCATGATCTCCACCATCCAAGTCTTGGTATTCACTAACTGTATCTTCAGTGTCTACATCTTCACTAACTGTGTCCCCGCTCGTTGCCTTTTCAGTTTGTCCTTCTTCATCACTTTCACTTTCTTCCATCTCTGATGAACTAGTAAGAGCAGTTGAAGGTGGGTTCACTCTCCTTGCAGGTTGTTTGAGGCGTGGGCTTTGACGTTTTTGTACAACTTCTTGATCTGTTTTTTCCCCACTCATTGCCTTTTCAGTCTGAACTTCTTCATCACTTTCACTTTCTTCTATCTCTAAGGTGCCGGTAAGAGCAGTTGAAAGTGTTCTCATTCTTTTCACATGCTGTTTGAAGCGTGGGCTTTGGCGTACTGGTACAACTTCTTTCCTTTTTTTGTATCTTTGGGAGTCACAACTGGCACATTCATAAAAACAACAATGATTAAATTACATGTAAGGTTATATGAAAATTATAGGAACCTAACAACATAAGAGTATAAACTTTTAACATGAACCTTAAATTAGTTAGTTATGAACCTAACATCAAACAACCATGAACCTACAATAAGTCTGTATTTTAATATGAACCCTATCAATTCCAATTATGAACCACTACAAGACCAACTATTAACCATATTTAAGAAATGAAACTTTAAATGACATATTTTTAACATAGAAATTGAACTATATGAACCTTTTTTCGAGGGAGTTTGTTTTTGTTTTTGAACAACGTCTTGTTTTTTTTGCTCCTCCTTTCTTTCTTAGCTCTTTCAAGAGCGGCCCCCTGTGTTTCAGCTGAATAAAAAAACATTGTTTTAGATTTTGGAACCAAAATGTTGACATCAATGAACAAATTAGTTATAAAATATGAACCTAGAACAAAGCCATAGTTTTTTTATTACCTTCAACTGTCATTGTTCTATATGGAAGTTGTATTTGCTTTGAAATTTTTCCTTCCTTCTGAACTAGTTTCTCAATCTCCTTTCTTTATTTTGTTTTCTCTACCTTGTTTTGATCACCTTGCATCATTGAATGAAAATCTAATGTGAACCCTAAACTAATTTTATATGTGGTTCAGAGTTTGAACCTTAATATAAATCTAATGTGAACTTGAAATCAATAACATTATGAACCTTGTTACATTTGAGTTTGGTCTCTATCTTTCACTGGAGCAATTTGCTCTTGTGTGTGGTCTTCTACAACTGGATCTGTAAAATAGTATTCCATAGAGAAAAAAAATCAGATATATGAACTTTGCCACTATTTAATATGAACTTGAAAAAACAACTTAAAGAACCTTTTTGGCTGAGAGTTTGATTTTCCTCTTCATTCTCAACTCTCTTTGTTGGAGCACCATGGTCTTCTATTTGGTCCTCATCTAGTCCAACTGTTGTACCTTCAACTTGTAAATCTGAGACTTAAAACAGTGAACCCTAAGTACTCTTACGGTGAACGTTAAAGTTATGCAACATGAACCCTTTTAACCTTGAATTTACAACTTCACTAATAGAAATTGGAATTTAGAACTTGCATATCTTTTAAGAACTTTTCAAAACTAGTTTGTATGAACTCGAAAATAGAACTCGACGAACCTTTCTGTGGTGGACAAGGGTGATTTTCCTCTTGGTCCTCTACACTCTTTGATGGAGTACCATGGTCTTGCTTGTTTTTGCTCGCATTTTCAACTATTTGCTCCTCCTCGTCTTCAACTTGCATATCTTTTGAGATGAACCCTAGAATTTAGAACCCTAGATTTTTAGAATTTAGTGCTTTAAATGACGATTCACTATAGAATTGGAGGATTTCGTACCTTCTTCTGTTCCTTTCTCCATGTATTTGCTTGTGAACTTCGTTAATGGAGAATTCGAAACTTCTCACTTCTTTTGCCTTTGAACTTTCGGAGTTCGGAGGTTCGTGACGGTTTTCGACTGAAAATGTGAGAAATGGGGGGAGGAGTTCGTGTTTTGGGGGTGAAGGGGTAGTAGCGACATTTGAGAGTAGAAAATACTGAAATTATCGCGCGTGCCATTGTAAATGAACGCGCCCCCTTTTTTTATTTTTCTTTCAAATCGTCTCAATCCATCTACACCGTTAATACCTTCCATCTAACGGCGGAGATTTGCTCGCATTATTCACCCTATGATATTATGCCACGAGAGCGCCCCTCTCATGCTAAAAGGTAAAAGAGATTTATACTTATTTATAAATATTTTAAATTTGTTATCTTTAATTTTAAATATTTGTATAAGGAAGTTTTTAAAAGATATTGTTATAATAAATAGATATTTGTTTGATGTTAAAGATAGATTTAAATAGTTAAAGAAGAACATAATAGGAAAAAGTTAAAATATTAGAAATAAAAATTAATTTTGTAAATATGAAGTGGAGCAGAATCGTTCTGATGGCTCGAAAAGGAATAACTTTAATCAATGTTCTAAAAAACGCTAGGCGGATGTTGGGCGGAGAGGGACCGCCTAGCGCCTAGACGGCCTGAACGGTGTTCTAGGCGGTCCTAAACGGGTGCATAGGCGGCCTGGACGGATAAGCGGGCTAGGACCTTACAGCGCCTAGGCCATAGGCGGGGCCTAGAAGAGATTTTTAGAACAATGGCTTTAACATATAGTTATAGATTAGAATTATAAAAAATGGATTTGAAAATTAAAAATTATATCCTCTAGAATATGGGATAGGAGAGCAGGAGTGTAGGACATGTATACAGAGTCTGACGATTTGGATCGGAGAGCATGGTTCTCCCTGCAGGGTGGGCAAATTTCTTTAAATGAAACGCGTCGTTTATTATTAATAATGGGGTGGGCAATTTTTTTAAAATGAAATGCGTTGTTTCATTTAATGGCATGTAGTGGACAATTTGGCTTTTTTTATATAAAAAAAATTCCGAGCAGCTGCTTTATTTGTTAGGTTTTTGGGTAAATTACAAAAAATGCCCTTAAATTATGCTATTTTACATGAAACTAGCAAGACCCGGTCGTGCTATTTTATATAAAACTAGCAAAGCCCGATAAGTTACAAAAAATTCCCTTAAATTATGCTATTTGTTAGGTTTTTTTTTATGTAGGAACCGTACTCGTTGATCGAATTTTACATAAAATTATTCGATAAAATAAAATATTTTCCTCGCTAAAAATTTCAAATGAAAATTATTATAATATGTAGGGAATGTAAAAAAATAATTGAATAACAATATTTATTTATTTATTTATAATAGCATAGGTGATTTAATTTTTGAATTAGATAATATTATTATAATACAAGAAAATAAACATTGAAAAAACTAAATAATATTTCCATACTCATTAGTTGAATATGGTAAGTAATAGTAATAAATGAGGTAAGTTATTATAATAGGCATGAAATGCTTATTAATAACATAGTATATTGATTTTTTTTATTTAATATGGTAAGTACTAATGATAAATGGGATAATAATATTATAACGTGTAGGGAATGTAAATACTAAAGAAAATTAAGGATAAAGAAGTAAATGAACAATTAAACTTGTCTATGTGGCAGAGCTAGATGAGCGACACCTAAGAGAGATTGATTCGAATTTAGTAAGAGTATATTAATATTAATAATTACACTGTTAACCTGTCGTTAATTAAGCAAAATAATCCCCTTAATTAAGTAAAAAAAATCCTTTCCCTTATTCTTCTTTCTTTTTTTGAAAAATAAATAACCTTTTTTTATTGAAATCCTTACCGGGTTCCACCTGGGTTGATGTTGTTGTTGTTGTTGTTTTATTGAAAGTAGAACTAAAACCAAAGTTTGGTTCAAATGAAACGAACCCTTATCCTGAAAAGAACTCTTATCTTGAAACGAAAGCACTTTTCCTAGTTCATACTACACTTTTCCTACTTGAGAGTGAATTTTTTCGCATTTGTACTTTTCGTACTTTGTAGTGCACTTTTCGTACTTTTTGTAGTGCATTTCTTCGTATTGCACTTTTTATATTTTGCAATGCACTTTTGTATGAAAAGTGTACTACTAACTAGGAAAAAGTGCATTCATTTCACGTTTTAGGATAAGAGTTTGTTTCATTTGAACCGAACTCACTAAAACCATTATACAATGATCTCATAAATTCATGTTTCACATACTAATGGGAAGAAGGAACAACCCAATTTTAAAATTTGTATTTCTCATACTTCAAACTTCAAATCAAGTATTTTTATGGTTTTTTAAGTGTTTAAGGGTTCAATTTTAGTAAAAAAAAAAGAATAATATTTGCATTTAATGTGATAGCTAGTGATATTGCAGAAAGCCGTGAAATTCTCTTATGTAGTTTTCTTGTAGTTTTCGTTTACATTGTTTAGTATATCAATTATATTGTTTATCTTTCTCTTAGTAGCATGAATAAAATCCGTACTAAATTTGATATACGTCATTTAATTTGCTTAGTAATATCCCCATCTCCAATTCGGGGCCGCTCAGCAGTTTGAATGTAAAAGATTAAGGGTTTCTAACTTCTGATAGTCTATACAAGTCCGCCCCCATTAAATTTTTCCGGGATCCGCCACTTTATATGAGATTTCTATCACCTTGATTGTAAAATCAACAAGAGTTTCATAATTAATACAACTCTTTTACTATGACATTGCCTCATTCTTAACAGAGCAACAATTGGAGCTGGTAAACCAATTATGTAATGTCTTAACAGAGTAACAGATGAGTTGTCCAACATACGTAACAACTAACAACTATCAAAGAAATACACTTGAGAATCCAGAGAGCAATATTGAGGATAATTGATTGACATATTATGATGATGACGATGGAAGTTTGATTTGAAGAACTCAAGGCAGAAATGGCGGACCAAGATTTAATTAGATGGCTGAATGGGATGTGAGGCTCTGAACCACGGAAGACATGTCAGGCCTGTCTTGTGCATTCCCATGGATACATGACATTGCTATGTCTATGCATGTTCTCATTTCCAACTCCGCTGAATCAGTTGCGGGTTTAATTTTTTGATCCACAATTTCTAAAACTGTTCCTTTGTTGCAATTTCTCCGTGCCTGCAACAGAACAACAGCCTCAATTTAATTAACCTCATACAAATGCAAGTCAAACTAGTTGAAAACCGCAACTTTTACTCACCCAGGATATCAGGTCTTCTTCGTGGTGAAGGCTTTTGGTCCTTCTACCAGCAAGAATCTCCAAAACTAGAATGCCAAAGCTGTAGACGTCCAACTTTTCAGAGATTATGCCACCACCCTGGTCGAGATATTCTGGAGCCATACAAGCCCTGCAAGTAACAATCTTTTAGACTCAATGAACATGTCAGAAGGATAACTATTACCAGTAATTTGAATGCATACACCTACATTGTGTCTCCAACTTTTGGGGGAAGTAGGTGATCTGTTGACATTGCGGAGCCGAAATCAGTAATCTTGGGCTGCCAGTGTTGATCAAGGAATACATTAGCTGCATTCAGAGCACAATGGACAATTTTGACTCGATACTTCCTGTGGAGGTAGACAAGCCCTTGAGCAATGCCTTGAATGATTGCATATCGCTTCCCCCAATCCAATTCAGCACCCTCCCCTTCACGTTTAAAATGGCAAGAAAAGTTAGAATTTGATCAACTCGGCGGGTGGTAGCAGAAAACTAGAAAAGATGCATACCAAATAAGTTTTGATCCAGGCTCCCCCTGGAGACATATTCAAAGATTAGAAGCTTCTCATTGCCCATCAAGCAAACACCAAGAAGCTCAACGATATTCGTGTGCTGAAGTTTTGCACTAAGAAGCTCATCACTTGACAGATATCTTGAGCCTTTGATCTTCTTCACCGCGAGTTCTTTCCCGTGCAATTTACCCTGCAGCAGAAGCGAATTAAACAGCTGTGATCATTCCGTTATACAACAACATTTACCCAGTGGAACTTTCCTAACCGGAAATACCTTGTAAACTTTAGAAAGTCCGCCGCCCCGTCCATGTCCAAGTTCGTTAGCACTTGAGAAATTCCGCGTGGCGTCTTTGATCAGACTTGAATCCATCTCCAGCGACTTATAGTGATTGAATTTCCCCTTAATCCTATTCACTTCTCTTTGTCTTGGGAAAAGCCAAATCGAGAACATAACAAACAAAAACAGAATTGCAGCAGAGATAGCAGAAAGACTAGTGATGACGGTTTTCAGATTGACTCTCTTCTTTGCTGCAAAAGCAAACAGCTACGTTTTTATTACGTTTAGTCGAACGAATGCTCACAAGAACAAACTATATTCTCTACAACAAACTATAGAGACGTCCAGCCCATGAGGTTCCATCCTAAAACCAATTGGCAATACGAGGAGTAACTCAATGGTATATATATACTAGGGAAGTTAATGTCGTCGGAATAAATGAAAATCAGAGCAATTAATTACCTGATCCGGAAGACTTGCCGTCATAAAACTTGTGATCCAATTCATACCTGAGAGAACAACTCGGTTGAATAATCTTGGCCCCAGTTTGGTTTCTCTCTTCGGAAACGTAAAACATATTCATATAAAGGCACCCTAGGCAGTCACTTGGTTTTAACTCGGGAGTGCACTGCATGAGCCCATAAACCTTGCTCGTCGCGTTCACGATAGCCTCTCCGTACGCAAACTTCTTTCTGTAATCCCCCGCAGCAGCATTTTTGGGAAGGCTCATGAGCAACTCTTCCACAACATTTGCAAAATGATCCTGGTCACCTCCAGCATCGACCCCCGAAAATATCTTCACTTTGGGGTTTTCGACCCATTTCCCACTGAGTATGGATCCACCGTTATATCTGAGGATGCACTTGTCGGCGTACGCAGTGGCCCCCATATCGATTGGACAAGTTTTGGTGAGGTTGGACTTCAGAAAGCTGACACAGGAGTGGCACTCGGTGACGTTCTTGATGTCTCCTCTGCACATGGCTATGGCCTGGACTTGATCAGGCTTCTGGCCGGCAGACATGTTGTAGAAGCCGTAATCGATGTTGAGTGTGGTTATGTTGGTGATAAGCTTGTCCAGATTCGATTTGTAGGTGCTGTTGGAGGTGTAGTTTCCGTAAGAGTCGTCGCAATCCGTGGCCCATATATCAAACTGGGCAGTGGCTGCTGCTGAAACTGCACCAGCACTTATGCACAATATGATCAGGTGAAGAAGAAATATGAGGAGGAGCTTCATTTCGATCTATCCGAAAAATAAGCAACTCGTTTACTTTTGCTTAGTTTGATTTCCAAATCTTGGATTTGGAATTTAGACTTTAGAGGATGTGTTTTCGATGCTAGAAAGTCAGCGCACTAGGGAGAGAGAGAGAGAGAGAAAGTCGCTCTCTTAACTGTCAACTCGACATACAGCATGTGCTTTCGTATTAAGTAAGCCAAATTGGGAAGCAAGAAACAATTCTAAATTTCTAATTATGATTGAATTTCGAAGAATACGGGTCAATAATGATAAAGTAAGACCATACCCCATTCTGTACATACACACAAGAGCAACGTGGCCTGCTTTTTAGGGAGAAATCATCTCGACCACCGTCGTCGATGAGGACCACTAACGTACGACTTGTAAACTAGGGGCTAGTAAATGTGATTCTACACATATCTCATATAGTTAAGTCACATCGATTAGGGACGTCCAGTGGCATAGCCAGGATTTGAAGTCAGTGGGGCTAAACTCGAAATATTAGACAAACTCGGAATACTTAATGAATCGAGATTAGAACTAGAACCTATATCTTATGAACCCTCAAAAATTGAAAAAATTTCTTCATTTTCTGAAAAATTAAAGAATATGAACATCAAATTATTAATCCATAAACTATGGGTGAGGAGCCCAGTCCAACGGTTGGTCTTTGGGGGAAGAACCCCGAGGTCGCCGTTTCGACACCCCCGGCGACAAAGCCACAATATTAATTTCTCAAGAACTGTTCACAGTTCTCACCCATTCATGGGTGCTCTAGGCTAGTCCAAGTCGTACTTGGGCTATCCTAAATCTTACCGAATCAAAAAAAAAATTAATACATAAACTATAACGGAATTCACAACAGTTGCAATGTATTACAGAAATCAATGCACAATACAGAGTAGTAAATTGGACCTAGATGGAATCAATAGAACCAATGAAATCCCAGATTCAAATTGTTGATATATGCATGGATCACGACAATACAAAAAGTGATAGTTTAAAATTCCAATTGTTGATAGTTTATAACTTGAAATCCCACAAAATCCTACAAATGCATCATCATCAAATTGAATTCGCAACAGTTGCAAACTTGCAATGGATTACTGAAATCAATAGACAATAAAGAGAAAGTACTATATCAGACCCAAATTGAATGGACAAGATCTAAAAATCCAAGCCAAAACGTAACACAAATCTAAAATTAAGCATAAATTGGATTTATGGCTAAATGGCTAAAATTTTCTATATTTTAAAGCATTTGTGTTTTTTTGTATATTAATTTTTTTCTTAAAATCCCAGTGGGGGTTGTAGCCCCCACTGGGCACAATGTATATCCGCCCATGGGGACGTCCACGATGTGAGGGATCTCACAGGGTTTGGGTGGGGGGCGTTGGCCTGTTTGCGTTCTCCTATGATATACTGAGAGAGCCAATGCCCAAAGGCTTGTAGAAGCTGCAGATGGAGTCTTACAACTGTAGCAGTTATCTTGAGGATCACGTCAAGCACTTCATGATCTAAATGTGCATCAATTATTAAAACGACGTGATTTTATACAAAATATTCCCCACCACCCTCTACAAGGCAACATTGACCTAGTTCAAAAGCCTTTGGCCCGAGACTATCGCGTCATTCAAGCACCTAGCAGAGGTATTTGTCGCCCATTTTAGCGAAGCAAGGAAGCACAAGAATAATTTCTAGCTGCCCAACTGAAAGCAAGTTCCTCTTTAATCCAGGAATATGCCTAGCTTCATACAACATTAGTGTAGAACGATTGGGAGTTCTGACTTGAACATCTCCATTCCCCATAATTTCTAAGGTCTCATCATCAACAAGATAGATATTCCAAAAATACCTAGAGGAATAATTCTCTATGACCCCAACATCACTACAAGAATGAAATGACACACCTAAATCCAACACCTTAGAATCTAGTTGACTGCCCAAACTCAAAATCAAAGAACCTCGATGATCTTATGTAGTGGCATTCACAGATTTGTCTTTTGGCATCTAACACTCATTGTTTATGTGTCCGAATTCATTACAGTTCCAACACTTGATTTTACTCTTATCCTTGGCATGCTTATCCTTTCCCTTAGATTTCAACCTACCCTTGTTCGGCTTCCACCTTGAATCAAATCTTCCCTTGTTTCTTGCATTCAAAGCTGATCTAGATGTAGAACCTAATGCCTTCCTTCGAATTTCTTCTCTTATGATCAGATCCCTTACATCATCAAACTTCGGTTTCCCCTTTCCCACTGAAGCACTAACTACTGTAACAGTCCCGCTCCAACTTTCAAGTAAAGAGGAGAGTAAAATTAGGGCATGTATTGCAACATCAAAGTCGATCTCTACCGATTGTAGTTGTGTAATCGTCATATTGAACTCATTCAAGTGTTTGAACACATGCGTATCCTCCTTCATCCTTAGGTTGAACAATTGCCTTGTCAGATGGACCTTGTCCATTGCTGATGGCTTCTCATATAAGGCAAACAGGATTGAAAGCAATCCCCTTGTTTTTGATGCATTGATCGTGCGGTATGTATCGTTCATGGATAGAGACAAGCAAGTTGCACTCATCGCCTACCTATCCAAAAGTTTCCATTCCTCGACCTTCATGTCTTCTTACTTCTCTCACTAAGGCAGGTGAAGTTCTCTACCATAGAGGTAACCTTCAATTTGCATCTTCCAAGAACCAAAATCAGTTTCATCTAACTTTTCCACATGAATCTTACTGTCCCCCATTGCTACCATAGGCACCAAGTTCTGATACCATTTATTTGGAAATTATCGCCCTATAGTGAGGGAGAACTCCCACAAACTCACAAGAGAATAGTAAGAAATAACAAGAACAAAGAGCACAAGAGATTTTTTGACCTAGTTCGTTAGAATGACTACATTTGGGGCCACTACCAGGCTAGGGATTTTTCACTCTCAATATTGTGGATGCAATTACAATAATCATAGATGAGGGCTTAAATAGAGGAAAAACCTTAAAGATAAAAACATACAATCTTCCAAGAGACTAAAAGATAGAAACAAAATAAACCCTAAGATCTCGTTCATCTTGCAAGTCAAGAAACTCCTTCTCACGGACACGCGTCAAAACCCGGGCTCGTCCTCTCCCACTAGATCGCGTTTTTCCTATCATCACATTTTGTCGGAATTGCAATGGCTAGTAATGGCTGAACGCAACCACATTCTGCCTTTCCTAAACCGCACTTCCGTAACGACTCAAGGGGCGGGCTATATCTTGCTTGCTCCATCCCACGCTTTCCCCTCTGGCTCCGAATTTGTCTCCAAACCTTAACAGTAGCATTTCATACTTGATATATTTTGGTGTTTGTTTTTTTATTAGTTAAGAATTAGGAGGCCCTCCTTATGGAGGACGTCCTAGAGCATCCTTTTGGATGAAAACCTAAAGTTCTTGGTGTATCTGAATACGTGAAGTGGGTAGCGAGTGGTCCAATTTGGCAATTTTATCGGCCACTGCGTTACGACCCCTAATTACATGAGAAATATTCACGTTTTCAAACCATTGCAAAGACACTAGAATGTTATCATTTCAATTTCCCAAGGGACATGTTCCACTTCTCATTATAGTGTTTATGACTGTTATATTATCTCCTTCTATTTCTATTTTATGTAGTCCTATTCGTCTCGATTTTTGAATTCCATGTCAAAGTGCTAATGTTTTTGCTTGTAGAACCGAAATGCATCCATTTTTTACCGCTTCTAATTCCGTGATATGTGCATTGTTGTCTCTGATCACATACCTAATATAGGCATTTTCATCCATATACTTAGATCCATCAAAGTTGATTTTATGGAACTCGCGTGGAGACCTTTTTCTAGTTTATCTGTTTTGCTCTCCTTCGAGTCTTGGGTCGTTCGTTTTCGCTTTCTTCTACATCTTCATTCCACTATTTGGTTTTGTCCCATGCTATGATTTGGTGTCGAATATATTGTGCTAGGTCCAGTATAAAGTCATTAGGTACTTGCTGAAATACTAGTTTGTTCCTTTGATGCCATATGCACCACCAAATAGTCGCTAATTCTGTAAAGTCTCTTACTCCCATTTGTTGTTTTAACTCACTAATAATAGTAGTTGGTGTCTTATTTCTGGTGCCATAGTTGCGCAAAGTTTGTTCAGTTTTTGAGTTTAGATTTCTCGTTATCTTTTGGGTATGTGGGCAGTTTATAAAGAGGTGTCCGATGTCTTATATGTATAGTTACACATAATGCATCCCGGAGGAGTGGGTACATGTTTCTCTTGCAGTCTAGCTTTGGTCGGTAAACCATTTGTGTCCATTTTCCATAAAAAGTTTTTAATTTTTGGGTATGTATCCAATTTTCATATCCAAATGTATAGGCTCGGTTCATTGTTTATTTTTGTCACTAGTTCAATGACTGAAGAGGTTGAAAACCAACCATTTCTACTTGGTGTCCAATATAATCTATCTTTGATGTAGTTTTCTGGTATTTGATAGCAAGGATAATATTGTTAGGAATTTGTACATAGATAGATTGATTTGTTGGGATATTTCTCTTATTTATATTATCCTTCTTGTATAGTTGTATGTCTATATATACATTATTAGTAAGAGAAACGCTCAAGTACAATACAAATTAGAGTGCAATGTGTGGTTGAATATGGGGTGTTGGATCTTCATAAATCAACGATTAAAAATTAGGCAACATAATAAGAAAAAATAGGGAGGGGGATTGGATTAATTCAAGGCTGATTTAAATTTGGGGGATTGGATTTAAATATGGAAGTTCCTAAATTTAAGGGATTGTGAAATAAAAAAACCACGTTTAAAAAAAATCCACATTTAAATTTAATGGATCAACATGATTTTAGGGATTGATAAAAGGAGAAGATTTTTAGAAAAATAATAAATAATCGAATTTAACTCAAACGTAATTTTTAATTCTGATTTGAATAAGAATATATGATCGTTCGAATAATAATATATACTGGTTTGAACAATAGAAGTTATATAATTGTTAAATATTTATACAATTGAATAAGTACTCATTTTATAGTGAACAATAATGGAATATTGGAATTATCTATTGCACAATTGCTATTGTTTGTTGAATAAGTATTTTTGTGTTTTTGAATAACCACGCAACATTGGAAGGGATGATTGCAAAATTGCTATTTTTTGTTGAATAAGTAATTTTTTGTTTTTGAAAAAGTAATCTTATTACCATGAATAATATAATGAGCCTTTAACTGATTGAGAGTTTTATGAATAATATCATACATTTATTTGAATAAGTTGGATATATACATTGAATAATACAAATTAAGGAGTTCTATATCTCGAATACATACTCCAATAAAGAGTACATCTATTTATTTGTATGTACACTAATATAAAAAATAAACCATTGTCTTCGTCTTCAACATCAAACATTTACACTTCTTCGTCACTCTTTAATAACTCCATAGTAGAACATGCAAATGTTAAAACCAATTATTGCATAGCAATATACGTACGTCATTCTTGATTAACTACATAGCAAAACACACATCTATGAATAACAATTTACACATATATTAATAATAAAATACGCATATTTGAATAGCACACTATATGTATATGAATAACAATTCACACATATATGAATAACAAAGAATGCATACATGAATAACAAGTCACATATATACGAAAAACAAAAATGCATACATGAATAACAAACCACACATATATGAATAAAAAATCAAACATATATGAAAAACAAATAATGCATAGACGAATAACAATGCATGTATATACGAATAACAATCCATGTATAGTATATATGAATAAAAAAACACGTATAGTTGAATAACAATTCATGCATATATGAATAACAAAATCCAGAAACATCAACATAAACATCAAGCCACACATGTATGAATAACAAGGCACGCATGTTTGAATAATAAGATACGCATCCATGAATAACATATAATACATAGATGAATAATTTAAACACGAGACTAAGCAATTGAAAACTAGGAAACCTACTGTATTAAATCTTTGAAAACCAAATTAAATCTAGAAAATCTATTATATAGAATTGCTAGAATGAAAAAACAACCATCAAATTCAATCAGATCCAAAAAAATAGTTACAAACAAAAGGCTCAATTTAACTCAAACCCTAAAAAATCTCATCATACAAGAAGATCTACATCTACTATTTAACATCGAAGAGTATGAAGTGCAATCCAAACCTGATATAAAGAAAGGTGAAATTACCATGTCATTGAATATCGTTGTTGTGCTACGGATATGCGTCATGACTCACGCCATCGCTGCATCGTGCTAGTCTTAGATTCAGATCGTGCCATCCACTCATCTTCGTGAGTCTGCAATGGTGCCATGAAATTGAAGATAAATGAATGCTATGGATGCAATGAAAAAGAAATAGGAAGAGATACGATGAAAAAGAAATATGAAGGGAGAGAAATGGATCTCAATCAGCAAAATAAGGAAAGAAAAATAAATCATGACAAAAAATATAGGGACTTTTAATTAATATATCAAATTGTGTGCAAATCAAGTGCATCTCACCCATAAAAGTTTTATGCACCCTATTTATTTTTAATCCTCACCCTTTATTTATCCTAATCTGACTGATGTACATTAACCACATGATTTACTCTAAGAGAGTATTTTACTAGAGCGTGATTCTTATTAGTAATATGGCATTCCCAAGGGGATTAACCTAATCTCACATGGTGTTGCTATTATTTTCTCCACAATATTTTAATACAAGCCCGGTGTGGACCGCGTATCGACCCTTGTTGGTCAAGGGGGTTGAGCCTAATCCGGTGTGGACTTCGACTCGGGATAACAATAAAAGAGAAAACTAAGGAAATTAGGGAAAAACTATTTCTTGGATAAATTATGAGAAGGAAAACCAAGAGTATTTATACAGAAGCCCTAACGGTTCAAAAAAGACGTCCCGGGAAAGAACCGTAAAGAAAATCCGAGAAGAGACCAAAGCTCTAGTTTATAAAAATTACATAAATTGAATATAATGCTGAAATTATAAATGACTACTCTAAAATTGTAAAATACTATTATAACTATATAGAAACTAATCCTCATATCGTCTTGAAAGACGACGAACTCGTGATGGCCTCGTGCTTGATATTTCTCCCGTATCATTCTCTCCCCCGATGAGCATCGGCTTGTCCTCAAGCCGTAAATTTGGAAATGAGCAGGAAATCACGTCAACGGGTTTCCACGTGGCATTGGTAGGCGTTCCATCCGCCCACTCAATGAGCCACTCGACTCTCGGATTGTCATCCACAATAACCTCACGCTCGGCTGTGGCACGCATGGGTCGGGAGATCGGCCGATCATACAAAAATTCCGTAGGCAAGGATGCTGGCACAATCGGAGAACCATCCGGAATGAACAGCCGAAGCAATGATACGTGAAACACATTGTGTATACGTGCTGTAGCCGAGAGCTCTAATCGGTATGCGACCGGTCCAATACGCTCAATAATAGTAAATGGCCCATAAAAACGCCGAGCTAATTTAGCGGAAAGAGGACGACTGACCGAATGTTGACGATAAGGTTGCAATTTTAACAGGACGCGGTCCCCCACCTGAAATTTGACGTCCTTTCTATGTTTTTTTGCCTGCACAACCATACGCTGCTGCATTTTGGACAAATTAAGTCGGATGAGGTCCAAAACTTGTTCCCTATCGCGCATGGCTTCCGATGCCGGGGTCGGTGGTCCGACCGGAATAGTCACCCTGGCAATCGGCGGCGCATCTCGCCCGTACAAAGCTTTGAATGGAGACATGCCGAGGCCCTCATGATACATAGAATTTAAGGCCAGTTCAGCCCATGGCAAGAAATCAAACCAACGACGCGGTCGGCCTTGTGTAAAGGCGCGCAGATACTGCTCCAAACTACGGTTTTTGACTTCCGTCTGACCGTCTGATTGCGGGTGGTATGTCGTGCTATGATGAAGTTTAGTACCGCTCAAGCGATGCAATTCTGACCAAAATGCGCTGCGAAAAATGGGGTCTCTGTCAGACACACTAGTAGCCGGAATTCCATGAAGTTTTACGACCAAGTCAATGAACAACGATGCTACCCGTGGTGCGTCAAAAGAGGGTCCCAGTGCGCCGAAATGGGCGTACTTAGCTAATCTGTCAACCACAACTAGAATCGTAGTATGGCCTTGGGATGGAGGTAACCCCGTAATGAAATCCATAGACGCATCGTCCCAAACTTGCTGAGGGACAAGTAAAGGCTGAATTAAACCGGTAGGTTTTGCGGTACTGTACTTAGTCGACTGACAGATCAAACAAGAATCAACAAAACGTTTAACATCAGCTCGCATACCTTTCCAATAGAATACTTCCGCTACTCGACAAAAAGTGCGGTCAACGCCCGGATGGCCAACGCTGGGTGACGAGTGAAACTCAGTTAAGATATCAGCCTTAAGCGGGGAAGCAGCGCCTACCACTAAGCGATGTCCGGAATACAGAATGTCATCATGCATTCGGAAAGGCGTGGCGAGTGTGCCGGAAGCAGCTGCTGCATGCCACGTCTTCAGATCATCTAATGCGGCATTTTCGGCACGGAGTCGCTGAAGTATGTCGGGCAATGGAGCCACAAATGACAGAAATTGCTGCAGAATCGCCTCATCATCAATCATGCAGCGAGATAACGCGTCAGCGACGCGATTACTGGCGCCTGATTTGTACTGGATGCGAAATTTGTAGCCCATGAGCTTACGAATGAAGAACTGTTGATCAGGTGTCTGAATTACCTGAGTCAAAAGTTCCTTTAGACTCTTCTGATCATTGCGAATAAAAAACTCCCGTCCTAGCAAATACAGGCGCCATTTCTGAACGGCGGAAACGATTGCGAATAATTCTCTGTGATATGTAGAAGACCCGCGACGACGAATGCCCAGCTTCTTACTGAAAAATGAGAGAGGTCTATCATCTTGTAAGAGTATAGCGTCGACCCCTTCATCCGATGCATCCGTCTCCACTATAAACTGTTTTGAAAAATCAGGGAGCTAAAGAATAGGCGGTTGCATCATAGTGGATTTCAAACGTTGAAATGTTGACTCAGCGGATGCGGACCACTCGAACTTATCTTTCTGTAATAAATCAGTTAAAGGAGCGGCAAGCAGCGCATAATGGCGAATAAACTTGCGATAATAACCTGTCAACCCCGAAAATCCATGCAACTATTTAACGGATCTCGGTGTAGGCCAATCGGCCATCGTAGACAACTTGGCCGGATCGGCTATCAGTTGGCCAGCTGTGACGATGTGCCCGACGTACTCGACTTTAGAAGTTCCAAAAGAGCATTTCAAACCCTTCACATAAAAATGATTATCCCGAAGAATCTGCAAAACAGTATCTAGATTCGAAGCATGAGCAGCAACAGAAGGACTCTATATCAGAATATCATCAAAAAAGACAATTAAGAATTTGCGCAGATATGGAGCAAATATGTTATTCATAGCGGCCTAAAATGTAGATGGCACATTAGTTAGGCCAAAAGGCATAACTAAAAATTCAAAATGGTCGTCAATTGTCCGAAAAGCAGTTTTATAGATATCGGAAGTGTGCATCCGAATCTGATGATAACCTGAGCGCAAATCAAGTTTAGTAAAAATAACCGCATTCCCCAATTCATCAAATAACTCATCAGCAGTGGGAATAGGAAACTTATCTGCAACAGTAATGCTATTCAGGGCTCTACAGTTGAAGCAAAAACGAAAACTGTCATCTTTCTTCTTGACGAGGAGAGCCGGAGAGGAAAATGGGTTGGTACTGTGTTGAATGATGCCCTGTTCTAACATAGATTTAACCTGTCTTTCAATCTCAGCCTTCTGAAAGTATGGATATCTATAGGGTCGGACGTTGACCGGTTTAGAGCCAGGTTGTAGGTGTATATGATGATCCCACGTCCGAGGTGGTGGAAGGCCCAACTGCACCGTAAAAACCGCACGGTGTTGATCAAGTACCCGGCGGATTTCCAGGTCAAGCTTCGGCAGCCAATCAGAGGTCGCAAACAGCTCGTCAGGCACGAGACTGAATCTCAAAGCAGTCCAGAATACCATCAGAAGCGCAAAGAGAGTGAAGTTCAGACATAGAAATTGGTTTCGGTGATTGCCTGTCGCCTTTCAAAAACACTGATTTATCGTTCCAGACAAACTGCATAGTCAGCTTAGCATAATCATGGGACACAGTGCCCAAAGTCTGTAACCATTGCAGACCAAGAACCACTTACGGTCCATGTACCGCGAGTACAAAGATATTAATATAGAAAATATGACCCTGCAGAACAATGCTAGTTGTCGGGCACTGATGTGAGCATAATAGATAAGCTCCGTTTCCAACAAAAATGCGGAAAGGTGATATTTTTAACAGCGGCAACTGTAATTTCTCAGCCAATTCAGGATGAATAAAGTTGTGAGTACTACCTCCATCAATCAGAACCTGAATCCGCGCCTCATTAATCGATCCAGAAAGGCGCAACGAGCGCGGGTTAGGTAGTCTTTCCATCGAATTAAGGCTGGAAATTTCGCCTTGAACGGCGAGCTCCTCCGTATTTTCGTCCTCCTCCTCGTCATCGCTATCTTCACAGCTTAATAACGCCAAAAACGGGGTGTACATCGATGTCCCCGAGTGTACCTCTCATCACAATTCCAACACAAGCCTTTTTTCGTACGTTCATCCCGTTCAGATCTAGAAAGACGACGAATTGGAAGAGATGAGAAATTACCGTTAGAGGTGAGAGCCTCCTGTGTAGGTTCGGCCGAACCCGATGTAGCCGCGGCGTTGGCCTTCGGCTGGGACGGCCCTTGGCGCGGTACGGTAGAATCCACGGTCGTCTATTTGCAAACCACAACGACGTGGTTTCCGTGTAAGAGGCCGCCAATTCACGGGCTAAGGAGAAGGCATGTGCTAATGTTGTCGGGTTCCGAAGATTCAATTCCCGACGCACAGGTTGTTTCAGTCCGACCTTAAAGAGAGAAATCAAAATGGCCTCAGATAAGCCAGTAACTTTATTTAATAATGCTTCGAACTCTGTATGGTACTCGAGCACCGAGGATTTCTGTTTCAAGTTGGCTAGAAGCCCTATATAATCTTCATAGTAAGGCGGATCAAATCACTGCTGAACTGACAGAAGAAAAGCTGCCCAATTTCACCACAATGATTCCGACGTTGATAACGGAACCAATCGGACACAGGGTGATCGATAAGCGTGCCAACAAATCACAAACGATCGTAATCTGTAGTATGGAAGTAGTCAAAGTATGCCTGAACTTTGAAGATCCAACCATTCGGATCTGTTCCATTAAAACGGGGACGATCAACTCGAATTTTCGGGCCCCTGATTGCGAGGATCAACTCGAATTTTCGGGCCCAAATCAGGGGCTGGTGGAGCACGCATCTCGTCCCTCGGATCATGGAGAAGATCCGCTTGGATAGAATTAGAGACAGACGGTATGGTGTTGACGACGGCCTGTTGCGGCACGGCCATCGCACCCGCTCCATGGTGTACTCGGGTCGGCATGCTTGTGATCGTGGCCGGGGGAGTCCAACCGGCGACGGGTAACGCAACGATGCCAGGATATGAGATCGGCGGGGACCAGCTTGGAAACGGTGGCAGGCTCTCGCTAGGGCCAGCGGACGGTGGTGGCCAACCCGCGGAGCACGTAGGTGCGAAATTAGGGTTTGGTTGCGGGGGCGTCCAACTCGTGAGCGGCTGCGACAGCTGGTTCATGGTGAATGGAGCGGCGACGAGGGCCGCAATAGGGTTTGGCCGACACTGGATCAATTCCCGCAAACTATCAGTAGACGATTTCTGCAGATCAAGATCACACCGAAGCGTCTCAATCTGATCGGTAAGTTGGAGCATCAAGTCGCGAAGATCGGGTGTGGTGGCGGACGTTTGGGCGGCGGGGTCATCCATCGGTGTCGTCATGGTGGTTCGATGTGAAAGCACCAGATGATACGAGCCCGGTGTGGACCGCGTATCGAACCCTTGTTGGTCAAGGGGGTTGAGCCTAATCCGGTGTGGACTTCGACTCGGATAACAGTAAAAGAGAAAACTAAGGAAATTAGGGCAAAACTATTTCTTGGATAAATTATGAGAAGGAAAACCAAGAGTATTTATACCTAAGCCCTAACGGTTCAAAAAAGGCGTCCCGGGAAAGAACCGTAAAGAAAACCCGAGAAGAGAGCAAAACTCTAATTTATAAAAATTACATAAATTGAATATAATGCTGAAATTATAAATGACTACTCTAAAATTGTAAAATACTAATATAATTATATAGAAACTAATCCTCATATCGTCTTTGACGACGACGAACTTGTGATGGACTCGTGCTCGATATTTCTCCCGTATCATATTTGAGGGGAGTACCTGTATTAATTGATTCGTTCGCCATTCCTTTCCAATTCCATCATTTATGAATCCATTAACATGCTCTTGTAGTACTTGCCTACTTGGTTGTGATATTAGTATCAATTTTTAAAAAATTTCCACGGTCCAAATTTCAACCAATAATGTGAAACAACAATACAGAGTATAAATTTATAGGTATTGCTTCAAAAAACTCTATGTTTTGGTTGACCCGGATTAATTATTTGAGCAATAATATACGTCTGATCGTTCTGAATCAAATATTGAATAAGACCCGAGTCTAAACACAAATTATGCGCTTGATACCATTAATTGCTTAGTAGTGCAGTGTGACTGTGTGAGTCTAAACACATACTAATATACTTATTAAATTATGCACTTGATGCCATTAATTGGAGTGTTACATGATCATGGAGTTGTTAATCTCTTATTCATTTTAAAGAACTAATCCGTATTCTTTTGTGTATAATTACGTTAAATGTTTCTATTAGATCGTGGGCTATCTTCGATGTTGACTTTCATTCGTTTAAACAAACACTAATAAATTATGCACTTGATCCCATTAATTGCAGTGTTGGAGTACATGTCTACATGATGACATAGTTGTTAATTTATTATTCATTCTTTTTAGTGTTGGAGTACATGATCACATAGTTATTAATTTCTTATTCATTTTAAAGAACTACTCCGTATTATTTTGTTAATTTCTTATTCATTTTAAAGGGCTACTTAGATGTTGACTTTCATTCATTTAAGTTTAAATTGTTTTTTTTTTTTAAATAATGAGCTACTAGCTTATTACAAGGCAAATATTAGGCTGTCTTGTAGGACCAGGGTCAACCTAAATCATCACAACGGGTGATCTTTAAGAAATGCAACAAGAGAGGATACAGAGAACAATAATTCCTAACATTACAAATAGTCGAGTCTAGGAACTCAGAAACTAGAGACGAGGACAAAAGAGCAAGACGGAATCGATCGACATTAACATGCCTTCTGGCTAAAAAATCAGCCGCAAAGTTACTTTCCCTGAAACAATGGAGAAAAAAACCACATAATCAAACCCCCCACCAAATTTCGAATATCTTTGATTAAAACATTTATTTCCTAAGGAATTTCCCACACATTTTTTAAAGAGTTAATGAGAATTAAATTATCGCCTTCGATAATAATTTATTTAATATTCATACGAATTGCCTCTCTAAGGCCATGAATTAGAGCTAAAGTCTCAGCCTGAAGGACTGACATTGAGGAAACCTGTTGACGATCAAAGCTTAGGATCGAACTGACATGGTTTCTTAAAATATAGCTTACAAAGGTATTCGAGTTATTTTGTTTGGAAGCATCAAAATTTAATTTTACCCAGTTGGCCGGAGGTTTTAACCAAGCAGCATTATTTTTCCTTTTTCGCCTATTATAAACAGGAGTACTAATTTGTTTGACCTGAGAGGAGATCCATAACGAATGCTCCCTAACTGCTAATTCACTAGGTAATAAATCAGAATTCCGAGTTGTATGGTTAAAAATAATTTTATTTCTATGGTTCCAGACAAACCACCAAAGAAAACATAAGGCATTACTATCTGCATTTGCTTTTAATGTGGAAACTAGATTATCATACAAATTTCCGGAATAAATTATCTTAAAAGAGACATTTAATTTTAACTCCAATTCCGAAATCATTTTTTGAGTAAAAGGACAAAGGAAAAAGAAATGATTTATATGTTCATCATTCATATCACATAGAGAACAAGTATGGGGGACCGAATTATAAAATCTATTAAGCCTTTCTGTTGTTGGTAAACAATATGTACAAGCTTTCCACATAAAAATTTGAATTTTAGGAGGCAAATTAGTCTTCCAGATCCACGAAAATCCAGAAAAAAGTAATTGTCTCATAGAGTTGATTAATTCTGAGGTCGATTTAACAAAAAAAAACACCATCAGCTGCAAGGCTCCAAATAATTGTATCCTCAACATTAGATGACGAAATTAATAAAGAAGTAATTTTTTGAACTATCCAGGGAGGTACTAACTAATTTAAAGCATGCACATCCCAAGATTTTTGGCTTGTAATGAAATTATGCACTTTTAGATTAGCATCTCCATTATTAAAGAATTCTAACAAATTCACATTCTCAATCCAAACATCCGACCAAAAATTGATTTTGCAACCATTTCCTACTAGCCATTTAACTCCTTTAGAAAAAGACTCTCTAATACTTAGAAGTCGATCAAACTACCATGAAGAAGTTTTTGTTTATAATTAAAAATATGTTCAGAATGAAGATATTTTTCATTTATAATTTTAACCCAAATATTCAAAGGGTCAGTTACAATTTCCATAACAATTTCATCTGAAGAGCGACATTATTATTATAAGCAGTGCGCAAACCCACACCACCATTCTCTTTTGGGGAACAAATTTTATCCAGCTAATAAGAGGATGGTGATTAGGAATAAATTTATTCCAGAAAAAAGATTTATTAACTTTATCTATCTCATCACAAATCCCTTTGAGAAGCAAAAAACTCTGCATTAGGTAACCAATTTGGCCTAGAAGATTAGACTGTATTGAAACAGTCATACCTGCTTGATAAATAGAATTAGCCTTCCATTGTGATAATTGTTGTTTAAGTTTCAATATTAAATCATTAAACATAATATTTTGAACTTTCCCTTTTAAGATAGGGATGCCCAAATATTTTTCCATGGAAGTAGTAATCTGAATATTCAGGATACTAGCAAGGGAAATAGTTGTAGGTCGAGATATATTTGACAAAGTTTGAAAAGATCTTTTATTATAATTGATAGAAAGACCGGAAAGGGTGCTAAATTTTTGAAGAAATTTTTTAATGAAATCATATTATGTTGTGTTGCATTTGCAAAAATAATTTTATCATCTGCAAAGCTCAGAAATGGAATACAAGTTCCATTCCTAACCAGACGAATACCAACTCTAGAGGAAGATTGAGAAGATTCATAATTTAAAGAGCGCACAAAATATTCCATAGCTAAAACAAAAATAAATGGCGACATTGGATCCCCTTGACGAATGCCACATTCTGGAGAGAATTCCGGGCCTGGTTCATTATTAATGAGAACTGAAGAAGACGAGGTAGTAATACAAGTCATAATAAGGTGAACCCATTTAGAACAGAAACCGAATTTGAGAAGAATATTTCTAATGAAATTCCAATCAATTTTATCATAAGCTTTCTCCATATCAATCTTAATAGCCATCCAACCCTTCATTGCTTGTTTTTTCTTATGAAAAGAATGGAAAATTTCATGAGCTATTAAAATATTATCTTGAATAAGCCGACCTTGGACAAAAGCACCTTGTAAAGGATGTATCATAGTTAGCAAAATATTTGACATTCTTGAAGAGATAACTTTAGTAATTAACTTATAAATTGTATTGCACAAACTTATAGGGCGATAGTGCCCAATTACTAAAGGATTTGAATTTTTAGGAATTAAAGTTATAAACGATTTATTAATAGACTGAAGCATTAGACCTGAATGATAAAAAGCATTAACTGCTAGGATAATAGAAGAGCCAATAATATGCCAATAATGTTGAAAAAACTCATTTGTGAAACCATCAGGTCCAGGAGTCTTATCTAGAGGCAAGCTAAACATGGCCTTTTTTATTTCCGCATGAGTTGGAGATTTACAGAGGAGATTGTTATCATTAAGACTTATTAAATTAGGAATAATGTCCAAATCGTCAACTGCAATAGTACATAAAGGATTGCAATAGAAATCGAGATCACATTTCTTGAGAAATATTATTTGAAATTGATACATGATCATAAATAACCGACCCTTGTGAAGTAGTAAATTGTGTTATTCTTTGTTTAAAAGATCTAATTTTAGAAATAGATTGGAAATACTTAGTATTTTTATCGAAATTTTGCATATGTTTAATTTTCGCACGTTGTTTCCAACACATATTTTGGAATTGTAATAAAGCGTTATATTTATTTAAATGTCTTTGAAGTTTACTAATTATTTGAAAATTACGAGGGTTACACAGAAGCTCATCTTGGAGTATTTGGAGTTGATTTGTAGCTATTTTGAGTTGTTTCTAATTATTATTGACATGATATTTTGCCCAAACTTTCGCATATTTTTTAAGCAAATTCATTTTCATGGATATTTTAAACATAAAAGATCCATGTAACTGATATTTCCGAACTTTATTTACTAGTCTTTCAACTCCGAATTTCCTAGCCAAGCATTTTCAAAACGAAAAGGAAATTTTTTAAAGGTATAAAAATTGTTTAGTTTAAAAAATATTATATAATGATCAGAGGTTGTAAACGAATGATGATAAACTGAAATAGACGGATATTGTGAAAGTAAAGATTGATGAATTAAAACTCTATCTAATTTTTCAAACGTATTCTCTAGAGAAGTGGAGCTTTTTCTCCAAGTGAAAGGGAATCATGTAGTCGGAACATTTAATAAATCCAAATTAAATAAAATTGAATTTAGCCTTACGAATCTAGAATTTGAAGGGATAATCCCACCCTAGTTATCATGAGCGAAATTTATTTCGTTTAAGTCTCCAATAATAAAAAAGAGAATATTGGAAGTTAATAGGATGTGTTCTATATTATTCCAATAATCAGGTTTTTCATCTTCTCTAGACAGGGCATAAACGAAAGTTAATAAGAATTGAATATCTTGAGAAGAATATTTAATTATAATTAAGTTGGTATCATTATGAAATAAAGAACGATTTTGAGTAAAGACATTTTGAGTGGTAAGAACCCACATTCCTCCTTTCGTTCCAGTACTAGGACTGAAGAATATTTTATTAAATCCACATTTTTGCCATGAATTAACAAAAGGTTCAGAATCCATTTTAGTTTCTGCTAAGCAAAGGATCTGGAGCTTATTTCTTTTTCTAATAAATCCAATTTCTTTCCAGAAATTGGATCTACGAACACCCCTAGTATTCCAATAAGCAATACTCATAAAAAAACCTTTTTTATAGAGTAACAAGTAGTAAGAAAGACTAAGATTAATTTTGAGGAAACATAGCAAACAAGTACTATATCTACCATTAAAAGATAATAGGATAATAGGACTTGAGAATAGTCACAAGACTTGTGATTTTGACATCCCAAAAAAGAGCATTCATTAAATTTGAAACACAAGTATCTTTTACAAATACAAAGCAGAACATACAATCTTATACAACACTTTTCAGTACGAAATACCCAAAAAATTTCACAATTAAGAAAGAGTAGATAATGTCCCTTTAAATGAAAATAAGCTTCCTCAAAGGATAATATTAACCTGTACCTGTAACACCAAATAACAAAGAAGCCTAGACATGTGATCAGAAAGAAATTCGAAGCATTAATGGAGCAAAGAAAATAAAAAAATATTATTAAATGAAGTTTCAAAGAGCAAATATCAATAACAAAGAGAAGAGGTAAATTTAGTCTACAATTTAAGATATGGAAATAATAAATACACACATAAGTAACCGATGAACGGTAAGTTTTAATGATGAGTTTATTTAATGCACTTAGCTTAGGCAAATTTGTAATAATCTGCAGAAAGATAACAGAAACTTGTTTGTGAATTGGAATAAAACTCAGTTGGAAGGAGCAAGCAGACTTCAATCCACAAAAAGAATACAAAATCCAGAATATGTTTAAAATGATACATTTAAGAACAATGATCTCACAAAAATAAAAGTGAAAGAGTATTACCAGGTGAAGAATCATTAGAAGCCACCAAACTTTCAGAACAAAAGGAATATGACTTATGGACCTAAAATATTCAACATTAAGTTTTCGAACATTGTAAGGACATGGAAGTATCAAAATCTCAACTAACAATCCAAAAACCGAAAAGACCAAAAATCTTCCTCTTCCGATCTTCCAAAGCAGAAGAAGAAGAAATATGTTCTTTCCATCGACGAGATCCTCAATCTCTCTCGTCCCTCTTCTTACGCTCCCTCCGCACCACTACCACCACCCCCTTCTCGTCCCTCCTCTCTCCCTCCTTTTGGTTCTGGGAACTCTCAATCCCAGAATCCTCCTCCACCAACTACTCTCTCTAACCCTAATCCCATCTTTGGGAACTCTAGTCCCAGAGATCCAATCACCACTTCTTCTTCTCTCCCAAACACCGATGGGACCACTAATCCCATCGACCCATCTCCATCTTATCTAAACACCACCAACCCTACTCCGCCCATCTCCCCTAAAAACACATTCCCCACTCCTCCTCCTCCTCAAATGCCCTCTCCCTCACAACAAAAAATCTCCTCCTCCCACCACCACAAAAATCTCCTCCTCCCCAGTCCTCCTCCTTCTCAAAGCAACACATCGACCTCAACTCGGACGAGGACTCCCTCCCGATTGCTGAGGTCGCCCGCTACAAACAAAAGGCCGTCACTCCCATCGTCGTAGAGGATGCTCGCCTAATGCTCTTGAGGCTAAGCTTGGGGTTGTCATTCACCAGCTCCCCTCCTTCAAGCGCCCGATGGAAATTGGCGCTCACGACGAGGAACTGACTGTAGAGGAGGAGAACGCCCATAAAGATGGGAACCCAGCACAAGCTGATGGTGCTGACACAAGTCTGGGCCGTGAAGAATAAGATGACGATGACACGGGCCTCTCCTCCGACAACAAAGGGAACTCGGATGGCGATGCGGCCACCGAGGTTCTCGACACTGAGGCGCTCGCCAAGGAGCATGCCTAAGCGTTGTCTGAAGAACAAGAACGACGCCAAATGGTGGTGTCGCATGGGTCTCCCAAGGACAAGGAGCACATGCTTCTACTTCACTCTGCTCCCACTCCGCCAAAGAAAAGGAAGGCTACTGCCTCCAAGGGGACAAAGAACAAGAAGGTCAAGGGAACAGATCCAAAGAGGGTTCCTATCACAACAAATAGAAAGCTTATCACGCCCCTGGTCCTCACCGAGTCCAGCCTGACTCCTTATGGCCTCGGGGACCTATGGGAGTTGGTCAAAGCCCAAGGATGGGACCAAGTGTGCGACACCATTGTGACAGTCGACCCTAAGCAGGTGCGCCTCTTCTACAACAACTCCGTCCTCACCGACGAAGCTACTGAGGGCACGCTCACCCTTCAAGGCGACAAGTACGTCTTTATCGCCTCCTCCATTCGTCGTCTCCTGAATGTTCCTGTCAAGGGATTGGGCGCCCTTCCTCACAAGAAATGGGGGAATTCAACAAGGATGAGATTCTCCACATCGTCTACGATGGTAGAGTTCCCACCCAAGGGACCTCGACACACAACCTGGGTTTAATCGCCAAGCTGGCGCATCAATTTCTGATCACGGTTGTGATCCCTCGACAGGAGAAGCGCCACACCCTCAACATCCAAGACGCCATCCTGTTTCCACTTCCTCCACATGATGCCCATCAATCTCCCTTTGGTCATACTTGGGCACATGGAGAAATATCTGGCCTCTCCGACCCATTCTCTGCCATACGCTAGCCTGATCAAGAAGGTCATGGTGAAGGAGGACCTATATGACGACAAAAAGGAGGAAGTGACCATCGGAAGGGAACTCGACCTTTTTGTGGTCTGGAAGATGCGTCACTTTGAACAACCCGAGGATGAACAAGGGATCATGCCCCCTGGTGAAGGCTCAAGTGTTGGGAACACTCAAGTGCTTGTGCACATGGCTACCACTCTTGAAAACATCTTGTCCATCATGACGCAACTACGTGATCATCTCATTCCCAAGGCCCCATGATCTTTCCCTTATATTTTCTTAGCTTTATCTTTCCCACAAAATGTAACGGTTCCTATTTTATATATTTTTTGCTTAAGTAATATAATGGCCTTTAGTATGATTGTGTGTTCCTATCTTCTTTCTTATGCTTTCTGTTTTCGATGATGCCAAAAGGGGGAAGGAAAAAATGTGTGAGATAAGTCTTTTAAGGGTTATCACAAAATATGCTTTGGCTAAAGGGGAACTAATGCTTAATATGCTAAGTAGGGATTTAATGTTTCATAGAAGTAGCTCCCAAAGCCCAAACTTAGGAACTCAGATGCATATCATGATCTTTCACACATTGAAGTACTTTCTTATTTTGTAATGGGTTTGTCATCATCAAAAAGGGGGAAATGGTTGGGACGGTGTTGGGAACTCTGGTTCCAAACATCCGAAAAACGATGTTGTCTCCAGTTTTGATAAATGACAAACGCCATGTGGGAACTAACGTTTACATTCAAGTATTTCAAGGCAACTCCAGGTTTATCAAAGACTCTATAGAAGGGAACACAAAAGGAACTCAAGAGTACACGAAAGCAAGTTCCCATCAAGGGAACTCAGAAGAGAGTAGCTCACTGCGTATGGGAACTCACATGTGACGACAGACAATGCAACACAAATCGTGGGATTCTGTCTCGGACAAAACAAAGGCATAGTTTGAGGAACAGACTAAGACGAGTGATCCAACGATCCGATTGACATTTGAAGTTGACTAAGTTCAAATCAAGTCACATGTGAAGATTGCAAACTTGGCATGCAAAACAAAGGGCATTTTGGACAACATGAAAATGAAGATCTCAACCCAAGTTAAAATGAGTATAAAGGCAAATGAATAGTGCTTGGAATAAGTACTTCTCCAAAACATATATCCACATACAAAGAGACAAGAGAGACATTGGGAAAAGTGAATAGAAGTCCTCGACAACGAGAGTTCGACCTCGGCGACGTCGAATCCAAGTTCCTAGGAGTAAGGGAACTGTGACAGTGAGCTCAAGGTTTAAGGTTCGATTTAGCTTGTGTTTAGTTGAGTTGTTCGCTTAGGAACTAGGTTGAGAAGACTTGCTAGTGTTGCTAGAATTAGGAAGAACTGCTAGGAACAAAGAAGTGTAAGTCTTGCCTGTTGTAACTAGGGAACAATCAATAAAACAAGTAGATTGTTCAAAATCCTCCAAGCGGAGGTAGAGGTTTACCCACACAACTAGTTGGTTGTCGTGGGGTTCCTCTATAAAGGAACTGTGTCTTTTACTTTCCGCATTACTTACAATTGTTTACTACCGCTGTCTTGGAAACAGCCTAACCGGTAGTTCCCAAATTCTTACTAACGCATATCAATCCAACACACACTTTAGGGACAAAAAAGAAAACTAAACTACGATTAGGGATGGTGTTGACCTTAACATCTTGACTACAAAGTTACACAATGAAAATATTGAACATTGGACTCTCAATTAATGTAAATCTATGTGTTTTTATTTTTATTCTTGTTGAATTTCTTAACATTCGTAACCTCCTGGGTGATTTTAGGTTGCGTTTGGTAAAGTTATATGGGACTTATACTAGCTATGCTAGCCGATTTAAAAAAAAGCTTTTGATGAGGTGTTTGGGTAAATGAGCTTATTTGAGCTTATCTACCCTAATCTACTATATATATAAAAGCAATAAGGTTTGGAGCCTCCACGTTGCGCCACGTCAGCTTTTTCCACATGTCGCTTCTAGGATATGTCACATCGGATTTTGCCACGTGTCGTCTTTTCCTTAAGCCATGTCATATAATTTTTGACACGTCATATGCCACATTGTATTATTTTCACCTCTTTACTTTCATGTCATATTTAACTATAATGATAAAAAATGCTTTCCTTATAAAAAAATATTTTATATAAATAGATAATTATAGGCCTATATATTTTGATAAATCTATGATTTTTTAATCAAAATACTTCCTTATGAGAAGTTTGGTCAAAATACCTTCCTTTTATTGCAACTCACAATTTGAAAATTTACCATAATATTTTATGAGCATTGTATATATTATTCTCCTTAATTGAAAATTTACCATAAAATTTTATGAGCATTATATATATTATTCTCATTATTTAAACTTAATAATCTAAATTTAATTTGTTTTATTTGATTTTAAAAAATAAAATAATTTTTATATATATTACGATCAATAAATTACTTATATTATATTTTTGTTTATTAATATCTTTTTATAGTATATTTAAAAAATATCGAATCATAGTCGTGCATGGCACGACGGGGACAACTAGTACATTATAAAGCGGAATCCAAGTCTGTTGTAAAATTTGCGCCACGTGGCATTTTTAAATAAATTCATGTGAAATTATATTTTAATAAATTCTGTAACAACTTATAGTATTCTTGCTATATATACTAAATAGATAACATGTTTATATAATTTTTTATGTACATAATTTTCTATCTATGGATTATGTATTAGTTTACTACAATAGATAACATATTTATATAATTTTTATATACATAAATTCCTATGAGATGATATTTTTCATATTAATTTAATATTTTTTATCTCTTAACAATATTTAGGGTCTTAATATTTTTTGTTATCTGTTAACAAGACTTGAGCTCCAAGTATAAAATTTATATCTATATAATGAAATAATTTTAAATAATAAATATTGTTATGTTGATATATTTTTATTTTGAGAAAAAGATATGATTTTATGTTGATGACTAAAATTATATGTAAATGTCAAAAAAAAATTCGAATTATAATTTAAATTAATGAAATTAGATTTTCTGTATCTTTTTATGCATTTATATGAAAGATTTTTTCTTAAATCAAAGTTTGATAAACAAAATAGAAAAATTTACAAATCTTGATGAATACTTGCTTATATTGAATTCTGATAAAAATTTACATTATATTTTTCTTAATTTCCTATTTATTTTATTTATGTAAATATCGAATATTTTTTTATATAGCCCCACCTTACATTTAAATTTTTTTATCTCTATGTTTTTTTTTTGTAATTTAATACGGATGATAGGTTGATTAATACATTGAATTTAGTAAATTTTCATATACATTAATTTCCTTTATATTTTATTTCTTCGTTATGTAAATTTAGTATGTAAAACAACTTTATAGATAGATTGAATTTTGCAAAATAATACATAGACAAATTTCTCTGTATTTTATCTCTTAAATCAAGGATAATGTTCTCTTCTATACTAATCTTTATATTGTATTTTTCATATTTACAAACATTCTTATTATTATAGAGTTATATATAAGAAACCCTAATCTAAATTTTAATAATTTGTAAGAATTTATTCCTTAAAAATACAATCTAAAAAAATATTTTTTTTCTATTGCATAATTTATTATGATTATATAAATATATTTAATATTTTAAATTAATATCGTAGAATTGTATAGTTTTTAGTAAAATTATCCCGTGAATATCACGGGACTTCAACTAGTTACAGCTTATCTGAGCTGATTTTTGGCCAAAAATTCAGCTTGCGCGACCCATTCAAACATTATTAGAGTTTGTGGATTTGGCTAAGGTGGAGTTACTGTAGGTCAAGTTTGAAAAATCTTAACCATTAATTAATAAATAAAGGGTTGAGATTCATTCATTTTCTCCAAATCTTTTTTTCTTTTTATAATTTTTAAGGGTTTATTATTTTTGTGAAAGGGTTTTATACTCTATGTATAGAATTTTTAACACAACTTTACCGTACCAAGACCAACAAATGTTCGAATTGCAGTCTCTACTGCATTTATACATAGAAAAAATTGCAATACATAGTTGATGGAGGAATCTATACTTCAACCACGAGTGCAATACCTGCGATTTGTGGTCGAGCTAAGTGCGGTCGCGAGCTCGAACAGCGAATAGCTCATGTTCCTAGGGTCGCGAGCCAAGTGCGGTCGCAACTGACCAGCCTCGGGTGCGTGCCGCTCGTCGCAGACGTTGCTCCCACGGGTTCGGTCTTTGCCCTGCGCCATTCGGAGCTGGGTGAGGAGTAGCAGCAACTTCTAGTTTTTTTTGGTCGAATAGCAGCAACTGCTAGTCAAAGGGTGGAACGAAAAGATGGAATGAAGAAATCTGGATTGTGGAACACAACATGTGACAAGGAAGGTGTGGGTAGGGTTTTGTTATTTTGTCCGCCAAAAGGGTATATTCGTCATTTTATGGCATTAATGAGGCCCATATTGGTAATTGTATCAAGCCTCATATTATATTCAGTTTGTCCTTATCGAACACCCCTTAGAGGATCCAGCTCATTTTTCCAGTTCCAGCTCTACTCCATAATCCAACTAGGTTCCAACTCCAACTACATAATCCAGCTCGGGTTTCAGCTCCAGCCAATGCATCCAGACAGAGCCTTAGTTACCAATATTTAAAAATATCAGCTTTTAGAATCAATTACGAATTTCAACTAAAAATATCATATTCAGTTACCAATATACTTCAGCTTCAACTTTAGCTCTATTTCATCTTGATTTACCCAAACGAAGCCTTATATTGTTTCCTTTAATGTAACACTTTTATTTAGTTTGATCGGGGTTCATAATGACTCCATGGAAACACACTTCTATCATTACAATAAGAATATGGGTGTGGAAAGTGCATGCTAATATATATGAACTTGAGTTCTGATATAAAAATACACGTGACTCTGTTCACTAGAAGCATACAATGTTAATTTGAGATATTCTTTAGGAGGAACAAAGTTCTCGAGGAACTATTCCTATAAAACGAGGTTGAGATGTTTTTTGAGGAACAAACACTACTATTTTAAAAGGCGAAAATAATGGTTGAAAATCGCTTCATTACATCAAAAACTGCTTGATTAGCCTTAATGCAACTGTTTTTGAACGTTACATCAGCTCGCATTGGATTAGGTCTAACGAAGTCATTTTTTATCAAATTTGAAAATTGCTTCATTAGGTGTAAGGCCTTGATATTTCTAATGAAGCGGTTTACCGAAATGTTAATGCAACAATTTTTATATATATTTAAAGCGGTTATTATTCCAATGCAACAATTGTTATACCGTAAAATACAAATTTACTTGTTAGATGGATAGATAGATTCACTAAAATAGATGACTTGTTCTAATTAATCTCAAAGAAAATGTGAAACCTTTAACTAAAAATTCTAATATTTGCTCTGCTATATATGATAAAAAGTTCAATGTAAACTTAACTTTTTGGTAGAAGTTAATAATGCTCTTAAAATTGACAAGGCAAAAAGAGGTAAAAAAAACTCACTAATTATTACGTACATGCTTCGAGGAAAGTTCGCTTTCTAGAATGTAAACTTGAATAAACGAAACATCATAATCATCTTTAGCTTATAAAGGACCCCCAAAATCCAAGACGTCCTCGTCTCCCTTTCAAGCATCTCTCATTAAGCCAAATGTCGTATTTTGTCTAATGAGATCGTCAAACATCAGAAGTGTGGAGCGGTCCAACAAAAAATAGGCCCATTAGTCATCTCGCAAGCCTCAAGCCCACACATAAGATCCATCCCAATTCAACCGATCAACTCAACACAAGAGCAATACTTGACAATGGCTAGGTCAAGCGGCTCAAGCGTCGAGTCTGGTGGTCCATGGTATTTTAGGCTCAAGTCAAGCACTTGCACTAGCCTCTTCCTAGACTCATGCATGCTTTGCTTATAGTATTTGTGTATGTGTTACATATTACGAGTTAGGATTAATACAAAACATTACAAATGCCCTCCTAATACTTAGTTGAAACAGTTCCTAAGTCGTAGTAGTGAATTGGTATTATCATTGTCTCTTGTACATCATCGGCCCATGAGCTCATGTTTTGTCCCAAATATGCAGGAAATTCCTCCAGAAATGGAACTTGTCAGTTGTCACAATTTTGGTTCCAAAGTCGGCAGGGTTCTCATCTCCCTTCAACTTCTTGATAAAATAATTCCTCACATCTATGTGTTTAGACCATTCATAAAACATGAGGTCCTTGTAAAAGTATAAGACACTTTGGCTATCCATATGTAGTACATGTACAATTAGAGTAGATTGGATTTCCATTAAGATTCATGTAAGCCATATGGCCTCTTTTACTGCTTATTCCAGTTTGATGAAAAAGCAACAACAGTGTATACGGAATGGGGTGATGGTTGATAGCTTGCATTTAGGTAGTGTTTAGGATGCATATTTATGTTTATTTTGCATGGTTTTAGCTTAGTTTAGTCTAGTTCTCATGTTTTTAGGTTTTCTAGGAAATTCGGGTTTTGCGCTTGTTTTGTTCGGTTTTGCAGATCTTTAGGTAAACAAGCATGGACGGGATGGATCTTAGAGGACTATGGTGAAGTTTGAGGAAGCTTATAGTGATACAATTGAAGATTAGAAGAGCCAAGGCCCAAGAGCTTGTGTGAAAAGAACGCTTAAACCCGGGCTATGCATTGGAGTTCTTGTTTCGACACCTCTATCTTGCAATGATTGGTTTGGGAGATATAGTGCTCGGATGGAGCTGAATTTGTTATCACTGGAAAGCTAATTCAAAGAGCTACAATTCATATTTTTACTTCAAGTCCAAATTCCAACTCTAAGGGGGACAAAACAGCATCTGAAGTGTCGCCTGAATGCTGAACCGAGGCTAATTGCGCGGGATGGTATAATTGCGCGGCCGCGCAATATGGCGCCAAGCCGCGCAATCCGGCGTTTCTCACGGACGATGGACTTGGGCCGAGATTTGGTTTTTGGGCTTTAGTGTTGATCTTTTAGGCTTGTATTTTGGCCGAGATGTGTGTTTAAGATATAGTTTGAGGGATATTTTTAGAGACATATAAATACTTTATGTTAGTTTATTTTTAGAGAACTTTTGATCAACTTTGGAGGCTATGGTTTCTTTGGAGAGAGTTTTCTCAAAGGAGCAATCTTTGAACCTCTTGTAAGTTTGATTTTATTTTAATTATGCATTGCTAATTTCTCTTGTGTTTGATTAGTTATTGAAATCATAGATTGCATAATATTGTGAGGTTTGATTGATTCTCATCAACTTGAATAGGTTTTATTCCCTGTGCTTAATTGAATTAGAATTATTCTAGAGTTTTATCAGATTGATCACCTAATAGAATTTCTAGGTTAATTTACAACTAATCTGATTAATGCCCGTTCGGGGGTTGATTAGATAAAGTAGCATCTATAATTGTTTGGACCCGTTCGGGCTATTCAGTTGTAGAAGGGAATAAATCCACAATAACTTAGATGTCTGTTTGCTCTAAGTGTTTGTTTCTATTGATAACTTGATTCGTAAAGTTGTCGTTTAATTGAATCTAGACGTTGTTTTAGGTTGTTAAATGATTAGGGTTGTTTAGACTGTTAGTTCTTACAACTATTTATGAAGTTTGGGTCATAATCCTTAGTAGGAGTATAATCCACAATAGATTATTCAAGGGAATTGAGAATCAGGAGAATCGATGATCAATAAGCATATCTATGATGGATTTAACTAGTTGAACATATTTCTCTCATATATATTCACAATCAACTTTTGCATTCATAGTTAGTTTTATTATTGCATATTAGTTAGATTAATAATTCCAAAACCCTTCCATATTAGTTACTTGGCACTTAAGTAATAATATTCACACACGAGTCTCTGTGAGATCGACCCTTGTTATCATTCTACCCAGATTGGTCAAGTTAGAATTCTTTGATAGGTAAACGACTGAAAAATACCTCCTCAATGGTCTTACTTTATTATTTTTGACCCGTATTCTTCGTATTTCGATGAGATAATATATATTTTGAGAGAACACATAATATATTGTTTCTTGCTTCTATTTTTTTGGTCAAGTTGTTTCTTGCTTCTATAATTGGCCGAAGTAATAACAACATGGTCACATGCTCTCTCTCTCTCTCTCTCCAGCAACTGCGCTGACTTTCCATCTTACTACTCTGTTTGGCATCCAAAACACATCCTCCAAATTCCAAAACCCAGATCTCAAAATCAAACTCACAAAAGCAGAGGAGCTTTTTTTTAATTTTTTTTTTTCGGCTACATCGAAATGAAGCTCCTCCTCATCTTTCTTCTCCACCTAATTATGATATTGTTCATTGGAGGAGCTCCTCCAGCTGCTGCCCAGTATGACGTATGGGCCTCGAAATGCTACGACTCTCACGATTACTTCACTGCCAACAGCTCCTACAAATCGAACCTGGATTCCCTTCTCACCAAACTCACCACAAATGACATCCCGTACGGCTTCAAATACCTCACCGCTGGCGCGGATCCCGACCAAGTCTACCTTCTGGCTCAGTGCAGAGGCGACATCAACGCTACCGACTGCCGCGCTTGTTTGAGTTCTGTCAAATCCAACATCACCGCCACGTGTCCTACCCATAAGCTGGTCCTTGTATGGGCTGAGAAGTGCTTCCTGTACTACTCGGATGACAACATGTACGCGTATTGGGACAATGCGCCCTTAAAGACCTTGGGCACCGAGGTGAGCGTTGGAGGCAACGTCGATCATTTCTCGGACGTTGTTGAAGCGTTGCTCATGAGGCTTCCGAACAAGACTGCTGGCGGAGATAACCGGCTGAAATTCGCGACGGGAGAGGCCAATGTGAACGCTTCTCTCACGGTTTACGCTTTGATGCAGTGCACTCCGGACCTGGTCGCGAGTAACTGCTTAGCCTGCGTTTATTGGAATATGTATTACGTTTTGTACACTGATGTCAGAGGCCAAACAGGGGCGCAGGCTGTTACACCCAGCTGTTCTATTAAGTATGACATCAACAAGTTTTATGAGGGGCCGTCTACTAAATTAGGTAACTATATAACTAATTAAGCAAATTTTCATATTGTTAGATTCCGGGTACCGAAAGAAACAGATGATGTGTCGGGAGTTTTACTACTTAGCATATAAAGTCGGGATTCACCTTCTAACCATAAGGGTAGGGATTAACCTTCTCTTATATGCTAGTTGGTTTTTGTTACTCTAGTCCGATGCCTAGTTAGCCAATACACATTCATTCATGCACATATACGCATTAGGCCCAACACATAAACACATGAGTTCCTTCTTAAACTAATTGACAATAGGAGTACGTAATCCAAGGGTATATATGTAGGCATTTTATCTTTCAAATTCCCGATGTGTGAAAGTCTTATCTTCACACATATAATTATAATGGATAGGCTGTAACTAGCTAGCAATCTATTGAACATAATTAAAATTTGTTTGGCTAATTTGCTTTTTCATTTTGCAGGCAATGGAGTCAATCCTAGAATCGTCATCATCAGTGCCCTTTCTGTCTTCCTTTTTGTACTTCTAACTTTGTTTGGCATATTAATTTGGCTTTTCGTAACACAAAGACACAAGGATAAGATGAGGAAAAAAGCTATTGGCTTCAAGTCCTTGCAGATGGATTTCCATATAATCAAACGGGCAACGAAGAATTTTTCTAAACAACTTGGAAGCAGTGGTAACTCTAGAGTTTACAAGGTATTTAATTAATTTTAAACTTGTAAATAACGGGTGAATGTATTATGCATCCTGTCCTTGAAACCTGGCTCTTTGGTTGCTCCCATCAGGGTAAATTGGACGGCAGTCAGATAGCAGTGAAGAGGATCACAGACACAAGTTCGGATGGCAACGATTTTGAGAATTGGCTACTGACAACTTCCAAACTCCAGCACAGCAATCTTGCTGATATTCTTGGATTTTGCGTACAAGGCCATGAGAGACTTATAATCTTTGAATATGTCTCAAAGGGAAGCCTTGATCAAATTTTATTTGGTATGGCTGGCTGTTTTCTTATAGGATCCTTTATAACTGTTGCAGCAGCGAGTAAAACAAATTAATTATAGCTAACCCAATTGAATTCTCTTCCTCTAAGATCCTAAATATGCCAAGGAGCGTTCCGAATTGGACTGGAAGAAGCGTTATGACATCATTAGAGGCATTGCTCAAGGACTCCTATACCTCCATGATAAATATCGATACAAAATTTTGCATGGTGATCTGAAAGCTGCTAATGTCCTTCTTGATGAAGACTGGGCCCCCAGGATTACTGATATTGGCACAGCTAAGTTATTTCAACAGAGCAAAAACCAGACTCACGGAGTCACTCAAGGAGAAGCCAGAGTGTTAATTCCAGGGAGTGAGACTCAAGAAATTACTCGAGGAAAAGGCACAACGTAAGCATGTATTCAAATTACTACTTAATAATATATCATCATTAGGCTTGCTTGCCCTTATCTAAGAGTTCTAACATACTGTCAATGTATTTGCAGTGCTTATATGTCTCCGGAATATCTCAACGATGGCATAATCACTGAAAAGTCGGACGTCTACAGCTTTGGCGTACTAGTTTTGGAGATTCTTGCTGGTAGGAGAAGGAGCGACTCCCATGCTCAGGAAGACCTGATAACATTAGTGAGTAAAATTTGTTGTTTGCAAGTAGTTTAACTTTGTTAGAATGTTCATCACAAATTTGAAAATTGGGATTAAACTGGACTAATATATAATTCAGTAGATTATTCCTCCTATTACCAATTCCTTTTAGGATGGAGTATCAGAGCAATTCACCTAACGGTTTCTCTCGATCCTAGTCCCGCCAATTACTGATGGTGTAATTCTATTGCAGGCAAGGAGAACATTTGAGCGTGGAACAGTTTCAGAATTTATAGATCCAAAAATTAAACCCGCAACGGAATCGGCCAAAGGATGCATACAGATAGCATTGTCATGTCTCCACGAGAATGCAAAAGAAAGGGCCGAAATGTCTTCCGTGGTTGAGATGCTCACTACTAATCTTGAACAGCCATCTACGCCTGAATCCATCCAATTCAGCAGCCCTCAACCTCTGCTCCCAAACAGATTGACATCATCATCATTATAGGTCAATCATTGATCTCTTCTCCTCAATAGAGTTCTCTGCATTCTCAAGTACGTGCATTTCTATTTTCCACCAGCTTCAGCGGTTTCTCTGCTAAGACATTATTATGTGATTGGTTTAATTGCCATACCCACCACTGTATGTTTAGTAATTTGAATTTATTTTTTTGTCGTTAATGGGCCCGCATGGTTACCCTGTATTATTAATTATGAAAAGTGTTTGGCAAGGGAGTAATACAGTTGTTCCAGGTCAAAACAAAAAAAACTTTTTCTACCAAAAAAAAAATAAAATAAAAAAACTTTTGGTTGTTATTTTCGATCTTTCCAACTTATGTCTTAACGATATAGAATAATAAATATTCTTTTAAAAACTAAAACCCAAAACAAAAGTTATAAGCACTTAAAAAAATCTCTAAATAAGTAAAATTAGTAAAATATTTCTAAAATATGGTTCTTATCTGGCGTAGGATATTAAAATCCCTTCATTCCTTGCATGAGTTGGGCCGATCAAACCGTCTTTTTGTTTCCTTCGAAAATTAAATGACATCAAACTGTCTATTCATTCCTTGCATGAGTTGGGCCGATCAAACCATCAATTGTTAGGAGGGTAGACTGGTAGGGTAACGACAAGAGTTCCACTTAAAGTTGGGAGGAGGTGGGATCTTCAACGGTGCCTATAGTGTCTCTCGGAGACAAACGATCAATAATGCATCTAGCTTGGAGAAAATATGTTTCAGTTCAAGTAACATCTAGGCATAAACACTTCCACCAGCAGAAGACTGTCACCAACATTCTTGGCAGCCTTTTTCTCCGTAATTCCCTATCGCTCATCTTGGAACTTCATCCTCGAGATATTGATTATATCCAAGGGAAATTCAAACTCCACTTCCTAGGCTCGTAGATTTTCCTGGACTATAGAAGTAACTTGATGAATTTTGGGTACGACGGTCAATGAACCTTGTTTGTACACTTGGTCATGTGCCTTATCATGATTTACGTGTGGTTGATCTTTTCTCTAGACAGGAAATTTAATGCAAGTGTTGGCAGAAATTTAACTTGAGTAATGTTCAACACAAGTTAGGGAACATTACTCAACAAAGGCATGTTATTTGGAATCAACCTTAGAACTGGAGTTGTAACAACCAACGTCCAAAAAGACGTAGAAGAGGAAATAGAAGGAATCAAGGTAACCAAAACTTCCAGCATAGGGTTAAAAAAGAAGATGATGTGTGAACTAATGTGTGTTTTACCCGGCTAATCCTAAGGAGCATAGGATATTTTTCGATACCAATTGGCCGTACAATTAGGCAAAAAAAAAAACTAAATTAATGCTGCAACCAAACCTTTTTTTTTTCTTGGTGAAGGTCCATGAAAATCTAAACGGACATCTCCAAATACTATTCATAGAGATTTAATTGTTTGACTAGATATCCGAAGGCTGAGACCAAACTTTTATTTGACCTTAAGAATAACTCCAATATTCCGTTTCCAAACTGTTTAGTTGGGTAACCAAACGAGCAATACAAAATAGACGCAATAATGAAACAAACAATCATATTTATCCACTATATAGTGGGTGCGGTAAACCGGTCCGATTTTTCTTCTCCTTAATCATACTCCTCCTATACTCCCTTGTTTTAATTTGTTAGAAGATATTTTTTAATAATTTACTAAAATTTAAGTTTTTTTTTAATGTTATTTGGAAAGTCATCACCCAATCATCCTATATAGAAAGGAGTACATTTAGGGAGTATAAGATTTAATTTCGCGGTAAACCATCATATACCGTAATAACAGAGCAATAGCAGAAGCTGGTGCAAAGATGAGTTATCCAACGCATGTAACAAGTATCATAGAAGAGCACTTGAGAACCCAGAGAGCAGAACATTGAGGATAATTGAAGATCATTGATTGACCTAATATGATGATGAAGGAAATCTGTTTCAAAGAACACAGGCATAAATGGACCATCAAGATTACATCTCTGCGGAATCGGTTGTGAGCCTCTGAACCACGGAAGACATTTCAGGCCTGTCTTGTGCATTATCATGGATACATGACATTGCTATGTCTATGCATGATCTCATTTCCAACTCCGCTGAATCAGTTGTTGGTTTAATTTCTTGATCTACAATTTCGAATATTGTTCCTTTGTTGCAATTTCTCCGTGCCTGCAACAGATTAACACCATCTTTACATCTCTACCTCGTGTTCATGAAAAAGAAGTTAAACTACTTGAGAACTGCCAATTCTACTCACCAAGGAGATCAGGTCTTCTTGATTAGAATTTTTAGTCCTTCTACCAGCAAGTATCTCCAAAACTAGAATGCCAAAGCTGTAGACGTCCAACTTTTCAGTGATTATGCCACCCTTGAAATATTCTAGAGCCATATACGCCCTGAAATTTTTATGAGTTGAATGATGTTAAACTCCACTCAGTAGTCCAATATTGTTGAGAGTTATCCCACGTGGGAAATTTGAGATTAAATTGAATAGTATATAATCCAATGAGCTAGCCATATGGTTTTGGGTTAGAACCTCATTGTGCTTGTATGCTAGGCCTGTTACCGCACGATCCCCAGATTATCGGCCCACCGAATTTTAATAAATATAACGTGGGAGTAATCTGAATACACTTACACTGTGTCTTCAACTTGTAGAGTATCTTTAGGTGTGTCGTTCTCATGAATTGGAGTTGCAGTTCCGAAATCTGTAATCTTGGGCTTCCAATGTTTATCAAGCAATACATTAGCAGCATTCAGATCACAATGCACAATTTTGACTGGATGCCTATTGTGAAGGTATTTCAGCCCTTGAGCAATGCCTTGAATGATTGCATAGCGCTTCCCCCAATCCAATTCAGCACGTCCCTCTTCATGTTTTAGATGACCAGAAATTTGCATTCCGTTAGAATTTGTTCAACTCGTGGGTAACAGATTATTAAACAAGTCGCATAAAACATGCATACCATATAAATTTTGGTCAAGGCTTCCCCTGGAGACATACTCAAAGATTAGAAGCTTCTCATTGCCCATCAAGCAAACACCAAGAAGCTCAACGATATTCGGGTGCTGAAGTCTGGCACTAAGAATCTCATCACTTGACAAATATCTTGTGCCTTTGATCTTCTTCACTGCTAGTTCTTTCCCGTGTAATTTACCCTGCAGCAACCAATCAAAGAGCGGATGATCATTGCCTTTTCTATGTTTCAAAGAACTCATTCATCCATTATTTACAAGACTCAAAATACCTTGTAAACTTTGGAAATTCGATCACCTCCATGTCCACGTCCACGTCCACGTCCAATTGCGTTATCAGGTGAGAAATTCCGTGTCGAGTCTTTGATCAGACTTGAATCCATCTCCAACGACTTGTAGTGATTAATTTTTTTCTTCGTCTTATGCTCTTCTCTTCCTCTTGGGAAAAGCAAAATTGAGAACACAACAAACAAAAACAGAATCGCTGCAAAGATGGCAGCAAGAGCAACGATTACGGTTGAGAGACTGACACTCCTCTTCCCTGCAAAACAAAATGACCAACCACAGCTTTTTTCTTTATTTTTCTGTTGAATGAACAAAAACTATATTAGTTGTCTACATGAAAATCAGCACGATTACCTGATCCAAAAGACGACCCCTCATAAAACTTGTACATTTCATACCTGATTGTACAACTCGGTTGAAGAACCTTGGCCCCAGTTAGGCCTCTATCTTTGTAAATGTAATACATACCCAAATAAAGGCATCCTAAGCAGTCACTTGGTTTCAACTCTGGAGTGCACTGCATGAAACCGAAAACCTGGATAGTCGCGCTGACATTAGCCTGTCCGTACGCATACTTCTTCCTGTAATCTCCAGCAGCAGCGTTCTTTGGAAGGCTCATAAGCAGTTCTTGGACAACATCTGCAAAATGATCCACCTCAGTGACGTTACCTCCAACAGCCACCTCCGAATATAGATTTTCAACGGGTGAATCCTCCCATCTTCCGTCCAGTATGTTGCTTGAACCCGCGTATCTGAGCATGCACTTATCAGCCCATCCGACCACCCACTTATCGATTGGGCAGGATCCCGTGAGGTTTGATTTCACAAAACTTATACAAGAGTGGCACTCGGTAACGTTGACCACGTCTCCTCTGCACATAGCTATAGCCTTGGCTTTATCGGGATCCTCGCCCGTAGAGGAGTTGTAGAAGCCGTAGGGGATATCAATTGTGGTGAAGTTGGTGATCAGCGCATCCAGGTTCGATTTGAAGGTGCTGTTGGAGGTGTAGTTTCCGTCTGTGGTGTAGCAGTCATGGGCCCACATCTCAAACTTGGCAGCAGCCGGTGAAGCCGCACCTATCAACAGTATGATTAGGGGCAACACAATTATGAGGAGGAGCTTCATGTCCATCGATTCGAATATTGATTACAACTCCTCCTCCACTTTGGTAACTTTGATTTCTCTGTCTTCTAAAGACAAACAGAGTAAATATGAAAAGTCAACGCATTTTTGTTGGGGAGTACCTCTCATAACAAGCGCATATATGTATAATCTAATCTATCTGCGCTGGCGTATAATTTATGTTAACCACCCAAGCAGGTAAGGTAATCACGTTGGCCCGTATTTAGACCCAAGAAAAAATGTGAGCATGTTGGCAGTGTTGAACTGTTGATTGAATATATTTTTTTTTTTTTCAGGAAAACGTAGTTTTACCTACTGTGATTATAAATTAAGAATAAAAAAAGTTAGTCTCCTAGGTGGACGGTACATCAGCCAATAACAAGTCCTTAAGACAACTATGAATATAGAAAAACTCAATGAAATGAGTAGTTAAGACTAAAGAATGATTGGCAAGGCATCTGTAACTTTGTTTGTTGTTTTTGGAATGGAAATGATCGAGTTGGATCTCTAAGAACTGTCTTTGAGCAACTTGTGACACTCATTCAAGAGAAAGAACTCCTTATGTGGCTTCAAAATATGTTGAGAGAGAAAATTGTGAGCTTGGCTGGAATCGGTTTGGACCACCAATCGATCGAAGCCAGATTGCCTTGCAATGGTAAGGCCCTTGGCAATAGCGCAAAGCTCCGAGTGTAAGGCATCACCAAAGCCGATTTTGAAAGAGAAGGCTTGAATGAAATGTCCCATGTGGTCGCGGAACACCCGACCCCCACTAGCCAATCCAGGATTACCCTTGGAAATACCATCAGTGTTGAGTGTCACCCACCCGAGGTTTCTTAGTTTTAAAAAATATGTCATTACAAAATGACATTACTAACACTACCACACATGATCGACGTGGCCTTCTCCAACACACAAACACAATCCGAGCATCACCGTGCTGGCGCGGCTGGATCAATGGCCACCAAAAGGCTCCAGGCTTCACTTGGACTCTCTCTTGGCGATCCATGGGTCAAAAGGCCAGCTTTGAGGTCTTCTTGTAAGGCATGAGCTTTGGCCCGATTAATTCGACCAAAATATGAAAGAGCATCGGACGTGGCCCTTGGTACCGCGACGGTAGCATCAATAGGAGCTTCTCAGTACTAGGCTGACCCCTCACACCTTTCATAGGCATTCTTCGCATCTTAGGTCTCCATTTGGTGAGTAGAAGACTCTCCTAAAAGATGGCCCAACGGAAGTAGAGAAGTACCCAATGAAAATGGCACAACCTCACTCGGCACAGACGCGCCCCCGACTCCATCGATCCTCTGCGTCGGTGTATTTTCCTAGCTGGTCTTCTTGCTCATGATGGATTAAGATCACATCAGCGTAGTCATCATGAAATTTTCTTCCCCATCGTTCGAGTTTTATGATGGAAAAAGCGACTCAATTAGCCATATGGCTAATTACGTTCAGTTATGAGAAGATTAATTTTTAAGGCACCCCCTGAAGAGGAAGACACAAATTTTAAAGTTCAAAGTGCATGGAACAGATGGAACACACTAACGTGTTATAGCTGAAGGAATGGTGCAGTTTTGAAGCTAGATAGGCTAAGTTTTCAGGGTAATTTTAGTTGGGTTTTGATTTTCTTGAGTTGATAGGATCTAAGGAGGTAGAGAAGTTAGGAGAGTATTCTAAAAAGATAGTATGTTGGAATATATACTTATATACCTTGTAGCTTCGTGCTTGTCAATTAATTAAAGTAGCATAAGGAATTGTGTCTTTGTTTGTGTTTATTTATTCCTCTTTGCAAATGAATTATTGTCTTAGGAATATATAGTTTCCCAACTTGTTATTAAGGTACGACCATCCAACACAACCCATTCCAAGATTGCAATAGTATAATAGAAAAAAAAAGTAAATCCATGGCTTCCATTCCAATCACGGATCAAAGAATCCGTAGAATAAGAAACTTAAAACTAGTTTTAATACACTCAGTACGGTCAGTACGCGGAATAAGAAACAAATGCATAAATACAATTCTTTTTAATTTTGTTTAGCTCATAGACAGTGCAGGACTATTACAACGAGAAATTGGTGGTTCAGGCTCCTCATCTGGTGGTCACGGAATGTCATGATTCCCACTTACGGAGGCTGGTGGGCCAAGTTGTTTCTGCTCGAGAGCTTTGGGCATGGGTTTATTATGTTCCCAATTTGACACCCCCACATCATACATGTTATATGCATACAATTGGGGTTTCTCGAGTGCATTTTGGTCGCCTGAATTCTGATTTCCTTGTATTCCAAACCCCAGTTGAACCAGCAGCAGCCATACAAAGGAGAGAAGTTCGCCACCTTGCTTCAACCGCTCCGCATGGAGTCTTGGTGTGCTGCGAATGGCGGCATAGTATAAGAGCTCCCCCCACACCTTAGCCATGAACTCCCACATCCCATTCTCATTCTGCTGCTTCATCTCAAATTCCATTAACTCAATAATTATTGGCCGGAGATAGGTTTTTTCCTGTTCAGTTCGAGGATCTCCCATGTAGAAATTATCACGTGTATGTTCGTAAATAAGTTTGCGCCGTTTCTCTTTCTTCTCCCTGATGAAAACGACGTAATAATTCAGTAGTTTGATTTATCCTGGTTCCATCACAGCCTATTATCAATATATGACAGTATGCCACTAATGCCAGCATGTACTCACTACTTATTGATTTGGTGAAGTAATTTTTTTTTTAAATTAAGCTTTTTTCCCCTTATTGTTAAATTGTGATATTACGTAGAAGGTAACATCAAAATATTATTCAACGGATTTTAGTTTGAGATAAAATACTTTTTTTTTTAAAGTTTAGGGCTAATATATTGATTATGGATGCAAATAATTGCGCCACATAGCCCCACTTAATATTTAAAAAAATCTACCAAAAAAAAAAACATTTTAAAAAAGTAATTCTTATTCAAATTTTCTAATTAATTTTATATTATCTGTATTGTAATTTTTTTAATATCTATTTTTAACTCAACTATCTTAGAAAATATTTATAATACGATTTTTCAATATTTATAGTTATATATTATTAAAGTTATATCATTTCGTGTCACTTTAATGATTATGGCCTACCTCATATTTTAAAAATTATTTCAATATAATCTTTATTGACGGGTATATCACTCTAGTTATTAATTAAAACGGTTTGGCTAATGTGTGTCATGGGCACGCAATAAAAATGTTAATTTGGGAAATTACTTCAAACCTATTCCCCAAATTGAAATTAATAAACCCTTTTAAAAAATTAAAATTAAAAAAACAATATTCAGATTTACCAATATTAGAATTATAATTATGTGCCCATGGACACACATTATAAAAATCCTACTTAAAAAATTATACTATCAAAAAATATCATTTTAGAAAAATAGTGATATTCATTCCCTTTATTAGAATAAGAAGATAAATGAATTTAAGCCTTAGAGCAACAACAACGGTTGAATATTGGGGTATATTGTGTAAGTAAATTAATTAAATAATGAGAGTTTTGCATGTTTCGAGAAAGAAAAGTCCACAATGTAACCTCTGGAAAGAGAAATGCCTTATCTTACCTCAAACGATGCATTTTCAAGTTGATTAGTTGAATTGTTTTTTCTTATTTTCATATACTAATAGAGTAATACCCATTTAATTTTTATTATGGTTAATTTTCTCATTTAATTAAAAATAGTACGTAAAATTCTAACAAATGTACAATAAATTTTAAAAATATAATTTTTTATTAATTAACAAAATTATTTATAATGAGGAGCATACATGTAATTTTAATTCGAGAAGAGTGTATATGTGTAATCTATATACTCTTACTAAACTCGAATCTCTCTATCTTATTTGTCACACATCTAACTATGTCACATAAGCGTCTTAATTTTTAAATTTACTTCTTTACCCTTTCTTCTTTTTAGTATTTACCATCCTTCAAAATATATGATATAATTATATTACTAGAGTTTGGTTCAAATGAAACAAACTCTTATCCTAAAACGAACTCTTATCCTAAAACGAATGCACTTTTTGTAGTTAGTAGTGCACTTTTCATACTTCAGAGTGCACTTTTTCGCATTTGTACTTTTCGTACTTTTTAGTGCATTTTTCAAAATTTGTTAGTGCACTTTTTCGTAATGCACTTTTTGTATTTTTCAATGCACTTTTGTATGAAAAGTGCATTCGTTTTAGGATAAGAGTTCGTTTTAGGATAAGAATTTGTTTCATTTGAACCAAACTCTGAAATTACTTACCATATTCAATTAATGAGTATGAAAATATTAGTTTTTTTATTATTTATTTAGTTATATACTATATGATATTATCTCATTCAAAATTTAAATCACATGTCCTATAATAAATAAAAAATATTTTTTTACATTTCCTACGTATTATAATAATTCTCACTTGAAAATTTTATTGAGGAAATTATTTCAGTTTTTACATAAAAAAATTTAAATCATCTACTAGTTATATGAAGAGAGAAAAAAGAAAAAAGTATGGATTTATAAGATACAAAATATAGAGGTACAAGATGTCATGAATGCGGATGGTCTTAAATTCGTTCATTACTGAAATTCACGTGATGAACATACCTTTTACCAGCAGGCGACGACTTTATATCGCCGTCTGGTATATCGATTTCGCCTTCTTCTATCGCTCTAAATCGCATGCTCTGCAGGTATCTTGTCATCCAGAAGAGTCTCCCATTAGTAACATCTGCCAATTCAAGAAAAATTGAATTTAAGAATTAAATCTTACAGAAAGAATAATAAATCCTATAAAATAAGCTGAAATATTAAAAAAAAAAATCGATTCAATTTTATTGTGAAATGTATTTTTTTTTGGTCGAAATTGTGATATGTATTGTACATACATGGGTCATTGATAGGCATCATCTCCCGGTGATGGATGAGAAGATACATGAGGTAGTCGGAAAGAGTCTTGCAGATATCCCTGTAATTATTCTTCTCCCCATCAGCAATAGTTTCATGGTACACGAGTTCGGTGATGACGTGCCAATACATCAATATGAGATCGTAATCCCCCCGAATATCCAAAAGCTTGGTAACTTTTGGAAGAGCGAATTGATTGTCGGTGGACCTCTGCAAGTCCATGCAAGCCCAACCGCCTTTGACATTGCCTATGTTCTCGAATGCGCCCTTTGAGATGGACTTCTCGATCAGGTCTTCATAGATGAAGTTCCTGAGGTGGTTGGTGAACCACTTGTGGGTCACGTATCGGCTGGTCTGTTCGAGCACCTCCTCCCCGACCCCCAGGAACTTGATCACCTTACTCGTGAAGCTGCTGGACCGCTCGTCGCAGTACATGGTTATGAGGTTGAACTGGGGGATATTCTCGGACCACCGACGGAAAAGCGCCCTCCTCAAGCATTGCCAGAAGGTCTTTCTCCCAACTCCCCCCCATGTGCGCTTCCGAGCAGCGAGGAGGCCGTTGTAGAACGGCACCCAAGCTGACTCTCTGTTGAGTTGAGCTATGTTCCAGTCGGACCAAAGCTGGATCCTGAGGAATGCATACACGTCCACAAGAATGGCACCAAGGAGCATAACGTATGTTATCCGGATGTTGTATCCTCGATAAGTACTCTTATTGGTGAACAACATCCAAATTAGTAGGCATCCAACTTCCAACAATGTAACAACATGGCGAAGTACCTATATATATATTATAGAATTAATACTACAAGTACCTATATATTAGAATACGCATCTAACATTGAAAATCCAATGAAAAATTAAGCCAATATTTATAAATATCTTTAGATTATATTGATTTTTGGTTACATACCTGCCATGAGCGTGTGGTGCAAATGATGACCGTCTTGGTGTAGAAGGCCTCATATGCCAAGTTGAGCTGGATCTCCAACACTCTGAAGGCCTCCTCAGCCGTCCTCTTGAAAAAGTACTTCTGGTCCTCTTCGGGCTGCGCCTGTGCAAGCTTCTGACCCGCGTACAGCCCCTTGGTACACTCAAAGAAGCAATACGCGTCCCTCACCAATACAACATCCGTCTTTGGAGCCACCTTTGCCTCGTCAATCTTCCTATTAAGTTCATCGGGCAAATATTGGGGCAAATCCTGGGGATCGGTAAAGGAGCCCTGGTAAGAGAATTTGAGCAAGCGGCCATGGAAGAGAGACGAGAGTCGCTCCGTATACTTGATGACCCCCGCCACGAACATGAGGATGGTGGGGGCCCACAGCCCGCTCTGGCTCTGGGAGATGGACCTGAAAACGACTCCCCCGGTGCCGTACACCTGCGCGCACAGGTGTAGCCCCGTGCGGTGCCACAGCTCGCTATCCTGGAGGGCCAACGCCGTGATGGTGTCGGGCCCACCCAAGTGGAGCAGCAGGAACTGCGCCCAAAACGCGTACAGCTCGGCTTGGTTGTCGACGATCTCAAAGTCGGACCCACAAGGCTTTGAGACCAGCCCGATCGCTTGGGCCGCCACCCAGTCTGCCAGCAGGTACGCCAACCACGCCGACCCTGCGACAATACTGCCTGAGCTTTTCTTGCGGAGTGGGCCGAGCAGGATCAGGATTAGTTGGATGCCGAAGCTGAATACAAGCATGCTGTGGACGTCCCATTGTCTCCACACCACTTTTAGGTTGTTTGTGAACACTTTGAGACTATCAGGCGGGATTGGCAGCTCTTTCATACTTGATTTATCTTTTGGTGTTCGTCTACGTTGTGGGATATATACAGTACTTAATTTTGATGTCTCTTCAATCTATGTACTACTTAATTAGTTGTGATGTTGGAATTAGTGAATCTATAAAATTTGTCCAAGGTCAGTATTACCTCCAATAATGTGAAATAATATAAATTTATGGGTATTGCTTCAACAACTCTAGCGAGGTTTTGGTTGTCCTAGATTAATTATTTATTTGACCAATATAATATACACGTCTCACGTCTGACCCATGTGAATCAAATATAGAATAAGGACCCGACTCTGAACACAACATATTAAATTATGCACTTGTTCGACAAAAAAATTAAATTAAATCATACACTTGATGCCATTAATTCGTAGTAGTGGAGAGTATTGGAGTGCATGATCGATCGATCATAGAGTTGTTAATTTCTTATTTATTTTTTGACCAAAAAATTAATTTTTTTATTCTTTAGCGTGTATAAATTACCCTAAATGTTTCGATTAGAGGGCCTACGATGTTGACTTTCATTCATTTAAGTTTAAATTGTAGAAAGGGACATATCTCCGGACCTAAATGTCCTGATCGCCAGCCTGTCCAAGCATAATATAAGAACGGGAAACAAACACTAAATTAATTTGGTACATTACTTCTAGACCTTGTCAAATTGGTTGGGCGGGTCCACATAGAATAGAGAAATTCCTTAAAAATATACATAGGTTCGAAATCACATAGATTCAAAAGGCTAATAAACTTTAAAAATGACTGCCTCTTTGAAGATATTTCGTCATCTGGAAATATCTTCACTTGGAGGAAGAATAGAACAGAGATTGATAATATTTATGAAAAATTAGACAGAGTTTTGGTTAGCAACAACATCATCCAATGGTTCCCAAATATAAGTACAAGAAATCATGCCTAGCCTTTACCAGTTCTGACCATTGTAAAATATCAGTAGAGTTATGCAATGACGAAATGGTTAAAGCACAACCCTTTAAGATAGAGAAGATATGGATGTATAGAAAAGATTTTCGAAACGTAGTAAGGCAAGCATGGCGAGTCCAATTTCAGGGCTCCAATATGTTTCAACTAGTTAAGAAAACACAACTGTTTAAGCAACATGCAAAGAGATGGAACAAGCATACACTAGGAACATATTTGAACAATTAAAAGATCTTGAAGAACAACTCCTTGAACTTCAACAAAATATCTTAATTACACCACAATCAAACATGATAGAAAAACAATCACGATTACTAAAAAAGAAAGAATTCATTTTGAACTACCATAAAACATATTGGAGACAAAGGGCAAAAACTAAGCATATTAACTTGTCTGATGCGAATTCTGGATACTTCCATAAGGTTGCAAGTGGGAGACGGAACCGAAAAATACTAAAACAAATTAGAACTGTTGACGGGACACAAATCATTGGGATCGAAAATATTCGAGATGAAATAAGACAAGACTTTAAGGAGCGGTATACAAAAGAGCCAACAAACTCAAGAAATGCAAGTGAATATATGAATTTAATAACTATGAAATAACTGAACAAGATAACATGATGCTAATAAAGCCGATCACGAATGAAGAAATCAAAAACGCGGTAATGAATCTAGGGTCGGATAAATCACCAGGACGAGATGGAATTACGACAGAATTTTACAAAAGATATTGGGACATTGTAGGCCCATCAGTTACTAAAGCGGTGAAAAGTTTCTTTCACTCGGAAAAAATACTAAAACAAATTAACCACACCTTTATAACCCTTATACCGAAAATAGAATACCCAGAGTCAACAAACCACTATCGGCCAATTAGTCTTTGCTCCACCATATACAAAATCATATCTAAAACAACAATGGAACGTCTAAAGAAAGTAATAGGAAAAATCACGCATCCGCTTCAAGGATTCTTTGATGCAAATCGAGCCATTCAAGATAATGTCCTTATAGCCCACGAAATACTACATTCGTTTAGAAATAGTAAAGCCAAAGACGGTGGATTGCAATTAAACTGAATATGGAAAAAGCATACGACAGAGTTGATTGTAATTATCTTATGAATGACCTTAAGAAGTTTGGATTTGATAGGAAATTGTGGGTTGGATCAGTGAATGCATATGCACAGTGTCGCTTTCAGTACTTGTCAACAATGGTCCCACGGACCCGTTCACACCGGAAAGAGGCCTAAGACAGGGCGATCCATTATCTCCATTCCTATTTGTTCTTGCGGCAGAAATCCTGGCACGAAAATTACAGTTAACAAGTGAAATGGACATAAAATCAATTGGTTTTCCTATCACTTGAGGTGGTACTAGGATACTCTTTCTCGCCTTTGCAGATGACATCATAATTTTTGCTAAAGCCACTCATGGCTCGTGTACTATGGTGAAAAGAATAAGTGATGAATTCTGCATGATTTCGGGTCAAAAAGTAAACTATACTAAATCTGCATTTCAAGCTTCCAAAAATATGAACGCCTAGCAAAAAAGTATTGTCCATCAAACACTAGGAATCCCAACAATGACAAATATCAAAAAATACCTAGGATGTCCAATGATTAGTGGAAAGGTTAACAAAGACACTTTTAAGGAATCTATAAGTAAAGCACAAAAACAACTTACGAAGTGGAAAGCCAACTCGCTCTCTCAAGAAGGAAGAACAACCTTAATTCGAGCTAACCTTGCGACAAAACCCAATTACGTAATGCAAAGTTTTATGCTCCCCAACTCCATCCATAATGAAATGGATAGAATCAATCAATGTTTTTTTTTGGAATAAAGACAGACAATATAAACCACTTGTGGGGTGGGACAAAGTATGTAAACCAAAGGAAATGGGTGGACTAGGAATAAGAAAAACGGAACATATGAAAAAAGTGCTACAAATGAAACTTTTATTGAAAATTTTAGCAGAACCAAATAATATTTGGGAAAGGATTGTCATGCAAAAATATCTTAAAAATGATAATCCTTTTACATACAAGCCTAAACAAAATACATCGTGGCAATGGAAAAAACTCATCCAACTCAGGAATGACTTCTGCAAAGGACTAATATGGCAAATAGGGGACAGAAAAACGATTAACTTTTGGTACGACAAATGGACCATTGAAGGCCCCCTCTAACCCCATGCCAAAGATCCATCAACTTTAAATGAAGCATCAAAAGTTGTAGATTGGATATCAAATGACAAGGTGTTGGATCGTAAACGTTAGCAAAGAGCTTGGGAACTGGCAATTAAGCTGTTCCCAAGGCAGCGGAAGTAAATAATCGCAAGTAATAAAGACAGTAAAGAACACAGTTCCCTTATAGAGGAACCCCACTACAACCAACTAGTTGTATGGGTAAACCTCTATCTCCGCTTGGAGGATTTTGAATGACTTACTTATATTAATTGCTTTGTTCCTTAGTTACACAGCCGGATTCACACTTCTCTGTTCCTACGAGTTCTTCCTAACTCTAGCAACACTAGCAAATCCTCTCAACTGAGTTCCTAAGCTCACAACAGCAAAACACAAGTAACTCAAACCTTACACTGACTTCTCAGTTCCCTTTCTCTTGGGAACTTCACCTTCACCGTCGTCGAGATCACACACTCGCCGGTGGGGACTTATCTTCCTTTTCTTTTCTTTTCTGTGGTGTGGGTGTTTGTGAGTTCTAGGAGAAGTACTCAATCCGAGTACTATTCATTTGGCTTTATAGTCCATTTAGCTTGGGCAGTCGCATCTTGCGTTTGTGTCCAAAATGCCCTTTGCTTGATGCCCAAGTTGTACTTTCTTCACATGTGACTTTGGTTTGAACTAGGTCAACTTCTTGGATCAATCGGACCGTTGGATGAAGCATGACAGTCTGATCCTCAGACTGTTCCCTCGGGCTGTCTGAGACAGAATCCCGCGATCTGCGCTGAACGGTCGTTGTCCTCACATGTGAGTTCCCATGTCATGGGAACTGACTTCTTCAGAGTTCCCTTGATGGAAACTCTTCATCGTTGTAAGCTTGTATTCTCTTGATTGTTTCTGGGAGTTCCTACTTTATGGGAACTTTCCTTTTCAGAGTTCCCTTGATGGAAACTCTTCATTGTGGCCTGCAGTGGCTTTTGGTCATTCGTAGGAGTTCTTGGCTATACCTATGTTCCTTAGAAATACTTGAACAAACCACATTAGTTCCCTATGGTGTTTGTCATTATCAAAACTTAAGAGAATTAAATCGTTGATCCGTTGTTTAGAACCAAAGATCCCAACAGCGTCCCAACAATTTCCCCCTTTTTGATGATGACAAACCCATCACAAAAATGCAAGTATTTCAATGAATGATATGCTGATGAGTTCCTAAGTATGATTTTGGGAAGTCATTTTTTGGTGAAACACTTAGATTTAGGGAACCACTTCTGGTGAGACACATAGTTCCTATTAAGCTTTTTATGCAATTGTTCCCCCTTAGCTTATGCGTGGTCTGTGATAACTTAAACTTTTAACTCATCTCGCATTTTTTGTCTTTCCCTCTTTTGACATTATCGAAAACAAGCAAAGTAGTAATAGGAAAGAAGGGAACACGCAATCAAAATAAAGACCATTTCATTACTTAAGATAATATATACAATGGGAACCCAAGTACAATTTGTGGTCATTTTTGGATTAAAGGGGAGAAGAAGGGAGAGATCATGGGTCTTGAGGGAACAGGGCGTCACAGAGGCGCGTAAGGACTTGTGTAAGCTTTTCTTGTCCTCTGGCCAACGCTGCTTGGTCCCTTGAAATTTGGTCGAGGGTGTTGGCAATGCGGAGCAACACTAGAGAGTTCCCCTCTTGTGTACCAGACTCTAGTGGAGCCGCCTCCTCTACAGGCTCAGAGTGCCTCATCTTCTGGACAACTGAAATGTCCAGTTCCCTTCCAAGCTCGATTTCGTCTTTAGAGGCGTCGTAGTGACCCTCTTTTTGTAGGAGCTTCTTGATCAGCCCAGAATAGGGAAGGGAATGGGATTTAGAGGCCATGCACTTCTCCATGTGCCCAAGGATGATTCGGGGAAGGTTGATGGGCTTCTTGAGGAGGAAGTGGTAGAGGAGGATGGAATCCGGGATGTTGACGACCAGACGCTTCTCCTGGCGAGGGATCACCACATTGATGATGAACTGGTGAGCAAGCTTGGCGACCAAGGAGAGATGGTGCGTCGAGGGAACTTTGGAGGGAACCCGACCCTCAAAGATAGTGTTGTACACTTCATCGCTATTGAAATCCCCCCAGGTTTGCTGGGCAACTCATTGAGCCCTTGTCCGGGGACCTGGAGTTGAAGGCGGATTGTCGACGTTGTAAAGATGAACTCGTCGCCTTCATGGGAGAGAGTTCCCTGAGTGCAGTCGTTGGTGATATTAAAGTTGTTGTAAAACTGACTCACTTGTGAGGGATCTACGCTCAAAGTCTCTTGGCAGAGTCTCTCCCAACCCTAGGCCTTGATTAGGTCCCACAGTTCCCCTAAACCGTTGTCAGGTAACACGTCTTCAAAGATGATGAGCGGAGGAAGGAGCTTCCGGCGTTCATCCACAGGATGTTTCGTGGAAGAGGTCCCTTTCCCCTTCCTTGTAGTACTCTTTGACGTGTTCCCCCTGGAGACCGTGCGAGGTCCTTTCTGCTGAGGGGGTGCAGCCACTTCAATCATAAGCACGCGGTCCCTTGGCGGTTGGGAACTCGTGGACACCACCATTTGGTGTCCAGGTGTTGGGATCCGTGCTGGGTCCTTAGCAGCTGGAGCTTCTTCTTCTTCTTCGACCTCATCTTGGGAGGTCCCTTCTTCCTCGGAGGAGCTCGATTGTGAGCCCTCCGCGTCATCTTCAGGATGACTCGTTGTTTCCTCAGCACCTCCAGCTGGTGCGAGGTCCCTTCTCTCTGTGGGCTCTTCAGGAGCCACCTTTTCTGAGGACTTTGTCCCTTGGGAGACTGTGTGCTTAGAGGGGTCCCGGTTGATCTCTTCCTAAATTGCCTTGAGCTGGGCCTCCTCCTCCAGAGTTCCCATGATGATAGGAGGAGGGTCCTTGGTCAGTTTGCCGATGACCACGGAGAGAGGAAGATCGTCGTCGTCTGAGGTGAGAGCGACGGTACTTTTGGATAGTGAGGGAGAGGGGAGTTTGGTGGTGGTGGGGGATGTGATGGAAGAGGGGAGAGTAGAAGAAGGAAGAGGGGTGGAGAGTTGTGTAGATGGGGGAGGAAGGGATGTGGTGACTTGGGGAGTAGAGATCCCCGAAGTAGAAGTGGGAGAGGTGGAGATGTGTTTTGGTGAAGAGGGAGGAGAAGGAGTTTTGTGACGTGGAGGTGGAGTTGGAGATCCCGTAGTTATGGGAACGGAGGAAGTGAAGAAGGTTGGGGAGGTGGAGTTCCCTTGGAGGTGGGAACTGAAGGAGGTGGTGGAGGGGAAGTCGGTTGTTTTGTGAGAGGAGGTTTGGGAGGTCCCTCGGTTAGAAGAGGAGGGAGAGAGGAGGAAGAGGGGAGTAGACTTTGGGATTGAGAGGTCCCATCGTCGGAAGAGAAAGGGAAAGGAGGTCTGGGAGCACAAGGACTCTCCTTGGAGCAGTTCAAGTAGTCCTCAAACTTGAAGAAAGCCTTCTTTCTGGGCTCCGAGAATTCAGAGGCCTCAGAGTGTTTACGCTTTTTGGATTTGGAGGGGTCGTGGGAATGTTTTGATTTTTTGGGTTTTGTGGGGTCTTTTGAGGAGTGACGACATTTGGATGAATGGCGGTGTTTGGATTTGTGGGGTTTCTCGTTGATGGAAGGGCGAGCGTCTCCGAAGTTGTCAACGATGACAACTCCGGAGGAGGTGTTTGAAGGGGGGAGACGAAGAGATTCGGAAGAGGAAGAAGTCCAGGCGACAGTTTCGTCGACCGGAGGAGGAGGAGGGGGCAAGAAGGGCTTACTTGATTGTATAGCCCTTGGATAAGAACATCCTTCATGGTTGGGTCCGATTCTTGCTCAATCTCTTTTAGTTGAGAGATGAAGAGGATGCGAGGATTGGCATGTACCCATGCTTTGATCTGGGCAAAGGTGTTTTGAGGGGCCATTTTGTAAGAAATTGGGAGGTTTTGGAGGTTTCTTGAAAAGAGAGTCAAAGAGATGTGGAGAAGACGAATGACAGAGGTGGAAGATGGAATAAAGGGCCCAAAAATAGCAAAGAAGGGTTTTAAAGGAGACAGGAGGTGAAGGGTAGAAAGGGAAGTGGAGTAACCTCGATAACCGTTGCCCAATGAACGTGGGGCGCCGTTTCAACTTCTCTAGCATGCCTCTGGACACGCGTCACGATCTCTTGGGAAGTCCTTTTCAAAATTTGAATACTTGGCCCTCAGCGTTTCAGAGTCTCTGACACAAAAGTCCGCTTCCCAAGTGACGGTTTTTCTTTGTAGATGAGTCAGCGTTCCCTTTGTAGATGCATCGGTTCCCATGATCTTATCAAGGTCAGGGAGAGTGAAGTGGTTAAGGGAACTTCACACTCATCCTTTTGTGGGGATAGGGAACTCAAAGGGAACCAGACAATTTTCGACTCGATAATGGGAATAGTTTGGCTCATGAGAAGCATTTGTCTGGTCCCTAGCTTAGGGTGGGTCATATGTTCAACCGTCATGGTGGCTTGTAAAGAGGGATAAGGGGAACTCTGGTTGATCATTTTGGGCCAAAAGAAATAGAGTTCCTTTGTACACGTTTATCTTTAGACTAGTAATCATGGCAAAGTTAAAGTAATAAATCCAAGTTCCCTATCATGCAATCTTAGATAAACTAGTCAGGCATTGAGAGAGAGACAAACAGGGACTTGTTTAGTTTAGAGTTATCATCCCTAGAAGCATTCGAAACGCTGGTAGGGACGTCTGTCTAAAGCTTTGGTAAGAATGTCCGCAATTTGCTCTTCAGTTCTACAGTGTTCCATCGAGATGTTCCCACTTTCAACATTGTCACGTAGAAAGTGATGCCTTATATCAATATGCTTAATTCTAGAGTGATGAACAGGATTTTTGGAAATGTTTATGGCACTAGTGTTATCACAGAGTATGGGAACTGGGCCAAAAGACATACCGTAATCCTGGAGTTGTGACTTAAGCCATAGAACTTGGGAACAGCACGATGCGGCAACCACATATTCGGCTTCAGCTATGGAGAGTGCCACTGAGTTTTGCTTTTTAGATCCCCACGAGACTAAGCATGACCCTAGGAACTGGGCCATTCCTGATGTGCACTTTCTATCAACCAAGTGCCTTGCAAAATCTGCATCTGTGTATGCAATGAGCTCAAGGGAAAAGTTCCTTGGATACCATAGGCACAAGTTATCGTTCCCTTTGAGGTACCTGAAAAATTCTCTTCACCTCTTTCAGGTGTGATTCCTTAGGGTTAGCTTGAAAGCGAGCACAAAGACATACGGAGAACATGATATCAGGTCTACTAGCTATTAAGTAGAGAAGGGACCCGATCATACCTCGATAGTTCCTTTGGTCCACACTGATACCTGTTTCATCCGCATTGAGCCTTGAATTTGGTGAGATGGGAGTGTCAATGGGCTTGGAGTGTTCCTTCCCATACTTCACGAGCATTTCCTTGATGTATTTCTGTTGATGAATCTTTGTTCCCTCCTTGGTTTGGGATATTTGAAGTCCCAGGAAAAACGTGAGTTCCCCAATGAGACTCATTTCAAACTCACTGCTCATGACGTCCTTAAATTTCTCTACAAAAGTTTCGTTAGTTGCTCCAAACACAATGTCATCAACATATACTTGCACAATCAAAATGTCTTTAGACTTTTTCTTTAAAAACAAAGTCTTGTCTATGGAACCGCGAAGGTACCCATGGGACAAGAGGAATTGAGCAAACCTGTCATACCAAGCTCTAGGAGCTTGTTTGAGTCCGTAGAGAGCCCTCTCCAGAAAATAGACATGGTTGGGTAGCTTCTCATCTTCGAATCCTGGAGGTTGGGCCACATACACTTCTTCCTTGAGATGTCCATTGAGGAAGGCTGTTTTCACATCCATTTGATAGAGCTTGGATCCGTTGTGAGCAGCATAGGCAATTAAGAGTCTGATGGCCTCGATCCTAGCAACCGGTGCGAAGGTCTCATCGTAGTCGATTCCTTCTTCTTGCTTGTAGCCTTGTGCCACTAGCCTAGCCTGGTTCCTTGCTACAACCCCAGTATCATCGATCTTGTTCCTAAAGACCCATCGAGTTCCTATGATGTTCTTGTTTTTGGACCTAGGAACTGGCTTCCAAACTTTGTTCCTCTCGAATTGGTGGAGTTCTTCTTGCATGGCTTGAATCCAATCTGGGTCCTTCAAGGCTTCTTTGATATTTTTGAGTTCCACCATGGAAACAAACGCGTTAAAAGCACAAAAATTATTGAGAGAGGAACGAGTTTGTACACCTTTATCGTAAGGGGAGATGATGTTTTCAATGGGGTGGTCCTTCCTTTGTTGAAAGGTTCTTGTATGAGTGAGTTCCCTTGCATGTGTGTCATCTTCTGTTGGTGAATCTTTGTCATGGGAACTCTCATCTTCAGCTTCTTCATTTGATGTTTCTTCAGAGATTTCTGGCAGGTACCCTCTTTGTTCCCCTTGAATACTTTATTCTGGCAGAGTATTGTCTTGGGGGACAGCAGAATTGTTCCCTGAAGAGGGAACCTCGAGAGAGTTTGAGGTGTCTTGTAGTTCTTCGGAAGAGGGAGCCTCAAGGGAGGTTTGATCAGTGAGAGTTGGACCTTCGTCGTTGTTCCCTGGTTGTGGAATGTTGCTTGCACTTGGATAGTCTTCATCCCTTTTCCTTGGCTCATCATCGTCATCGTCATCGTCTTCATGTCTGACTAGCTTGAACAGAGTTCCCTTCCCTTAGGTCTCGGTTCCCATCTTTACAGACTTTTTGTTGAAGACGGCATGAATGCTTTCCTCTATCTTCTTGGTCTTTTTATTATAGACCCTGTAAGCCTTGCTTTGTGATGAGTATCCCAGGAAGATCCCTTCGTCGCTTCTGGGGTCGAATTTGCCAAGATTGTCTTTGCCGTTGTTGTGAACAAAGCATGTGCAACCAAATGTTCTCAAGTGTGAGATGTTTGGTTTTCTTCCTTTGATGAGCTCATAGGACGTCTTGTTGATCAGTGGCCTTGTCATGGCTCGGTTCAGGATGTACGTAGCTGTGGAGATGGGTTTAGTCCAGAACTACTCAGGAACTCCACTTTCAATCATCATGGTTCTGGCCATGTCCTCCAGGGTTCTGTTCTTTCTCTCGACCACTCCATTTTGCTGAGGGGTGCGAGGAGCTGAGAAATTGTGAGAGATCCCATTTTTCTCACAGAAGTTTAGGAACTCTGAGTTTTGAAACTCAGTTTCGTGATCAAATCTGATTGCTTTCAGTTTTAGCCCCAAGCTTACTTCTGTTCTTTTGATGAAGGGCTCAAATTCTTCAAATGCTTGTGATTTTGCCTTCAAGAAAATAACCCAGGTGAATCTTGAAAAGTCGTCAATTAGAACATACATGTACCTTTTTCCACCGTAGCTAGCCGTTCTGTTAGATCGTAATCGGTTAGCAGTGAGTTTGGGAATTGGCAATTAAGCTGTTTCCAAGGCAGCGGAAGTAAATAATCGCAAGTAATAAAGACAGTAAAGAACACAGTTCCCTTATAGAGGAACCCCACTACAACCAACTAGTTGTATGGGTAAACCTCTATCTCCGCTTGGAGGATTTTGAATGACTTACTTATATTAATTACTTTGTTCCTTAGTTACACAGCCGGATTCACACTTCTCTGTTCCTACGAGTTCTTCCTAACTCTAGCAACACTAGCAAATCCTCTCAACTGAGTTCCTAAGCTCACAACAGCAAAACACAAGTAACTCAAACCTTACACTGACTTCTCAGTTCCCTTTCTCTTGGGAACTTCAGCTTCACCGTCGTCGAGATCACACACTCGTCGGCGGGGACTTATCTTCCTTTTCTTTTCTTTTCTGTGGTGTGGGTGCTTGTGAGTTCTAGGAGAAGTACTCAATCCGAGTACTATTCATTTGGCTTTATAGTCCATTTAGCTTGGGCAGTCGCATCTTGCGTTTGTGTCCAAAATGCCCTTTGCTTGATGCCCAAGTTGTACTTTCTTCACATGTGACTTTGGTTTGAACTAGGTCAACTTCTTGGATCAATCGGACCGTTGGATGAAGCGTGACAGTCTGATCCTCATACTGTTCCCTCGGGCTGTCTGAGACAGAATCCCGCGATCTGCGCTGAACGGTCGTTGTCCTCACATGTGAGTTCCCATGTCATGGGAACTGACTTCTTCAGAGTTCCCTTGATGGAAACTCTTCATCGTTGTAAGCTTGTATTCTCTTGATTGTTTCTGGGAGTTCCTACTTTATGGGAACTTTCCTTTTCAGAGTTCCCTTGATGGAAACTCTTCATTGTGGCCTGCAGTGGCTTTTGGTCATTCGTAGGAGTTCTTGGCTGTACCTATGTTCCTTAGAAATACTTGAACAAACCACATTAGTTCCCTATGGTGTTTGTCATTATCAAAACTTAAGAGAATTAAATCGTTGATCCGTTGTTTAGAACCAAAGGTCCCAACAGCGTCCCAACAATTTCCCCCTTTTTGATGATGACAAACCCATCACAAAAATGCAAGTATTTCAATGAATGATATGCTGATGAGTTCCTAAGTATGATTTTGGGAAGTCATTTTTTGGTGAAACACTTAGATTTAGGGAACCACTTCTGGTGAGACACATAGTTCCTATTAAGCTTTTTATGCAGTTGTTCCCCCTTAGCTTATGCGTGGTCTGTGATAACTTAAACTTTTAACTCATCTCGCATTTTTTGTCTTTCACCCTTTTGACATCATCGAAAACAAGTAAAGCAAGAGGAAGGAAGGGAACACGCAATTAAAATAAAGACCATTTCATTACTTAAGATAATATGTACAATGGGAACCCAAGTACAATTTGTGGTCATTTTTGGATTAAGGGAACAAGAAGGGAGAGCTGATGGGTTCTGAGGGAACAGGGCGTCACAAAGGCGCGTAAGGACTTGTGTAAGCTTTTCTTGTCCTCTGGCCAACACTGCTTGGTCTCTAGCAATCTGGTCGAGGGTGTTGGCAATGCGGAGCAACACTAGAGAGTTCCCCTCTTGTGTACCAGATTCTAGTGAGTCGCCTCCTCTACAGGCTCAGAGTGCCTCATCTTCTAAGCAACTGTAATGTCGAGTTCCCTTCCAAGCTCGATTTCATCTTTAGAGGCGTCGTAGAGACCCTCTTTTTGTTGGAGCTTCTTGATCAGTCCGGAGTATGGAAGGGAGTGGGACTTGGAAGCCATGCACTTCTCCATGTGCCCAAGGATTATTCTGGGAAGATTTATGGGCTTCTTGAGGAGGAAGTGGTAGAGAATGATGGCATCTGGGATGTTGACGACCAAGCGCTTCTCTTGGCGCGGGATCACCACGTTGATGATGAACTGGTGAGCAAGCTTGGCGACCAATGATAGGTGATGCGTCGAGAGGACTTTAGAGGGAACCCGACCCTCGAAGATTGTGTTGCACACCTCGGCGCTGTTGAAGTCGCCCCAGAGCTTGCTGGGCACTTCGCTAAGCCCTTGACCAGGGACCTGGAGTTGAAGGCGGATCGTCGACGTTGTAAAAATGAACTCGTCGCCTTCGTGGGAGAGAGTTCCCTGAGTGTCGTCGTTGGTGATAGTGAAGTTGTTGTAGAATCGACGCACTTGTGAGGGATCTACGCTCACAGTTTCTTGGCAGAGTGTCTCCCAGCCCTGGGCCTTGATCAGGTCCCACAGTTCCCCTAAACCATTTTCAGTGAGCACTTCTTCTGAAACAATGAGGGAAGGAAGAAGCTTCCTGCGCTCATCGACATGATGCTTGGTGGAAGAGGTCCCCTTCCCCTTTCGTGAAGTGCTTTTAGATGTGTTCCCCCTAGAGACCGTGCGAGGTCCTTTCTGCTGAGGGGGTGCAGCCGCTTCAATCATTAGCACGTGATCCCTTGGCGGTTGGGAACTCGTGGACACCATCATTTGGTGTCCAGGTGTTGGGATCCGTGCTGGCTCCTTAGCAGTTGGAGCTTCTTCTTCTTCTTCGACCTCATCTTGAGAGGTCCCTTCTTCCTCAGAGGAGCTCGAACTTGATCCCTCCACGTCATCTGCAGGATGACTCATTGACGCCTCAGCACCTCCAGCTGGTGCGAGGTCCCTTCGCTCCATGGGCTCTGCAGGAGCCACCTTTTCTGGGGACTTTGTCCCTTGGGAGACTGTGTGCGCAGAGGGGCCCTTGTTGAGTTCTTCCTCGATGACATTGAGCTGGGCTTCCTCCTCCAGAGTTCCCATGATGATAGGAGGAGGGTACTTGGTCATTTTGCCGATGACCACAGAGAGAGGAAGATCGTCGTCGTCTAAGGTGAGAGCGACGGTACTTTTGGATGGTGAGGGAGAGGGGAGTTTGGTGGTGGTGGGAGATGTGATGGAAGAGGGGAGAGGAGAAGAAGGAAGAGGGGTGGTTAGTTGAGTGGAAGGGGGAGGAAGGGATCTGGTGACCTGGGGAGTAGAGATCCCCGAAGTAGAAATGGGAGTGGTGGAGATGTGTTTTGGTGAAGAGGGAGGAGAAGAAGTTTTGTGAGGTGAAGGTGGAGTTGGAGGTCCCGTAATGATGGGAACGGGAGGAAGTGAAGAAGGTTGGGAAGGTGGAGTTCCCATCGTAGCGGGAACTGGAGAAGGTGGCGGAGGAGGAGTTGGTCGTTTTGTGGGAGGAGGTTTGGGAGGTCCCTCGATTTGAAGAGGGGGGATGGAGGAGGAAGAGGGGAGTAGACTCTGGGGTTCGGAGGTCCCATCGTCGGAAGGGAAAGGGTAAGGAGGTTTGGGAGCACAAGAACTCTCCTTGGAGCAGTTCAGGTAGTCCTCAAACTTGAAGAAAGCCTTCTTTCTGGGCTCCGAGAATTCATAGGCCTCAGAGTGTTTACGCTTTTTGGATTTGGAGGGGTCGTGGGAGTGTTTGGATTTTTTGGGTTTTGAGGGGTCTTTTGATGAGTGACGGCGTTTGGATGAATGGCGGTGTTTGGATTTGTGGGGTTTTTCATTGATTGAGGGGCGAGCGTCTCCGAAGTTGTCAACGATGACAACTCTGGAGGAGGTGTTAGTGTTTGGAGGAGGGAGAGGAAGAGATTCGGAGGAGGAAGAGGTCCAGGAGACGGTTTCGTCGGCTTGAGGAGGAGGAGGGGGCAAGAAGGGGCTTACTTGATTGTATAGCCCTTGGATTAGAACATCCTTCATCGTTGGGTCCGATTCGTGCTCGATCTCTTTTAGTTGAGAGACGAAGAGGATGCGAGGATTGGCATGTACCCACGCTTTGATCTGGGCGAAGGTGTGTTGAGGGGCCATTTTTGTAAGAGATTGGGAGGTTTTGGAGGTTTCGTGAAAAGAGAGTGAAAGAAGGGTTTTAAAGGAGAGAGGAGGTGAAGGGTAGAAAGGGAAGTGGAATAACCTCGATAACCGTTGCCCAATGAACGTGGGGCGCCGTTTCAACTTCTCAAGCACGCCTTTGGACACGCGTCACGATCTCTTGGGAAGTCCTTTTCAAATTTTGAATACTTGGCCTTTAACGCTTCAGAGCCTCTGACACAAAAGTCCGCTTCCCAAGTGACGGTTTTTCTTTGAAGATTAGTCAGCGTTCCCTTTGTAGATGCAGCAGTTCCCATGATCTTTTCAAGGTCAGGGAGAATGAAGTGGTTAAGGGAACTTCACACTCATCCTTTTATGGGGCTAGGTGAATTTAAAGGGAACTAGACAATTTGCAACTCGATAAAGGAAATATTTTGGCTCATGAGAAGCATTTGTCTGGTCCCTAGCTTAGGGTGGGTCATATGATCAACCGTCATTGTGGCTTGTAATGAGGGATAAAGGGAACTCTGGTTGATCATTTTGGGCCAAAAGAAATAGAGTTCCTTTGTACACATTTTTCTCTAGACTAGTAATCATGGCATAGTGAAAGCAATAAATCCAAGTTCCCTATCATGCAATCTTATATAAACTAGTCAGGCATTGAGAGAGAGACAAACAGGGACTTGTTTAGTTTAGAGTTATCATCCCTAGAAGCATTCGAAAACGCTGGTAGGGACGTCTGTCTAAAGCTTTGGTAAGAATGTCCGCAATTTGTTCTTTAGTTCTACAGTGTTCCATCGAGATGTTCCCATTTTCGACATTGTCACGTAGAAAGTGATGCCTTATATCAATATGCTTAGTTCTAGAATGATGCACATGATTTTTGGAAATGTTCATGGCACTAGTGTTATCACAGAGTATGGGAACTGGGCCAAAAGACATACCGTAATCCTGGAGTTATGACTTAAGCCATAGAACCTGGGAACAGCATGATGCGGCAGCCACATATTCGGCTTCAGCTGTGGAGAGTGCCACTGAGTTTTACTTTTTAGATCTCCACGAGACTAAGCATGACCCTAGGAACTGGGCCATTCCTGAAGTGCTCTTTCTGTCAACCAAGTGCCCTGCAAAATCTGCATCTGTGTATGCAATGAGCTCAGGGAACTGTTCCTTGGATACCAAAGGCACAAGTTATCGTTCCCTTTGAGATACCTGAAGATTCTCTTCACCTCTTTCAGGTGTGATTCCTTAGGGTTAGCTTGAAAACGAGCACAAAGACATACGGAGAACATGATATCAGGTCTAGTAGCTGTTAAGTAGAGAAGGGACCCGATCATACCTCAATAGTTCCTTTGGTCCACACTGATACCTGTTTCATCTGCATTGAGCCTTGAATTTGGTGAGATGGGAGTGTCAATGGGCTTTGAATGTTCCATCCCATACTTCACAAGCATTTCCTTGATGTATTTCTGTTGATGAATCTTTGTTCCCTCCTTGGTTTGGGATATTTGAAGTCCCAGAAAGAACGTGAGTTCCCCAATGAGACTCATTTCAAACTCACTGCTCATGAGGTCCTTAAACTTCTCTACAAGAGTTTCGTTAGTTGCTCCAAACACAATGTCATCAACATATACTTGCACAATCAAAATGTCTTTAGATTCTTTCTTTAAAAACAAAGTCTTGTCTATGGAACCACGAATGTACCCATGGGACAAGAGGAATTGAGCAAACCTGTCATACGAAGCTCGGGGAGCTTGTTTGAGTCCGTAAAGGGCCCTCTCCAGGAAATAGACATGGTTGGGTAGTTTCTCATCTTCGAATCCTGGAGGTTGGGCTACATACACTTCTTCCTTGAGATGTCCATTGAGGAAGGCTGTTTTTACATCCATTTGATAAAGCTTGAATCCCTTGTGAGCGACATAGGCGATTAGGAGTTTGATGGCCTCGATCCTGGCAACCGGCGCGAAGGTCTCATCGTAGTCAATTCCTTCCTCTTGCCTGTATCCTTGTGCTACTAACCTAGCCTTGTTCCTTGCTACAGCTCCAGTATCATCGAGCTTGTTCCTAAAGACCCATCGAGTTCCTATGATGTTCTTGTTTTTGAGCCTAGGAACTAGCTTCCAAACTTTGTTCCTCTCGAATTGGTGGAGTTCCTCTTGCATGGCTTGAATCCAATCTGGGTCCTTTAATGCTTCTTTGATATTTTTGGGTTCCACCATTGAAACAAACGCGTTAAAAGCACAAAAATTATTGAGAGAGGAACGAGTTTGCACACCTTTATCAAGAGGGGAGATGATGTTCTCAAGGGGGAGGTCCTTCCTTTGTTGAAAGGTTCTTGTATGAGTGAGTTCCTTTGCATGTGTATCATCCTCAGTTGGTGTTTCTTTGTCATGGGAACTCTCATCTCCAGCTTCTTCATTTGATGTTTCTTCAGAGATTTCTGGCAGGTTCCCTCTTTGTTCCCCTTGCATACTTGATTCTGGCAGGGTATTGTCTTGGGGGACAGCAGAGTTGTTCCCTGAAGAGGGGACCTCGAGAGAGTTGGAGGTGTCTTGTAGTTCTTCTGAGGAAGGAGCCTCAAGGGAGGTTTGATCAGTGAGGGTTGGACCTTCGTCGTTGTTCCCTGGTTGTGGGATATTGCTTGCACTTGGATAGTCTTCATCCCTTTTCCTTGGCTCATCCTCGTCATCATCATCGTCTTCATGTCTGACTAACTTGAATAGAGTTCCCTTCCCTTGGGTCTCTGTTCCCATCTTTACAGACTTTTCATTGAAGACGACATGAATGCTTTCCTCTATCTTCTTGGTTCTTTTATTGTAGACCCTGTAAGCCTTGCTTTGTGATGAGTATCCCAGGAAGATCCCCTCGTGGCTTCTGGGGTCGAATTTGCCAAGATTGTCTTTGCCGTTGTTGTGAACAAAACATGTGCAACCAAATGTTCTCAAGTGTGAGATGTTTGGTTTTCTCCCTTTGATGAGCTCATAGGAAGTCTTGTTGATCAGGGGCCTTGTCATGGCTCGATTCAAGATGTTTGTAGCTGTGGAGATGGCTTCAGTCCAGAAGTACTCAGGAACTCCACTTTCGATCATCATGGTTCTAGCCATATCCTCCAGAGTTCTGTTCTTTCTCTCGACCACTCCATTTTGCTGAGGGGTGCGAGGAGCTGAGAAATTGTGAGAGATCCCATTTTTCTCACAGAAGTTTAGGAACTCTGAGTTTTGAAACTCAGTTTCGTGATCAAATCTGATTGCTTTCAGTTTTAGCCCCAAGCTTACTTCTGTTCTTTTGATGAAGGGCTCAAATTCTTCAAATGCTTGTGATTTTGCCTTCAAGAAAATAACCCAGGTGAATCTTGAAAAGTCGTCAATTAGAACATACATGTACCTTTTTCCACCGTAGCTAGCCGTTCTGTTAGATCGTAATCGGTTAGCAGTGAGTTTGGGAATTGGCAATTAAGCTGTTTCCAAGGCAGCGGAAGTAAATAATCGCAAGTAATAAAGACAGTAAAGAACACAGTTCCCTTATAGAGGAACCCCACTACAACCAACTAGTTGTATGGGTAAACCTCTATCTCCGCTTGGAGGATTTTGAATGACTTACTTATATTAATTACTTTGTTCCTTAGTTACACAGCCGGATTCACACTTCTCTGTTCCTACGAGTTCTTCCTAACTCTAGCAACACTAGCAAATCCTCTCAACTGAGTTCCTAAGCTCACAACAGCAAAACACAAGTAACTCAAACCTTACACTGACTTCTCAGTTCCCTTTCTCTTGGGAACTTCAGCTTCACCGTCGTCGAGATCACACACTCGTCGGCGGGGACTTATCTTCCTTTTCTTTTCTTTTCTGTGGTGTGGGTGCTTGTGAGTTCTAGGAGAAGTACTCAATCCGAGTACTATTCATTTGGCTTTATAGTCCATTTAGCTTGGGCAGTCGCATCTTGCGTTTGTGTCCAAAATGCCCTTTGCTTGATGCCCAAGTTGTACTTTCTTCACATGTGACTTTGGTTTGAACTAGGTCAACTTCTTGGATCAATCGGACCGTTGGATGAAGCGTGACAGTCTGATCCTCATACTGTTCCCTCGGGCTGTCTGAGACAGAATCCCGCGATCTGCGCTGAACGGTCGTTGTCCTCACATGTGAGTTCCCATGTCATGGGAACTGACTTCTTCAGAGTTCCCTTGATGGAAACTCTTCATCGTTGTAAGCTTGTATTCTCTTGATTGTTTCTGGGAGTTCCTACTTTATGGGAACTTTCCTTTTCAGAGTTCCCTTGATGGAAACTCTTCATTGTGGCCTGCAGTGGCTTTTGGTCATTCGTAGGAGTTCTTGGCTGTACCTATGTTCCTTAGAAATACTTGAACAAACCACATTAGTTCCCTATGGTGTTTGTCATTATCAAAACTTAAGAGAATTAAATCGTTGATCCGTTGTTTAGAACCAAAGGTCCCAACAGCGTCCCAACAATTTCCCCCTTTTTGATGATGACAAACCCATCACAAAAATGCAAGTATTTCAATGAATGATATGCTGATGAGTTCCTAAGTATGATTTTGGGAAGTCATTTTTTGGTGAAACACTTAGATTTAGGGAACCACTTCTGGTGAGACACATAGTTCCTATTAAGCTTTTTATGCAGTTGTTCCCCCTTAGCTTATGCGTGGTCTGTGATAACTTAAACTTTTAACTCATCTCGCATTTTTTGTCTTTCACCCTTTTGACATCATCGAAAACAAGTAAAGCAAGAGGAAGGAAGGGAACACGCAATTAAAATAAAGACCATTTCATTACTTAAGATAATATGTACAATGGGAACCCAAGTACAATTTGTGGTCATTTTTGGATTAAGGGAACAAGAAGGGAGAGCTGATGGGTTCTGAGGGAACAGGGCGTCACAAAGGCGCGTAAGGACTTGTGTAAGCTTTTCTTGTCCTCTGGCCAACACTGCTTGGTCTCTAGCAATCTGGTCGAGGGTGTTGGCAATGCGGAGCAACACTAGAGAGTTCCCCTCTTGTGTACCAGATTCTAGTGAGCCGCCTCCTCTACAGGCTCAGAGTGCCTCATCTTCTGAGCAACTGTAATGTCGAGTTCCCTTCCAAGCTCGATTTCATCTTTAGAGGCGTCGTAGAGACCCTCTTTTTGTTGGAGCTTCTTGATCAGTCCGGAGTATGGAAGGGAGTGGGACTTGGAAGCCATGCACTTCTCCATGTGCCCAAGGATTATTCTGGGAAGATTTATGGGCTTCTTGAGGAGGAAGTGGTAGAGAATGATGGCATCTGGGATGTTGACGACCAAGCGCTTCTCTTGGCGCGGGATCACCACGTTGATGATGAACTGGTGAGCAAGCTTGGCGACCAATGATAGGTGATGCGTCGAGAGGACTTTAGAGGGAACCCGACCCTCGAAGATTGTGTTGCACACCTCGGCGCTGTTGAAGTCGCCCCAGAGCTTGCTGGGCACTTCGCTAAGCCCTTGACCAGGGACCTGGAGTTGAAGGCGGATCGTCGACGTTGTAAAAATGAACTCGTCGCCTTCGTGGGAGAGAGTTCCCTGAGTGTCGTCGTTGGTGATAGTGAAGTTGTTGTAGAATCGACGCACTTGTGAGGGATCTACGCTCACAGTTTCTTGGCAGAGTGTCTCCCAGCCCTGGGCCTTGATCAGGTCCCACAGTTCCCCTAAACCATTTTCAGTGAGCACTTCTTCTGAAACAATGAGGGAAGGAAGAAGCTTCCTGCGCTCATCGACATGATGCTTGGTGGAAGAGGTCCCCTTCCCCTTTCGTGAAGTGCTTTTAGATGTGTTCCCCCTAGAGACCGTGCGAGGTCCTTTCTGCTGAGGGGGTGCAGCCGCTTCAATCATTAGCACGTGATCCCTTGGCGGTTGGGAACTCGTGGACACCATCATTTGGTGTCCAGGTGTTGGGATCCGTGCTGGCTCCTTAGCAGTTGGAGCTTCTTCTTCTTCTTCGACCTCATCTTGAGAGGTCCCTTCTTCCTCAGAGGAGCTCGAACTTGATCCCTCCACGTCATCTGCAGGATGACTCATTGACGCCTCAGCACCTCCAGCTGGTGCGAGGTCCCTTCGCTCCATGGGCTCTGCAGGAGCCACCTTTTCTGGGGACTTTGTCCCTTGGGAGACTGTGTGCGCAGAGGGGCCCTTGTTGAGTTCTTCCTCGATGACATTGAGCTGGGCTTCCTCCTCCAGAGTTCCCATGATGATAGGAGGAGGGTACTTGGTCATTTTGCCGATGACCACAGAGAGAGGAAGATCGTCGTCGTCTGAGGTGAGAGCGACGGTACTTTTGGATGGTGAGGGAGAGGGGAGTTTGGTGGTGGTGGGAGATGTGATGGAAGAGGGGAGAGGAGAAGAAGGAAGAGGGGTGGTTAGTTGAGTGGAAGGGGGAGGAAGGGATCTGGTGACCTGGGGAGTAGAGATCCCCGAAGTAGAAATGGGAGTGGTGGAGATGTGTTTTGGTGAAGAGGGAGGAGAAGAAGTTTTGTGAGGTGAAGGTGGAGTTGGAGGTCCCGTAATGATGGGAACGGGAGGAAGTGAAGAAGGTTGGGAAGGTGGAGTTCCCATCGTAGCGGGAACTGGAGAAGGTGGCGGAGGAGGAGTTGGTCGTTTTGTGGGAGGAGGTTTGGGAGGTCCCTCGATTTGAAGAGGGGGGATGGAGGAGGAAGAGGGGAGTAGACTCTGGGGTTCGGAGGTCCCATCGTCGGAAGGGAAAGGGTAAGGAGGTTTGGGAGCACAAGAACTCTCCTTGGAGCAGTTCAGGTAGTCCTCAAACTTGAAGAAAGCCTTCTTTCTGGGCTCCGAGAATTCATAGGCCTCAGAGTGTTTACGCTTTTTGGATTTGGAGGGGTCGTGGGAGTGTTTGGATTTTTTGGGTTTTGAGGGGTCTTTTGATGAGTGACGGCGTTTGGATGAATGGCGGTGTTTGGATTTGTGGGGTTTTTCATTGATTGAGGGGCGAGCGTCTCCGAAGTTGTCAACGATGACAACTCTGGAGGAGGTGTTAGTGTTTGGAGGAGGGAGAGGAAGAGATTCGGAGGAGGAAGAGGTCCAGGAGACGGTTTCGTCGGCTTGAGGAGGAGGAGGGGGCAAGAAGGGGCTTACTTGATTGTATAGCCCTTGGATTAGAACATCCTTCATCGTTGGGTCCGATTCGTGCTCGATCTCTTTTAGTTGAGAGACGAAGAGGATGCGAGGATTGGCATGTACCCACGCTTTGATCTGGGCGAAGGTGTGTTGAGGGGCCATTTTTGTAAGAGATTGGGAGGTTTTGGAGGTTTCGTGAAAAGAGAGTGAAAGAAGGGTTTTAAAGGAGAGAGGAGGTGAAGGGTAGAAAGGGAAGTGGAATAACCTCGATAACCGTTGCCCAATGAACGTGGGGCGCCGTTTCAACTTCTCAAGCACGCCTTTGGACACGCGTCACGATCTCTTGGGAAGTCCTTTTCAAATTTTGAATACTTGGCCTTTAACGCTTCAGAGCCTCTGACACAAAAGTCCGCTTCCCAAGTGACGGTTTTTCTTTGAAGATTAGTCAGCGTTCCCTTTGTAGATGCAGCAGTTCCCATGATCTTTTCAAGGTCAGGGAGAATGAAGTGGTTAAGGGAACTTCACACTCATCCTTTTATGGGGCTAGGTGAATTTAAAGGGAACTAGACAATTTGCAACTCGATAAAGGAAATATTTTGGCTCATGAGAAGCATTTGTCTGGTCCCTAGCTTAGGGTGGGTCATATGATCAACCGTCATTGTGGCTTGTAATGAGGGATAAAGGGAACTCTGGTTGATCATTTTGGGCCAAAAGAAATAGAGTTCCTTTGTACACATTTTTCTCTAGACTAGTAATCATGGCATAGTGAAAGCAATAAATCCAAGTTCCCTATCATGCAATCTTATATAAACTAGTCAGGCATTGAGAGAGAGACAAACAGGGACTTGTTTAGTTTAGAGTTATCATCCCTAGAAGCATTCGAAAACGCTGGTAGGGACGTCTGTCTAAAGCTTTGGTAAGAATGTCCGCAATTTGTTCTTTAGTTCTACAGTGTTCCATCGAGATGTTCCCATTTTCGACATTGTCACGTAGAAAGTGATGCCTTATATCAATATGCTTAGTTCTAGAATGATGCACATGATTTTTGGAAATGTTCATGGCACTAGTGTTATCACAGAGTATGGGAACTGGGCCAAAAGACATACCGTAATCCTGGAGTTATGACTTAAGCCATAGAACCTGGGAACAGCATGATGCGGCAGCCACATATTCGGCTTCAGCTGTGGAGAGTGCCACTGAGTTTTACTTTTTAGATCTCCACGAGACTAAGCATGACCCTAGGAACTGGGCCATTCCTGAAGTGCTCTTTCTGTCAACCAAGTGCCCTGCAAAATCTGCATTTGTGTATGCAATGAGCTCAGGGAACTGTTCCTTGGATACCAAAGGCACAAGTTATCGTTCCCTTTGAGATACCTGAAGATTCTCTTCACCTCTTTCAGGTGTGATTCCTTAGGGTTAGCTTGAAAACGAGCACAAAGACATACGGAGAACATGATATCAGGTCTAGTAGCTGTTAAGTAGAGAAGGGACCCGATCATACCTCAATAGTTCCTTTGGTCCACACTGATACCTGTTTCATCTGCATTGAGCCTTGAATTTGGTGAGATGGGAGTGTCAATGGGCTTTGAATGTTCCATCCCATACTTCACAAGCATTTCCTTGATGTATTTCTGTTGATGAATCTTTGTTCCCTCCTTGGTTTGGGATATTTGAAGTCCCAGAAAGAACGTGAGTTCCCCAATGAGACTCATTTCAAACTCACTGCTCATGAGGTCCTTAAACTTCTCTACAAGAGTTTCGTTAGTTGCTCCAAACACAATGTCATCAACATATACTTGCACAATCAAAATGTCTTTAGATTCTTTCTTTAAAAACAAAGTCTTGTCTATGGAACCACGAATGTACCCATGGGACAAGAGGAATTGAGCAAACCTGTCATACGAAGCTCGGGGAGCTTGTTTGAGTCCGTAAAGGGCCCTCTCCAGGAAATAGACATGGTTGGGTAGTTTCTCATCTTCGAATCCTGGAGGTTGGGCTACATACACTTCTTCCTTGAGATGTCCATTGAGGAAGGCTGTTTTTACATCCATTTGATAAAGCTTGAATCCCTTGTGAGCGACATAGGCGATTAGGAGTTTGATGGCCTCGATCCTGGCAACCGGCGCGAAGGTCTCATCGTAGTCAATTCCTTCCTCTTGCCTGTATCCTTGTGCTACTAACCTAGCCTTGTTCCTTGCTACAGCTCCAGTATCATCGAGCTTGTTCCTAAAGACCCATCGAGTTCCTATGATGTTCTTGTTTTTGAGCCTAGGAACTAGCTTCCAAACTTTGTTCCTCTCGAATTGGTGGAGTTCCTCTTGCATGGCTTGAATCCAATCTGGGTCCTTTAATGCTTCTTTGATATTTTTGGGTTCCACCATTGAAACAAACGCGTTAAAAGCACAAAAATTATTGAGAGAGGAACGAGTTTGCACACCTTTATCAAGAGGGGAGATGATGTTCTCAAGGGGGAGGTCCTTCCTTTGTTGAAAGGTTCTTGTATGAGTGAGTTCCTTTGCATGTGTATCATCCTCAGTTGGTGTTTCTTTGTCATGGGAACTCTCATCTCCAGCTTCTTCATTTGATGTTTCTTCAGAGATTTCTGGCAGGTTCCCTCTTTGTTCCCCTTGAATACTTGATTCTGGCAGGGTATTGTCTTGGGGGACAGCAGAGTTGTTCCCTGAAGAGGGGACCTCGAGAGAGTTGGAGGTGTCTTGTAGTTCTTCTGAGGAAGGAGCCTCGAGGGAGGTTTGATCAGTGAGGGTTGGACCTTCGTCGTTGTTCCCTGGTTGTGGGATATTGCTTGCACTTGGATAGTCTTCATCCCTTTTCCTTGGCTCATCCTCGTCATCATCATCGTCTTCATGTCTGACTAACTTGAATAGAGTTCCCTTCCCTTGGGTCTCTGTTCCCATCTTTACAGACTTTTCATTGAAGACGACATGAATGCTTTCCTCTATCTTCTTGGTTCTTTTATTGTAGACCCTGTAAGCCTTGCTTTGTGATGAGTATCCCAGGAAGATCCCCTCGTGGCTTCTGGGGTCGAATTTGCCAAGATTGTCTTTGCCGTTGTTGTGAACAAAACATGTGCAACCAAATGTTCTCAAGTGTGAGATGTTTGGTTTTCTCCCTTTGATGAGCTCATAGGAAGTCTTGTTGATCAGGGGCCTTGTCATGGCTCGATTCAAGATGTTTGTAGCTGTGGAGATGGCTTCAGTCCAGAAGTACTCAGGAACTCCACTTTCGATCATCATGGTTCTAGCCATATCCTCCAGAGTTCTGTTCTTTCTCTCGACCACTCCATTTTGCTGAGGAATGCGAGGAGCTGAAAAGTTGTGAGAGATCCCATTTTGCTCATAGAAGTTTAGGAACTCCGAGTTTCGAAACTCAGTTCCGTGATCAGATCTGATTGCTTTCAGTTTCAGCCCCAAGTTTACTTCTGTTCTTTTGATGAAGGGCTCAAATTCTTCAAACGGTTGTGATTTTGCCTTCAAGAAAATAACCCAGGTGAATCTTGAAAAATCTTCAATTAAAACATACATGTACCTTTTTCCACCGTAGCTAGCTATTCTCATGGGACCACAGAGATCCATGTCAATTAACTCCAGGGACCTGGTTGTGCTTACCACCTTCTTGGGTTTGAAGGAGGTCCTGGTCTGTTTCCCTCGAACGCATGCTTCACACATTTTGACTCCTTCGAGATTGATCCGTGGAAGACCAATGACCAGATCCTGTAGATAAAGCTTCAGGATTTGATTTACACCAGCATGTCCCAGTCTTCGATGCCAGAGTTCCGTATCATCTTGGGAACTCGCAAGGCACAACTTCATTGGTGGTTCAAAGTTGGTATCCACCACATACACATTGTTGTATCTTCTTCCTCTCAGAATTACTTTGTTGGTCTTCTTGTTGATGACGAGACATTCATCTGAGTCGAAAGTGACGATGTTGTTCCCTTGATCACACATCTGGGAGACACTCAGCAGATTGTATCCCAGATCCTTTACCAGATTTACGTTGCTAACTTTAATAGATCTATTGAGCAACACTTCTCCTTTTCCAATAACTTCTCCCTTGTTCTTGTTGCCAAATGAGACGTGGCCTCCTTCGGCATGAGTGTGGAGTGAGATGAGGATATCCTTATTTCCTGTCATATGGTTCGAGCATCCACTATCTATGAACCATGTACTGTTCCCTCTCACTGCCACCTACAAGGAAAAATTAGTGTTTTGAGACCCAAGCAAGATGACTCTTGCCAGGTCCCTTGCAAGGGAAAACATTTTCATTCAAGATATAGTCAGAAATGTTGATGTCTTTGGAATTTTGAGAGTTGGAGTTCCTTTGGTGATGAGCATGACGTTTTTGTCTGTTTGGGAACTCATGGCTTCTAGGGGTTTGGGCTCTCTTCTTGGGACATGCATCCTTGTAGTGCCCATGAGCACCACAGTGCCAACATGTCTTGTAGTATTCTCCCAGGTAGTATTTTGGGTGTGGTCTCTGGATACGGTTCCTATCCATGGTTTCTTTGTTGTACACTCGAGACCCATTTCCCTTAGCAATTTTGACATAGATTCTATGTCCAGAGTTCCCAGTATAGTAGTCTTTCTCACCATTGTTTCCACTCTCTAGGACCCTGATTTTCTCCTCGAGATGAGCATTTTTCTGTTTCTCGCACTGGAGTTCTAAGGCCCTACACTCATGGATCTCATGTTCGCTCAGGGGTGACTTTCCGTTCTTGGAGCACTCACCTTTGTATCCTATGCCATGTCTGGCTGGGACAAACTTAATTTGGGAACTAGAGGCTTCAAGATGTTCGGGAGTCTTACTCAGATTTTGCAAGAGGGTGTTTTCATCTTTCTCTAGAGTTTTAATTTCTCTTTCTAAATCTACAATGTGAGACACATGGGACTTGAGTTTTTCTAGAAGGGATATGCAGTTGGGACAGGGCTCAAGACCAACTAATTGAGAATTTATGTGTTCCTGTTTTTCCAACTTGTTTTGCAGTTTTATGTTATCTTTGACAAGACTTGAAAGAATTTTCAACAACTCAAGTTTTTCATAGTTACTCAAAGAATCAAGAACAGTTTCAGTGGTTACCTCACTGGGTTGTTCCCCAGTGGTTTCTCCTATGGCCATGCCACACATGTCTGGGAGTGCCCATGACTCGGGATCTTCGTCTTCATCATCGCTCCAGGTAGCGATGTAGGCCTTCTTTCCTTGCTTCCGGCCATTAGTTACCTGTGGGCATTCCTTCGCAAAATGTCCTTTCCTGTTGCACTTGTAGCAGGTCACATTTGAGAGATCCTTCTCTGTGGGCTTTCTTTGGGAACTCTGTCCCTTTCCCCAGTTCCCACTGTTCCGTTGAGACTTCCCTTTGTAGAAATTTCGAAGAGCCTTTGTTACGAGAACTAGCTCCTCATCCTCTTCTTCTTCGGAGTCTTCGTGTTGTTCTTGGGTTGATTTGAGCATTTTCTCGATCTTGAGTGCGATCCCTCGATGAGCTCGAGTTTGTTCCTTATCATCGATCTTTCTCTTCTCGTGTCCCACTAGCTTTCCAAACACTTGATGGAGCATGAGTGTTCGATTTTCTGGATTTTCCTTGAACATCGTTCTCTCGTTTGCCCATTCTCCAGTCAATCCGTTGAAGAGCTGTTGGACCTTCATTTTGTGGGTGATTTCTTCTTTGGTGATCCCCAATCCCTCCATTTTAGTGCAAAGTCCTTCAAATCGGGATTGGTAGCTATCGACGGACTCTCCCATCTCCATTTGGAAGTTGTAGAACTCCCTTTTTGCATTCATCTGAAGATCTTCTCTGAGATCTGAGTTCCCAACGTGCATTTGTTGGATGGCTTCCCACATTTCCTTAGCTGTGTCAAGGTTTGCAACCCTGTCACAATCTTGTACGCACATGGACCTCTTTAGGTACTGTTTGGTTTTGTAGTTTGCCTCCATGCACTTGTACTCGTTGGGTCCCCACTTTGAGAGGTCGTTGACTATAGCTGGATCGATTTTGAAGTTGCCTCTCTCGATGACACACCAGGATTGGTAGTCTTGGCCACGCATCCAATCCTTCATGTCGTGTTGCCAGCTTTCAAATCTTCCTGTAATAAGCCTTGCCGGCTTACTGGTGTTGTTCCCCACCTGAGTATGTTCCTGAGCCATTTGATACCTGCGATGCTAACACAAATCTAGAGCGCAGGCTCTGATACCAATTGTTGGATCGTAAACGTTAGCAAAGAGCTTGGGAATTGGCAATTAAGCTGTTCCCAAGGCAGCGGAAGTAAACAGTTCGCAAGTAATAAAGACAGTAAAGAACACAGTTCCCTTATAGAGGAACCCCAGTACAACCAACTAGTTGTATGGGTAAACCTCTACCTCCGCTTGGAGGATTTTGAATGACTTACTTATATTAATTGCTTTGTTCCTTAGTTATACAGCCGGATTCACACTTCTCTGTTCCTACGAGTTCTTCCTAACTCTAGCAACACTAGCAAATCCTCTCAACTGAGTTCCTAAGCTCACAACAGCAAAACACAAGTAACTCAAACCTTACACTGACTTCTCAGTTCCCTTTCTCCTGGGAACTTCAGCTTCACTGTCGTCGAGATCACACACAAGGTATGGAGGGAAGAACAATTAAAACAAGTTTTGTCGGAAGAGATAGTTGACCAAATTCTAACAAACCCGATCCCGGACAACCACATACAAGATCGGCTCTACTGGGCACCCATTAAAAATGGATGGTTTTCCACAACCTCATCGATTGAGTTAATAACTAATATAGGGGGACAAACCCCAAGCCTTAATAACTGGATATGGAAATTGGACATATACCCGAAAATTAAGAATTTCTTAATTGATAACAACGGCCTCCCCACGAAAGAACGGTTGCGTGAAAATAATGTGGTCACTCTAGGAGGATGTATATTATGTGATTGTACCACTGAAGACACTAAACATATTCTTACTAAGTGCCCATACATGATATATATTGCAAGCAAAGTAAATCCAAATATTGCTCAGGTGATTAGAGGAGCCGATCCATATAACAAAACACCAAGAATTCTTATCAGCGAGTTTAAACAAATACTAGGAAAAAAGGAGTTCACAGAGTTAGCAGTTATTTGGTGGAGTGTTTGGCATCAACGAAACAAATTAACGTTTCAGAGAAACCAATGCAATGCCATTCCTGACCTAACTAGATATATCTGAACCCAAATTACAAACTGGGAAAAGGAAAAATTGTTGACGGAAGATGAGGAAAACATAAGAGTGGATAAACTTCGAAAATCAAGCAAACAAAATATAGCAAATAGGAAGTGGAAAAGACCTGCACAAGATTATGTAAAAATAATCTTTGATGCATCAAGACTTACTAATAAACAAGCAACGGGAGGAATAGTAATTCGAAATCATCTTGGCCAATTAATTGACTTGAGGACGTTTACTTTCGGTAAAATATCTGCATTAAAAGTTGAAGCTCTGGCTCTCCGAGAAGCTATTCGAGAAATGAAAAATAGAAACCTAAGAAAGGTCGAAATTGAGGGAGACAACTTGCAAGTCATTAATGCAGTTAAAGGGATAACTAAATGCTCGTGGGAGATTGAACTTATAATCTTCGATATCCTTGTCTCTATTTCTGGAGCCCAGGATATTTCCATTAATCACATTCCTAGGGAGTGTAACGCTATGGGCGATAAAATTGCTAAATTGGGCCATAGTCTCCCCGCTGAGTTTATTAAGACTCATCCAAAACTTTATGTTCTCATTCAAAAGGATGCTCTAGGACGCCCTCCGTAATGGAGTGGCTCCTAATTCTCACCTAATAAAAAAAATTGGTCGGGCAAGTCCGATTCTGGTTTAGGTCAATCGGATTTGAGTCAAAACGGGTCTCGAGTCGTAGAGTCGTAAAATTTCCGGGTTCATATATGGTACAGGTTCAGGTTGATCCAACGGGTAATGATCGTCAATTTTGCTAACCTTTATCTTTATATTTATTAAAATAATTAATATTATATTATATAAAATATTATTTAATAATCATTTCATACAAAATTGATAATAAAATATTGAGGTTTTAATTGAAATAATACTTTATCGTGTTGTCGGGCCAACCCAACGGGTTGGTGACCCAACCCAGTTTTTTCCTTGTCGATCGGGTTCGGGTTACTCTTGACCCATTGATTTTCTGGTCGGGTTTGAACCCCAAAAAACCTTGGGCGGGACGGGTCGGTTTTCTGGGTTGGGTTAAGTTTTGACAGGTCTAATTACTAGGGATAGTGTTCACCGATATCTTCACAACAAAGTTGCACAATGAAATACCCCCTCCCATCCAAAATAAGTATCATTTTAACAATTTATTTTTTATTTACTTCATGGGTCGTTTTACATTTTGTATGCAATTGTCATGGTGCCTAAGGAGTTGCTATGGAGGTGTTTGGAGACGAGAGAGGTTTCAAAGACTTATATCAGGATTCTGAAGGACATGTATAAAGCTTCGCTAACAACTGTGTGCAGCCCGAGGGGAAGTACAAAGTTTTTCCAAGTAGGGGTCGGCCTGCATCAGGGGTCGGCTCTGAGCCCGTTTCTGTTTGCGACCGTGCTAGATGTATTGACGAGGGGGATACTGGATGAGGTACCGTGGTGTATGCTTTTCGTCGATGACAGTGTTGGTGGATGAGTCTAGGGAGGGAGGGAGCAGAAAGCTAGAATCTTGGAGAGAGAAGCTCGAGACAAAGGGTTTCAAGTTGACTCGGACCAAGACAAATATGTAGAGTTTAAGTTCAATCAGGAGATGGAACCAGATGAGGAAGTCCACTTGGGAGGAGATGTCATAGCGAAGAAGGAGATGTTTAGATACCTACGCTCAATTGTGCAAAGTGATGGGAGCGTCGAGGAGGACATTAGACACCAATACAGAGAGGTTGGAAGAAGTGGAGAGGTGCTTCTAGAGTGTTATGTGATAGAAAGGTCCCAATCAAGCTCAAGGGAAAGTTCTAAAAATCTGTAGTTAGACCAGCTATGCTGTACGGGGCGGAGTGTTGGCCGACTACTAAGGCCCATGAACAGAAGTTGATGGCAGCAGAGATGAGGATGTTGAGGTGGATGTGCGGACATACAAGACTAGAAAGGATAAAAAATGAAGCGATTAGGAGCAAGGTAGGTGTGACACCCTTATACCCTATGACGTATACTTCATAAAGCTTATCTCTTATATAAGCAGATAATTCACGTATACCAACTATTCACATAAGCATATAGCAGACATTAACAACCATAAAAGGTTGCACACATATCAATATGTCTTTACTTTTATAATAAAACATCTATTACTGTAACTTCTATTACATCCCATATGTCTATTATGCAAAATGAGGAGGAGAAGGTTACATTAAGCTTCAGCCGGCCGACCTGTATGAATGTGACCTTTAAACGGACACACATCAGTAAGAACTAGCTAGTTGAACCTGAAAAATTGTCTTGCGATTTACGTGAGTCGCATACTCAGTGAACATAAACCATCATCAATTATTTCACAAAAAGCCAACAATTGGTCAGTATACATATTCATACATATTATATATATGTCATATATAAGAATTTACTATGCATATGCAAATGCCGATGTATTCAATTCATTATTCTCTGAACTGTTCAAGCCTGAATCTGCCCCGGGTTTCCATTACCAACTCTTTTCCATTACCAACTTTTCCTTTCTTTTCTTTTTCCTTTTTTTTTCCATTACTGCCATTACCGACTTTTAGGCATCTTAGGCCTCATTTGCTCAATTACCATCTCTTAGGCATCTCAAGCCTCATGTATGACCCATAGGTCTCTTTTGTATACAAATTCAGGGCAAGACAGTCACAGATCCTTTTAATCTCACGCAATATGCTATGCAATCAAGTGCATCCTGTAACCATATATCATATGCCATCTGTTAACATACCTTTTGTGCAAACAACTCTGGAAATTTCAGAGCTATCACCTCTATCCATATAATCCATATAACACATATATATCCATATAGCTCATATAGCACATATATTCATATAGCGCATATATCCATATATTCATATTTCACATATAGCACATAGGGTTGAATCTATGATCTATACTCACCTGTTCCAGACAAATACTATTTCTCTTCCCCTTGTCTTTGACCACGATCTATGACTTGTGCTCCTATATGTAACCCAATGCAAAAACAACCTTTTACTCTTACAACTCTAACCCCAAATGCAATAAAATGCCATAATGCATTATAACTTCTTGTGCATCTTTCCAAATCCTTTAAAACTTGACAACAATCAACTATATATATAGAAGAACATTTTTTTAGTTCAAACCTTTCTGAAAAACTTGATCAAAGGTTTCCCTAATATCATACAAAGAGAAACCCCGAAATTACTCTGAAATCTTTTACCAAATATAAATCCGATATCGAAAACACCCTTTGAGAGCTATAAATCGACTGATTTTTGAATCCAAATCAACTTAGATCTAGATCTGGAAAAATCAATGAAATCCAAACAAACCATTAACTAATTAAAAACATACCAAATCAAGCTTGTACTTCAGATTAAAACCCGATAGAAGAGATCTTGTACCAGAACTGGATCAAAACAACAAAATCACCAAATTTGAACTCTTTCCTCTTGTTCTTTCTTTCTCTGAGCACTCTCCCTTTAATTTTCCTATTACATAACTTCAAAATGAAGTTCTCAGAAGACATGTATATCTATATCGCCGAAGTCGGCAAAATTTTGATAAGACTTTATAAAAATTACAGTTTTCACCCTTAAATCTTCTTTACTACAAACTTTACCCTAAAATAATTATTAGTTAATTTTAGTTAATTTTTTTTAAAATATAATAAACTTAATTCGAAAATAAATATTACTTTTAAAAATTCACTTTATATCATGTCAATATTCTATGCATATGCTACTAATCTTATATGAATGCAGAATGACGTATGCACATTGGTTAGGGATGTTACATTTCTCCCCCTCTTAAGAATTTTGTCCTCAAAATTCACTATCTCTTCATATGACTTTCTTATCTTATCCTGAATTTCACAAGTTCTTTCCTCTATACCAGGATTCTTCTAAATTACTTTCAGAATCTCCCTTTGTAACTGTTTGATACTGTAATTTGCTATCAGGTTCGGTTCCTCTTTGTAGCTCAAATTATCTGCAAGTTGTACTTCTGATTCTTTTAACACATATGACAGATCAGATCAATATCGATGTACCATACTAACATGGAAAAATCATCAATCGAGCTAATTCTGAAGATAATGCTAATCTGTGTGCCAAACCTCAATATGTCATCCTGAATAACAAATGGCATATCCTTACCTTGTCAAACAAGTTCTATAATTTCTACCAACTTTCCATCTCTTACTTGTGCATCTTTAGTTTTCTGTATTAGCACTGCCCAAATAATCTCTAAAGCAGCAATCAATATTTTATCTATGTCAAATTGTACTCTAACATTTAGACCTCCTAAAGCAATCAAACCTGATAATGAAGTCATGTGCATATTTGGCATCATAACACTGGACTTTCGACTCAAAGTATCTGCTACAACATAAGCCTTTTTCGGATGAATACTCGATTGAACAATCATAATCTTTCAGTAATTCCATCCAGTGCCTCTGTCGCATGTTCAACTGCTTTTGGCTCATCAAATACCTCAAACTCTTATGATCTGTAAAGATTTAGATTGTTTCTCCAGATAATGTCGCCAACTCTTTAGGGAAAATACTAATACTGTCAGCTCTAAACCATGTACAGTATAAGAAATTTCATGTGATCGATACTGTCATGATGCATAGGCAGTTACTTTTCCATCCAGCATTAAGACAGTCAAGACTATGATATCAAACATCAGTGCAAATAACAAATCCTTTTGTACCTGTAAGAATTCTCAGTATTGCTACTATAGTCTGTCGGTGCTTTAACTCATTAAAGACCTGTTTGTACGCAGAATACCAATGGAATGAGCATTCTTTCATAGCAATGTAGTAAGTGGTGCAACTATAATAGAGAATCCTTCCACTAATAGTCCGTAGTATTCAGCCATACTAAGAATGATACGAACTTCTGTAACTGTAGTTGATGCTTTCCAATTTACCACTGCTTCAAACTTTTTAGAATCAATCCTGTATATCTCTTTCAGATACTATATGTCTTAAAAATACCATATGATCCAACCAGAATTCACACTTTCTCAGTTTAGCATATAATTGTTTTTCCCTCAAGACTTGTAGCACAATACGCAAATGATCAACATGCTCAGTTGTACTTCACGTATATACTAATATATCATGAATAATGATAGTCACAAATCTGTCTAGAAAAGATTGAATAACTTGTTCATGAAAGTCATAAATGTCGTTGCTGCATTAGTCAAACCAAATAGAATTACTAGAAACTCATAATGCCCATATCGGGTTCTGAATACTGTCTTGATAATGTCATCTTTAGCTATCTGCAACTGACGATATCCTGATTGAATGTCTATCTTTGAAAATACCTTTGCACACTGAAATTGATCAAATACTTCATCTATTCTTGGCAATGGATATTTGTTCTTCACTGTCACCTGATTCAACTTTCTGTAATCTATGCATAGTCATAAGATACATTAGCACTAATGAATACTTTGTCCAACAAATCCTGTAATTGTTTCTTCACTTCTTGTAACTCTAGAAAAGCCATCCAATTAATATGGAAGAATAGAAATCGTTGCAACACCTGACATTACATTTCATAGTAAACTCTATCTCTCTATCAGGTAGCAATCTAGGAAGATGCTTTGGAAACACATCAGGAAAATCTTTAACAACTGGAATATCTCTGAGCTCAACACATTCAACTGTAGGATCTATAACATGAGTAAAATATATTTCACATCCCTCTCTGATCATATGAAAAGTTGTTGTTGCAGATAATAAGCAAGTGGGTACCTTTTGTCTATCATCATAGAAAATGACTTTAGATTTCCCAAGCGAGTCTATCAATACCTCTTTGGTATAACAATCCACTTTAGCATGGTGCCTTGACAACCATTCTATACTCAGTATAACATAACACTCATACAGGAATAGCAAAATCGGAACAACTGGTAACTCTATTGTATCCACTCATATTATACATTCTCAATATACTGTATTTACCTTTACGATTGCCTATGTACTTTCTCTTCTAATAGTTCATGTGTATGAAATGTAAGTTCATGTAATGTTGTATGAGATGCTCTTATAGACTGACTGGCATGGCTGAACCATCTCTCCTTTATGCATCATGCTCATGAATGCAATTCTAATATCAATTACATATGCTTATGAATGCATGCCCTTAAAGAATCATATCCCTGCTCTGATACAAAAAACTAACTCTGTCACCCTTATACCCTATGACGTATACTTCATAAAGCTTATCTCTTATATAAGCAAATAATTCATGTATACCAAGTATTCACATAAGCATATAGCAGACATTAACAACCATAAAAGGTTGCACACACACATCTATATGTCTTTACTTTTATAATAAAACATCTATTACTCTAACTTCTATTACAACCCATATGTCTTTTATGCAAAATGAGGAGGAGAAGGTTGCATTGAGCTTCAGCCGACCGACCTGTATGAATGTGACCTCTAAACGGACACACATCAGTAAGAACTAGCTAGCTGAACCTGAAAAATTGTTTTGCGATTTACGTGAGTCGCATACTCAGTGAACATAAACCATCATCAATTATTTCATAGAAAGCCAACAATTCGTCAGTATACATATTCATACATATTATACATATGTCATATATAAGAATTTACTATGCATATGCAAATGCCAATATATCCAATTCATTTTTCTGTGAATTGTTCAAGCCTGAATCTGCCCCGGGTTTCCATTACCAACTCTTTTCCATTACTAACTTTTCCTTTCTTTTCTTTTTCCTTTTTTTTCCATTACCGCCATTACCAACTTTTAAGCATCTTAGGCCTCATTTGCTCAATTACCATCTCTTAGACATCTCAAGCCTCATGTATGACCCATAGGTCTCTTTTGTATACAAATTCAGGGCAAGACAGTCACAGATCCTTTTAATCTCATGCAATATGCTATGCAATCAAGTGCATCCTGTAACCATATATCATATGTCATCTGTTAACATACCTTTTGTGCAAACAACTCTGGAAATTTCAGAGCTATCACATCTATCCATATAATCCATATAACACATATATATCCATATAGCTCATATAGCACATATATTCATATACCACATATAGCGCATATATCCATATATTCATATTTCACATATAGCACATAGGGTTGAATCTCCGATCTATACTCACCTGTTCTAGACAAATACTATTTCTCTTCCCCTTGTCTTTGACCACGATCTATTACTTGTGCTCCTATATGTAACCCAATGCAAAAACAACCTTTTACTTTTACAACTCTAACCCCAAATGCAATAAAATGCCAGAATGCATTATAACTCTTGTGCATCTTTCCAAATCCTTTTAAACTTGACAACAATAAACTATACATATAGAAGAACATTTTTCTAGTTCAAACCTTTCTGAAAAACTTGATCAAAGGTCTCCCTAATATCATTACAAAGAGAAACCTTAAAATTACTCTGAAATCTTTTGCCAAATATAAATCCGATATCGAAAACACCCTTTGAGAGCTATAAATCGACTGATTTCTGAATCCAAATCAACTGTAGATCTAGATCTGGAAAAATCAATGAAATCCAAATAAACCATTAACTAATTAAAAACTTACCAAATCAAGCTTGTACTTCAGATTAAAACCCGATAGAAGAGATCTTGTACTAGAACTAGATCAACACAACAAAATCACCAAATTTGAACTCTTTCCTCTCGTTCTTTCTTTCTCTGAGCATTCTCCCGTTAATTTTCCTATTACATAACTTCAAAATGAAGTTCTCAGAAGACATGTATATCTATATCGCCGAAGTCGGCAAAATTTTGATAAGACTTTATAAAAACTACAGTTTTCACCCTTAAATCTTCTTTACTATAAACTTTACACTGAAATAATTATTATTTACTTTTTAGTAAAAATTTTTTTTAAAATATAATAAACTTAATTCGAAAATAAATATTACTTTTAAAAATTCACAATATATCATGTCAATATGCTATGCATATGCTACTAATCTTATATGAATGCAGAATGACGTATGCACTTTGGTTGGGGATGTTACAGTAGGGGTTGATAGTTTAGGTGAAAAGCTCAAGGAGTCGAGGCTCTGATGGTTTGGGAACATACATAGGAGACCCCTAGAGGCCCCAGTTCGGAGTATTAAGAGGTTGATCAGTATTGAATTTCGCAGGAAAGGGGCAGGCCTAAGAAAAGTTGGAAAGAAGTAATAAAACAAGATCTTTCCTAGCGGGCGGTCCCAGCAGATATGGCCATATGTAGGGATCAGTGGTGTTAGAAGATTACAGTGGCAGAGCGGTAGTAGAGAAGACCTCGAGAGAGTGTCATGCTCTTTTCCTTCTATTTGTTCTTAGTTTTCCCGTTATCCTTATCGTTTGCTTGGTTTTTTAGCGGACTTTTTTACTCTCGTTTTCTTTCCCCCTTCTAGCTTTTTACTCTGGGCCCTCCTTAGATACCCTCCGGACGTCAAGTCGAGGTAAGGGTGCGTACATCTCGACCCCCTAGATCCCGTATATACCGGGTTCCACCTGGGTAGATGTTGTTGTTGTTGTATGCAATTGATTAGAAGTGAGTTTTGAGAATGTATATTGAAATGTGTTTTTTTTGTCGTGCTACGGTAGAGTAATTAAGAAAAAACTCTATGGATACATTTCCAAACTATCTCACAAAAATAATAAACTTTTTAAAAAAAGTTTGGAGAGAGAATGAATCAATCTCAACTCTTTATTTATTGATGGATGGTTAATATTTTTCAAACTCTACCTAGAGTAACTCTACCTTAGATCTGTCTTTATTGACTAAAACTATTCCTTCATTGATCCAAATTAAAAGGTGATGAGTGATAAGATTGAGAAAAAGATTATTTTGAATTTAATTAATACTTTTCATAAAACTTATGTAAAAATTAAAATGGCAATTATGTTGGATCGAAGAGAGTATTTAGTCAGGATGTTAATGAGATCGAACAATTTTAGAGTGTTGGGAGCATTGAATGGTGATAAATTTTAGGAAAAGGTAGAACTGTTGATCTTATCACTCAGATGATGAAAAAGAGAAGCCCACAAAATTATAGAATGTTTAATTGATTCATAAAACAAGTTAAAAGGACAACACAGATGTTGAGTTATGGAGCCAGATTCGGGATTAGGCAAAATATGAGACAAAAGTGGAATGGAAGGCTAGACACAACACCGAGTAGGAGAGACACGACCGCACCAGAATGAAGGAGCCGCCACACCTACAAGGCTACAACGTGAGCGCGAGCAGAGGCTGAAGAGTTGCGGCCGCGTCTCGGGCGATCCTTTCCGCGTCATGGGAAATAATACGGGATGCGGTCAGAGAAGGGCAAGATTTGACCTCGCCTTCACAGGGACAAGCCCGCATCTTGTCTCGCGCCGGTGCGAATTTGATTTCGTGGAAGGCAGGTTTGATGATATTTTTTAGGATAGATTGTGTCTTCTTATTTATGGGAAGATAATATTTTATATATATCTTTAACGCCTTATGTTCTCTATTTAAACCCAACTAGGATTATTGTAATTGGTTTGCTAAGAAAATTAAACTTAAAAGTAGAGAGGGAAAATTCAGAGAGCTAGAGATGTTAGGCTAGACTGATCAAATCAGTGTAGATCAAGAAGATCAAGTCTTGTAATCCTTGTAATCCTTAGATCTAGTAGAAAGTCCCTAATTTGGTAGTGCCCCAGACATAGTCATTTTGACGAACTGGGTTAACAAATTCTTGTGCTCTTCTCTTTTTGTTTCATTCAATCTTCTCTTGTGAGTCTGTTTGAGTCCTACCCTTATTGTAGCGTGTCGAATTTCCTAACAATTGGTATCAAAGCTTGGTTCTTGTAGTTACAATGGGGGAAAGGAAAGTTTCATGTGGAGAAGTTGGATAGAACGAATTATAATTTCTGGAAGATGCAGGTTGAAGATTACCTCTACGATAGAGAGTTTCAAACACCATTGGGAGAGAAGCCTAAGGAGATGAAGGATGAAGTGTGGAAGCTATTGGATAGGAATGTGATGATTTTAATTTGCTTGTCCATGTCCAGGAGTGTAGCTCACAATACGGTCAAGGCGACTACAACAAAGGGTTTGCTTGCAATCCTGTCTACAATGTATGAGAAGCCATCAACAGTGAACAAGGTGCATTTGATGAGGAAGTTGTTCAACCTAAAAATGAGGGAGGACATAACAATATCCAAGCACATGAGTGAATTCAACATGACGATTGCACGACTGCAATCAGTGAAGATAGAGTTCGATGATGACTTACAAGCCCTAATTCTACTTATCTTTGCTTGAAAGTTGGAGCGGAACTGTTATTGTTTTTAGTGCTTCAGTTGGGAAAGAGAAACTTAAGTTTGATGATGTGAGGGATCTGATGATGAGCAAGGAGATTTGCAGCAAGGAGTCAGTTCCTACATTTGTATCAACTTTGAATGTAGGGAACAAGGGCATGTCTGGTCATGGTGGGTCAAAGTCAAAAGTGATAGCGATCAAAGGACTATGAAAAATAAGGTTGAAAAGAAGGTGTCTGAGAGGTCAAAGCCAAGATATTTCCAAGATCTCGGGCATTCAAATTCATGAATAACTTCAAGGACTTGATCTTATTGGTTGAAGATATTCATCAATAGCGTCCAAGGCCACCAAGGAAGAGGATGAAGTCTTGAAGTTCGAAAAGTTAAGAAACCCGTCAAATTAAAAACAATGCTCAGTAAAACGGTCATACCTTGGCCTACAAAATTGATCTCAAGTTTGTTCAAATTGCGTTGGATAGATAATTAAAATATCTACGACTTTGTAGTTTACTTCGAATCCAGAATCCAACAGAAAAGAGGCGGAAATTGCAATTTACTGATAGATGTTCAAGTCTTACGAGAATCTTATCTTTAGTTTAAATTTCTATTTTTATTTATTTTCTTATGGACGTTTTTATGCTAGAATAATTGTAGAATTTCGACCATACGCTTGTGTTAGTGATTGATTATTCTCTTTCCTATCTTTTTGTTATCTTTAATATATTTTAAGTTTGTTAGGATATTTTCCTTAGATAAATAAATCAGCCATGATTTATTTTATTTAAGGAGAATCTAGTTTGTTATAGCTTTGAATATTTTATTATTTCTTGGAAAGCAAGACATGGGCCTCTCTCTATCTATTAGGGCCGGCCATAGGGGTGCCTTGCTCTCCAAGGAAGACTCTTGTATTTTACTATTTATACTTTGCAATTTCATTAATGAAAAATCAGCTTGAAAGAGATTAAACCCAATTGGTTTAGTCTATCTATTGGGCTCCAAAAAATACACAGTGTGCTTGCAATTGTAATTCGATCATCATCATTCGATCTTCATCATCTCCGAACTCTCTCTCTTTGTTTTGAAATCTGAGTTGTGGTTTGGATCAATTGGATTGTTCTAGCTTTGATTATTAAAGATCAAACTAGTTAATCAATAGGATATAGCGTTAGAGCCAATCCGTTTGTACTATCAAGTTGATTTTCTCTAGAATTCATATTGGTTCTTTCATTCGATCATTCAATTCAGTTTCGTTACTTGAACAACAAGTTATTAACTTAGAGCAATTTCAGGTTGAAAACGAGATTACTAGGCAAGATCGCGACTCGTGTGGGTTAAATACGAGGTTTCTAAGGAGCAATCCGAGGCAATCATGTATCACAAAGGGAAGGAGAAGATCACCAAGGACAAGAGCAAAATCAAGTGTTGGAATTGTGGTGAATTTGATCACTATTAAAGTGAGTGTCAAGCATCAGAGGAGGAGTCAGAAGATGCAACAATAGAGTATGTTGGAGATGTATTGATGAAGATCCGGTAGGAGCAAGTCAGTGGTTCCTAGTAGGCAGGAGGCCTTGAAGGAAGAGCTATGAACCGATGGTCAAAAGATCATTGAATAACTGGATATAGATTCACCTTTTGATTTCTATCTGAAGTTTGCTGGGTTTACTGAGACAGATGACTATAGAGAGGGCATGAAAGTCAGGTGGGCTGACATGGTAGAGAAGGAAGCTTGTAAGTAGATTTCAATACGAAAAGTGTCGAGTGTGATGGAGAAAACCTTGCTAACAAGCTTAAGGTTATGCATGAAATAACTACCTAGAGTGAAGGCCCGACACTACCTAGAGTGAAGGATTGCTAAAGAAGAAGACATTTACAATTGGAATCAGTCTCTAGGTGGGAGATTGTTGGGTTCTAGAACTTGATTCAAGATTAGGCGGAATGGGAGAAAAAGGCGGAACGAGACACTAGACACGACCTCGAGCAAGAGAGGCGCGATTGTGCTAGAGTGAAGGAGCCATGTCTATGAGACTACACCGTGAGCTCGGCACGCGGTCAGGGAAGGGAAAGACATGACCGCGCCTTCCCGAGGACGTGCTAGTGTCTTGTCCTACGTAGATGCGAAGCTAATTTCGTGGAAGACAAGTTTGACCGCGCCTTGTTTTCTCTATATCAACCCAACTAGGATTATTGTAATTGGTGTGCTAGAAAAACCAAGAAAGTAGAGAGGGAAAATTCAGACAACTAGAGAGGTTAAGCTAGACTGATCAGATTAGTGGAGATCATGAAGATCAGGTCTTGTAATACTTGTAATCCTCAAATCTAGTGGAAAGTCCCTGGCTTGGTAGTGCCCCAGACTTAGTCATTTTGACAAATTAGGTTAACAAATTCTTGTGTTCTTCTTTTCTTGTCTCATTCATTCTTCACTTGTGAGTATGTTTGAGTCCTACCCTTATTGTAGGGTGTCGAATTTTCTAACAATAGAGAACTATTTATATGAGTGTATTTTTCACTTTTCTAATACACTTGCTATCACACTTTATCAATCACCCTCAAGTTAGGAGTATAGAACATATGAACAACTCCTAACTTGTCTACAATTTTGTGATATTGATCAAGTGCTATAGTTTGTTTTAAAGACATCTACAAGCTGCTCCTTTGTGTTAATTTTGTATCCCAATAGAATTTCTTTGTTCAACACCTTATCTCTTATGAAATGCATGGTTCTTCGCAATGTAAATTGTAGATGTGTGTTTCGTTCTTTCATGAAATACATAGTTCTTCGCAATATAAATAGTAGATTTGTTGTCACAGAATAATTCCATGGGTTTTATCTTCACTCTTGAATTAGACAACAACCTACTTAGCAAATTTATCTAACAACACACCATGACCATTGCATTGTACTATGATTATGCTAAAAACATAGCCACATAGGGGTCTTTCTTAGTCCTCCATGAAATCAAGGAGTCTCCTAACATGATTCAAAAGCCAAACAAGAATATTTAGCTCATAGGATAGCTTTGGTAGTCAACATCAAATAATGCTCTTAGTTTCAAGTCTAAACTACTTGACAAGAACAATCCTTGTCCCAGATCATTTTTCAAATACCTTAGAACAAGTTTTGCAGCTCTCCAATTTTCATCATTTGGGTTATGCATGAAATAACTTTAGAACTTGGACAACATAACTTATATTAAGTCTAGTATTGGTTAAGTAAATTAGTTTACCAACCATTTTTCTATAAGCATGAGGTTGAATTACCTCTTTTGTTCCTTCCTTATAGCTTCAACTTAGGATCCAAAGCAGTTGCTACAAGTTTAGATTTCGTCATCTTTGCCTCTTCTAGCAACTCTAGAGCATTTTCTCTCTCATTCAAATGAATTCCCTCTATCTTTCTGTCCACTTCTATTCCTCGAAAAGCATGAGATTTCCAAAGTCTTTCATTTGGAAAAATCTGTTCAAATGACTCTTTCAATCATCAATCACTTTCTTTCTATCTCAAGCAATTATCATATCAACTACATACACAAGTAATATTATAAATGACTCACTTTTTTGCTTAGTAAAGAGAGAATAATCTGACCTACTTTGAGTAAAACCAGTTGTGTTCACAACCTGAGAGGATTTATCAAACAACTATTGTGGAGCTTTCCTTAACGCATACAATGACTTATTGAACTTGTAAACGATACTTAACTCGCACTTTTGTACACTCAGTTTTCTCTCTCTGAGATTCTCCCCCTTAGTGCACCAAGTTCTATGTAGACCTCTTCTTCTAAGTCACCATGTAGAAAAGCGTTGTTTACATTAAGTTGATGAATGTGCCAACCCTTAATAGCATCCACTGAAAGGAAAGTTCTCACAAAGATAATCTTTTCTAATGGAGCAAAAGTTTCACTATACTCTATTTATTCCACTTGTGAGAAACCTTTTGCAACTAAACGAGCTTTATACCCACCGAAGACCCCATCTACCTTATACTTCAACGTAAACAACCACTTGCAAGTCACAACTAATAGATTTGATGGTTGAGATACTAACTCCCAAGTATTACTCCTCTCAAGAGCTCGAAGCTTAGTAATCATATCTTTACACCACCTCAGATTGGTTAACTCAGCTATAATGGTCACATTGTTGATAAAGTTCATATATTAAGGAGAACAAGTAGAGTATGTCATAAAAGAGGACAAATTATAATGATAGGACTTACAAGAAGATGAAGCATATGCATTGGTTGTGGATGTTGTACATAAATAGTCCTTAAGCCATACTAGAGGCTGAGCGACACAAGGAGAATGTCTTATATGATGAGGAGAAGGTGGATGTGGAGAATTAATTTGGGAAATATATGGAACATGATCAACGTTTGGAGCACAAGTGAGGGAGAATAGATAACTAGATATTCACTTACTATTGGAACATAAGAGTAATCATCAACAACTAGACAAGACTTAATTGAAATAGAATAACTTTTGTTTAATTCACAATCAAGAGTACACTGTAGTTGTACAACGTATCTAGGACTTGTTAGCATTATTCATGAGTCATTTAGCATGTTTTTATAAATGTTTTGTGAAAGTCAAAGTCAAGAGCTAAAATGAAGAAATCAAGAGTGTTAAGAAGATTTTGAAGTCAAGTGTTGATTTGGAGTTATTTCAGCACCACATACACTTGACTCATCGTTCCGGAGCTACGATGATCGGATGGAGCTGAATTTGGAATCATTGGAAATCTAACTCGAAGATCATCTACAGTTCATGTTTTTACTGTGAGTTCAAATTCCAACTGTAAGTGGGTCAAAACCACCTTCGAAAGTATCATTAGAATACTGTCAGGAGAAGACATGCACTTGCGGTTAACCTCCCCGTACCCGCGGTTTCAGCAATAGAAAGCAACGTCTTAGTTGGGAAAACCGCAAAAAGCGGTTCACCACCCCGCGCCTGCAGGTGGCCATGTCAGTGACGCGAGATGTAGATTTTCTTCTATCTTTTATTATATTAGTTTCCTTTTCTTTTTAGTACGTGTTTTTGAGTTGGCTATTTAGGCCTTGTTTTCACCTTTGTTAGGATATCTTCAGACTTAATTCCTACTTTGATTTTGTATTCTGTCTTTATGGAGAACTAAACTCCTTTGACTCTATTTAAGTTGAAACTTTCAGACTCAAGTTTATTATGAGATTCTTTCTCAAGTTTATTCCTTAGAGGTTATTTCAATTCTCTTCTGCTTAATTAATATTGATTGTGTTGATTTCTGCTTGTCTGGCCAACTTGATGGAATTAATACTTTCTATTGCTATATCCAGGTTTTCTTGTAGCCAAACCTAATCTTTGTAGCAACTCCCTTGATTTAGGAATCGTTGGACTAAAACAGTTGAGAAAGAGATTTGAATGCATTATGATTGTTTGACTCGTTGGAATTCAATTGCATGTATCCCGTTTATCCTTGTTCTCATTGCTAATATCCTTATGAATTTATGATCGTTTCATGAGTGTTTGGATGTTAAGTTTGCATGTCTCGTTGCAATGTTTTAAATCTGATCAGGATAGAAATAACTAAAGGCAATAATTGTTGTGATGGTTTCCCACACACTCGCAAAAATACGAGATCTATTGTAGTAGTAGATCAGGATCGAATCACGGGGATTATATCTGTTTTAGTAAATTCTAGAAATAATTTCTAAGTCAAAATATAATGATTTTTGATGTAACCCTAACTAAAGAAAGCAAGTAAAACAAATAAATAGCGATGTAAAAATATATGAGAAAGCAAAGTTCCAAGGCAAGGAATCCCCACAACTTTGATCCACGGAATTTATCTCACTTCTACTTAAACTGAGTTGGATAATTTTTGTTATGAAGGCTATTGTCTAATGTCATAAATTAAATTTTCACAAAGTTTAACTTAATGTACTTCTATCAAATTAAGAACCCACTCTCGTGAAGAAACAAAACGATAGAAACCCTTTAAGAACTTAGATATCTAGATGGTAAACCAAACTTGTCCAACTCTCGTGATGCATCAAACTTGAATAAAAAATATAGAAGTTATATGACAATTAAACACAAGAGAAACTAATCTTAAGTTCAATTCTAGTTTTTCCAAATAGATAAAACCACCTCTCGATGTGTTCTCTCTATTTGGTTTACTTACTTAGACTACCACCTCTCGATGAACAACCTAAACAAGACTTTAACAAGTTTAAACCTATTAAATTAAGCCCCTAGAATCAAATCATATTAGTTCTCCAACTCAATTCAAGCAAAAGGTATTGAATCTAATCCGCTTCACATCGTTAGGATCAACCAAACCCTAGAACTATAGAGTTTAGCCTAGCATAATAAAATTCATGATCAAATCAATTAAATCAAACATGGAATAAGAATAATAACAATAATTGAAAGAGAAACTTACTATAGATTGAATTAAAAGAAAAAAACAAAGTAGATCCAAGAGTGCAAAAATCCCAACTTGAAACAGCGTAAAACTAAAACCCTAGAAATTGTCTCTTCTCTCTCTTGTAATTAGAAATAATAATAATGCATAAAAGTCCTCTCAAAGAGTTTTCTAAAGAGTATTTATATTAAAGGCTAAAAATATCCAAAAATACAACATAAAAGATGGCCCCACGCGCAAGCAAAGAAGTCCTCTTTTCTGGTCTCGACCCTCATCCCTAGCTTGTTGGCTCGTCTCTAACACCTCTTTAACCTCATATTCTTGTCCCGTAAGCATCCTCAAAGGCTTGTTTCACCCCTCTTTGACTCCTCTAATACCATTAAAGCTCTTTAATCATCTTTAAGACCCGAAAACACCTCTCAAAAATATTTTATGAGCAATTTTACCAGTGTACCACTCAAGATTTCTACTTATCCCACTTTCAAGAATTGTAACGTGACCCTCTAGATGAGTTAGTTTATCTTTAGCAGATTGAAGTTCCATAGCTTTCATTTCCATTTGTTCTTTAAAGCTAAGGTCATCTGTTGGATATTCAGATTTATCTTTTGCGTAACCAATACCAAACTTAGTTGGGTCGAACACGACATGAGTTCTTTTGTCAATATCTCATTTAATTTCTTCGTTTTTGAGTTTAAGACCAAGAAAATCAAACCTAAGTTCATTATTGGTTTCAATGAGAATTTTTGCTTCATCTTTCAAGCTATTACACTCATTGTAGTGAATACCATTAGTAACAGTTGACTTTGATAATTTTTCTTCAAGATTAAGATATTTCTCATTAACAACTTATAATTCATCTTGCACTTTCAAGTTTTCTTCAAAAAGCTTTTTAATAAGAGCGACAATATCAGTTTTCTTAGCACTATCAAGACCAACAAGAAATTATTCAAGAGTTACCTCTTGTTTGGCTCAGAGGCGGAGCCAAGCGGGGTGAAGGGGGGTGGCAGCCCCCTCTCTCTTTTGCAGTTATTGTATATATTATAATTGGTACAAGAGTTATTTCAGAAAATGCTATAGAGTAGTTGGTACTTGGTAGCAGCATACCCTTGCAACTTGAGACCCATCATTTCGTGTTCGAACTCCAATCTAGCAAATTCTAACCTCTTTTTCAGCAAATTCCAATCAAGCCACATGTCGAATAATAATTTTTAAATTTCTCATATTAACGCTCCGTTTTTGCGTATGTCTCTTATGTGGCTTTACAAAAAAGTAAACTTATGGTAGTTTAGCATAAATAAAATACAAATCAAGCCCATGTCAAGTAATAATTTATAAATTTCTAATATTAACACTCCTTTTTCGCTTATGCGGCTTGATTTGTATTTTATTTATGCTAAACCACCTTAAATTTACTTTTTGTGTACTTTATATATTTCATATATCTTACATATGTGTTGATAAGTTAAAATAGTCTAAATGGTCTGATTTTTCTATGCACAATTGTTCGAGGTCCGCCACCCCTCCAAAACTTTCCTAGCTCTACCACTAGTTCGACTTCTTCTATCTTTAAATTCATAGCGCAAATCTTTGATTCAGATTCGTCATCTGAGTCAAGATCCCATGCAGCAATGTAAGACTGCATCTTCTCATCCCTAGACTTGTTACCTTTGAGACAACTCTTAGTATAGTGACCCTTTTCTTGATAGTTGAATCAGGTAACGTCCTTGACCTCTTTTTTCTCGTAATTCCCTTTTTCCTTCAAAATGCCATGTTTCTTACCTCTCCTGTAGAGTGATCTCATTGAATAACCACGTCAGAGTCCTTCTCTATCTGATCATCTTCCTTCCCAACAATGATGTTCTCAATGGCCTTCTTCGTCTTGAGAGCAATTGCTTTATTGGAGCTTGAAGCACCACTGGTGATGTTCTCGTAGCGCTCATAATCAATCAACTTCCTAAAGTTTTCATGAAGAGTGCAAGTCTTCGTGATTGGATTCTCTCTTAGTAAGCCTCTGGTAACCACATGCTTGGGACCGAGACCATCAACAATCGCAGAATTTAATCAGAATGAGTGATGGAATCCCCGATACCAAGGTGACTGATGCTATTCACCAAGCCTTCAAGCAGAGAATGGTATGCAACAATAGTCTCTCCCTCCTTCATTTGGAAGTTGAAGTATTTCTTCTTGGCTTCCTTTAGATGACTTTCTTTTAGATCTACGCTGCCAATATGCATTTGTTCAATGGCCTCCCATGCATCCTTGGTAGTTTCGCAGTTCACCACCCTTAGTAGATCTTTATCGCCGAAGGCATTGTTTAGATACATCTTTTCCTTGAAGTTGTTCTCCATCCTTATCCACTCAGTTAGACCCCACTCGAATTCTTGATCTTCTTGTCCTCATAAACAACATAGTCTCCATCTTTGATGACTGACCAAGCTTGGTAATCATTTCTCTCGATCCATGTAGCGAAAAGGATCTTCCAATGATCATACTCTCCAACAATAAACAATGGAGGATTGTTATTTCCAATCTTGACGTTGTGAGTGTTGTTGGTACTCATCCTGTATTCCTGCACTAACCACACAATCTAGAGAAAACTTGCTTTAATACCAACTATTGGATCGTGATGTGTTAGTAACAAAGCAAGGAACTAGCAATGTTGCCTGGGCAGCGGAATTAAGCAATAATAAAACACAATATTTAGAGAGGAAACTTTCTGACCGACCAACTAGTCATAGAAAGAAAAACCTCTAACTTTGAGACTCCTTCGCAGAGGACTTCAATAGAATACTTTGTATTATGTTTCAATGGTTACAAGGCAAGTCAAGTTCTTTGGTAACTAAGGCACCAACCAAAGTTCAACCAACTAGACTTCTTCTATCCTAATTGTAAACCTAAATGAAAGTAAACTACCAACTTGAGTACTCATTCAAATGTGGATTCTTCACTGGAAAAAGCCACATACACTCGAACACTTGAAAAAGCTCTCTTCTCAAGTTCGTCGTTAATCTCCACAATTAACCCTAGCTAATCCTAGTTTTATATAGGATATTGTCAAGTTTGATCTCACACGCAATTCTTGCCTAATTGCGCTAATATTCCACTTGACAAATCCCACTAAAATAGGAGAAAGTGTTTTATGATTATTTGTATCCTCAACCAATTTTGATTCTTTCCAAAAACCAAATGATATCGAATTTCCTAGACAAGAACGTCCAAGCTTGATCTTATCCTTCCTTGATCTACTCAAGCAACCGAGCAAAGCTGTCAAATCTTCATGGAAGATCGCTCATAGAAGATCTGATAACTTGCCATACAAAGAAATTCATGTTCCTTCGAGATGTGCTTCCTAAATTCGTCACTCGTTCCCTACATTGTTCCTCACAATGTTCCTTCACTCTTGACGATGTACTTGTTTTCCTGAAACATTTACATGGAGAAACATTTTATACCATCAAAGTTTGTTATCATCAAAACTTAGAGATACCATGGAACAATGAATGTTTCAACAATGTCTTTGAGAATTTAGTGGGTTAAGGGCTTGTGAATACAAATCAATGGTTAGAGATTTTGGTTTGGTACCTTCTACCAAAAAAGAGGTTTTGGTTTGGATTGTTTTTGTTTGGAAGTCGGTGCATACATGTTTTTGAATTCCGATTTTAATAATATATGAAATGGATGTTTTTTTTATTTTCTCGTCATACCTTTGTTGCAAGATCCATAATGTGAAATAATTGTCAAACAAGCTTAAGTGGACCCACGTGAGGAATATTACCGAGTAGCATTCCAGTATGTAAAACCAGGGTGTTTGAAGAAAAAAACAATGATTTATTTTTCGTATTAGCATACATACAAATAAATAGATATACTCTTTATTGTATTCGAGATATCACACTTCTTAATTTGTATTATTCAATGTATATATCCAACTTATTCAAATAAATGCATGATATTATTCACATGCTAATAGGCTTACTTTTTCAAAAATATAAAATACTTCTTCAACTAAAAATAGCAATTGTGCAGTCGTCCCTTCCAATATTGTTTGGTTATTCAAAAACATAAAATACTTATTCAACAAACAATAGAAGTTGTGCAGTAGACACTTCCAATATTTTGTTATTGTTCACGATAAAATGAGTACTTATTCAACAATATAGATATTGAAACAATAATTTGTTATTGTTCAAACCAACATTTATTACTATTTGAACTATCATGTATTAATATTCAAAATAGAATATGAAAATTATGTTTTAGTTTAAAAAAGCGTCTATTTAGTTTTAAAATCATGTTTGAATTTTAATATAACGTCAAATCAAGTTTCAGGTTTAATGATTTGTTTTAACGACATTTTTCTAAAGGGAATCCCTATAAATTAGGTAACTTCCATATTAATCTCACCCAAATTTGATACAATACCTCATTCCCCATTTTTCTTATTATGATGTCTAATTAATCATTGTTGATTGATAGAGATCCAACGTCTCTCCTTTAACCACACATTGCACCCTATATTGTATTGTACTTGAACATATTATATATATGTATATATATATATCAACGTCCCTGGTTAGATATTCATTAAAAAGATTAAAAAACAGATGAATAAATTTTTCCCATATTATTCACATATTTTTCGAAAAATACGTTTCTGAGTGACGAGCGTAGTTTGTTCATCAATACTAGCCAATTGTGGATAACTAGTGACCAATTGTGTATCAATACTGACCAATTGTTCATCGAGTTTTTGATGTACATTGTTCATCATTTTCGAACTTTTTAATTTTAATTTTATTTTTTAACCTTATTTATGTGTATGAATACAATATTGACTAGTTTTTTATGCACATATTCGATATAGCCCTATTTGTTTATTGATATATCTTTGTTTGTTCATTGATATACTCTTATTTGTTCATTACTATACTCTTGTTTGTTCATTGATATGCACATGTTTGTTCATTAATACTATCTATTTGTGCATAAGTATTAGCCTTTGCGGATTAAAATATTAACTTCTCATTATGTATAAATGAATATGAAGTTTGTGCACTATCATCACATTGTGCATTACTACTGACAATTTGTTCATCACTACTAGTACTTTGTTCATTAATATATTTTTTGTGAATTGAAATAAACTTTTGTTGTGTGTCAATATCTTTCATTTGTTAATCACTACAAGTACTTTTTTCATTAATATATATTTTCGTTTGTGAATTGAAATAAATTTTTGTTTGTGCGCCAATAACATCCATTTGTATATTCAGAACTATCATCTAATATAGTACCTAAATAAGATAAGATGTAAAAGCTTAAATGGAAAGGATAATAGATAAAGAGTTTGACTCTGCAATAATACGATGTACACTAAGAGAACGAGCTAGCTGCAAACCGAATAGGAGTGCTTGTTCTTTAGCTATGTTCAAATTCCAAGAAGCATCCACACGTTTCATAGCAACAACAATGACGAATCCAAACGAGTCAAGCAAGACAATACCAAGACTGACATGAAAACAATTAATTTTGTCTAACATAGGGCTAACTATGATGCACAGACATATTAATGCATACCATTTCGATACACGTCAGGTTTTTGATGCTCAAAATCACATTTTTTATCAACAAACAATAGGTTTTGACGAAGAAAACCACAATTTTGATAAATAATCTGTACATGTGCCATATACCCGTTTCTTCAAAAATATGCAAAGAATTCATTAAAATTTACATGTGCCATTTTTTTTCTTTTTTAATTGAAATGATCAACCTTGATTTTTCTATATCCAACGTCTCTTATTCTTTATTATTTCTCATTTGAACGCCCAGTCTCACCCAATTCGGACTATATATAAGCAACAGCATGTCAAATAATAATTTCAGGAAGAAACTAACAAAAAAGCTAAATTGATTCGGTACGTACCTAATTAGAGGAAAGTCCGCTCTCTGCGTCATCATCGAAGCTTTCCTCTAAAACATTTATCGTAATTTTACACGCTAAATAATGATAAATTAAAACGATACGAAATTAACAACTCCATGATCGTTCATGCACTCCAATACTCCACTTCACTAATGACATCATTCAACCCAAAAAATAAAATAATTAATGATATACTCCCTCCGTCCCTAAATGTTTGTCCTATTTCCGTTTCCATCGTTCCTAAATGTTTGTCCTTCTCCCCCTTCTTTTCTTTTATATCTACATTTTTCTTACAATATTACTCTCATTCAATATATCTCTATCCATATTATCCAATCAAAAATCAACTACAATACCCCTTTTAGTCATTTCCTTTCTTCTTCTCTTTCTTCTCACCTTTATCCATCAACATCACACTCTCTCCCCTTTTCCCATTGGCTACTTTTTCTGTTTTTTTTTCTTCTTAATTTGTGTGAAATTGTCTTTTTAGGACAAACATTTAAAGATGGAGGGAGTATATCAAATCAAAAAACCTATAAATGCAAGTAAATTTTCTTATGAATAGTAACTTCGGCTTTCAGCAATAGACACGGTTCCCTAGGCCATTTTAATATTAAACTTTTTGTGCACTAAAAAAAATAATCAATTTTTTACTACCTCCCCTTTCCTATTCTTATCCGATCTCTCTCTTCTCATCCAACTCTCTCCTCCCACAACTCTTCCCATCTCTGTGCCGAACACGATACACGACCGTCGACTAACTCCAAAAACTGTCGCCCCAGCCAGCGATGCCCGGACCTATGAGTCCACTCATACAACCCCAGACCACCCGGTCTTGCGCATATCGCGACACTAGCGCCACCCGCCACCAGAACGACGACACGTCCCACTGTCTTGTTGCTTCCTCGCTCTTTCCCCGACCTTTATCTTCAACCCTCCTCTCCATTGGTTCAAGCAATTGCGCTTTCAAGTAAGCTTTCGATCATTCCCTTTGTGAGTATTGTTTACATCCAGGTTTCTATTTAGAGGTTGTTTGTTTCTATACCTAAGGTATAAGGAATCGGGTTAGGAATGACCTATCCCTTTTTTGGTGTTTGGTATGAACAAGGTTTGGGTATGGCTCATTCTCATTCCCTCAGAATACACACAAATTCATACCTTCTTAAGAGGTGGGTATGGCTCATTCCTATTCCAACCCGATTCCCCATTCCAACCCGATTCCGGGTATAGAAACAAACAAGCCCTTAGGGTTTGGGTGTATTGTTTGGAATTTGGGTTAATTCAGTTGGTTATTCGGATTTAAGGCTGGGGAATTGGATTATTACAGCTTCGATATGGTTCTGGGCTAAAATGGAGGTTTTGATTACTCAAATTAGTTCTTAATTCTTCTTTGCTATGATATTTGGCGTTGCTTTTTGAGGTGAGTTTGAATTGCATACCAGGTACTTGATTAAAGTCCTCATTACCATTTTTTTGTTTAGAAATAGAAGATTGTAGTTTTACTGATCAAAGAAAAGGGGAGAAGGGTTTAAATGGTTGCTCTCGTTCCAGTAATTTTTGTGTGTCTACTAGATGTAGAAATTGGAGAGTTTAAGCTCTTAAAAAGGGGTCTGAGCAAATTCAAATGCGAGAAAGAGGAAACCATACCCATCTAAAAAGAGAAGGAAAATGCCAAAGAGCAGTGCAGAAGAAGTTGTATATTCATTCATTTGGAGTTTGTGAGTGAGACCTGTGTGAATTCCAATTTAGAAGACTGAAACTCTAAACACTGAACAATCTAATACTATAATTACCTATATAGTGTACTACTTGCTAGAAGTCAAATTTTGAGGTAGACCTGTGTGAATTTCATCTCTAGGTAATTAAGGTCTTGTTCACTAAAATTCCATGGTTAGATTTTTAAAATGTTATAATTTGTAAGCAAACTTTATAAAATTAAATCACATAAATAGATTACAAATAAGTATGGAGATATGAAAAATTGGTCTTGATAAATCGGGGTTTTTTTAGCGGTGAATATTTGATTTACTGGTACAGATTTCTTACAACTTCACTGTGGCTTGTTCTCCAACCCCTATATTTCTGACATTTGTTTGCTTATAGGATACAAAAAATTTTCTGCTGAAAGATTATCTAAGCATACAAGAAATACTTGAGTTGTTGAGGCCGGCAAATAATGTGCTCATTGAAACTCATGTAAAATGATAATCTGCCTAATAAGATATTTCAGTAATGGAAAATGAAAAAGTGTAATTATTTTTTTCTTTCAAGAAAACCTGTATTTATGCATCATGCTTGTTTGTCTTTCCATCTCTAGATTATTATCCTTAAAGCTCATGTCTTGTTCGGATTGTGATGTGATTACTTTCCTTTTTTTGTTTTTGTTTTGAGGTGTTGCAGACTAGGAAATCTAAATTAGAAGCAAAAAAACTAAGCATAATTCATGATATTGAGAGAAAAACTTTGTCATTCTTCATCAATAACAACAGGAAGGTCTGTTCTCTTTTATTCGTTATATAGTGAGAAAATTACCCATAGTAGTTGGATTTAGGTAACAAGTATATTCTAGCTCTTGTTCATTTCTACTTTTGATCTTTATATTCCTTACTAATTCCTTTGGGATTTCAGAGAAGAATCAACCTCTTATAAATTACTTTAATCAGTTTTCATACTGGAAAGAAGTCCACCTGTAATTTGAGTTATGAACATGTGAATTTAGGCAATAAGACCATGGCCATTCGAAGTTAGATGTAAAATAAGCTTAAAAATATTTTAAAGTTTGCATAAGTTGTTGCTTCTTGTGGGGACTGAGGATAGTATCTCGGAACTCTTTCACCTGGCCAACTTTGTATGGTTAGTTTTTGTAAAATTGATAATCAACAATTAAAGGTTCCATAAAAGATTGCATATTTCTGAGTTTTGTTGGGGGCTTGTGGTTGCACATTATCAGGGGGTTTCTAATAACTCGTTTTTGTTTTCTATTGAAAAGGCTTATCAAGATTCTACAAAAGAAAAGCGTTGATCACAGATTGCCCAAGGTGGATTGTTGTTTCTTTTCCACTTTATTGGTCCATGAAACACATGTGGGTGTATTTCTGCTTTGACACTTACAAATGCACGGTCTGTCTTTGTTGTGGACAAACCTAGCTGCAGAGGTCTCTATAGTGCCACCATCACGGCTAATGGCTTTAATTGGACAAACCTTGAAGTGGCAGCATCACCAAGGTGAACATTAAACACCTATATACTATTCTTTGTTTTAATTTTCCAGAAAGTACGACTTCCCTAAGAACTATAAATCCTAGCACCACTCTTTTTAATATTCTGTTTCCCCTCCACACAAGTGTATCTGTGCGTAAGATGTTGTAGAATACTTATACCTGCATTTTCACTAGATTAATTCCATATAATGAAAGTGGATGCATTATTTGCTTGCCTTCAATTTTCATGTTGGAGCCATTTTTATTATGATTGTGGAATTTTTTCTCTCCCTTCTTTTTGGGTGCTAACAGAACTCCTAAGACATTTAAAGCAGTTAGTATAGTGATTTTTAGTGTAAGCATGTAGTGGAGAACATTTATGGTAACACTGCATGTTTGTAGAGGTTGTTTAGTTTTGATCTGTAACACTCATGCTTCAGGATTACTCCCACATGGAACATAGTTTGACTTATTTCGAGGAACTACTGCAATTAAAAGATGTGGGCGATATGTATCCCACCACCACTACTCATACTATTAAGGTGAGTTATCAAAGTATATATAGCTTATTGTTACTGTTTTTATTTTTATCGTTATACTGGCTATTGTGATACGCTTGTTTGAGAAGAAAGAACCTTGAGGATACGAGTTGCATAATGTATTAATACCATGGTATTAACTTTATGTTATTCAGCCCAAGACACCCAAGAATCATTCTTTCGAGGACACCGGGCAAATCATTCGTTCCGAAACTGCCTACTTTCTAAGTTCACAAAACGTTCCGAGGGTCATTAAATGATATTGGATGGATGCAACAAACTCTTGTCAAGAATCAGCCATCAACTGGGCCTTTGTATCTTCTTCGTTTTAAGTTTGTTGTTTCATTTGTTTAAGTTGATTTAACTTGTCCTTTTTAAAGTACTAATTCAACATGCTCTTATTCACAAATAACTTAGACTCGAAAAACAAAACAACTCCCGCGCGCGTATTGCTCGCGGTCCTCCCCTAGTATAAATAAATGTGTTCAGAGTCGTGTCTTTATTTAATATATTTGATGTTTGCATGATTCAGATAGGTCAGATGTATATTATTGCTCAAATAACTATACTAGATGTCTGGGCCAACCGGCCAACCGGCCAACCATAAGCAAGCTAGAGTTGTTGGAGCAATACCGGTCATTTTTTATAGTTCACGTTATCTTGACCTCTAGATTATACTCGAGCGATAATGTTGTGATGTTTTTGTGACACTTTTAAATGCAATAATAACCTTTGAAAATATAATATTCGTAATTTTTTTAGAATTTTTTTGGAATTTTTTTCAAGGAAAGGGATTAGGGGGACCACTAGTATGTTAGTGGTCACCTTAGAGCATCCTGTCGGATGAGGGTCAATAAACCCGGATCAACTGCGAGTGGGGTGGAGGAGACACGTCGGAAAGAACCAGTGATGAAGTCCGCCGCAGAATTGCACTCCCGGAAGACGTGAGTGATACTCCATTCCTGAAAGTGGGCTAGCAAGCGGTAGATGTCCGAATGCAGCAGCTCGATTTCCCACGGGCAGCGCCAGTCGCCAAGCACGGCCTTGACTAGCTGAACATTTTCGCCTTCAATCTTAATCCTGGGAATGCCATGACGGATGGCTTCGAGTAGTCCCTAGCGTAAGGTAATGGTCTCGGAGATTAGCATGGACTCCCGACCGATCAATCCTCCGTCAAACCAATGGGTGAGACAGTAGAGTCATTGAGAATGAACCCGAATGAGGCTACACCATCTGCACATACAACACGATCAAAATTAAGTTGAATATAATCTCTTTTGGATTTATTTCCCATTTGGCTTGTTTTTTGGATACCTTTCTAGGCATGCTTAATAAATTCGATATATATTTTGACCAAAAAAAATTCGATATATATTTGTTAAGATCGTATTTTTAGAACTTATGATCAATGAAATAAAATATGTAAGATGATTTTATACATATCAGGAAAACCCTAATATGCCCAAAAAGAACGCGCTCGTACGCGCTGCCCTCTTCGCCGCTATCCTGGCCAAAACTCTCCTGGCATTCGAACCGCCGCTCCACAAAATTTGCCAAATTCACACCCCCACCCTAGCAATTCTACAAACCACCCACACAAACTCAAATCATTCATATCCAAAAAGGAATAACCATGGCCATTGGTCTAAATTGCAAATTCAAAATCTGCAATGGCGAGGCGAGAAAAGCTCCGTGTCGTCGGAATTTGGCACCGCTCAACGAAGAAGAAGATTACAAAAATAAATCCAGCCATGGTGGGTTGGTGTACGGGCCTTTTATTGCTCGAGCAATCCCGAATGTCTCATGGGGGTACCCAAAAGGGTTCAAGTACGGTTCAGAGTGGCGGCGGCTTGTTTGCTGCGGTGGTTGCCTGCGTTTTCTTCCCTCCTCCAACCCAAAAGAGTATTCTGCCTTCAAAAGCTCCTCCTTGTTCAGGTTTATCCACGCCATGTCCTTTCCATTTACTATCTCTTTTTCTACTCTGGCCTTCTGGTCTCCCCTGCACTTGGATCTCTCTTATGTGTATTGTCCCGTGGATGAGATCTCCACCCCACCAATCAACCAAGGCGCCCAACCCATTTATGTGGAGGCGATTACGCAAACACAAAATCAAACCACTAGAAAGGCTGATGTTGAAGCCAAACCCAACGGGTGTATACCCACTAACCAAAATCCGATTGAAAGCAAGATGCCCAAGCTAAAATTGGACTCTGATTTTGTTAAGTCAAACATGAAAATTTCCAATGTGTTGAGTTCGGTTGGAAACTTGTTTCTGATGCTGCCATTTTTGGGTTAAACCTGTTTGCCTCTGTTCTATTTTCTCTACTGGTTTAGTTTTACTATCTATTTTTTCGTTTCGTTGGTGATCCCAACCCATCTGGGACGACTGAGTTGTGCTCGGCCCGTCTCCAAACCCTTTCTAGAACGGCACTGTATGGTGAATCGCCTTCCTTTGTAGGCTAAACCCGTAAGAAATTGCGAAAAACCCGCCCTTTGCGCATCTAATGCGATTAAGAGGCCCCCGATTAATTGCACCTCCCTTGGATTAACCGGGGTAACCACCCATAATTATAATTGTCAATCTTTAACTAAAATTGTCAAATTAATTAACAACCTAATGTATCAAACCGTAATAATAAATCATAACCACCACGGGAAAGTAAATCCTACATCAAACAAAAGAGTAAATTGTTGGGAGCTATTCTCAAAAACCAAAATGACTAATATAAAACCAATGCTAAATGATAATGGGAAATTAACCCCATACCACCACAAAAACCGTGAAAATTGTGCCCTTATTCATCTGGGCCTGCACTTAATAAACTCGAACCACAATGAAAGGAAATTTAAAAAATGGCGAAATATCTTAAAACAAAATGCTGAAATACAAATGAACAGAGTTGGATTAACATCACTTTATAATTGCAAAGGAGATCAAATTAGGAGTGTCATGAACTGTAACCCAACCTATTTTGGGAAGTCCATGCCTACTAGACCGAATACTCACCAAGGAGTCAAAGAAAGTAATCAAACATTATGCTTCCACCCGGTGGGCTTAGGATCACGGTTGGAGAGTGATACAGCCCTGCGACCTAAGCTATACGACAGTACAACTCCGAACAATAGGGGCAAAGCTAAAAAAGACCAAAAAGCAGCTAACCGCTTGACATTTGGGTCGTTCATTTCGGCTTTCGGCACACATGCCAGCGTTATAAACAATTGCCAAAAACCGGGGAGCAACAACACAACAAATACCAACAAATACCAACAAATTAACAAAAATTAAACGGATCATAAACCACAGTTTATGTGTTAAAACTAAACAAAACTATAGGATGTATACTCATCCCACGAAGGCCAAAAGCCACAACACAACCGGTTGCTTATGAAAGTCTGCACTTGGAATTGTCGAGGCACTAAACGCAAGTCCTTTTTGACCGAAGTGAATGCGTTTTGTCGCTTGGAACACATCAACCTTATCACCCTCATGGAAACGAAAGCCCAAGACCCTCCCGACTACAAGCAATGGCAGAAAGCTGGATTCGACCCCAGCGAACGGGTACTCTGGTGGATTATGCGTCCTCTAGAAAGGCTCATCGCTTACAAATGAAACCATCAAAACCATTCATAAAGATAACCGCTTTATTAGCTTCCACTACGCGGACCTCGAAAATAATAGGGAAATGATCCTAATATTTGCATATGCTCCCCCGAGGGCGCAAGAAAAAGACCAGTTCTGGATGAAGTTGAAGGACTTCATACAGCACTACAACCTTCCCTGCTTAGTCATGGGGGACTTAAACGAAATCCAACACCCAGACGAAAAACTGGGAGGTGCTAACCCCACCCAATCTAGATATGAACGTCTCATAAAATTCAAAGACGAATGTGACATGTGTGACATCCCGTCTTTTGAAAATAAATTTACATGGAGAAAATCAAAGAACCTGGAGAATACCACCTTTGAAAAAATAGACCGCACACTTGTCCATAACCAAATTATCCAATGGTACCCGTCCATTGCAACCAAAAATCACGTGTTCTCATCTTCAGATCACTGTCCTATATCGTGCGAAATACCCACTGGCACACATTTCAAAGCACAACCTTTCAGGTTTGAGATGATGTGGACATCCAGAAAGGACTTCCAAAACATGATTAAACAAGCTTGGCGTTTCAACGCTAGAGGCTCCCATATGTACAACCTTACCAAAAAAAACTCAAATGCTCAAAACAAAAGCGAAGGCATGGAACAAACATACTTTTGGAAACATACTAGAACAAATAAAGAAAATTGATGAAGAAATCATCAACTTGCAAAAAGAGATCATCGAACAATCAAACCTGCATCTAATCCAGAAACAAGAGAGACTATCAAGGAAACGGGAATGCCTACTGAACTTCCATAATTCCTATTAGAAACAAAGGGCAAAGAACACACACATAAAACTAAATGATAAAAATAACAAATATTTCCACCGCATTGACTCAGGTAGGAGAAACAGAACAAACATAAAAGAAATCCGTACATCGGAGGGCACACAAATAAATGGTGTTGACAACACCCGGAATGAAATCAAACGCGATTTCCAAAACCGATTTCGGGCTCTTGAAATAAACCACGATAAACTCCAAAACATGACAAAAACCGTCCAAAAAGAAATAACTGATGCAGATAACTTAGAACTCATCAAACCAGTTTCTAACATAGAAGTCAGGAACGCCTTGTTCGATATTGGGGACGAAAAATCCCCCGGCCCGGATGGAATGTCGGCTAGTTTTTACAAAAAATATTGGCATATCGTTGGCCCAGATGTAACTAAAGCTGTTAAAAGCCTTTTTCAAAATGGCAAAATCCTAAAACAAATAAACCATACATTCATCACCCTACTGCCAAAGTGTGAAAATCCCAACTCTACCAATCATTACAGACCAATCAGCTTATGTAACACTATATATAAAATTATATCAAAAATACTGACAAATCGTCTAAAAATGTTTTAGAGAAACTAATCCACCCAATGCAAGGTGCGTTCATTCATAACCGAAGTATCCATGACAATACCTTAATCGCACATGAGATTTTTCACTCCTTCCGTAACAAACAAGGGCGGGAGGGGTGGATCGCAGTCAAACTAGATATGGAAAAAGCCTATGACCGCATAAGCTCGGAATTCCTAACTGCAGTTCTACAAAAATTTGGTTTCCACGAGAAATTTCTGGGGTGGATCCGTGAATGCGTCGAAACCGTATCTTTCTCAGTCCTCGTGAACAACGGGCCAACAGAACAATTCTTTCCCCAACGGGGACTTAGACAGGGAGACCCCCTTTCACCCTAACTGTTCATCATTGCTGCTGAGATTCTGGCTAGACAGATCCATCTGGCAAGTACCAACCCAAAGAGCGGCATCGGGATCCAAATCTCAAGAAATGGAACAAAAATACCATTCTTAGCCTTTGCAGATGACATTATCATCTTTGCTAAAGCTAATTGCCAATCATGCAAAAACATGAAAGAAATCATTGATGACTACTGCCAAATATCCAGCAAGAAAGTCAATTTTCATAAATCTACGTTCCAAGTCACAAAAAATACTAACAGCAACACGAAAGAACAAATAAAACAACTGCTCCAAATAACAAACAGAGTATCTCTAGAAAAATATCTAGGCTTCCCGATAATCAATGGGAAAGTAACACAAAACACATTTAAACCCCTGATAATGAAAACCAAAGCTCAATTATCAAAATGGAAAGCGAACACTCTATCACGGGAAGGACGAAAAACCCTAATCAAAGCGAACCTTTCTGCACAACCAAACTATATAATGCAATCCTTCATGCTACCCCAGACAACTCTAAAAGAACTAGACCAAATCAACAAAAATTTCTTTTGGAACAAGGAAAACAATTACAAGCCTCTAATTAGCTGGAATTCCATTTGTCGCCCCCCCTGCGCATGGGGGGGTTGGAATTGCTAAGGCGGAGGACATGAACCAAGCATTCCAAATGAAATTACTATGGAAAATCTTAGCAGAACCAAATAACCTCTGGGTCAAAATAGTTACATGAAAATACCTCAAAACGGATAACATACTGAATTATAAGAAAAAACGTAATACATCATGGCAATGGTCCAAGCTTATGGGTCTTAGAGATCTTTTTCTGTCTGGACTCATCTGGCAAGTAGGGGACGGGAAAACCATTCGTTTCTAGAAAGATAACTAGATCGGGTATGGCCCTACCCAACCAAAAACTGGAACTGAGACTCACATTAACTGGGAGGAACGAGTCGAATCGTACTTACGAAAGGACAACTCGTGGAACATAGAAAAATTAAGTAAGGTTGTTAATCCCTATGACCTAGATAACATAGCCAAAATAATTAACCCAATTAACAAAATCCAAGATAGGCTTTACTGACAACCAAGCAAAAACGGTTGGTATTCCACCCACTCCACTATGCAGTGGATAAACCTTGGTAAAAATGTACCGAAAATCAACCTAGAATGGATTAACAAACTCAATGTCCCCACCTAAAATGCACAATTTCCGTAGGAAGGTGGCAAGAAATGGCCTGCCAACCAAATCGAGACTTGCTGAAAACCACATCCCGGTACCACAAGGTTGTACTGCATGTAATAACCAGTGCGAAGACACAAACCATATTCTGATTTCATGCCCCCTGACAAAGGAAACCCTTAACATCATAACACCCAAATTACGGAGGACGATCGACCTTATCTCCTCTGATGGAAAAAAAAACCACACGAGGGCCTGGAGGAAATCAGGGCAAGAATAAATAAAGAGGAAATGGAAATCCTTACCAGCACCTGGTGGTGTATTTGGTACTCCAGGAATAAGAGAGTGTTTGATAACAACACCGAAACAAACCTAGACGATGTAATAAAACTTAGTGAATTTACCCAAAAATAACTCAGAGAATGGAAACTAGCTAGGGCACCAGACTCCACTGACCCACAACCTAACAAGGGTCATGTAAGAACTGAAAGGAAAAATACTAAGTGGGTAAAACCCAGGAACAACTATATTAAACTTAACTTTGATGGTGCTGTGTGTGTAGATGGCATGGCTACCTTTGGGTTCATACTTAAGGGCTCCAACGGCTCTCCCATCTCGTTCGACGAAGGACTGATCGGTCGACAGTCTGTTCTGATCTCCGAGACCATCGCCTTACGCCAAGGACTTCTCGAGGCCATTCATCATGGCATTCCCCGGATCCAGATTGAAGGCGATAACTTGCAACTGGTCAAGGCCGTTCTTGGCGACTGGCACTGCCCGTGGGAGATTGAAGTGTTGCGTGCGGACATCCACTATTTGTTGGCTCAGTTCCAGGATTGGAGTATTACTCATGTCTACCGTGAGTGTAATTCTGTAGCTGACTTCATCGTTGGTTCCTTCTGACGTGTATCTTGATGTTCGCATTTCTAGTATAGTTTTTAGTAGGTTTTCCTTGTTTATTAGATTTAGTTTTGTTAAGTTTAGGTTTAGTTTTGGGTGTTTTTAGATAGTTTTGTATATTTCTATGAAAAGAGTGAAAGCTACGCTATTTTGTGTATTTTGTAGGTTTTAGCAAGGAAAAGAGCTATATGGAGCTGAATTTGGAGCATTACAGTGAAAGACGGAGGAATACAAGATTGAAGAAGTCAGAGATCAAGATTACGAGAGGAAGTGTGGAAGAAAACAAAGCCCAGGCTCGTTAACGAGGCTGTGAGGGCTCGTTAACGACGCCATGAAAGAGAAGATTTGAAGGTTGATTTTATGATTCACCGATCCTGAGCGGGAATTTATTTCCGTGTCGGTTGAGTATCTTTTTAGAATCTTTTAGGGTTGTTAGAGTATGTATTTTAGGTCTTATTATCTTCTTAGATTTTGTTTCTATCTTTTAGAGTTTTATTTCTATCTTTTTAGGAAAGTTTATATCTTTTAGCCTTTTTAGTTTTTAGCTTTTTAGTATAAATACCCTTCTATCTAGCATAGAAAGGAAGGATTTTCTTGGAGAAGTCGAATTAGAGAGGAGAAGAAGAGGAAGAACCGAGGACGAGTCGAGTACGAGGGTCGGTGGACGAAAGTTACCGAGTTCGTTGATCGAGGTTTTGGTTCGGTGTTTTGTTCTTTTTCGATTTTCTTCTTAACTTCTGTAAGACAGATTTTTCTATCTTAATTTAGTAGTGATTTGTTTTTCAATGTTTTCTTATATTGAGTTTATTTGTTTAGTAATTATGATTAGTGAGTAGTCTTCTTTTCTAGGATCGAGGTTAAGCCCGACATAGTTGAGCATGTTTGATAAGTAAGATTGTGTGTTGAATGCCTTTTATCTTTTATTGAGATTGTTTGTTGTACTTATACCGAAACGTAAGTTGAGGTAATTTGAGTTTTTAACTTGATTGAAAGAGAAAGTTAGTAACTTGAAGGTTGATATTGTTTGAATACGAAAGTTTCAAGCTTCAGATCCAAAACAAGCAATTAAGTGAATTAGGATACGAGAGTTGGTTAATTTACTTGATAGTCAACGGAAGTTGATGACTCTATCTGTTTAAAGGCATGATCTTATCTTCTTATGAGTTTATATTCTTGGCTATGTTGTGGTGTCCCTAGTCCTAGATCTTTGTTTTATTTGAATTATTTTAAGTGAATTTTCGTTGCTGAGTTACTTGCCTCGGTACCGAATTTATTTAGGTCATTATTTGAGTATTTTTGTTTTGGTGGTACGTTAACGACCCTGACAAGGTCGTTAACGAGGCTACTTGTGAGTGTTTTTATTTGTTTTTATTTGCTTTTTAGTAGATTGATAACGAACAACCTTGCTTCCTGTGGAACGATCCTGACTTCGCTATACTCAGCGGGGTATTGAATTATAAATTTGTTTGTTGTCAAGAAACCCTCTCAACAAATTGGCGCCGTTGCCGGGGAAGCAACGTGTTTGTTAGTTTATCTTTGGGTTCGGGAATAGCCCGACCCCGTTTTTGTTTTTAATTTTTGTTTTCTTTGTCTGTTTTTCTCAGTGTATGCCGGTAGGACGACGAAGGCTTCAGTTTGATAACACTAGTTATTACTCAGAACCCGAACGTTCCCTGCACCGTCGACTCCGAGAAAACCGAGCCATGGCCACGGCAGAAGAGATGGCTCAACAGTTGGAGATCCTCCGGACTCAGATGGAGGCAATTAAAGCCGAGAACGACGGCGTAGACGCCGAAGTTGAGCGTCAACGAGCTGACAAGGCTCGTTTACAAGAAGAGCTTGATGCCTATCCAAGGAATGCCAAACAATACATGCATCCGGAACTGAGGGTGCCAGAATCTCCTATTGTGCTTTCAACGATAGAGAAACCTTTTGAGATCAAATCTCAATTTATATCCTTAATCAAACGAGCTCAGTTTGAAGGGAAACCTGCTGAGTGCCCTATGGAGCATATTAGGAACTTTCTTGATTTATGTGACACCATAGCTGCTGAAGGTGTCTCACTAGAATATGTTCTGTGAAAAGCTTTTAGATGGTCTCTTACTGGAAAGGCCCTGAACTGGTTGGAGAGCCTACCTTCTAAGTCTATCTGGACTTGGAAAGCTTTGTACGATCAATTTCTTACAAAGTTCTTCCCTCCTGCTAAGACGACAGAGTTGAGGAAACGCATCACCTCCTATCACCAGTTGCCTAATGAAACATTCGTTGAAACATGGGAAAGATTCAAGGAGATGCTTAGACAGTGCCCTACTCATGGGCAACCTTTATATGTTTTGCAAGAAATCTTTTTCCAGGGTATTAACGCAGAGACCAAGAACCGCATCAACACGCATACTGCGTGCGGTTTTATAGAGATGAACCCGATGAGGCGTGGGAACTGTTGGATAAGCTGGCTAATTACGATGTTATGTACGGAACCCAGCAAGCTCCACAAACTCAAAAACGTCTCTACATACCTAACCGAGAAGATGTTGACCCAGATGTTAAAAATCAATTCTTACAAGACGAGGTCAACCGTCTGAAGAAACAGGTAAGTTTTCTAAAATCCTCTCAATCATGTCAAGAATGTGGTTCTTCTGCACATAGTACTTCTGCTTGCACTAACATTGAGCAGGTTAGATCCGCTGAGACAATAGCTGAGATGAATTATATGAGAGGACCATACAGGAACCAACCTAGTTACCATGACAGGTCAAACAACTATCAATCATGGGGCAATCAAAATACAAGTCAAAACTATGCAGTGCCCCCTCCAGATAGACGACCTGCACCATATCGACCTCCGGGCCATCAGGAGACGCCATCATGGGTTCAGGAAATAAAGGAAAGCATTAACGGAGTGAACAACAAAGTTGATGAAGTTCAAACCAAATTGAACCGACAAGATAAAAGATGGGGAGAGTTCGATATTTGGAAGAGGAGTGTTGATTCCCAACTAGGGGACCTAGCTGCACGGATTCCAAGACCACAAGGACAACTCCCGGGCCGCCCCGAGGAGAACCCTAGAGGCCAAATAGAAGCGGGAAGACATTACCAGAGAGAGTTCAAGCTGAAGATAAGGAGGAACAAGACCTCACAAGACGGCTCATTGACGAGCCAACGAGGGCTAATAACGAGTCCACAAACAAGGATGACGAGGCTCCGAGGGTTCCTGACGACCCTACCACGGTAAGTTCTCTAAACCGAGCCTTCCTCTCAACCCCAGGGTAGTTAACGACCCCACCAGGGTCGGTAACGACCCGCCGAGGACGATAAACGACCCTAGTGTTGACCCGGTACTCTCACCTCTCGAGCCTAACTTGGTTCCGAGAATGGTTAAATCTCTTCCATTTCCAACTAAGAAATCTATGGACTCTACTGAGAGTAAGTTCAAGCGTTTCGTAAAAATTCTTCAGGGCATTAATATTTCCATCCCATTCGTTGAGGCCCTAAGCGAAATGCCGGCTTACACAAAGTTTTTGAAAGATATTCTTAGCAGGAAAAGATCCATTACAGAGCTACAAGATGAAGTCAGATCAATAGCTCTACCGGAAAAGCTAGGAGATCCAGGAAGATTTGCGATAACGATCGGCATAGGCAACCACAAGTTCAAGGCTTTATGCGATTTGGGTGCCAGTGCTAGTCTCGTTCCTCTCTCAATCTCGTCTAAAGCCAATATGGGACCACTAGAGCCCATCAACATGCGGCTTTACATGGCAGACGGATCCTGCATAAAACCAACAGGGCTAATAGAAGATTTTCCAGTTCAAGTAGGCAATTTCTTTGTTCCTAACGACTTCATCGTTATGACAATGCCCGAAGATCTGGTGGTGCCTATTATTTTGGGAAGACCGTTCCTTGTCACAGCAGGAGCCATAATCGATGTTAGAAAAGGACTCCTAACTTTCGAAATTGGGGATGAGGTGACGGAATTCCGATTCAAACAATCCAATAAGGAGTCCGAAAAAGCCGAAGTCAAGAAGCTCTACACCCACACAGAGATCATTGAATGTGGAGACCCTATAGGAAGATCAACATTAAGCGATGAAATTTCAGGTCAAAGATGGGCAGAAATAACCACTGCAGTTTCAGTAACGAGTCCTCTAGCAACGTTACCGATTCTCCTGGCAGAAGACGCAGGCTCGTTAACGACCACACCAGCTTCGTTAACGACCCTTGCCGAAGACAGCGAAATTTCAGCCTTTGAATATCTTGAGGAGGTGTTGAAGACGGAGCCAGAAGAACCGATTCTAATCCCTGCTGAACCGTCCCCAACACTTAAACCTCTGCCAGACTCCCTCAGGTATGAATTCCTTGGTCCTAATTCTACTCTACCTGTCATCATTAATGCTGAATTAAAAGATGAGGAAGTAGGAAAACTCCTGAATGTGCTTAGGATCCATAGAAAGGCCATAGGCTACTCCCTAGATGATATAACCGACATATCCCCTTCCCTTTGCATGCATAGGATTTACATGTAGGACAACCATAAACCCACCCTAGAGCATCGACGTAGATTAAATCCTAATATGAAGGATGTAGTTAAAAAGGAAATTATTAAATTACTTGATGCTGGGATCATATTTCCTATTTCGGACATCTAATGGGTGAGTCCGGTCCATGTAGTCCCAAAGAAAGGGGGGATGACGGTAATAGAAAATGAAAAAGGAGAGCTTATTCCGACTAGAACTACCACTAGTTGGAGCATGTGCATTTATTATAGGAAGCTTAATAGTGCTACTAGAAAAGATCATTTTCCGCTTCCTTTCATAGATCAGGTGTTAGAACGCTTAGCCCAGCATGATTATTTCTCTTATTTAGATGGCTATAGCGGTTTTTGGCAGATTCCCATTCATCCTGATGGTCAAGAGAAAACAACCTTTACATGTCCTTATGGAACCTTTGCTTATAAAAGAATGCCATTTGGGCTTTGCAATGCCCCTGCTACCTTTCAAAGATGTATGATGGCCATTTTTTCGGATATAATAGATGATATTGCAGAGGTTTTTATGGATGACTTCTCTGTTTATGGTTCTTCATTTGATTCTTGCACGATTTCTTAAGAGATGTGAAGACACCAATCTTGTGCTAAATTGGGAAAAGTGTCATTTCATGATTCAAGAGGGGATAGTACTAGGACACCTTGTCTCTAAAAGAGGGATAGAGGTAGATAGAGAAAAAATTGAGCTTATTGAAAAACTACCTCCTCCTTCTTCTGTAAGAGATATTAGGAGTTTTCTAGGGCATGCTGGTTTTTACAGACGATTTATTCAAGATTTTTCTAAGATAGCTAAACCTTTGACTAACCTACTAATGAAAGATGTAGTGTTTGAGCTGTCTCTAGAATGTCTTGAAGCATTTTACAGGTTAAGAGCTGCCCTCGTATCTGCCCCCATTATGCAGTCTCCAGATTGGACATTACCCTTTGAGATTATGTGTGATGCCAGTGACTATGCAGTTGGCGCAGTCTTAGGGCAACGAAAGGGCAAAAAACTCCACGCCATCTATTACGCCAGTAAGACGCTGGATGAGGCGCAGAGTAAGTATACCACAACGGAGAAGGAGTTCCTTGTGGTGGTATTTGCCTTTGAAAAATTCCGTTCCTATCTTGTTGGATCCAAAGTGATTGTTTATACTGACCATGAGGCTGTTAGATACTTAATGACTAAGAAGGATGCCAAACCCAGATTGCTTTGTTGGATGCTCTTACTGCAGGAATTCGACCATGAAATAAGAGACAAAAAAGGAGCAGAGAATCTAGTGGCGGATCACTTATCTAGATTACCAGTAGAGCATATCACCGAGTCCAACAATGATGTGCCAATAAACGATTCCAGGCCCGACGAACACCTCCTGCTAAACGAGGTCAAACTCCACAAAACCCTCATCACCGACCCCTTCAGGGTCGGTAACGAGGTGCCGAGGCTGGAAGACACAAATTACGAGGGTAAATTTTCAGAGTGGGTCGGCATGCTAGTCAATCAGGTCGTTAGTGAACCACGGGAGGTCGTTACCGAGGTCAAAATAATGACTCCTAGCTCGTTAACGACCCATTCAGGTAAGATTTCTGAAAATAAATCAACTCAAATCGAATCCATTCCTACTCTTACTTCTATTTCTTCTTCCTCAATATCAATCCATGCTGTTAGAGGGTCAAAAGCCCCTTGGTTTGTGGATTTCACTAACTATCTTGTAGGAGGCGTGATTCCCGAGGGTCTAACCCCACAAAAGAAGAAGAAATTTCTCCACGATGTAAAACGATACTATTGGGATGATCCTTACTTGTTTAAGCAAGGGAGCGATCACCTCTTTAGGCGTTGTGTTCCAAAAGAGGAGATAGAGAGTGTGATCCGTCAATGTCACACACTTCCAACTGGAGGCCATGCAAAAGGATTCAAAACCACAACAAAAATTCTCCAAAGTGGTCGCTATTGGCCAAACATGTTCAAGGACGTGCAAGCTTACGTGACAGCATGTGATGGATGCCAACGCTCAGGAAATATCACTTGTAGACATGAAAATCCACTAACCGGGATATTAGAGGTTGAGCTATTTGATGTATGGGGCATAGACTTCATGGGAGCATTTCCTGCATCCAGCCCCTACAAATACATCCTAGTTGCGGTCGATTATGTCGACAAGTGGGTTGAAGCTGTTGCTACAAGGACTAACGACGCTAAGACTGTCACTAAATTCATCAAAACCAACATTTTCCCCAGATTCGGCGTTCCAAGGGTCCTCATCAGTGATGGTGGTTCCCATTTCATTGAGCGGAGTTTCGAAACACTTTTGGCTAAGTATGGGGTAACTCATCGGGATGCAACACGCTATCATCCCCAAACTAGTGGCCAAGTTGAAGTTTCAAACAGGCAAATAAAGAGCATATTGGAGAAGACAGTTTCCCGTTCTAGGAAGGATTGGTCCTCCAAATTGGATGACGCTCTGTGGGCATATAGGACAACATACAAGACGCCTCTCTGCACCACCCCTTATAATCTAGTGTATGGCAAGGCATGTCATTTACCGGTCGAAATGGAGCATAAAGCATTATGGGCTCTTAAGGAGCTCAACATGAACCTCGACGCAGCAGGAGCAAAATGATTCATGGACTTGCAAGCATTAGAAGAACTGAGGCTGAAGGCGTATGAAAATGCTGAAATATACAAGGAGCGCACCAAAAGGTGGCATGATCGGAAATTAGTGCCCAAAACTTATTACGTCGGCGATAGGGTACTTATTTTCAACTCTAGACTCCGATTATTCCCAGGAAAGCTCAGGACACGATGGAGTGGGCCATTTGTGGTTCATCACATTTATCCTCACGGAGCAGTATAGTTGACCGATAACCGAGGCGTAATCTTCAAAGTTAATGGACACCGGCTGAAGAAATTCCATGAGAAAACCGAAACGGATGAAGAAATAAGAGTCACCATGGCTCTCACATCATCAGAATAGCAAAAAAGAAGTTCGTCGGGCTAACGACGTTAAACATAGCTCTTACGGGAGGCAACCCGCTTTTAGAATAGATTTAGTTTCTCTTTTTCTTTTTTTTTTTAGATTATTTTTCTTAACTTTCTTTTGTTTTCTTTTTAAGTTTTACTTAGGATAGAAATTAGAATTTTTGAGCGAACAAGACGTAGGAGAAGGGATCGAAAAATCACTCCAAGAGGCTACGGCAGCTCGTTAACGACCCACCCAGGGTCGTTGATGACCCGGTTCGACGACCCGACTCGTCAAAAACGGGGAAGGTAAGTTTTTTTAACCTAATCTATCTTTTACTACCCTTGCCGCCACCCTCTACCCCTTCCTATCCCTTCCCTCTCCTATAAAAACCCTTTTACCCCTTCCAAAAATCTACCACCACACTCTACCAATTCCATACTTCTCAAAAATCCAACCAAAGAGTTCGAAATCCCTCTCACACCGTTCGGAATCCTTCACTCCACCGACCACCGAGAGGCCGTCGTTACCGAAGCCCGAAACCCGATTTTCTCACCGACGAGATCCGAGCTCGTTAACCACCAGATTCCGACCTCTTGTTCTTCAAATTTCTCGATTCTCCGGATCCCATGGCAAGTTCAAGAAGGCCCGCTACCCGAGCTCAGAAGAAGAGGAGAAACCATAGGTCCCCATCTCCACCTCGCGTGGATGACGTGATTTTGAGCACTCAAGGCTAAGTACGTCGTTACCGTGATTTTCTGGAGAACGACCACTACACCCGCTGGTTCTCAAAGTCCAGTGCTGTCAACACGGGAATCTACACGGACGTCAAGGAGACCTTTGTTATCCTTGGTGCCGCTCATCTTCTGAAGCAGGAGAATTTACCACACTATCCGGCCCTCACATCCGAGTTTTTGGCCACCTTGGAGACTAGCTTCTCGTCGAAAACCTCGGCGGGACGAATCCGATTTCGGCTCGGTAATAAGAGTCGTGAGTTCACCATGGCAGAGTTCAACGCAATCTTAGAGCTCTCAAACCCTTCTAGAGACTACAGCTTGAAGGACTACAGAGTGACTCGCACTTGGAGCTACATCATCGGGGAGGTTCAATCCTCCACCGCGGCATTATCTAGGGCAAACATCATCAACCCCATCTTCAGGATCATTCTCAGAGTCCTAGCCGTGACGTTTTGGCCAAAGAGAGAGTTGAACAAGCCTACAAGGACGGAAGTTGCTTGTTTTCGCACCATCCTTTTCGAGGAACCCGACCCCTTAAATTTGGGGTACGAGTGGCTTTACTACATCGGGAAATCAACCAAGTCCAAGGAGGTTTGGTGTGGCAACTTGGTTAGCCTCTTGGCTAAAAATCTTAGAGTCGATCTCACCCGTTACACACCGGCTCACGCCCAACTCCTCAACAACAACTATTGGTATAGCTTCGGTGTCTTCATTCAAGCCGAGGGAGGATTCAAGGTGAAAGTTCAAGATCGCATCGTTACACTGACCCTCGACAAGTTTGAGCTTCTCTACGTACCGAATTGGTACGAGGCGTGGACGGGACATGCTAACCCATTGGAACCTAAGCCGGAGGATGAGCTTTCGCTTAGGCCATGTGAATCCCGGTTTGAGCGAGAAGCCATGGATGAGGATGAAGATGAAGATGAAGAAGAGGATACCGATGTAGTAGGCAACGACACTGAAGAGGCCGACACCGAGTGCGGAACTGAGGAGCTAAATTACGAGGAAGAAGACATCGACACGGAAGTCTTAGGGAGCAATATCCTCGTTGACGAGCCCACCAGGCTCGTTAACGACCATTTCCAGCCCCCTCCTAACATTGTTAACGAGCCACCCAACTTCGTTAACGAGGTGCCGAGAGCTTCTGTCGACCCACCACCAGCACCTGTCGACCCTCATTCCTATGGACTCTTGCCTTACAACCCGGTGATGTATCAAGATAATTTCCAGCCTCACTACCCACCACCTCCTCAGCCCGAGTACACAGGATCGAGTATACCACCACCATGGGCCGAGGATCTTTCTGCACGGATGCAACAGCTTCACCTCCAACAGGATCACATTCATAGGATGATGGATAGATGGGAATCTGTCTATTCTGCTCGCATGTCGATGGAGGATGAGAGGCATCGTCAGAGAGAGGCGGATGACATTGAGCGTTGGAGGACGATGCACGACTTCATGGGGAACTTTGAGCATTACTTTCCTCCACCAAACCGTTGATTCAGTTCGAAGATGAAGTTTTTCCTTGTTTCCCACTTTTGAAACTTTGTAAGTTTTTATGTCTTTCATTTTCTTTTTAATCTTTTGTTGTTTTCTTTTCTATTTCTTTTCCTTCTTCTTATTTTCTTACAGTGGGGACACTATAATTTTAAGTATGGGGTGGGAGAAAATATAAAACTTGTGTCCTAGGTGTTTATGTGTTCTATGTAGTTTTTATTTCTTTATGTTGAAAATTGAAAAAAAAAACCGAAAAAAATCGAAAATTTTTGAAAAAATCTAAAAAAGAGTTTTAGAATTGATAGATATCCCTTTCTTAGGTTCTATGATAGCAGTCGCTAACTTAATCATATAATTCCTTGCAAGCATGTCTTTAAAAGTATAGCCGGATTCTCAACTTGAAATTATTTGTTTTAGAAGAAGATAGTGTTTGATGAAATTGAGCACATATACTTTATAGCATAAATGATGCAATCCAACAAAATCTACCTTGTGAGTTATTTTTGGCATTATAGGGAGAACATTATAAATCCCTCTTCTTTTCTTGGGTGATTTACTCTCTATATGCATATTATCTCTTGGAATTGTGATGGTTATCTATTTCTTGAGACCCGTATGAGATTTTTAGTTCATTACTTGTGAAAATCATATGATGGAGAACTTATTTTTATAAGCTCTATTATTCCCTATCCACCTTTACATGATCCTTCTTTTGATAACCAATTCTAGCCTGAAGCCTTTTATTCTTAGCTCCACAAAAGTATACCCTAGCCGAGATAAGCTTGACCCTATCCGGGAATTAGGACTTAGATTGGAGAGGTAAGTTTTGTTGTGTGTTAAAAAGAGAGAAGTTTCTTATATTTTGCTTCAATTGAAGGATATTCGGGAAGGGTAGATTGGAAGTCTCTTGTTTTTACATGTAATAAGAAAGATCTCTTGATAAGCAAAAGATTGCACAAAATAAAGTATTTGATGGAGGTGAGAAAGAAAGGAAAGAATGTACACGAGAGCTCGTTAACGACCCTGAAGGAGGTTCGTTAACAAGGCAGCAAGGCAGCGAATATATATAAAAAAAAGAGAAAAGAATAATAAAAGAGAAGTGCAGAGTTGAAGTGCATTTGTATTTATAGATAATATCAGAGATTCTTTTATTTGTTATGAGACTTTCTAGGATGATAAAGAGTGAGTGAGAATAAGTGCATAAAGAAGAGTGAGTTTGATAATCTTTTATGAGAGTTTTTGATATGTGAGTTTTTAGGAGTCTTTGATTCCCGGATATTATTAGCACCACATGACCAAAATATTTTCCACGCCTTATTGTCTTTTCCAAGCCCCATTACAACCCGGCCGAATGGAAGCTTCTATGAAGTTTTTCATTGAGCCTAAGTTCGCTTGATGATTTCTGCTTGTTTTGAAAAATCTTGGGTGGAGAGTATTGGTGATATAAGTTCCAATTTCTATGAGTTTTTGTATATAAGAAGAGTTGAGAGATTTAATTTATAAGCCTAAACACTTGAGAGTTTAGAGAAACACAATATCCCGTGTAAGGTTGGATTGTATTATCTTATGTCTATTTAAGTACATATATGTGTGAGGACGTTAACAGTCTTTTGCTATGTTGTGGTGTCCCTAGATAGTTGAGCATGTTTGATAAGTAAGATTGTGTGTTGAATGTCTTTTATCTTTTATTGAGATTGTTTGTTGTGCTTATACCGAAACGTAAGTTGAGGTAATTTGAGTTTTTAACTTGATTGAAAGAGAAAGTTAGTAACTTGAAGGTTGATATTGTTTGAATACGAAAGTTTCAAGCTTTAGATCCAAAACAAGCAATTAAGTGAATTAGGATACGAGAGTTGGTTAATTTACTTGATAGTCAACGGAAGTTGATGACTCTATCTGCTTAAAGGCATGATCTTATCTTCTTACGAGTTTATATGCTTGGCTATGTTGTGGTGTCCCTAGTCCTAGATCTTTGTTTTATTTGAATTATTTTAAGTGAATTTTCGTTGCTGAGTTACATGCCTCGGTACCGAATTTATTTAGGTCGTTATTTGAGTATTTTTGTTTCGGTGGTTCGTTAACGACCCTGACAACGTCGTTAACGAGGCTACTTGTGAGTGTTTTTATTTGTTTTTGTTTGCTTTTTAGTAGATTGATAAACGAACAACCTTGCTAGCTGTGGAACGATCCTGACTTCGCTATACTCAGCGGGGTCTTGACTTATAAATTTATTTGTTGTCAAGAAACCCTCTCAACATATCTTCCGTTCCAGTCGCAAATGACTTGGGTTTTTGTACCCTCATCCGTTAGGATGCCCTAGGGCGGTCACTAGTTTGTTAGTGACCTCTCTAAAGAAAATGTAAGATGATTTTATAAATCAACATGATTTATAGGATTGTTTTTGTAAAGAAAATTCAATCGAGATATGTAATTTTACCGCTAAACATAAGCCATGTTCAAAAGTCGGTAAAATAAATGTCTTCATCAAGAGGGACAAGCCTTGCAAGGGAATGCTTCCTTGATATGTTCCAAGCCAAAGTGGGTTGAATCTTGCAAGAGAAGGTTTGTCATATAATTTGACGCAATTATGCCAACATGCAAGACGGTTGCGTGGGCATGCTTATAAAAGGCAAGTCATGCCTTGGAATTTTTTTTCTCAATTTGCAAGTCAAGTGGATCAAGTCTTGCAAGAAAAGGCTTGCTAGATATTTTCATGGAAACAAGGCCAACTTGCAAGCATGGAGAAGACCAAATTGAACTCATATGGGTGTGTGTTTCTTCTCCTCTTGGCCTTCAAAAATGCCGACAAAAACCAACCAAGATGCCTCCAACCAATGTTATCAAAATCGCGATCCAGATCGTACGATCCTACGATTCTACGATTCGGATTTCACAATACGACTCGGATCGTGCATAGTGAATCGTAACAAGTAGGATCGTAGTAGGATCGTTCAGGATCGTAGTAGGATCATACAGGATCGTAGGAGCGTAAGTGGGATCGTATGATCCTACTAAATCACACAAATTAAGTTACAAATCATCATTTTGGATATTTTTGTCCACTTTAGCTATTAACTCGTTGATATAATACATTAAATTATTTATAAATGACTAATTATTTACTTAAAATTTACATATAAATTCAAAAAAAAAATTGCATTCTTTCTATCTCTTCTTAGAAGAAACATATTGGAGTGTTAAAAAAAATATTTCATCTTATACAGTATATGGATTTGTTGCCTTTGGGATATTCTATGAATAATATATATATATGTTTTTTAATGATTAACTTTCATATTTGAGTGATATACAACATTTTAATATTAGTTCTTTAATTATTTTATTAATGTAGTAGGATCTTACGATCCTAACGATTCGATTCTACGATCCGATCCTACTACCCCTTTCGATCCGATCCAAGAATCCCGATCTTGACAACCTTGCCTCCAACACCACTTAAAAAGCCTGAAGTACCCTAGCCCGAGTGCGCCCATATCCAAGCCCCAACGCCAACGTCAAGCCCCGCGCACTTGCACTATAGTAGTTGTGCCCTTGGATCGTACGATCTGGTTTAAGCCCCGCGCACTTGCCCGCCTCTCGGCGTCGAGATCCTATTTTATCACATAAGAATCATTAAAAGGGAATCATTTAATTATAAATCATTTCATGACCTTTCCGATCGTCCATGGACCCAAAAAGGACCAAGGACTTGAAAGAGACTCCATTCGCGAAGCATAGTTAGCCTATATTTAGGACATACTCAAATTTCAAGGCAAGTAGATGGTTCTCTTCCTCTTATATTTTGTTAAACGTGAATTTGTATTTCCCTTTAATATTATATTTTGTTCGACTATCTTGGTTGCATAAATAATTATGGACTAGATTTAATGATTGTTCGTTATTTCTTATTATTACTTGTATTGCAATCGTATTGGATTTAGGGCCAATAATTTCGGCCTTATGTGTTTAAGAGTATCGTTTGATACTTTGTTATGGACTAGAATAAAATAGGGATGAAAGATTTAAGGCTCCAACATCTCTTTATAATATATGCTTGGTTTCATAAATAAGCGAACTTAGCTAATTTACTACCTAGATTTAACGATTGTTCGTTATTTCTTAATATTTACTTGTACTGCGATAGTACTGGATTTAAGGCCGATGATTTTTGGCCTCATTTGTTTAAAAGTCTCGTTTGATACTTTGTTATGGACTATAATAATATAGAGATGAAAGATTTAATGATTGAACATCTCTTTATAATATATGCATTATGTGTATGAAGGTAGTGACGAAACATTACTATTGTTCCCCTTAATACTGCGTCAAGACTCTACTTGCTCAATCTTACACTGAGGCGTGCTTGCACTCTTGTTATGTGCTTTAAAACTATATGTTCCTTATGTGTTGGTTTAAGTTCCTCCGAGTGGCCAAGTTAAAAATCACCTAAGTAAAAATATATTGTTGTATAATATAGCATAAGATAAGTACTCAAGAAAATCTGCTTCCCGATTCTGTTGGTCTAGTCTCTCTTTCGCTTCCACATTTAAAATCATTAACTAAATATAGTTTTATGATTAGTGAGAAATTAAGGTGCAAAGAAAAAATAGGTAATATACCAGGGATGTTAGTACAACTTGAAAACCATTCTCACTCCCGGCTTTGAAAGATCGCCTTTCTAATCTGAATGCATGCTTGAGTTAGTTAAAACACCTAAAAATTGGTGAGATGGATGTAGTCTCAAACGCCCTTGTGGCCACCTCCCAATGGACATATTTGAGTATGATGTGGTTGGTTGAGATATGGATAGTTGACATTGACTTATTGAATTAATATTGTGATGTAATAAATTCTCACAAATATCATTCCTTTTGATGGAACCCCATTCTGGTTGTGTCATATCTCTAAAGAAATTTTCCGTTTCTTTTCTTTACGGTGGAATCACACTCTTGTGGTATTCCATACATCTTCTATATACCTTGGATTTTATTATTCCTTTCTCTCTTGTTGGATCATTGACCAACTATAATTTGGAGTTTGGTGTCAACATATTTAGTTACCACCATGGAAACCATCCATTGCCTACTTGCTTAGTCTTCCTAGACTAACCCATTCACCTTTGTTTTCTTTTCTTTTTCATGTTGCCTAGTGTTTCATACCTCCTTTGGAAACATTAGATAGTAGGAGAATGTTTCTCAGAGTGTGAAGAAAAAGGATAGATGAAGTGAAGGAAGGAAGGATTCCTCCTCATAGCAAAGTATCCAAGAGATAGTACACGAGCTCTTGTGAAGCCTATCAAATAGAGATGTCATTTGAAGGAAGGGTTTTATCAAAAAAATTATTTTTCACTCTATGTACTTTCAAGACACACTTTGTATAGTTACTTTATATTTTGTCGTCATTTTCTTATGTAAAACAACTTGGTTGTAATCATTATTATTTCCAATATAAATATATTGATATTCCACACTTTTGTTCATTTTAAATTGTGTTGTCTTACCTAATAAACTGAAGTGGTTTTGGATGGAAAAAATCCGATGTTATTGGTGGTAATACTCTTTGTTTAAAAATAAAGATGTTACAGAGAAATAAAATAAATGCCAAAGAATAGAAAATCACATGTATAATATGCCATATTGTGCTAGATTATCTATTGAAATTGTAATTACATAAAATTATTTGTATTAACATATTTGTTTAAAACTAATTAACCACCCACCCCTACTATTACGTTTGAAGTTATTCAAATCACATGATGTTACTTTTTTATATTTTTAGCATTTTACATTAATCAAAAGAAAAGGTTACACCTAAATAAAATAAAAAAACCAAATTTTAGTAAAATCAAAGAAAAGAGATGAGGAAAAGTGTGAAGAGGATGAGGGTTGATGCTTAGGTGCATTGATATGAATCGCTAGTTTTTGAAGACCTCCGCACAATGAGAGGTAGGCCAATAAAAGATGGAAGGATGTGATTAGATATGACTTTACCGTGTTTTCATTAGCAAAGGAAATGGCTCAAGACAGAGACATTAATGGATGGAATTCGAGTAGAGGGCCTTAGATTTTATCATTTGTTTGTTTTGCAAGGGATGTGCTAGTTTTTTTTTTTTTTGATTTTCGCTCACTTTATTTTTCTCCCTTGTGTTTGCTTTGTTTTTTTGTCCTTCAGAAACAATCCATCGATGTTTTCTGGGGTAAGGGTTCACATTCTGGGGTAAGGGTTCACACATCGTATGAACAAAGCCAAAAGTCGAACCACTAAAGCTAGCGATGTTTTGGTTTTTGTTGTAGGCATGTTTTGATTTTTACTGTATTAATTGGTATCAATGATCAACCTTCCTTGGACGAAGTCGTTAATGGTGGAAACCATGCAAATAATGGTCATAGAAGTAGCAAAGCCTGTAATGGAAGAAGTATTCAATTCCGAGATATCTTCGGTTGATGAGAGGCTAAAGGAGAAAATAGAGAGCCTACTATCAAAGATTGACGGAACATTGAAGAGAATGATTACTAGGATGCTTGAAGCATTCAAGTCTTTCAACAATATTATACTCCCTCTGTCCCATAATGTTTGTCCACTTTCCTTTTATATCCATACTTTTCTTACAATTTTAAACCCTCATTCAATATCACCTTTATCCATATTATCCAATAAAAAAGCTACTCCAAAACCCTTTTTAGTCATTTCCTTTTACCTTCTCATTCTTCTCAACTTTATCCATCAACATCACAATCTCTCTCCTACTTCTATTGGTTACTTTTTCATCTCTTTATTTTCTTAAAACTTGTGCAATTCCGCTTTATGGACAAACATTATGGGATGGAGGGAGTAGCTTTTTCACCGGCATTATGCAGACAAAGTCCTCCACAACTAGGTTATACATGGGATCATCAATCTTAACTAATCATCCTTTATTCTCAAAATCAAGCTAATGCAAAAAAAAATTCAAAATCAAGATGGAGGAAAGATTTAGAAAAACAATATGGGAAATCCTAATACCAATTTTTGCAACATTAGTTATTTAAGGATGACTAGACTATCGTAATTGGACTTTCCAAGATTTCATGGTGATTCAATTAGAGAATGGATATTCAAGTGTGATCAATTTTTCTTGATTGATAGAACACCTAAGGAGATTAAGGTTAATATTGCATCAATCCACATGGAAGATTAAGCAACTTGTGAGCATCAATTAATGGTACAGGCAAAGGAAAATAGTAGTATGATTCTTGATTGCATTACACACAAAGAAACTCTATTATAAAGATTCAGTAAGGTAGTGGATGATCCTATTCTAATGCATAAAAATCTACGAGAAACAAAGAGAACCACACCATACCATGAAATTTTGAGATTATCAAGACTCGGGTTAGAATTCTAGAGGAATATTTAGTTAGTGCTTAAATGGAAAATCTAAGGAATGATACACAAGTCCACGTCAAAATGTTTCATCCTCAATCCATTAGGCATTGTTTTACTTTAGAAAAGTTGTACGAAATGGAACATAAGAGGATGCCTAACAATAGTTCTAGGTTTAATGAAAACATGAATAGCTCTAGCGTCGGTTATGGAAAATTTCCAGAAGTAGTCAAGAAGGATTTAAGTCGCTAGAGTAAGCTAGTTGTTAATACAAAGAGTTTTAAATTATAGAAGAACGGGGAGGAAAGTTATATTGGAAGGAAGTTTTTAAGTATGGAAGAGATGAGTCAAATAAGGGCTAAGGGTTATTATGTTACTTGTGTGATGCACCTTATGCATCGAATCATGATTTGAGGCATAAAAAGAATCAATTATTTGTGATGGAGGTTGATGATGAAAAAGAGATACTAAAGGAGGAGGACCAAAATTCAGTATAAGAGAGTTCATAGATCATAGCACAAATAACAAAATTAAGCGCGCGGGGGGGGGGGGGGGGGGGGTAGGAGGCTCTTTATTTTAACCAACTATAAAAGCACTCATAATTTTTTGATAAGTATGTAACTGAAAAGTTGGGTTGCAAAATTGTTTCTGCGAGACTAACCAAGGTTTTTATGGAAGATGGTAGTACTATTGATGTAGATGCTAAGGTGGAAAGTTTTAAATGGATATTGGGGATTCAATGGTTAGAAACATTGATGGAGGATTTTGTTGTTGAAGCGATGCAAGGAAATCTGAGGAAGACCCCAACAATCTGGATGGAGGACCTTCTATTTTGTATTCACAAGGGAGATCTCCCCCGTTTGGAATCGGAATTGGGTGATTCCAAATCCTAGAGTTAGATATAGTGTATACGAGTCTATTTGAACCCCTATAAATATGAGAGCCAGATGATCAGTGCGTTGAAAGTTATAGCGATTCTACTAAGATGTCACAAACTCAATCGAGAATGAATTTCGACTTATTTTGATGGAGTTTTTGAAGGGGGTTATGGATCCGAGTTTGATGGATGATGAGATGGTGATTTTGGACGTAGTTGTGTGATGAAATGGAGGATGAAATTCGATTGTATGAGGCTGGATATGAACGTACCCCTAAGAGGATGTGACTCACCTCTTGGAAACATGAACTAGGAGGTTTGTTCTAAGATATGACGCACCTAGTTGAATCTCCGGGTTTGGATTCAATATGAGTCACGAATTGAAGGATCTAAACTAAAAATGAATGCAAAAAAAAGGGAAATGTTGATTGAAATCAAATGGGAGACAAGGGTTCAAGCTTTCATTTTCTTTCTTGTCTAAGGAAGCAAGATAGGCCTCAAACAATTGACTAATACCTAGCCAAAAGGGACGCCTCCCACAAGACAACCCATACTATGAAAAAGTTACAAAAGTATCCAAGAGAAAATTACATAAAAGGCCCAAACTTTTAGCTAACCACAAATACAGCTCATGGCGCCGACATTGAAACTAACAAGAGACTCCACAGCTCACAAGTGTCTTTGGTCGCACTCCAAGGGTAATTAGGACACTCTTGAGCTCCTCTTGCAATGCTCGAGCTCTGACATGGATGATTCGAGCCAAAAATGATGAAGCGTCGCTCTTGGAACTTGGCATCGTGCCGGGATAATTAAGGAGGGGCTCCCGGTGCTTGTTCGAGTTTTGACACATTCGATGGGCATTCTCAGTGTCATTGGCCCTTATTTGAGGAATAAAAAAGCCTCCCAAAGTATGGTCTGAGGGAATTTTAGAGTTTTCCGGTTTCATTGGTCTTGCTTTTGATGTGGTAGAATCACATCATCCTCCCTCCCTTGAAAAGGATTCAACCTCAAATCTATCAAGCCTGCAAAACAAAGGACACATTGAGGGAGGTACAAACAAGTACAATCTATGAAAGTCAAGTTCAAAACAACATTTCCAAGTTCAATATGATATAATGCGATGAATGCACCAACTATACCCTTTGTGGGTCTGACTCTACATGTATGAAATATGCCAAAGTTTTTCCTAGATGGACATGGTGTATTCCAACTCATGAAAGCATGAAAACTACGCAATATATAAAATGACAATTTCTGAGATAGTGAACTATGATGAAAGCAAGAATACTTAGGCCTCAATGTCACAAAGTCATGAATAGGAGAGGAAATCATTTGATCAATTGAATGTGACATATACAACACATATTCATGCTTATGGTTTATAGGAATGTAGGAAACTACCATGAGAGATGCAATCTTAGGACAAACGATCCTCCCGGGCATGTTGTGGACATCTTCTAGTTAAAACTTATTTTAGGTCGTTCTATGAGCTTCGAACTCGGAATTGAGTGATTCCAAATCCCACTTGCAAATACAGAAGCCTATTTGATACCTACTAACTTTCAAAAGAAAATGGATAGAGAGCTAGGAGTTATGGTCATTCTCCCCATATTGTGCAAAGAGATCCGAAGAACACATTTCCTACATTACTTGAGAGAGAAAGTTGGACAGCTCACCCAATTCTGTACCATTCATCAAATTCTTTTTAAAAAAATCAGAAGGTTAGAGTTATCCTCCTGAATGTTAAGTTCTTCATCGTTGTTCTCGTCGACTTGACTCGCCTTGGCGTAGAAACAGTTGCATGACGGTACCTCAGGAGTCAAGTCGGTCTATGGTGTATCTATTGAATTCATCGGGCTTATTTTGATGAGGGCTCAACATGCATGTCGTGGTGGAGCTGGAATTGGATTCATGCCTTCCTCCCCTTCTTCCTTGGAATCAACCTTTTCTTTAGTTTGTGTTGGAGGCTCATGAAGTGGAACTTTTGAAGTAGCTCTCTCTTCGATTCTTCGCATTTTAAGCTCCAAAGCTTCCAATCTTGAAGTCACTGGATGTAATGCTTCTTGGATGGATTAGTTGACGGATTGTTGGAATGTCACCATCCAACTCATTAGAGATGCTTTAGTAAGAGGTGGGTTAGAGTCTCGGTGATCATCTCTGTCATGCCCTGCGTCTGACATACTTGCACAAGTACTAAGCAAGCAAGATTAACCCACAATTACAAGTAAATGCCAAAACACAAGTCCTCTTAAATCAACCAAGAAAGAGCAATAGAATGCAAGTGCAAGGTCAAGAAAGGAGTTAGGTATGGCTAGGAAAGACACAAAGAAAAACTCAAGCACAAGCAAAAGACTAATGCAAAGGACTTATAGGACCAAGAAGGTATCAAGCAACAACTCATCCAAACATCAATTCAACAAAAACAAGCCAAGGTCGCATTCTTTTCCTCACGAGGTCCAAATTCTTCTCTGCTCGACCTCTTTTTCACTTTCGTCGGGTCCCGGTTTTTCTAGCCCCGATTATTTTTCTCTCCGAGTCCGAATTTTTCTTTTTATGGCTCCAGGTTCTGATTTTTTTAATTAAAATCAACAAACAACTACGAATTCACAACAAGTACTAGCCAAAGCAATGCCTTCTTCAACATAAGATGAACGATGCCTTCCCGTATCCTAATACAAGCCAATACAAGTCAAAAGCAATTGAAATGTTCATGAAAATAAATAGGTTCATTGCAGAATATAAGCTTTAGCAACAAAAATTTTGTCAACAACAAATGCAAGACAAAGCTAGTTTAATGCGGGAAAATTGAAGGGTTGTTTGTAAATTCAAGGGGTGGCGGATTTGTGTGATGTAAACGACCTTTCAAGGTCTTATTATTCAACCTCAAGACACAAATGGAGGCTGAAAAAATTCAGTTAAGGCATGACACACAAAACAAACACACAACAGCACAAACAATTTATGCAATGAGAACACAACTCGGCAAGGTAAAGGCAAGGGTACCTCAACGAGCACTTGCAAGCCTAGATTGCTCAATAAAATGTCTAAAGGAGTACCTTGCGTGGATCTGATACCACGTGATAAAGGATCTTGTTGCTGAAGCAGTGCAAGGCAATCCGAGGAAGATCTAAGCAATCTCGATGGAGGAACTTCTGTTCTGGATTCAAAAGGGTAGATCTCCCTCTTCAGGACTCGGAATTGGGTGATTCCAAATCCTAGAGTTAGATATACAAGACTAGTTGAACTCCTAAATCTATGAGATCCATATGATGAGTGTGTTTAAAGTTATAGTGATTCTATTGAGATGTCGCAAACTCAAGCGGGAAGGAATTTCTACTTGTTTTGATTGAGTTTTTGAAAGGGGTTATGGATTCGAGTTTGATGTATGATGAGATGGTGATTTTGGATGTAGTTGTGTGACAAAATGGAGGATGAAATTCGATTGTATGAGGCTGGATATGAGCGTACCCCCAAAAGAATGTGAATCACCTCTCAAAAACATGAATTAGGAGGTTCGTTCTAGGATATGATGCACCTAGTTGACTCTCCAGGTTTGGATTCGATATGACTCACGAATCCAAGGATCTAAACTGAAATTGAATGCAAAAACAAGGGAAATTTCGATTGAAATCAAAAGGGACACAAGGGTTCAAGCTTTCATGTTCATTGTTGTCTAAAGAAGCAAGATAGGCATCAATCAATTGATTAATACCTAGCCAAAAGGGATGCCTTCCACAAGACAACCATACTACGAAAAAATATCCAAGAGAAAATTACATAATTGGCCCAAACTTTGTGCTAACCACAAATACGACTCATGGTGCCGACGAGGAAACCAACAAGAGACTCCACGCCTCACAAGTCAAATTGGAGATTGATTCTAGCAAAGATTTATGCCAAATTTGATTCTTAAGTTGAAAGCAATCCAAAAATATTAAAATGGAAAAGAAATTCGAAAACAACAAAGCACATACCAGAATTTGAATCGATTAAGAAGAAAAATGAAAAACCAACAACTTTAGTAATGAACTAACTAGACCGTTGGACTTAAAATATGAGAAATTCACCTTTGCATCTAAGTCGTCCGTTGAGTCTGATCCAACAGCCATAAAACATTTGCAGTTTTCATGATAAAAGTTATTTTCATCTAATTCAATACCAAACAATATATGTCATACAATTATTTTTGGAGATTGAATCAAACAAAAATGGGGCTTATCAAGAAAACTAGAAATGAAGCTGGACCATTTGATTAAAACACAAGAAATGAATCTAGTTCATTCGATTAAAAAAATTTATAAAATAAAAACAATTAAAAAAAACTATTTTTACTTTATTTTTTTAAGTCTTTTTACGTATGTAGAATGATATAAATCGAGTATGAACATAAGGCCATAAAATGTGAACATCTAATATACTAATATGTGAACGTACCTATATTATATGTGAACGTATACTAAATTTTTTGAAGTTAAAATGTGGTTATATGTGAACAACCCGTGTAATAATGTGAACACGTGTATAAAATATGTGAACGGAATGTAAAATGTAAAGCGTCGTGTTTTTGGAAAATAATAATAATAATAATAATAATAATAATAATAATAATAATAATAATAATAATAATAATAATAATAATAATAATAATAATAATAATAATAATAATAATAATAATAATAATAATAATAATAATAATAATAGATTAGGGTTTGAGCGTTTGCGACAAGATGGGCGATCAGAGGGCGAATTGGGATTGAGCGGCCTTTTCCGGCCACGTCCGGCCACATCTGGCCATCTCCGACCCCGGGCCTCTTTGCTGGTGTGCTTTGATCTGATCAGATCTGACGTTTGTCGCTTAAAACTTTTTCGCTAGTCTGATCTGAGGTGCGATCAGCGGGCGGCTTTCATCGTCGCTTTTTACGTCTTCGCTGGTGTGCCTTCGCTGCTGTTGTTGCTCTCTGGGGTTCGTCGTCAACATTCAACAGTCATCATCAACTTTCAATGGACGTCAGCGGTTCGCTGCTGCTCTTTTTACGTGGTTTGCTACTGCACTTTGTGATCTGTCATCAACATTCAGTTCAGCAATCTTCATCAACATTCAGCGGTTTTCAACGATCATCAGCGGGTGTCTCTGGTTGTCCGCTGTTAACAGGTCAGGTTTCTGGTTTAGTTGTGTGATGTGGTTTGGTGTGGTTTTGTTGTTGGTGTGGTTAACAGATCAGGTCAGTGTTGTTGTGGTTTTGGTGTTGGTTGTGAGATCGTTAATGTGTGTTCTTTGTGGTCCAAGTTGGGTTTGTTGATCAGTTCAGTTTTGTTGATGTGCTGTTGTGTTGGTGGTCTCTTGTGTTGCTCAGTTTGGTTTTGTGAATTGTGGTGTAGTGTCGTTGAACCTTTTATCACGGACTACCTTTTTGCTCTCTAATGCCTACTGTTGTAGTGCGTTTTCATTGCCCATTTGTGGGTCTCAATGGGTGTCAAGATGGTGGGGGTAATGGGCTTACTAAGACCTATTTGATCACTCATCTTCGTGATCGCCATTGTACGCCTAATGCTCAAGTAGTTACACGACATTCTCTTACCACTAACTTGGCTATTTTTACTAAGTCTGAGTTGACCTTCCGCCGCATAGGGATTTGGCTTTGTGGGGTTTATTTTAAGACGTATTCTCTACGTTCTAATTGTCGTCATGGTCAAGGTTTTGATTTTGTGGCCCCACCTGATGTTGGAGATGGAGTAGTTCGGTTTGTACTCTATGATCTTCCTAAACCGCAATTCAATTCTGTTGCACCCATTCTTGTGGATACTGTCGTGCAAGAACAAGTTTGTAGTTTTACCGTCACTCTCCTTGACAGATTGCTTTCTAAACGGCTTCGCATAGTGAAATCCATCCCTCCTAAATGCCGTTTGGGCTTCTCCCGGGTTTTGAAAGGCGCGCTTGATAAGGTGCTTTGCAAGCCTGAAGATATCTCTTGCTGGGTTAATCTTCTCGTGTTGCCTCTTTGTAGCCTTAAAACCTTTAGTCCGAGGAGTAATCGTGAGTGCACATCTGCCGTTAGACGGAAATGGCAAGAAGAGAGCATAGCTAATGCTATTCATACTTGGAGTGAGCCGGGTGGTAATTTGTTGCTTCTACGGGAAACTTTGGCAGTTGGATCCTCGCCTTTGATGGATGCGGATGAGGACCTTGATTTGGAAGAGCGTAATATCAAGCAGTGTCGTAGGAAGATTCGTGATGGTCATTACACAACCGCAGTCCGAGTTCTTTCTTCTTCTGGTATTGCTCCTTATAATGAGGCCACTCTTTCAGATTTACAGTCAAAACACCCAACTTCTCCAGCTCCACCCTTGCCTGATATACCTGTTGATCACCATCATCTCATTGCTACTTCTGCTGTTGTTTTGGACCAAATTAAGAGTTTTCCGCGTGGTACATCATGTGTAGGGACGGTTTACGTGCTCAACACCTTATGGATTGCTTGAGTGGTGCTGCTGTGGATGTTTCCGATGAGTTAGTTGGCTCTATTTCTGGGGTGGTTAATCTCTTTCAAGATGGAAAATGTCCTATGGTTTTGGGAGAGTATATTACTAGTGCTCCTCTCACACCTCTTGTCAAGCCTGGTGGGGGAATTCGCCCTATAGTTGTGGGTACTGTCTGGCGGCGTCTGGTTTCGAAGGTCGGTGCTGTTATGGTTGGCCAAACGTTGGGAAGTTATTTTGACGGTCTTCAATTTGGTGTTGGGGTTTCTGCAGGTGGTGAGGCAATTCTCCATGATGTGAATCGGTTGATTGAAGATCGCGGTACTGATGTTGGTCTTTCTATGTTGTTGGTGGATTTTCAAAATGCCTTCAATTTAGTTGATCGTGCAGTCATGTTACGTGAAGTTCGTCTTCGTTGTCCGACCATTTCGTGTTGGGTTGAATTCTGCTACTCTAATCCAGCCAGGTTGTATTATGGGGAGCACACCTTATGGTCGTCTCAAGGGGTGCAACAGGGTGATCCCCTTGGTCCTCTACTTTTTGCTTTGGTTTTACAACCCTTGATTTGTAAAATTAGAGACACTTTTGACGTTTTGTCTTCAGGCGTGGTATTTGGATGACGGCACTATTATTGGTGAAACCTTGGTGGTGGGGAAGGTTTTGCAGGTTATTATGGAGGAAGGGCCTCGTTTAGGGTTACATCTCAACGTGAAAAAAAATAAAGTTTTTTGGCCTACAAAAGACCCTCGGAGCAAGCTTGTAGGTGTCTTTCCCACTAATATTGCTCGACCTTTGCATGGTGTTAATTTGCTTGGTGGTCCTGCCAGTTCCAATTCTGTTTTTAGTGGTGAGCTTGTGATGCAGAGGGTGACCAAAACCATTATGCTGATGGATAAAGTTGCTAAGCTTAATGATCCTCAGTGTGAGTTGTTTTTACTTAGGGCATGTACCGGAGTTTCTAAACTCTACTTTGCTTTGCGTACTTGTCCTCCTGATATTTTTGAGGCAGCTCAGCGCTCATTCGATAGAGCTCTTCGATCTTCCTTGGAGCGTATTGTTACTGCTTCGGGGCCTGGGTTTGACGATTGGCAATGGAGACTTGCCACCTTACCTTTTGAATTTGGAGGGCTTGGTGTCTATTTTGCAGGTGATGTTCGCCATTATGCTTTTCTTACTTCTCGGTTACAATCTGCTGGTTTGCAAACAAAGCTTCTTCAGACTGCTGGCATTGTTGGTCTTGGTCATGCCTTTTCTGATGCGTTGAGTCTTTTTAATCGAATTGTGGAGTCTGATTTTTTGAGTAATCCTAGTGAGGTCGCTGCCCCTAAACTCATGAAGAAACTGGCAGATATATATTTCACAAAGGTTACTACTTCTGCAGAATCCATCTTTTCTTTAACTCCTCGGCAATCGTCATTGTGGAAATCGCAATAGGGAGATCACACCTCTGTTTGGCTTCGGGCGGTCCCCATATCAGGTTTGGGACAGACGATGAATGCTAAGACGTATCGATGTGTGTTGTGTTATCGGTTGGGTGTTCCTTTGTTCTCTATTTCAACACCATGTTCTGCTTGCTCCAGAGTTTTTGTTGGAGATATCTTTGGTGATCATGCGGTGGCGTGTGCCGGTATTATAGGTATTAAACATCGGCATAATGTTGTTCGTGATACCCTTGTTGATATTTGTTATCGGTCTGGGATTTCGGCAAGGAAAGAGGTTGATATTGGACTGTCTGGCGGGAACGATGGAGCTCTCAGACCTGCTGATGTGTTACTTTATTCGTGGGATCAAGGGCGTGATGTTTGTGTTGACTTGACAAGATCTTCTCCTTTGACACAATCTAGTTTGTCTAACTTTGTTTCGGGACGAGTTGTGACTGATGCGGCTAATCGAAAGAGGGTCAAGTACGAAGCTAGTTGTCGGGCTTTTGGCTATGGTTTTCTTCCTTTATCCTTTTCTTCTCTGGGAGAACTGGATAAGGATGTTGTGGCGTTACTGAAGCGGGTGCAACAGTTTTCTACGACTCAAGACATTGGGGCTCGTGCTGCTGCTCATATCTTCACCAGAATTGGTTTTGCTATAGCTAGAGGAGTGGGAGCCCAGATTGTATCTCGGCTTACCACTTATTTTATGTAATTTGTTTTGACTTTGTAAGTTTTGATAATAATAATAATAATAATAATAATAATAATAATAATAATAATAATAATAATAATTTTCTCTTTTTTTTTATCAAAATATTTTAAGTCATTTAACGTTTGTATGATGATTTAATCAAACATGAACATATGACCATAAAACATGAACAAATAGTACTATTATGTGAATACACTTATAATATATGTGAACGTATTATAAGAAATCTCTGAACAGAAAAGATGATAATATGTGAACATATGCATAAAATATGTGAATGTAACATAAAAAAAATCAAATATAATGTATTTGAAAAAAACAAGCGAAAATAAAAAATTAAAAAATATTTTTAATTAAAATTACCATTTTGTCCTTATCTCTTTTCATTTTAACCGTCCATTTCTCAAATTTAAGGATCATCATTAATTTCTTGTTTTCAAGATAAAGCTCATCTACATGTGAATCAATCTTTTTTTCTTTTTTTTTTGATGAAAACCCAAATCATTAAACCATTAAATCCTTCCAAAGTACATCATAGAAATCAGCTAGAAAAAAGAAATTACAATGCATAAGAATAGGATTGTCAAGCTTCCACCTACTCAGCCAGTGAGCTGCACAATTTGCACTTCTCCTAAGATGAACCATTCACATTGCAGAAAATTGTGGCCCTCCTCCAAGGCTAAAGGTAACACTACTCCAAAGTTATTTGCATGTATCTCTCCACCATTAGCCAACCGAGCAATTGTAATAGAGTCAGTTTCAAGTATAACCCTGTCAACACCAAGATCACATCCAATTTTAAGCCCCAATCTTGCTGCCTCCGCTTCCGCCATGGCAACAGTGGACCCATTCTGAATTTTCTTGGAACCAGCAAACACCACTTCACATGTGTTGTCCTTACCAATAATTCCAATGCCGCTTTCCTTGCCCTTCACTGCCGCATCAACGTTGATCTTAATCCATCCCAGCGGCGGTTTTTTCCATAATTGTTCCTCTTGAACTTCAGCCTGCTGAAACCTACCCTTCTTCTTCTGAGCACAAAGAAACTCCTCGTACAAGGCCATACTCAAATCAACAACGTCTTGACCTGCAGCTTTCTCGTTTCAAAAACTCTTTTGTTGCGAGCTTTCCAAAGAGCCCAACAGACATATGCCCATAATCCTTGATCTTCAGACGACAACTCCAAAATCCCCTCCAACCAATCAATAAAATTAGGAGATCGCTCACCCAACTCCTGAAAACGTGGAAAATGATCCCATACTTCCGATGGCAAACAACAACCAAACAAAGCATGCATTGTAGTTTCTTCCTGGCCACACCAATGACAGCTTGCATCACTCACTATATTTTTGTGAACCAAATTATACATACATGGAAGGCAAATCTTGGCCGCTCGCTATATCAAAGACATGATAGTATGTGTGACAGTTAGCCAGGTGCTTCCAAATAGTTGCAAGTTTTGTCTAATCGGACGGTTGTCCATTCCCAGTAGATAAATCACGTCTAGACTCCAGCAACCTATAAGCCGATCTCAGATTGAATCTTCCATTGTTGGAAAAATACCAAACAAAAGAGTCTTGAACAATCGGATCAACAAGATGGATGTCCAACACTGCTTCTGCATCATAAGGAATCAAAACATTTTGAACAACATGTTCATTCCAATCCCCACGATCCCAATCAATAAGATCGGCCACCAAATGATCATCATTACCACCACAAAAGTTTCCTACAGGTTTAAAAGAACTCGGCCTAGGGATCCATTTATCCTTCCGAACCCTAATATTTGATCCATTCCCAACCTGCCAAAAGCTCCTAGCTTCAATCACCTTCCTAGCTTCCAAAATATTTCTCCAACAAAACGTAGGATTCTACCCTAATGAAGCTCCCAAAAGATCTGATCGTGGAAAATAACGGGCTTTGTACAATCTCGCCACCAGAGAATCAGGGTTTTCAATTAGCCTCCAACCTTGCCTTGCAAGTAAAGAAAGGTTAAAGAACTCAAGATCCCGAAAACCTAATCCCCCACATGCTTTCGGCACATTCTTCTCCAATGAATCCAATGAATCCTTCTCTTCCCCTCTTCACTTCCCCACATAAAATTGCACACTATTTGTTCTATTTCTCTACACAAACTTGTCGAGAGCATAAAACACAACATTGTATACATGGGGATATCTTGAATAACTGATTTTAAAAGAACTTCCTTACCCGCTCGGGATAGCATATTCACCTTCCATCCTTTCAATTTCTTGCAAACTCTGTCTTTTACCTGAGAAAAGATCACTTTCTTTGACCTAGCAACCATAGTTGGCAAGCCAATATATTTTTCATGTTTCTCCACTTCATGCACATTCAAAATCACCTGAATCGCGTCCTGCTGTTCCAACACCACGTTCTTGCTAAAAGACAATTCTGACTTGGTCAAAGTTAACTTGTTGTCCCGATGCTGCTCCATAATGCTGGAGAACATTAACAATTTATGTTGCTTGTTAACAAGACGCTTGAGCAAAAAGAACACTATCATGAACAAAAAATAAATGTGAAACCACAGGAGATGTTCTTGCAATTCGAATTCCTTTCAACCTTCCCGCCCTCTCACTTTCTCGGATTAAAGCAGATAACCCCTCAGCCACCAGCAGAAACAAATACGGTGATAATGGATCGCCTTGTTGTAATCCCCTTGTCGGGACAAATTCACGGGACGGGCAAACCTTCATCAAAACCGAAAATGAGACACTAGTCATGCATTTCATGATCAGTTCAATCCACTTCTTATTAAAGCCCAACGTACGCATGCAATTCTAAAGAAAAGCCCACTCAACACGATAACAAGTCTTTGCCATGTCTAGCTTTAGAGCTAGAAAGCCCTTTTTCCCTGTCCTCTTATTTTACATAAAATGCAACAGCTCAAAAGCAGACAAAGACATTATTTGTAATCATCCTTCCTTGAACAAAAGCACTCTAAGAAACCGCAATCACCTTATCAAAAGTCTTCTTGAACATGTTCGCCAACACTTTGGATATAATCTTATAAAGAACATTGCATAAGCTTATAGGTTGGAGTAGGGCTGGGACTTTATACCCGTGCAATCGAAGAACCGAACCGAACCGTTCATTTCGGTTCGGTTCTTGGAAGAAATTGCGGGTTCGGGTTCGGGTTCGGTTCTTGGAAGAAATTCCGGGTTCGGGTTCGGTTCCACAAAAAAAAAAACCACAGAACCATAATGTAAAAATAAAATTATTAAAATTATAAAAAATAAACAATCTTTCGGTTCTTTCTGCGTCTCTGAAAACCTAACGAATCTCGCTCAGTCGCTCCCAGTCGCCACTTTTCCGAAAACCTACGAAGGGAGATTCTTCTCCGGTGCTCGTCCCAGTCGCCACTGGCTTCTTCTCCGGCGCCTGCTCATCGTCGTCATTCGCCAGTCGCCACCCTCATCGTCGAGTAAGTAGACAGTCGCCAGTCAATGCCCTGCTCGTTCGCTAGTCGACAATCCATCTTTCTCAAAGGTAAGATGTCTTCCTCATACGCTAACCACTCCTCAATTGGCTAGATTGACAATAAATTAGGCTAATCGAAGGAGAAAACAAGGAAAGCGATGATGGAAAGCTCGTAAATTTGGAAGTTACACAACCCTAGACTCCTATTTATACTAATCTGTAATTGACTCCCTCTAATTGGAAAACCTTTCAATGCTAGGGAATACAGCGTGAATTAGCGTATGATTAGCATCCAGGTGTTTGCCTATGAATTATCTACTTATCTAGTCCTTGATAATTGGTGCTAGGTTTTGCTTTTATTCACAAATATTCGCATTTTACTGCAATTCTGTCCTTGATTTGGTCTTTGAATATTAATGTTGTGAGTTGTGACGTATGAGGAAGAATGAGCGAACAATTTCTAGTTTAGAACAAGAGTAAGGACTCACGATGGAGATGAATAAACCAGAATGAGAACCAAGAGCTACATAAAACATTACCTTTTAGGCTTTTATTATCTACTCTTGCTTTTTTATGAAATACTTGCTTCTTAAAATAGTTTGCATCTGTTAATCCAACAATTGTTTACTAAACTTAGTTTAAGTTTATATTAATTGCTCATGAATCATTGCCTATTTGCCAGTGATGTGTTTTATGAATCATTGCATATTTGCTACTTTGCTAGCCATTAAGCTTGAGCTTTGACAACTTGTTATTGGTTCTTTTCTTTTTTTTTGTTAGGTAAGATTTGTGTTAGGAGACGCCAATGAGTTCTTCAGCACAACAAGTCGGCGATGTTGAACTGTCTGGTTCCAGCTCAAGCAATTCTAGTGATAGCTCGGACGTCGATGAGGCTACTAATCAGACCAACGCAGCCGCTGCAATCTCGAGTGAGAAGTCCAAGGCGACTGTACCAGTTCGAACATCAAAGAGAAAGAGAGAGAGGAAGGAAATTGAGTTGAGGTCGAAGGTTTGGTTGCATTTCGAAAAATTCGATGAACCAATTATCGAATTGGTTGATGGAGTCAACAAGCAAGTGGGGCAAACGAAGAAGGCCAGGTGTAATTATTGCCAGACAGTCCTTGCTTGTGATTCAAGAGGTAATGGCACATCATCTCTTAAAAAGCATGTTGAAGTTCATTGCAAGAAATATCCTAGTAGCTTAGCTAATGTGAATTTGGAGGATGGGAAACAAAGTCATCTAGGTTCTGAATTGGTTGAAGGATTTAACCGTTTGACTACTAGAGTATGGTCACAGGAAGCTTGTATTGATGCTGCAACACAGATGATTGTGATTGATGAATTGCCATTTAGTGCTATAGAGAAGGCTGGGTTCAAGTTATTTTGTGAAGTTGTTGTACCTAGGTTAATATTGCCTTGTAGGAAGACAATTGTTAAGAATTTCATGAGGATGTATGAGGAAAAGAAGTTGCAGTTGAGGTCTGAGTTAAAGTCCGTTAGTGTTTGTCTTACAACTGATACATGGACTAGCTGTCAGAACATCAATTACATGGTCATAACTACTCACTTTATAGATTTTGCTTGGACAATGCATAAAAGAATATTGAATTTTTGTGTTATTCCCAACCATGGTGGGAATACAATTGGAAAAATCCTGGAGGATGCATTGATTGAATGGGGGATTGAGAATGTTATAGCAATTTCAGTGGACAATGCTTCTCCTAATAAGCATGCCATTGATTATGTTAAGAGGAGGAGGATGGGTTGGAGTAAGAAACCATTATTTGAAGGAGAGTTTCTGCATGTCAGATGTCTTCCTCATGTCATCAATTTAATTGTCAAAGCTGGTTTGAAAGAGATGGAAAGGTCAGTTGCTGCAATAAGGAATGTAATCTGGTTTGTTAGGAGTTCTGCTGCTAGGACAGATGCTTTCAAGAAGTGTGTTGAGAAGGATAAGATTGAATGCAAGAAGATATGCATTCTTGATGTCCCAACAAGATGGAATCAAGCTACATGATGTTGGACACTGCCATAGAATTGAAGAGGGCATTTCAGAGGATGGAAGATGATGATACACTGAATTACAAAAGTTATTTCAATGAGGAAGAGGATTTATATGATGATGAAGATGAAGTTGAAGCTCAAAGGGTAGGAGGAAGAAAGAGATTTGGGCCTCCTAAGGATGTGGATTGGGATAAGGCAGAGTGCTTTGTCAAATTTTTTAGGGTTTTCTACCAAGTCACAGTCAATATGAGTGCTTCAAATGAGCCAACTGCACACTCTGCATTCCATGACATAGTGAGCATCAAAGCTGAGCTAGATGAAGTGACTACCAACCCACCAGATCACAACAGTAGTGAAGTAGATCACATTCTGTATGACATGGCACAAAAGATGAAAACCAAATTCAACAAATATTTTAGCTCTCTAGATGACATAAATCCACTAGTCCCAGTAGCTCTTGTTCTTGATCCAAGATTCAAGCTCAAGTACTTGGAGAGACAAGCTGAAAGGATGCTATATTTGAGCAAAACAGAGGTGAAGAAGATATCAGACAAGGTGAAAGAATTGATGGTTAAGCTCTGTGACAGGTATGGTAATGGACCTAGTGGTGGTGCCAGTTAACAAAGGTCTAGAAATTCAGAGAGTGGAGCTGAAGTGGAAAGCAACAGTCAGGGAAGAAGACATGTAAAGGATAAGATGCTTTGCTCTGGAAAGAAGAAGTCTATGTTCGAGGATTGGGACAAACAACTTGAAGAAGGTGAGGACTTGGTTGTAGGTCACGAAGTAGATAGGTATTTGCTTGATCCTATTGAGAAACCAAAAACAAGAGCTAAGTTCAAGATAACAGAATGGTGGAGGGCTAATGGCATCAAGTATCCATGTTTGCAATCTGTTGCTAGATATTTGTTGGCAATTCAAGTGTCCACAGTGGCTAGTGAATCAAGTTTTAGCACTAGTAAGAGGGTTATTGATCCTTATAGAAGCTCGATGACACCTCAGACTGTTGAAGCCTTGATTTGTTATCAGAATTGGTTGAAGAGTGATACCTTTGTTGCATTGGAATACATTTCAACCATTGAAGAAATGGAATTCTATGAGGACGTTGAAAACGGTAATACTACTTATTACTTAGAACTATTTCATTTTTTATTAGTTTATTCACTTTATTCACTTTATTGCATCTGTTATAAATCACCTTAACTTTGCATTCAGATTTGCATTAACTTTTGAACTATTTCATTCTGATTTTCTGTTTTGCTCGGAATAACTGAATAAGCAACTCTTAGTTGTAGGAACTAGGAATTAGGAACTATTTTATTTTTCTACCTTAACTTTGCATTTTTTTTTCATTGTTTTCTCTTTGTGAATATGTAGAGAGGCAAGAAGAAATCAAACAAGAAGCAACAAACAACAACAATACAAGTGATCCAAATGCTACATCTGTTCCTACACCTCAAGGGTCTGGAAGAGCATCTACATCTGCACAGCCAGTAACCAAGAAACAGAAAACGAAGCTCACGAAGGCCAAACCTACACGTGTCTCGCAAAGGAACAAATAGCTTGTAAGTCATATTTTTAGCAAAACACACCCTTCTTATGCTTGAAGTTGCTCATACAGTGCTTAAGCTAGGGCATCATATATTTTTTTTTCCTTTTTCAAATGAGTATTCAATCTAAATGTGATATGCTTTGCAAACTTAGAAAAACTACTCTAACAGTCTAACCCTTTTCCCCTTTGTTTATGTGTTTGCCTCTGAATTAGCATCCAGGTGGACTCAAGTTTCTCTATCCCTTGCTTGGAGGAGGTTACTGTCACAGCATGAGCGCATTTAAATGATTTAAGTATTAACATCTTGGATCTTTTGAACTTGATTTGCTTTAAGGGCATTGTTTTGGATCTTTTGGTTGTTTATGGATTTGCTTTAAGGGCATTATTTTGGATCTTTTGGTTGTTTATGGCTTTATGCATACTCTTTGTGATTTGAATCTCAAGATTTTGGTGAAACTATGACTTTGATGAATTATCTCTCAATGCTTGAATTTGGTGAAATATTTTCCTTCATTTTATGCTTGTGATTTAATGTTTTATGCAGTCTGGTCCACCAATTTTTTAACAAGAATCGAATTAAACATAGGAACCGAACCATAATTCGGGTAACCGAAGAACCGAAATTTATGGGCCATTTTTGTATTTCGGTTAACCGAAATAACCGTAGTTAGGAACCGATAAAAGTTCGAGTTCGGTTATTACGGTTCTTCACTAAAAAATCCAGGAACCGAACCGTAAAAAAAAAAAAATTACCCTGCGGGTAGGCTAAAAAAAATCCAGGAACCGAAATATCCCAGCCCTAGGTTGGAGATCCTTCATACGAAAAGGGTTAGTGATTTTTGGGATTAAAGAAATAAAAGGATGATTTAAACGGTCTGGGAAAGGAGCGCCATTCAACAATATGCCAATGTTGTTGAAAGAACAACTCTAACATACCATCAAGACTTGGTGATTTAGTAGGGTGCATAGAAAAGAGAGCAGATCGTACCTCTTCACCAATGAATGGACATAAGAGCATCAGGTTATCCTCATCCGTCAAAATAGACGAGAGTCCTTGAGGAGCCATACTTGAGTGTATGTTTTGATCAGATTTAAATAGCTTCTCAAAATAGTCAACCGCCACCCTGGACATATTCTCTCTACTTCTCCATTTGCATACCATCCTCATCCACCAACCTCTTAATTTGATTTCTTTTCCTCCTACCATTTGCTTTTTTATGAAAATAAGCAGAGTTGCTATCTCCACAAGAAAGCTCATTAGCTTTTGCCCATTGAAAGCAAAGTAACTCCTCCTTCTCCATAAGCTCCCTTTCTTTCCTCTCCAACTCCCTCCTACGCCCAACCCAATCTCCCCTCATTCCCTGTTTTTGCATTCGGTGCAATTCATCCCTTATCTCCGTCAGTTGCAACAACACATTTCCAAACTCTTTTTTATTCCACTCCTTCCACTCTTCAGCACATCTCCCCAATTTTCCAACCACTCCTCCCATGTTGTTACTCTCACTCGAGTTTTTCCAACAATTGTTAATTAACACCTCACACCCCTCATGTTGGACCCACATTGCCTCATATATGAAAGGTCGAAGGCCTTTTCTATTTTCCTCCTCCCAATCCTCACACCTAAAAAACTCCACCATAATCAGAAGGTGATCCGACCCGGCCCTTTCTAAATGACAGACCATACCATTTGGGAACATCACCAACCACTTCTCATTTGCAAACCCCTTGTCAAGTCTTTCTTATAAAATCAGCTCCTTCGCTCCCATTATCCCGTGTAAATTTAGCTCCTTCCCATTTCATCTTATAGAGACCACAATCGTCCGCCTATCTTTTTTTTTTTTTTGAAATAAAAAGACGAGACTAAAATATTAATTAGTTAATAATAGGATAAAGTAATACCAACATGCTCACTCCCATAATAAAATATAAACAGCACAGCGACCGCCGGATAGGGTGTGCATACACGAAAGCACGCACTGGATAGATAGTCTGTATTTCTTATGTGTTTTTTGTTCAATTATTAGCTTAGCCATCGCTGACTTTCCATCCTACTACTCTGTTTGGCATCTCCTCCAAATTCCAATCCCAGAGATTAATATCAAACATACCAAAGTAGAGGAATTTTTTGTTGGGGCAGATGGAAATGAAGCTCCTCATCATCTTTCCCCTTCACCTAATCATATTGTTCATAGGTGCAGTTTCACCGGCCACTGCCCAGTTTGATATATGGGACACGTATTGTGACGACTCTTATGGAAACTACAACTCCAGCAGCACCTACAAATCTAATCTGGACGCGGTTCTCACCAAAATAACCACACTTGATGTCGGCTTCTACAACTTCTCCTCTGGGCAGGATCCCGATCGAGCCTACGGTTTTGCTATGTGCAGAGGAGACATCGGCGTTACCGAATGCCGCTCTTGCTTGAGTTTTCTCAAATCCAACCTCACCGGGTCGTGTCCAACCGAGATGGGGGCACAGGGAACGGCTGAAAAGTGCATGATCAAATACGACGCGACTCCAGGCATATTCGGAACATGGGACACCAGACCCTTGAGAAATTTATACACGGATGTTGGTGTTGGAGGTAACGTGGATCATTTTCAAGATGTTCTTGAGGAATTGCTTATGAGCCTTCCGAACAAGACTGCTGATGGAGATGCCAGGCTGAAATTTGCAACGGGAGAGGCGAATGTGAACGCCTCCCTCACCATTTTCAGTTTGATGCAGTGCACTCCTGACTTAATCCCCAGTGACTGCTTAGGATGCCTCTATTGGAATATGTATTACGTTTTGTACAACTCCAGGGGCCAGACAGGGGTCCGGGTTTTTACATCCAGCTGCTCTATCCGGTATGAATTGAACAAGTTTTATGAGGTGTCGTCTTCTGGATCAGGTAATTAAGCTGATGAAAGAGAAAGAGAGAGTTTGTGTGTATTAAGGAGATTGTAGCTAGCATTCTATTGAAGTGTTGTCTTTTTTTTTTTTTGCAGGGAAGGGAGTCAATCCGAAAATCGTCATCATCAGTGTTCTTGGTGTTTTGATTTTCTTAACTCTACTTTTGTTTGGTACATTAATTTGGCTTTTCCTAACACGAAGACAAAAGGAGAAGATGAGGAAAAAGGCTCTTCACTTAAAGGAGTACGAGATGGATTTCGAAACAATCAAACGTGCAACACGGAATTTCTCTACACGACTTGGAAGAAGTGGTAAATCTAGAGTTTACAAGGTATTATGTTTGATTTTAAACTTGTAACAACAACGGATGAATAATCAATCCATCAAGTCTTTGAACCTTGCTCTAATTGGCTGATACAGGGTAAATTGGACGGGAGTGAGATCGCGGTGAAGAGGATCACCGACACGAGCTTAGATGGCAATGCTTTTAGGAATTGGGTAATGAGAACTACCAAATTCCAGCACGGTAATCTTGCTGAGGTTCTTGGATTTTGCGTGCGAGGCCATGAGAGACTTATAATCTTTGAATATGTCTCCAGGGGAAGCCTTGAACAAATTTTGTTTGGTATGCTATGCATGTTTTGTGCAAGTTCACTTATATAACTTTAGCAACGAGTTGAACAAACTAATCCAAACGGAATTAAATTGTCTTGGGTCCAAGATCCTAAATATGAAAAACAGCGTGCTCAATTGGAATGGAAGAAGATCATTGAAGGCGTTGCTGATGGACTCTTGTACCTCCACGAAGATTACCGATACAAAATTTTGCATGGTGATCTGAAACCGGCTAATGTCCTTGTTGATAAAGACGGGACGCCCAAGATTACTGATATTGGCACAGCTAAGTTGTTTCAAGAGAGCAAAAACCAGACTCACGGAGTTACTCAAGGAGAAGCCACAGCGTTAATTATAGAGAATCCAGAAAAAGACACAGAGTAGGGCCACTCTATATTCAAATTTGTAGTACTAATAATATTCCCTTCATCCATAATGTTTGTCCACTTTCTTTTGTAAATTGTAAGGGCTAGCTAGACCTAACAGATTGTCAAACGTACTTGCGCAGTGCTCATATGGCCCCGGGGTATCTCCACGATGGCATAATCTCTGACAAGTCAGACGTCTACAGCTTTGGCGCTCTTGTTTTGGAGATTCTTACTGGTAGAAAGTTCATCCATGGTCAGGAAGGCCTGGTAACCTTGGTGAGTAAAATGGGCAGTTTCCAACTAGTTTAACTTGCTTTTCATGAAATTGAGGTAGATGTAAACATGGTGGCAAATCTTTTGCAGGCAAAGACAACATTGAACCATGGAAGAGTCTCGGAATTTATAGATCCAAAAATTAAATTTACAACCGAGTCGGCCAAAGAATGGATGGAGATAGCATTGTCATGTCTCCATGAGAATGCAAAAGAAAGGACTGAGATGTATTCCGTGGTTGAGAGGCTGAATAAGACTCATCAGCCATCTACGCCAGAATCCATTGAATTCACCAGCCCTCAACCTCTTCTCTCAAACAAATTTCCATCATCATCATCATAGGTCAATCACTGATCAATAATGATCCTTTATGTTAAATAACGCTCTCTGCATTCAAGTGCATTTCTGTTTCTCTGTTATGACATTACATGTTTGGTTGATTACCCTACCCACTATGTATTTGGTAAATTTGACTTTCGTTTGATTGCTGCATTCAATGCAAATAGGAGTTTAGCAACGGAATATTACAGTTGTTTCCGGTCCATAAAAATTTGGTTGCAATTTTTATTTCATTCATTCCTGCATGAGTCCTGGAATAACCAATGTTCGTCTAGGCTTCGAACGACCCAATGGTCTAACGGCACATCCAAGACCTCTCTTTCCACTGGATTTAAGGAGCTCTAAAAGTCGCCGGCATCAGCACTTAAGAAAGGAAAACCTAGCAAACGCTGCCAAAGCGGTTAGGTTTTTGTAGTCCCTTTCTCCAACGATGTCGATTTATTAAGGGCGCAAAAATGAGCTTGTCAAGATGGGCCAAGGAACGTGTCACCGGATTTGGGCCTAAGTGACATCGTGGCCTATGAGTCCAGTTCGATAAGCTTTATATTATATATTACATGTTACCTTATCTTTGTCTAAAGTTGTGATTAAATACGCTAACAATAACTCTCTACACAAACAAATTAAACCCCCACACCTGCAGGGATTTAGTTTTAGTGGAATGGGAAAAAAAAAAAAAAAAAAAAAAAAAAAAAAAAAACATCCCCATACCTTGCACGAATTTAGTTCTAGTGAAAAAAAAAACATCCCTACACCTTGCATGAATTTAGTTCTAGTGGAATTGGAAGAAAAAGAAAAAACTTCCCCCACACCTTGCAGAGAATTTAGTTCTCGAATAATTGAAAAAAAAAGTTGCATAGATAGAGTTGAAGAAATCTAGACTGTTAAATGAAAATTTAATTGTTGAGATTAATTTCTTCGCTCTATATTAACTTTTTTTTCTTTTTAATTTTTTCGATAGGTTCATGAATTTCTAATAGGGTTTTAGTAACTTCACACGTACAGTTTTTCACAAACTCAATGGGAACAAGACCAACCTTGCACGTTCTTCTCCCATCCCTCATCTCCCTCCCTCAATCGATAAGCATACATTTGTTGGACCACTAATGTTAAATATCATAATTGGTTACTTTGAGACATTGCAAAGGAATAAAACCTAGGGTGAAGATCGGGTGCAATGGACATTAATGGGAATGAATCTTGGGCGTTGGATGGAGATAAATGAAGGCATATGATTGTTTTATTTAAAAAAAGGAATGAAACGACATTGATGGATTTTTGGAGAATTATTTGCCTATTTTCATAGAAAACAAACACGAGAGACGTGTGCATGATGTGCATTAAAATTGATTTTTTGTGCATCAAAACTGCTTGTATGTGCATAAAAACTAGCCTAATCTGCATCAAAATATGTTTCTGCATCAAAATTAGTTGTATGTGCATCAAAACTAAATGTCGTATGTGTATTAAAACGAACTACATATTCATGAAAATTATTAAAAAGTGTATCTTATTTGTGTGTGCATCAAAATAGAGGTGGAATAACAAGAAGAAAATTTTCATCTTATAAGGGCGAGTCACATAAATGATGCATCGACATTGTGCTCGACAAGCGAAAGACATGCTTTTCGAAAAATGTAAAAAAATTTGAAATATGAATAATGGGAGGAAATCTTAGTGCAATTCATATTATCAAATATTTGATATAATGGGCTAATTAATTGGGTCAACTACAATAGCCCAATTAAGTGGGAAGAAGTGGTAGCCCAAACGAGATGAAGGTTAAAGCTGGTGAGCTATTTTTAGCCTTGTTATACCTACCAAATAGTTCTAACTAACCAAACTAATATGGTTGGTAAGTAAGTGGTCCATCCCACATGGACTTGGGTATTTGTATGTTTACTTGTGTGTTAAGTATGAGAAAGTAGAGGGGATTGTGAAAGTTATCTAACTTTAGTAATGAATACAAGTAAACAAAGCAAAACAATATGAAAGTTCGATGAAAATATGGGTGAGAATTATGTTTGTTTAACCAATATCGACTTTCAAACACAATTACCAATCATTGAAAAAACCCTAACTCTATTCCTCTTAAATAACTTATTCCGAAAATAATTACTGCAATTCCTTCAAACAAGTACTAATTAGATCAACCAGACTCTAAAACACTTCTTATCACTCAACCTAGAAATTGTCTAGATCAAATCAATAATAGCCATGAAAGTAAAGGAAAGCAATAAGAAAAAATGAATTTGAGAAACAGATATAAATCAATTGTAAATTAATCCTCTTTGCAATCAACTAGTTTAACTAGCCCTAGACAATTACAAGTGCTATGATGATCTATATGATTCAACTAGAAATCAACATATCTAGTAATAGAATGATTCAAGAAGATATTATATGAGCAAACTAACAAAACCCTAAAACTAATCTTTCAACATTCAAACACAAAGGATTAAAATTACTCAAGGGAAATTAAGAAGAAAAGTAAATCTCATAAGAATTCTTGAGTTTAAAGCTTCAATTAATTAATCAAACAAAGAAGGTTTTGTTCTCCATAGAAAGAAAAATATCCAACTAGAGTTCTTAGTCTTCCAAAAGTATGAGATTAATCCTTAAAATAAAGTTTTTATATCAAAGGAAACAACTTGGGACGCAAGCCTAAATACGAAACAAGACAATTTTGATTAGCTTATGGACGAATCCTCAAAGCGGAGTAAAGCGCAATTGGATTCGGGAAAGTGCGGGCATGTTCCCCAACCATGTTCTCCACTTTAGCCAAAGTACGGTTGGAGTCGGCATTATACTGTTGTGGTTTCCCTTCCTAGCCTACGTTTTTCCTCTAACGACACTTTTGGAGGCTATTTTGACCCTTTTTTACTGGAAATTTGAACTCTGATTAAAACATGAAATGTAGCTCGTCGAATTAGCTTTCCAGTGATACCAACTTGACCTCCATATGACCGACATAGCACTCCAACAAACTGTTGGATATCCTCATAAAAGACACTTGAACATCTTGGGCTTGATATGACCGACATAGCACTCCAACATACACGATAGAGACATTGAAACAACAACTCTAATGCAAGGCTCGGATTTGAGCGTTCTTTTTCAACAACCACTTGGGCTTGATACTCATTAAAAGTGGCTTGGATATCCTCATAAAAGACACTTGAACATCTTCAATCTTGAATCCTCCAACTAAAGATGACGTAGAACTTTATTCAGTCAATCCTTTCTCCTTAAAAAGACTTGAAAACACGCAAGCACAAGAGTAGACACCGAAATGCAAAAACTACAGCAACTACACAAAAAGCAAGAAACTATCTAAAATTTAAACGTAAATATGCCTTAAAAATAACACATAAATGCATGCTACCAAATTCTCCCATGCTTAAAATTAGCTTTCTTGTCCTCAAGAAAGAAATAGACTCAACACTCCACAGACAAGCAATTCATGTGTCCACTTCAATCAATGTTTATGCAAGAGATATAAGAAACATAATTCAGCAATCGACATCATAACATGTATTTTTGGTATTCAAAATGATCAAGTAAACACATCCATTCTAAACCTCACTAGGAACATGTCTTTTCACTCTCACTCATGTGTTTAAAGGATTAAGTGTTCCGCTCAAACTCAACTTTGAAAGTTAGCTACCATAGGCTTGCATCAGTGTTCTAATTCTCCACCGCTAGAGACTTTAGGAGGCGTTTGGGATAAAATCAGGTTTGGAATTGGAATGAGGTATGGGGTTGGGAAGGTATGGGGTTGGAATTTGATTCCTGAAAACATTTGTTTGGTTATAATTTTGGAATGAGACTCAAACCGATATCCAGTGTTTGGTATACTCAAATATGGAATCTAGAATGAAATAATAACCTTTTCCCTCTTTCTTTTCAACTTGAGAGGATTTGAATCAATTGCTAAACATAAAAAATACAGAGTATTAACCTATTCAACAACTCAGTAAAAAAAAATTACCTAATTAAACAATTGAGAATAATTTTAACAAAACAAAAGAATCGCATGAATTTATATAAACAAAATCTAACAATTTCTTGTTTTTTACGGAGTATTTGTTTTGAATGGTTGGAGATGAGTCTAACAATTTCTTAAGACTTATAAACAAGTTTCTCTAAAAAAAATTCATGAACTTCGAACAAGACTAATCAAAATTTGGATTGAAAAGTAGTTATACAATCTAGGTTAGGAGAGGCGATGTCAAAGAAAGAGAAATTCGAACAATAATTCAAACTACATGGAAGAAATTCGAACAATAATTCAGACAAGAATCCAAAATCTTACTTGGTAATTTTAAGTAGAAGTGGAAGCACTCGAACAATAGCGAGGCGATGTCAAACGAAAGAGAAGCAATAAACATGAAGAGCGGCTTAAGAATTAAGATGCTAGGTTTTTAATTTCATTCCCAATGGGAATGAAATCTCATACCCGAGGGAGGGGTAGAGTTTCAGAACCCCATACCTATCGGGTTTAGGGTATGGGTTTGAAAATAAAAAAATAATGTAACAAACACTAGGTATGGGGTTTCCATTCCCGAACCCCATACCTTCATTCTCGATACCTAGTAACCAACGCCCCCTTACATATAATAAAAATCATGAGTTCTTCTGAGGGTTGTAATGGGGCCAAGGTGATAAGAATTTGGTAGGAAATCATTTGGTCTGTGGTGCTAAATCCGGAAATTAATAGTTACTTAAATGTAATTTACACCAACCTTAAGCATTCCTTCCCAAACTTCTTCAACTCAACTCCATTCATCAAAATTCTTTTTTTCTTCCTTCACTTTTCCATCATTTTTCTCTTTCTTTTTTCTTCAACACTTTGCATTTTGCTTTAAAAACTTTTGAAGACTATAATTATTTATGCTCATCAAACTTTACACATTCTTTGTTCTGTCTTTTCACCCTCATTTTCCACTTTATTCATTCATCCACCAACTACATACAAATTTTCACATGCTTGGCTCACAACCACAAAACAAATCAAGTTATAATCCTAATTCCCAGATGGGTCAAGCGTATATAAGACCTGAGATTCATTTTATGAAGCTTCCGAAAAATAAGGCTCTTAAGGCTTAGAAAAGGGGCTTCAAAACAAGGAATCATATATATGGGTGATAAAGAAAATTAGGCTAATAAAAACAATGCCTCAATCATGTTAATATCACATGCAAAGGTGATAAATGTAGCCTCGAAAATATATCTGAACACAACTTCTAGAGGAACTCATCAAAGTGAGCATACACACAAAATGAAAAAAAAAACTTCTACAAGTATGGTCCTAGAAAAGAAAAAAATGATCTCACACGATTTAATTGTCTAGAACTTCTGTATCACTTAGATTTCATGGGCATACATGCTCAATCAATTTGTCTAACATGCTCTTAAAAGAATTAAACATCATCAAGCTTCAAACAATCCAAGCAAGTTAAGGGACAAAATCACCATCGAATATTTTCAAGGACAAGTGGCTTGTTTGCTATGGAAATATGATAAAACCTAAGAATGCATGATAGTTTTGGTATTCTGCAACTTATCTGATTTTTTAATGCAATAAAAATGAAAAATTTTAAACATGCTTTCTATCAATGCAATAAATTAAACTACATGCAATGCAATACTATACTATAGTAACATTTAAATGCCCACCTCCCCGGTGCTTAAACCATACATTGTTCCCAACTTATTAAATAAAAGATATGGAAAAGACCACTCACAACGTCAACTAGTCTTTTTGAGGAGGAGGTTGGGTTGCCACTCAAACGAACATAAAAACTCCTTGGTACCTACAGCTTAGTGTCCCAAAAGCATGAAAAAAAAAACAAAAACAAAACCTAACTAGAAAAATAAGAAAAGTACTACTAAAACTGGCCACTCACCTGGTTGGCCTCCCAAGAAGCGCTTTATTTAACGTCGATTGATCAACCCTTATCATGAAAGATTTGCCATCGTCAATGCCTTCAACAACCCGTCAAAATCCTATGAACACATCTCACAAAAACATAAGTAGCACAATGATAACGTGAAAGTGAATAATATACCATTCAAAAACCATTAAAACTTATCAAAAGTATGAGCAAAACTTTCAAGACAATGTATATGTGACACCTTTATACCCTATGACCTTTGCTTAGTAATAACTTATTTCTTATATAAACAGATAATTCACATATAGCAACTATCCATGGAAGCACAAAGTAGAAAGAAACAACCATAAAGGGTTGCACGCACACACATATAGGTAGTTACTTCTTATGCTAATACATCTATTACTCTAATTTCTATTACAACCCATATGTCTATGATGCAAAATGAGGAGGAGAAGGTTGCATTGAGCTTCAGTCGGCCGACCTGTATGAATGTGACCTCTAAAAGGACACACGTCAATAAGAACTAGCTGAACTTGAAAAATTGTTTTGCGATTTACGTGAGTCGCATACTCAGTGAATATAAACCATCATCAATTATTTCACACAGAGTCAAACATTTAGTCAATATACATATTCATACAAATTACATATGTCATACATGAATTTACTATGCAAATGCAAATGCTGATGTATCCGATTTAATATTTTGTGAACTGTTCAACCCTGAATCTGCCCCGAGTTTACTGTATATGGACTCTTATGGTCCTTGTAAGAATTATGACTCGTAGGTCCTGTATGATTTGTAGATCCTGTATGATCTGAAGATCCTATATGACCCGTAGGCCCTGTAAACAAATTCAGGGCAAGACAGTCACAGGTCCTTTTAAATCTCATTGCAAAATGCTATGCAATCAAGTGCATCCTATAATCATATATCATATGCCAGCTGCTAACATACTTTCTGTGCAAACAACTCTGGAAATTTCAGAGCTATCACATATAACACATATATCCATATAACGCATATTGGACATATCTCCATATATTCATATTTCACATATAGCACATAGGGTTGAATCTCTGGTCTATACTCACCTGTTTAGGACAGATATTATATCTCTCCCCCTTGTTCATGACCACGATCTATGATTGGTGCTCCTATATGTAACCCAATGCAAATTAGGTTATTTACTCTTACAAACTCTAAACCCAAATGCAATGAAATGCCAGAATGTTTTATAACTCCTTGTGCATAATTCCAAATCCTTTAAAACTTGACAACAATAAATTATTTATGTAGAAGAACATTTTTCTAGTTCAAACCTTTCTAAAAAACTTGATCAAAGGGCTCCCTAATATCCTTACAACACGAAACCCTAAAAATACTCTGAAATCTTTTACCGAATATAAATGCGATAGCGAAAATACCCTCTGAGAACTATAAATCGACGATTTTCTGAATCAAAAGCAACTGTAGATCTAGATCTGGAAAAATTAGGAAAATCCAGATAAACTATTAACTAATTAAAAACTTACCAAATCAAGCTTTACTTCGAGATTAAAACCCGATAGAAGAGATCTTGTACCAGATTCAACCAAAAATAATCGAAATCACTAAACTCAACTTTTTCACTTATTTTGATCTCGTTTCTCTCTCTTTTTTTTTTAAAGTTACGTAGCTTGGTGAAAGAACATACCTCACATATATATTTATAGTGAAACGTAGTCGGCTTATAAACCGAAGTCGGCAATTTTTTTTTCTAAAATTACGGTTTTCACCCTCAAATCTTCTTTACTATAAACTTTACCCTAAAATAATTATTAATTAACTTTTACTTAAAAACTTTTTAAATATACTAAATTTAATTAGAAAATAAATATTGCGTTTAAAAACTCACAATATATCATGTCGATATGCTATGCATATTCTTCTAATATTATATAAATGCAAAATGATGTATGCACTTTGGTCGGGGATGTTACAGTATATGATGAAATTAAACTAATTTAGCTCAAGTGGTGGCCTCTCAAAATACTTATTATATGGATCAAAGTACTCATCAACATTACAACTCTTACCAAAGCCATCTCAACTCAATACAACTATCATTGTGGACGATGATCTCGACCCTTAACGGAGAGGACGTAACGACTAGAATGAAATAGCTCAATAGACATTGATAAATAAGGAAGGAGAAGAGGATGAAGAGGACAATTAGGGTCAACATTTAATCATTACAAAGCTCTCTTGGCATTGTTAATCTCAAGCTTGGTCTTACTATTTCTTTAAATTGCTCAAAACTCGTTTAGTACAGATAAATCTTCATTTCTTTTATTTCATTCATTGCTTTATTTTGTACTTCATTTCATAAGAGTTAGGGTGCGTTTGGCATTATTTATTTGGAGTGCTTATCAGCACAAAAATGCTTATATGCAAAAATAAGCACATAAGCATTGCTGAATGCATATTTCTTACCGATTTTAAGAAACATGTAAGCACATGCTTATAAGCAAAAAAAAGTATCAACACCCCCCATTCTTATCGATTTAAGCATTCTTATCCCCCAAAAGTGTAAGCACGTGGGCCCCAGCAAAATACTCCCATATAAATACCCATTTTTGAAAATCTACCCTCACCACCTACCCCTCTCCTCTCTCTTCCGATTTCCTCATTGCTGACCTGCGCTCTGGACGAAGAAGGTCGGAGATGACGCACGCACGAACCACCACCCCTCGACGCAAGGCATGACCGGAGACGACATCGGAGCCGGCGCCGAGACCCACGACAGTAGATTCCAAAATTGTTCTGTTTGGATTTGTCCTTCTCCAATTGAATTTACCAAAATCGATCTAGACGGAACGACGACGCCGGCTTCATTCAACTGATAAACAACCCTAGCAAAGAACTAGAGAGAATCGGGAGACACCGACATATATCTCCTCTGCCTCTCGAAGAGAGAACCCGGACTGAACGACGAACTCGGGATACGTCGGCATATATCTTCTCTGTCTCTCAAAGTCAAATTCGTCTCCAAACTGATCGGATTGAATTTGTCCTTCTCAATTTTTACCAAAATGGAGAACGATGCCAACGTCGGACAGAACGACGGGCTTGGGAGAAAGAATCCAAGCGGAACGAAGGGCTCAGGATAAAGAATCCAGATGGAACAATGGCAATACGGATGGAACGATGGTCGGCATAAGTTCATTCAACTGATAAACAACCCTAAGAAGGAACCAGAGAGAGATTAACAACGGACGACGAACTAGGGATTCAGGGCGGACGATGTCGCCGACATATATCTTCACTGCCTCGTTCAAAGTCCACAAATGAACCTAAAAAAAGGATTTAAATATTTTATTAAAAAATGGTTTTATAAGGGTATTTTAGTCATTTCCTTAGTTACCTTTTAAAAATTAACAAACACTCCAACCGAACACCACTTGCTTACAGAAATAAGTTCTTACTTATCAGCACAATCCACTTTAAGTAACTTATCAACACAATTTACTTATACGTAACTTATCAACAAAGTTTACCCGAACGCACCCTTATTATATCTATGTAACATATTACATTACTTCCTATCCAATAAACTCGTACTTAATCTTCATATCCGTTGTGAGCGGATAAAATAATAGTAATTACCTATTTAAGTTATTTTTTGGGAAAAATGTATTTTTATTTATTTTTCTATCCTTTTCTTTAATTAAGGTTCTTATTATTGTAAGATTTTATCTTCTTTATTTTGGTAATTAAATCGCTATAAAATGGAAGATTCTATCTTAATTAGTTGAAAGATAGAATATACGCGTGGATTTTGGGAGCAAGATATCGCTTGCTTGGGTGACAAGGCATCTCGGCCGGTCCTGGGGAGGATTTTTGGGCCCTCTACGGGCCCCCTACTCCATTTCTTCCATTATAAATGCATGTCTTCACCATGTACTACAAGCATATATTCAGAGGCTCAAAACATATACCGTCCCTTGTACTTGTGCAAATTTTTCATATAGACACCCCACCTTTAGTTTGGACCAATTGAGCACTTAAATGTAATAATTTGGACCTATTAAGCACCTGACCGCTGATGTGGCGATACGCGTGTAATTAACGTATTAACGTGCGAGTGAAATGTTGTAATCTCATAATAGCAAGCTGACATGGCATTAAATAGACCCCATTAATTAACTTAATATCAAAAAAAAAGGAAAAAAGAAAACCCTATTTTTATTTCCTCTCTCCCGCCGCTCCAATTTCTCCGGTCTTCTCTGCGTTCTGCATCTGAACTCCCTTTGAAGGGGATGAGCATGAAAAAATAACAAACAGTTTTGAACTCTCTTTGATGGTCTCAAATGTGTGGGGGAGAGATGAGCCCGAAAAAATCAATCGACTCTTCTTCTTGTTCATCCTCAAGATCGAAATTTGAGTTTCGGATGTGAACTCCCTTTGAAGGGGATTTTTCTTCTTCCTCTGGTGCGATTTTCCAATGTTGATTGAAACTACCCCTATACCAAAAAACCAGAAGTCTGACCAGAACATGTGCGATTTTCCCATGTGCGATTTTCCCGTGCTTTCCGGCTAGATCCGAAAATTCCATGCCGCAAATCTGGATACGAACAACGGTGAGCCTTTTAGAAGAGAGTGGCGGTGGGGCCGTTTTGACGAGAGCGACAGTGGTGATTATTTTCCACATAGTGATTTGATGGGTTTTGGATCAACACGTTTCTCTAAAAAGACCCAAAATTAATTGTTGAAGATCGATTAGGCTAAGAGCCCAGATCTGAATTTTTTTTTTTGCCTTTAGTGTTGGACGTCAGTTTGGGGTTTAGTGTTGGGCATTCATTCACTTCAGGAGCAACTTCTCTTTTCTTTCTTGTAATCTTTTTTATTTTTTATTTTAATTTATTAAAATAATAAGAGGTATTGACATATGGCATCTACATGGCATGATATGTCATATAATTTTGACAAGTCAGCGTGAGTGTTAAGTTTAAGTGCTCAACAGGTCTAAACCAAAGGTGGGGTGTCTATATGACAAATTTGCACAAGTACAGGGGGCCCTATATGTTTTGAGCCTATATTCAGAACTCACTGAACTCGCTCGCAAGTCTTACCTTTTTATCTCAACGTTCAATTGACAAACAACTCTTTTGACTTAGGCATCGAATGTAGATTAGGGGGACCCCGCCCCTTGTGTCCATTGTTTTTCAGGTTCTAGGTTGATGAAGAAGTTTGGAATGAAAGACGAAATGGCGAATCAAGAGGAGCATTCATTAGGGCATAAAAGGCGAATTTTTTGTACACTAATAGTTCATGTCGTCTCTGGAAAACGAGCAATAAATCCAAGCAATTACGGTGCTAAAATCGATCTATGAAGACCATGGGGCGACCTTTCTTGGTCACGATGAAACCGCGCAAATCGAAATCGCACGCGGTCTTGTCAACGACCGAAACCGCGATAGCAGCTAGAAAACTGCAATTGTGGTTCGCAAAGTGTTCACGTGAACTCTGATATTTGCTCAAAGGATCAGGCTCTCGGTTGAAACCGCGACCCAAAAAAACACGATCGCAACCTGATGTCATCTAGTTTTGCATGGTTTTTCATAAGCATTTGGGATTAGATTTCATCCTTTTCTAGCTTAGGTTTTGCATTTTGTGTTGGTTTCTAGCATTATTCGTAGTATGGATGTCTACACAAGCTTTGTTTGCATTTTCAGGTTTTTGGAGGTGTTTTCGGGTCTTAAATATGGCTAAGGAGCCTAATGATATTAGAAGAGTCAAATTGAGGTGAAACAAGCCTTTGAAGATGCTCATGGGACGAGAATATAAGGTTAAAGAGGTGCCAGAGACGAGCCAACAAGCCAGAGACGAGAAAAAGAGGAGAAATTTGGGTAAGTCATGGTCTCGGTCGAGACGGTGCTCGTCTCGGTTGAGACGGCGGACAGGCAGCCGCGAGTTACTTCTTTTCTTGCGCGAGGAGCCATCTTTTATGTTATATTTTTTGATATTTTTAGGCTTAATATAAATACTTTTTAGATAACTCTTTTAGAGGGGGACTGAGATGCATTATTACTATTTCTAATTTCAAGTAGAGAGAAGAGAGATTTTCTAGGGTTTGAGTTTTACGCTATTTCAAGTTGGGATTTTTGCACTTTGGATCTAATTGTTCTTTCAATTGAATTTCTAGTAAGTTTCTCTTTCAATTATTGTTCTTATTTTATTCCATGTTCGATTTAATTGCTTTGATCATGAATTTAATTATGCTAGGCTAAACTCTATAGTTCTAGGGTTTGGTTGATCCTAACGATGTGAAGCGGATTAGATTCAATACCTTTTGCTTGAATTGAGTTGGAAACTAATATGATTTGATTCTAGGGGCTTAATCTAATAGGTTTAAACTTGTTAGAGTCTTGTTTAGGTTGCGCATCGAGAGGTGGTAGTCTAAGTAAGTAAACAAAATAGAGAGAATACATCGAGAGGTGGTTTTATCTATTTGGAAAAACTAGAATTGAACTTGAGGAATAGTTTCTCATGTCGTTAATTGTCATAAAACTTCTAGGTGTTTGAGTCAAGTTTGATGCATCATGAGAGTGGGGCAAGTTCGGTTTACCATCTAGATTTCTAAGTGCTTAAAGGGTTTCTATCGGTTTCGTTTCGTCACGAGAGTGGGTTCTTAATTTGATAGAAGTACATTAAGTTAAACTTTGAGAAAAGTTAATTTATGACATTAGACAATAACCTTCATAACAGAATATCCAACTCATTTTAGGTAGAAGTGAGATTCGAACTCCGTGGATCAAAGTTGTGGTGATTCCTTGCCTTGGAACTTTACTTTCTCATATACTTTTTATTCTTATTATTTACTTGTTTTATTTGTTTTTCATAGTTAGAATTATACCAAAAATCATTATATTTGGCTTAGGAACTTGTTTCTAGAATTAGCTAAAACAGAAATAATCCCCGTGATTCGATCCTGATCTACTACTACAATAGATCTCGTATTCTTGCGAGTGTGTGGGAAACCATCACAACACAACCCACATGTCGTAGGATCGGATCGAGCCCTAGCGCACGTCGAGAAAGGCGCCTTGCTCGAAGACGATCACACCCTTGAACTGACCTCACCCGTAAGTGCGGCCACTCTTCACGCAAGTCAACAAAGGTCCAATCAAATGACGGTATCGATGGTCGTAACACTACATGATCTGAATCTGATGGGTTCATCCATATCTGGGAGTCAGCAATGTGCGTCGCTGAATTCAAAAACAATTGAAACCTACAAAGACATGGGCAATCGCACAAGCAGGGAAAGATGTCGCGATTGTGACCAAGCGCAACTTTGCATCTCGAAACTCGAGTCGTCCCAAACCCGAGAGCGGAATTTCTATTCCACTAGCACGTAGTATGAATATGGCCAACCGAGCCACGCCGGGTCCGATCCCGCACATGGTGGCGCTCGTACATCTTTAACATTTGGGCCGAATGACGATAATGAGGCATCGTACACCGCCGAGAATGAAGATGAGGCTGCACTTACACACGCCCTATCCTCCAACTTGAGAGAAAATAAGCGAATTCAGAGTGAGCACACCCAAGTAGAGTCCCGCCTTGACCAAGCCTTGGATGAAATCGCTAAGCTGAAGTATTCCTTGCACAAGGTTAAAGGTAAACACCTCGTCAATGAATCGGTGGTCGAAATGACTAATTGACGACTCATTAGCGTTATCCAACTTGCCAATAACCGTCGTAGTCCCTAACTGATGAGCACTAATGAAGAACCCAAAGGGATGCAAGTCAACTACGAGAGCGATTGTAGAGCACCTATGGGTCGAAGAAGGGCAAGCGATGCGAATCGACCCCGCACAAGAAGTACCGAGTCCCGAACCATCCCCAATCTAGCAACTCGACCTCGGATGACTCAGAGGATTCTTGTGATCATGGATACCGTCGTGGTTGCAAGTCCTAGTAGCGGTCGCGACAAACATGGAGGCGATAGCGGTAGCCCAAGCGGTGATCGCAACCAAAGCAATATGCAAAGAAGATCGCTATGACCCATCTACAAATCCGGAGACAAAGGTAATGAGAACAAACAACGGTGCGGTCGATGTATAAGCGAACGCGATGAGAGGTGTGAAGGAGATAATCGATCCCAAAGACATACCGAAGGGAGATTGCTTGATCTATTGAGAGCGCAAGGTGGATCCTTTCAATCGGCTCAAGATCAATCCGAACACAAGCTGGCTATGGTGACATCGACACCATTCCATATATGCATCCAGCGCGCCAAGCCTCCGACAAAATTCTCACCACCATCATTCGCTCTATATGATGGGCATTTAGACCCCGTGAATGACATAGCCGCTTTCTCGCATAAAAAGGCGTTATGGGTGTCCGACGATGCAACCATGTGCAAGATTCCCCCCCCCCCCCCCGGGGGGGAGCCTCAACAAGGGCGTGGTAAAGTGGTTCCAAAGTTTGAGACCTAGATCGATACGATCATGGAATCAAATTGCAACTGAGTTTGTGAGGCATTACATAGCTAATAGTCGGGATGCGGTGTCTTTGGACACACTATTCGGTCTTAGAAAAGAGAATAGCGAAAGTTTCCACCACATCACCAATCCTTTCATAGAGCGCTATGCCGAGATCAATGAGTGCAATTAGAAGACTGCAATCACTGCCTTTAAGAGGACCATTCCGTTTGAGAGCAAACTAAGGAAAGATTGACACTTCATCTCCCTTCCACCATTGTCAAACTTCAAGAACGCATCCATCAATATGTGCGTTTGGAAGAGGCAAACTACAAACCGAAACGGAGATCACCCACTCCACCTCGAAAATCACATTGTTTATCTTGTGGGAACTTCGGGCGAAAAACGCACCCATCGAGAGAGAAAACCAAAGCCGTCTACACGGCCTTCAACATCCCAATCTATAGGATCCTACCTCACATCAAGGATGAGAGGGTAGGGTTGTAAATGAACAGAGCTGTTCGTGATAAATTCGGTGTTCGACTCGGTTAAATCTTGTTGGTGTTCGGCTCGGTTTATAAATGAACCGAGCTTGAGACAATTTTAAGGCTCGAAGGATAAATGAACCGATCTTGAACACAAGATATCTCGGCTCGTTTTCTCATTAGCAAACTCGATTGTATGCTCATGACAAGCTTTATTATACACTCATAAAAAACTAGATTATACAATCATGACTAAGCTATACTATATATATATATATATTATATACAATATATAGTTTATGTAAAATTACATAGTTTTGATGGTGTTTCTCAAACCACGTAGTATAAATTTTAGTTTCATTTTGTTGTATAATTGATCAAGTAAACGAGTTGTTCACTGATTTGTCTCTCAAAGAAAATAAATGAGAGGTTCGTGACCAAGCTCGAGCTTGATGAACATTTAAATGAACCAAGCTCAAACAAGATTTTAAGCTCGAACCAAGCTCGCGTTCGAACTCGAGCTCATCTATTTTTAACTGAGTCGAGCATGAGCAACCCAAAGCTCGACTAGACTCGGTTTGATTACAATCTACTTCTGTTATGAGTGCCTTGAAGATGATGGACGAAGCCAAAAATATTGCATGTACTATAGAATGCGGGGGCATATGACTGAGGATTACGAATCCTATAAGAAGTTACTAGAAGAATGAGTTCAAGATGGGTGTGAGCGGGTAAAACAAACATAATTACCATATTTATCTTCGCTATTAAAAAGGTATTTCTTAAATTACTGCGCAATTATTTTCGTTATTTTCCATATTATTAAATATATGGCGGTTATGCAACTTAATGGAAGATCTATCGTGCAAATATGATAAGATTAAACCAGGAGAAGGTGGGAATATTCCTAGCTTGGGCTTTAAGCAACCCTAGGAAATAGTTAAATAAGGCACCCTGATCTCCTTTTTCCATTATAAATACACGCCCTAGGCGTGTAGGGAGAGACACATGTGCACATCTGCATATTCAAAAACTCTGGATAGGCTAATATTCGCTTCGCTCGACTGACAATGGATTCACCGCTCTCTTGTTGTACCTCGTCGCTCAAAACGCCAATTGCTCTTCTAACTTAGGCATCGTGTTGGTGATTTGTGTCAAGTCATCAAATCCCTATAAGAGCATGTTGAGGTTTAACGAGTCATATTGGTAATGTCGATTGTAGAATTGACTTATATGATTTTCCATGATTTAATTAGAGAGTTGTCATAAGATCCAAAAGTAGATTGCTGACCAACACCGAGGCATAGAACCTCGTGTGCTTCGGCCTAAGGTAAGGGCGAGCCTTGGCGTAGGTGTGGCTCGGAGTCGGCGCGGTGCAACGGTACCGTGCTAGGGCGTGGCGCGGCGAGGACTCGGTCTTGAGGATTCGAGGCTCGGTTGGTGGGGCGCGCCTAGTGGTTGAACTTGAGGTTCAAGTCACGGCCTGTAGAGGCACGCCTAGGGTGGTGCAATGGCACGGAAGGCTGTGGAGTGGCTAGCGACGCGCATACAAGGCTGCGGTGGAGCTTGCGGCGCGCCTAGGGCATTAGCCCATGGCGACGAGCACTAGATGTGAGGCTAAGGTAAGTATTTGAGCTTTGTAATTGAGTCTTAAGGCTTTGTGCATATTCTAATGAAGTTAGGAAGCTTAACTTTATCTTGGTAGATGCTTTAAGCAAGAACCAAAGCTTAAGTTTAGCTTGGCACATGGCCATGAATGCTAGAAAGAAGTTTAGAAGCTTCATATTAGTTTAGAGTAAGCTCTAGGAGCTTGAACAAGCTCAAAGACTCATTGTACAAGCTTTATAAGAAGCTCATGTAGCTAGGCATTAGCTCATGGAATCTCAATCTAGCTCACACTACCTCAAGTTAGCTCAACGAGCTAGAAAGTCAGCTCAACTAGCTCAAACGCAGCTCAAGCCAGCTCAACTAGCTAGATGGTAGCTCATAAAGCTAAGGGGTAGTGACACTACCTAGGTGACCTATCTAGGTACCTAACTATGCTAGCTAGGTGGTGGGCTAGTTGGGCCGGCCAATGGGGCGCGCCTATGGGCTGTTGGGCCGCTAGTATGCATGCATGGCATGGGCCTTGTGCCATGCGTGTTGGGCTGTTTGCTTGGGCTTTTGGATAGGTTTTTGGGGCTTCCTTTTTGGGCCATTATAGGCTGGAATTAATATCCAAATGGAGTCCATAGGGGGATGAACTTGGACGCCCAAATGATGACAAGGAGAGAGGGAAGGAAGTTACAACAAACTCCCTAAAATCACTCTCATCCACTCATTCTTGTAACCGTTTTGTAACCGCCGGTCTTGGCAGTTTGTGGACAGTTTGTGGACGCCTATATAAGGGAAAAAGTCGGCCATTTTGATGGTAAGAAAGATATAAGAAAATCACTCCATTGTCCTACACAAAATCGGTGAGGAAAACACAAGTAGTCAAGTTAGACTAGGCGGTGTTTTGAGTGGAATTTCACGAGTGTTTCAAGCACGAACGTGGGCATCATGGATGGATCTTCAAGCATGAAGAAAGAACCTCAAGAGATGTTGGAAGGGCAGAATGTTCGAGTAAAGGACGAACCCCAAACATCTATGGAAGATGACTTCGTTCAAGTCAAGATCGAAGAAGAATCATGGGACTCGAATAAGGTACGCTTGTTCTCAATGGTTGTGTTTTGCCAACACTTCTATTGGTTCATTTGTTACGTTTTATCTCACAAGGGTATTGCAAAACCCTTGGCATGTAATAGGGGCAATATAAGTTGAAGGAAAGATCGATTTAATCGTTCGACTTGTAGCCATTATCCAAGTCGATTAACTTAATGTAAATAAGGGGTCGATGGTGATTGCCTTTAGGGCCTACACCCACGAGACTACTCTTCAATGAGTCTACTCGTAAATGCCTTGATTATCCTATGGATCTACAAGGGTCGACCTTCCTTCAACTTAAACAATATGAACATGATGGTTTGATTGCATGCATACCCTATACTAAATTATCCAACACATCGAAGGTGGATTAGGGGGTCCCCGCCCCCTGTGTCCATTGTTTTGCAGGTTTTAGGTCAAGAGATTGAAGGCAGAGCGGAAGAGGAGGAGTTCCTAATTAGTGCATTGAAAACGGATTGAAGACGAAGTTTTTGTGTACTAACAATTGGCGTCGTATGAGGGAACGAAGATTAAATCCATGAGTAATCGCTCTTAGAAGAAAAAGAATCGATTTTTTGAAGCTCTGGAGCGATCGTGCAGCCTCAGCGAGCGAACCGCGGTCGCGGAACAGCACACCGCGACCGCGGCCACCAAAACCGCGATCGCGGTCTATGGCCGTGACCACGGCCCACCGTAGTACGCCTCCGGCAATTTACACACTCCAAATTTTCGACCGAAGTGCCCCCCCGGAAATATGTGACTCCGGAAATTTTTGTTTTTTGGGTTTTTCTAGCCTAGGGGCGTCCCAAAATTCAACAAAACAGACCCGCTTTGGGATTTGTTTGAACCCTAAGCAAAAACATGATCAAATCATCACAACCAGTGTCGATCGTATTGCGTGCTGCGAAATCGAGTACACTGGGGGGAAGAGGGCAACCTTGTTAGCCCGTTGTCAAATTCAATCCCGCCAAAGGTTGGTAGTCGACCACCAATTGACGGATTAGACTTCGGGTGTGTGCCCGGAAGTCCAAAGTTAAAAACTTGATTGTGAATCAACGTTCAACCACTATCAAAGAGACGAAAAGCAATATTGGGAAAGGAGTACTCTATCCACGCAATTATGGAGTTGGAATCGATCCCTAAAAATTAAGAAGTCGTTTTTTGAAACCCTAGGGCACCGTCACAAAGAAAATCACGAGAGGCACGCCCAATGAGTAAAACCGCGACCACGGTTAGGGGTGTTCATAATCGGATATTCGATCCGATCCGGCTAATCGGATCGGATATCCGCAATAAAATTTTCTCTAAAACTATATCCGTATCCGATCCGGGTATACCCGGATATCCGATCCGTATAGCTCGGATCGGATCGGATATTTGTGGCGGATATCCGAATATCCGAATATTCATATTTTTTGTATTTAAGTTCCAAATAATTTATTCAGTCGGTAAATTTCACTCAAAAATCATGATCCAAATAATCATCCGCATAAAAGAAAGAAAACAATAATTTAAAATAAAATAAAATTGGGGTGTTAAATATAGATTTAGGTTTTATTTAACGTTAATTTTATTTGTGGGGTGAAATATATTAAAAATAATTAAAAAAACAAACAAAAAAGGGGTAGTACTAGGAAGTCGAAACACCTAAAACTACTTGGACTATTAAATTTTTTGTTATTGCACATAATATATATGTATAGTATTATACCCTCGGATATCCGGGGGTTTGACGACCCGATCCGTATCCGATCCGGTGATCCGGCTAATTTTCTCGGATCGGATCGGATTCAGATAATTTTCCAACGGATTCGGATTTTCGCGGATCGGATCGTCGGATCACCGGATCGGATTGACCGGATCGGATATTTTTGAACACCCCTAACCACGGTACTATAGACCGCGACCGCAGATCGGCGATTGAAGTCGTAGTTTCCGAAAATCGCTCGGAAAATAAACCCTAATTGAAATTAATCAATCTAAATTCTGATATTCGCTTGGAAGGTCAAACCTTTGTGCCCGGAAACGACTTGAACTGAGTCAGGTTTGACCAAGTCATTTCAGTCAGGACAAAAGAAGGGTCAGATAGTTTGCTATAATTGTGGGGAACTAGGTCATGTGAACAGGAATTGTTCTAAGCCCAAAAAGAAATGTTTTCAATTTGGAATTGAAGGGCATGTGAAGAAGTATTGCTCACAGAACAAAGATGGTTCAGCACAGTCATGTTAAACCTATGTTGCTCAGAATAGCCGTGTTCCGATTGAAGCTGCCAAATCAGCCTCTGTTCAATCTACTGCTCAGAATAAGGGAAAATCGGCAATGACATCAACAAAGCAAGGTCAGCGTCTCTATCAGATGAGGCGTAGTGATGAACTAGAAGCTCCTGTATGTCAAGGTATTTTATATGTTCAATCAACTGCTGTTTTCTTGTTGTTTGATTCTGGAGCAACACATTCTTTCATATCTGAGAACTGTGTAGAGCAATTAGGACTAAAATGCACTGATTCATGTGAACCTTTTGTGGTAAACCTACCAAACAAAGAAAAAATCGTAGGAACCAAACAACTTAATAACTTTCCCATTAGCATTCAAGGTCGGAAGTTTAAAGCCAACCTTATATGCATTCCAATGTCTCCTTACGACATCATCTTAGGCATGGATTGGTTATTACAACATGGAGCTATAATAGTCTTTAGTTCCCGAACGGTAACCATCCAGGAAGAAGGAAAATATGTGTGTCGTTTCAAAGGAAAAGGTGATGCAGAAAATGGGAAGCTGATCAGTTCTATAAAGGCTGCTAAACTGCTACGTCAAGGATGTTTTGGCTATCTGTGTTTTCTTGAAGAGTCTGATGAAAAGAAGGTAGATATTGAAGGAATTCCTGTGGTTAGAGAATTTAATGATATCTTTCCCGAGGAACTCCCAGGTTTACCTCCAAAGCGTATTGTTGAATTTACAATTATGCTGGAACCTGGAATGGCACCAATTTCTAAAGCACCTTATAGAATGGCTCCTATTGAGATGAAGGAATTGAAGAAACAACTCGATGAGTTGTTGGAAAAGGGATATATAAGACCGAGTGCTTCACCTTGGGGTGCTCCGGTACTTTTTGTAAAGAAGAAGGATGGAACCTTCCGGTTATGTATTGATTACCGTGAGCTGAATAAGGTCACCATTAAGAATAAGTATCCCTTACCAAGGATTGATGATTTGTTAGACCAGCTAAGGGGTGCAAAGATCTTCTCTAAGATTGATTTAAGGTCAGGATACCATCAGCTCAGAGTATGTGAGGAAGATATTCCAAAAACAGCTTTTCGAACTCGTTATGGTCATTATGAGTTCTTGGTAATGCCTTTTGGATTGACAAATGCACCTGCAGTTTTCATGGATTTAATGCATAGATGTTTTCATGAATATCTCGACAAGTTTGTAGTGGTATTCATTGATGACATTTTGATCTACTCAAGAGATAAAGTTGAGTATGAAGAGCATCTTCGGATAATTTTTGAAGTACTTAGGCATCATGAACTTTATGCTAAGTTGTCTAAGTGTGCTTTCTGCTTAAAGGAAGTGGCCTTCTTGGGACATATTATCAATCAAGATGGAGTAATGGTAGATCCTCAAAAGGTTAAGGCAGTCGCTGAATGGAAACAACCTCAGAATGTTAAAGAGGTAAGAAGTTTCTTAGGACTTGCCGGGTATTATCGATTTTGACTCTGCCAGATGGGAATGAAGGGTATGTAGTCTACAGTGATGCTTCTAAACAAGGGTTGGGTTGTGTGTTAATGCAGCATGGAAAGGTTATTGCATATGCATCTCGACAACTTAAGGTTTATGAGGTGAATTATCCGACTCATGATTTAGAACTTGCTGATGTGGTCTTTGCTTTGAAAATTGGAAGCATTATCTCTATGGTGTCAAGTGCCAAATCTTTTCCGACCACAAGAGTTTAAAATATGTGTTTACTCAAAAGGAGTTGAATATGAGACAGAGAAGATGGTTGGAATTGTTGAAAGATTATGATATTGAATTGCTATATCATCCAGGTAAAGCCAATGTGGTGGCAGATGCTTTAAGTAGGAAAACTGCTCAAGAAACTATAGTAGCAATGTTGACAGTTCAACCAAGGCTACAACAGGAATTGATTCAAACAGAAACTGAAATTTGGTTTGAAAGGCAAAAAGGTTGTTTGATTACCTTAGAAATTCAAACTACTCTGCTAGATCAAATCAGGGAGAAACAAGCAGAAGATGTTGTTTTGATTAAGATTAGCGGAGAAGTGCAAGAAGGCAAAGCACCGAGATTTCTTATTCAGGATGATGGATCTCTGTGGTTTCGGGATAGGATCTGTGTACCTGCAATTGAAGACTTAAGGAAGATGATTTTGAGGGAAGCTCATTCCTCTGCATATTCCATTCACCCAGGTTCTAGCAAGATGTTCAAAGATCTACGCCGAAATTTCTGGTGGCCCAATATGAAAAATGATGTGGCAGAATTTGTGGCTAGATGCTTAGTATGCCAAAAAGTGAAGATTGAACATAGAAGACCAAGAGGAATATTACAACCACTTCCAATACCCGAGTGGAAATGGGAAGACATTGCTATGGACTTCGTCACAGGATGCTATCTGGGTTATTATTGATCGACTCACAAAGAGTGCACATTTCATAGCAAGCAAGATATCATGGGAAATCCAAAAGTTGGCCAAAGTCTTTATTCATGAAATTGTTCGTCTTCATGGTACTCCTAAAACTATAATCTCTGACCAAGATGGAAGGTTTATGTCAAGATTATGGAAGAATTTGCATAAGGCTTTGGGAACTGAATTGTGTTTCAGCACTGCTTTCCATCCTCAAACTGACGAGCAATTTGAGAGAACAATTCAAACTCTTGAGGATATGCTTCGTGCTTGTGTACTTGATCGAACAACCAGTTGGGATACCAGTTTAAGCTTGATAGAATTCACTTATAATAATAGCTGGCATTCTATGATTAAGATGGCACCTTTTGAGGCTCTTTATGGTCGTAAGTGTCGATCCCCGATATGTTGGGATGAAGGTGCTGATAAGATTCTTCTCGGACCCGAGTTGATTGAGAAGACTACAACTGATATAGCTTTGATCAGGCAGAGAATGTTAACAGCTCAGAGTCATCAAAAGTCTTATGCTGACTTGAAAAGAAGAGATATTGAGTTTGCAATTGGTGACAAAGTTTTTGTGAGAGTATCACCATCTAAAGGGGTATTTCGTTTTGGTAAATGAGGTAAGCTCAATCCTCGATACGTTGGACCCTTTGAGATTTTAGAAAGGGTAGGTAAGTTAGCTTATCGACTTGCCTTACCTCCGGCAACACACCCCGTACATGATGTTTTTCATGTGTCCTTGTTAAGACAATATGTGCCGGATGAATCTCATGTCCTTAGTTATGATGATATTGAAGTTCAACCAAATGGTACTTATGAGGAGAAACCAATCAAAATCCTAGAACGTCGTGTGAAGATGCTTCGTAGCAAGGAAATACCTTTGGTAAGAATTTTGTGGTCTAAGAATGGTGGAGAGGGGACAACTTGGGAAACATGGGAAACAGAGCAAGAAATGTTAAGTCGTTATCCTGAGTTGATATCCACCTAGTGTGAATCTTTAAGGGGGTAGTACCAACTTTGCAGTCTTGTTCATGTAATTGTGTACATCGTCATCTTTTGTCTCTTGTAACTTGACTTTTCTGGTATCGTGGTCGAAACCATTTTTAAGGGGGTACTAATGTAATAACTGCGGTTTTTAAGGATATTTTGAATTTTTCTCGGATATCCTTTTAACCTTTTTTCCGTTTTAACGCTTAATCCAATATTTTTGGTTGGAATTTAAATCCTAGAAAATTCTTGGTGATATCCTAAAATCATAATAAAATGATTTTATGGAACGATGTGAATTTTAGGATTTTTCGGTGGAAAAAGAATATTTATTGGATAAGCTGTCTTTTTAATTATGTACCGGAAGGAATTTAAAATACGAAACGGAAGTCTTAAAAATTGAAGGTAGCAAGATAAAATCATGGAAAATTGGTTTTATTGGTCTACATAATTTACGGGACGTTTTTCGTTTAGTGAGTTTTTCCACCCGAGGTACATAATTTTACCGCTTTAACGCGAGTCCCGTTCCGGGACGGGAAATTTCATTTAACCGCCTTTCTTGCTTAACAACTAAGGGTTGGGGGATAGATTCATTTAAGAGATATATCTTACTTTGCTAGTCAAAGTCTATCTTGTTGGCTTTTGAAAACCAAAACCGAGAGCGAAGTCGGGAGCGCAACTCATCACGCCGACCACCATCTTCACCACCTTCTCCCTCACCTCCTCCTCCTCACCTCCACCCTTACCTTCTTCTTCCTCCTTATTACAAGCTGGTTGCTGCTGCTGTAAAAGCGGGACGGGACGACGACGTCGGATTCGGGAGTAAGGACTTCGAACCTTCAACGCCGGCCAACCTTTTCGACCACGTCGCGCGATGTCACCGGCGAACAGTAGCTCTCCGACCACCACCCACCACCAGGGGCTGCCACCGGGCATCACCCCTCCACCCTCGGGCCCTTGGGTCGAGCCTCCATTGAGCTGAACGAGCTAGAAGTTCAAGTGAAGGTATTAACGCTCGAAATTAATTAGCGGGGTGGTTACGGAGCCACCGTAAGGACCTTTCGGTTCCGCTTTGCTAATTAAATTTATGGTTTTTATAATCTTGACTTTGATACGGTTCCACAGGTTCAAACCGCTCGAGAAACGGAGGTCTGGATCGTTACATATAGCGAAGACAAGTTTGGACATCGATTGGCAGGTAAAGGACTTCGGATAATTACTCAGGATTCGTTGTTAATCCGTTTGATCCGAGATTTGGTAACCTTTAAGAACTGTTACTAATGAACAATTTTTATTTAGAAAACTGTTTCAAAAGTGAAGCGGATAGTTAGTTATAATTCCGCCAAGATGCCTCCTTAAAGCATGAAAACTAAGGATTTATATATATATATATATATATATATCGATATTTGGAAATCAAATCGTTTATCGATTAGAAAGTGGTAGGAGTTGAGAATACAACTAAAAAGTGTATCCATGAGCTCGTTGTTGATTCTATTGTTATAATTAGCAGAAGGAAGATAAAGATTTCTGTTGGAATCGCTGAAAGCGTTGAGCACGGCTTATAAGGCAAGTGGACGGTTCGCTCTTGAATTAATATTATTAAATGAGGAATTGAATCCCATTTAATATTTGTGTTGGGAACAACTTGTGTGCTTAATAAAATATATGATAAGTTGTTGTATCGGTTAGAAATAATGACCATGTTATTCATTCATTTTCGCGCTAGAACTGGACTTAGGTTCGTTGTGTGTGTGACCTTATTTGTTTAGTTGTCTCATGCTGAGACATTGATATAGATTAATCTAGTTCAGGGATGTGAGTTTAATCTCGGAAGCATCTCTTTAAAACTCATATTAGGCAGTATCAATATTGATCCCCTAATACTAAAGTCATGACCAATGGCCCGCTCTACGCTTGAGGGGCGACTATGCATTCTAGCTAAGTGCATTTATTATTAAGTGTGGGTAGAAGATTATGGATGAAACATGCCCTCTAATCTCTCCATCATTGGGATCCGTACTATTCGTTGTTCAAGGATGAAACATAACCTCTGACCTCGGTAGTATTGTATTCCATCGGCAGTAGTTCGAGCCGATTAAAAGATGTCAACTTGTTTGTGAAAAGTTTGAAAGTAATATAAGATAAGTGTATTAGGCACATTAATATACCCGAATGGTTGATCTATTCGATAACCATTCTTACTCCCGGTTATGAATGATTCTTAATCAAACGTTGATTAAGTCAATCTGATTAGTCGATGGAGGCTTTTCAAAATGTTGTGTGATTAATATAAGTTCCCCAACAATTGTTCATGTTTTATAATGGAACCGCAAGTTGTGGTGTCCTATCTTTTGATTATGCATGACTCATTTCTTATCCTCTATGGGACTGTTAACTGTTGGATCATCGACCGGTTGTCATTCGGATTTCGATGCTAATATGTTTAGTCACTACCATAGGAACCAGTCATTTTCTCCACTTGCTTAGTCTTTCATTAGACTAACCCGACCACCTTATTCAATTGCATGGCCGGCTGGTGCCCACCTTCTGTGTACGACGCATCAGCTACTAAAGAAGTTAACCAGCGAAGAGAAGGATAGCCAAGGAGTTTAGGAAGTAAAAAGGTTTTGAAAGTGGTCGCTTGAAGAAAAACAAGTCTGTTGTTAAGTATTTTACTTTTGTCCAAGTTGTGGCTATGCTTTTGTGTATGGAAGGAAGTCATACTACGGTTTGTAATAAAGTGTTGTAATACTTGTTGTGATTATAAGTTTTAAAGCCTTGGGTAACCTTGAATTAGGACTAATTAGGGTTACTGGTGGTAACACCTCAAGTACAATAAGGAGGGGGTGTTACACCAATTAAGAGATGAAGATGCCACAATCCGAGGGGGAAGGATCCCATGTTCATCTCACATGGACATACCAATATACAAATATACAAATATACGAATGTGACAGCGACTAATCTGCATGGCCACTTCGAGTAGGTCCTAGAGACTTGAGTCTTAGTTGCGATGCTATCGAACACAACTAACATTCGAGTGGGCATTTGTGAGCAGATAAAATAATAGAAAATACCTATTTAAGTTATTTTCCCCGAAAAAGGTATTTTTATTTATTTTGCTATCCTTTTCTTTAAATAAGGTTTTTATTATGGTAAGATTTTATCTTCTTTATTTTGGTAATTAAATCCCTATAATGAAAGATTTTGTCTTAGTCGAAAGATAGAATATATGAGTGGATTAGGGAGCAAGATATTGCTTGCTTGGGTGACAAGGCATCTCGACCGGCCCTAGGGGAGGATTTTCGGCCCCCTACTCATTTCTTCCATTATAAATACATGTCTTTGCCATGTATGATAAGCATATATTCAAAACTCACTCGCAAATCTTACCTTTTATCTCAACGTTCAATCGACAAATTGCTCTTTTGACTTAGACATCAGAGGTGGATCAGGGGGACCCCGCCCCTGTATTCATTGTTTTGTAAGTTCTAGGTTGAAGAAGAAGTTTGGAACGGAAGACAAACAGGCAAATCAAGAGGAGCATTTCATGAAAGGATCTTTTCCTTTGCATTTGAAACGGATGTTGAGTCCTTTGACTATGAAATTATTCGATTATGTGTTGTCCATACTTGAAGTGGAAAAGGAAAGCAAAATGACAACAAAGTCTAGTTTCAGCTTTATTAAAAAGGAGGAGATAATTTTGGATCCAATGCTAATCCAAGATTTGAATCTTTCAAAAATCATAAAAGAAGGAATGTTAAGGCATAAAAGACGAATTTTTATGCACTAACATTCGTCACTACAACGAGTTGAGCCTTTGTGTTCAATTTGCCTTTAACAAGTGAGGATTGACTTGATACCTCTGTATAAATAGAAGGTGGTCTTGTGTAATTTTGAAACAATGGGGCTGTATAAATAGAAGGTGGTCTTGTGTAATTTTGAAACAATGGGGCAATTTGACACAAACTTGGTGAAATAAAGAATGATCTTGTGAAGTATCCCATTTTTGGATGGGCCAATGTATAAGGTAGTAATATTAAACTCACGTGCACCCTTAGGAAACTTCTAAAGACAGTCAAACCGGAATAGTACCATTGCCAATCCCATACACCCTCTCTATCTATTCCCTCTTCCCCTTTCTCTGACTCTGTCCTTCCCCCAAGAGATTCTCTGACACCCTCATCATTATTCGCCCCCTTTCAAACAACCCCATATCCCCCCACACAAAACGACACCCCAACACCCTCAAAACGCACATCAAGATCAAGAAAATCATGATCCCTCGCAAATCCCTGGCGGCTCTGCTTTCCTCCATCCTCTCTCAACTCTCGCTCCTTGTCCTCCTCTTCCTCCGCCATCCCCCCTTCTCCTCCTCCACCGCGGGCCCCACTCTCCTCCCTCTCCTCCTCCACCACTTCCACGCCACAACCGCCGCCGTCGCCCTCCTCTCCCGCAAACGCAAGCCCACCACCGATCCCGATTCCGACGATTCCCCCGTCGTCTCCATCAACCCAAGACTCGCCGAACTCGGCCGAGTCGACCCGCGACTCGCCTTCGACCCGTCCTCCTTCCGGGCCCACTTCAACATGTCCCCCTCCACCTTCGAGTGGCTCTCGAACTTACTCGAGCCGCTCCTCGACTGCCGCGACCCAATTGGCTCGCCTCTCAATCTCTCTCCCGAGTTGAGACTCGGAATCGGACTCTACCGATTGTCTACCGGTTCGGACTACCCGGAAATCGCCCGGATCTTCCGGGTCACCGAACCGGTCGCTAAATTCTGCTCCAAACAGCTTTGCAGAGTGCTCTGCACCAATTTCAGATTCTGGGTCGGGTTCCCTAACCCGGCCGAACTCAAGACGGTGTCCGACGGGTTTGAATCCTTAACAGGGTTCCCTAATTGCTGCGGCGTCATTGGTTGTGTTAGGTTTAGAGTCAAAAGAGTTTGCAGTGGGGAAGATCAAATCATTGCTTCCCAGATTGTGGTGGATTCAAATTCAAGACTTTTAAGCATTGTTGCCGGTTTTAACGGCAATCAAGCAAACTTAAAAATACTGAAATCATCAACTTTGTTCAAGGATATTGAAAGTAGAACGCTTATGAATTCGCCCCCAATTGACGTCAATGGAGTTCCGGTTCCTCAGTACTTTGTTGGGAAAAGCGGATACCCGTTGCTTCCGTGGCTAATGGTTCCTGATCCGGATTCCGGTTTATCCGAGCAGAGTTTCAACTCGGCTGTACATTTGATGCAAGCACCATTGCTTAAAACGGTTGCTAGCTTGAGGAATTGGGGTGTTTTGAGGGAACCCATTCAAGGAGAGCTGAGAAATGCAGTTGCTTATTTGGCTTCTTGTGCAATTCTCCATAACGCATTGCTTATTAGGGAGGATTTCTCTGCATTGTGCAGTGAGATTAGGGTAGAGGATAGTGGGCTTGACCATGATGATGGATTGGGATGCTTTGGAGATGATGAGATTATAGTGGAGGAATCGAGAGAGATCAAAGCTCGCCTTATCAGAAGCACATTGGCAAACATGGCCAATCAACCGATTAGAGATTGATTAGAGTGTCTTGATTAGGAGATTGCTGGTGTGATTGGATTTTTATTGTGGTGTTTTTCCAGTAGCTAAGTGATTATTTTTTTTTTTTTGTTGATAGGGAATGAATTGGTAGGATTGATTTAGGAGTTATTTGTTTAACATCAATCAGTCTCATTCTTGAGCAGCCATTGTTTAGGTTAGGCTAATTTATTTTTAAGAAAATAAGGGATTGATATTTAACTGGTGTTTTGAAGTTGGAAGTTGTACATGTTTATAATTGTTTGATGTTTGGTGCAGAAACTCTCAATAAGTACTGATCAATGATCAACAGTGTTTTCCCCTGTGTAAAAATAAAATGTGTTTTCATGGTGTTTTGAATAATGCACATGTAAGGAAGTAAGGGTTGCAAAATCCCCTGCTGCAGTGTTGGGGACGGTGGCGATACCTGAGGCCGGCGCTACCATGTTTGGTGTGCAGGAGCCAGTAAGGTTGGGTTACTCCCGTCCCACATTTGTTGGCTAGCTAATTCTAAGACACCTTGATGTGTTTTCAGTTGGTTATATTTGTAGGGGAGGAAATCGTGGGGCCCGGATGGTGCTGGATGATGGAAACCATTCCTTGTTGTGCTGGGGGTATTCTTGAGGTTATTGTTGACCTTGCAACAATTGATTTACACCTAATCCTTTTTTTTTTAAAGAAAAGAAAAAGAGAGGAACAGTTAGGAAATTTTCAAATTGTAATGGTCTTACCTTGTTTGAGCAGCAAGAGCCGCTCTACATCTGGTGTGTGATCCATTTAAGTAGTAGTAGACCCTCCCACTCACACAAGTAGCTCCATGCTTCCAAGAGCTAGGATTCAAACTTAAATCTCTTGGGACGTTTAGGAAGATTTCTTTGACAAAACACAATTTGCAAAACACTATCCTTTCGGGCCTACAGTACATAGAATGGGAAATGGTGCAAATAGCCTACAAACCATATCTTAGGAAGGCTCTTAAGATGGACTCAGCAACAGAAACCTTAGTGAAACCTTCAATTCATGACCCCATTCATCACTCATTGTGAAAGTACAAAACCTTTCCTTTCCTTAAGGCATGATAATAATTCCATAAACATTCGTCGGGTCTAGTAATAGATCATCTTTGATATACACGAACCACGTTTTACTCTTATATTGGACCAATTTGGGGTGGTCCTCCACTTTTTTTATTTGGTAAGGGAAATTTAGGGTGAGAGGATAATACCTCAGTCAAGGACAAGAAAGACCCAAGGTCTCAAACAACACTTATATCATTTTTGTACCACATAGTTAGTATGGTAGATTTGAGGCCCAAACATATATCATTTTGGTATGTATTTCTTTGAAATCAGTTATGCATTTCTGGGGTCAAACAAAAAAAAAGAAGAATAAGAAGTTATGCATTTCTATGATTCTATCTCAGTATCTCCCTTTTAGTGTAGTAACATAATGGTGGATTTGGAGGCATAGCATAATGCAAGTCAAGATATAACAATAACTGAGAGCTAAATTGATTTTGGATGTCCGATGTAAACTGCCAAATCAAGTGTTAGGTAAATGATGTTACAGTCCTTGTTTATTATGACCACACCCACTAACCCACCATTTTTCATGATAAATTAGCCCTAATCTGCCCCAACCACAATCACATATACAATTAATCTCAAGGAAATTTGGCTGAATATAATAAGAATTAACTACTTTAATGGGGAAAATCTACTATATATATAAAAGCAATAAGATTTGGAGCCACCACAATGCGCCACCTAGGATTTTGCTACATGTCGTTCCGAAATTACGCCATCTCAGCTTCTGCCACATGTCGTTACCATATTAAATAACATAATTTTTCTTTTTTCCAAAAATATCATATAAACTTATTCTATTAATATATTTGACATGTCATTTACACATCATAAAAATATTTTCATAAAAAAACTAAAATTACCATATAAAAATTGCCATATTTTTTCTTTTTCCTAAAAATACCATATAAACTTATTCCGAGATTACGTATGTGGAAGAAGATATTTTTTCCAAATTATACAAATAAAATCTTAAGTCTTCTAAAAATAGGTCAATATCTGAAATACAATAAAATTAATAAGATTACTCATTTTTTATCTACTCATAGCTTTTTTTTTTTTTTTAAATAATAGTGACTCATACCAAATTTCATTATTATGTTGTAAATCACTTTATTTTGGTTAAATTGTAATGGATTTTTATATATAGAGATCAAAATTTGAAAAGATTTGGTGAATCTCTTATTTAAGATATACTTAATTTTTTTTCTAAGATTTATTGGTTATATTTTCGGATTTTAGCTTTTTTATTTAACCTTATGAATGTTTTACAAATCATTGTTAGTCCTCAAATTGTACAAACTAATAAGATAATTTCGTTACAAACAAATTGATGAAAATCACAATTTCGAACAAGGTAAGTTCGATTTTATAAATCAAGCAAAATTGATATTATTGTAGGTAAGAAATTCTAACCATATTTATAATTATATGTACCTATTTTCTTTGTTATTTGAAAATTAAAGTATATTTAGGGTCTTATTTACTAAAATTTTAAAATAAAAATATACAAATTGACAAATATGTTTTTTTTTGCTCCGGGGTGTGACGTAAATTAATTTCACATAGTTAGATCTTAACTCACTTAAGTTTTTTAGTTTGCATAATAGTCCATTTGAACCATCTAGGTAGATGATCTTCTCCACTTAAAATCAATATATCTATTACTAATAACTAAAGCCGGAGCAATTTCTGCCACCACGTTGCGCCACATCACACCTTTATTAAAATAATATTTTTTTATAGTTAATTAAGCAAAAAAAATATATCCAAGTAAACATAAAGATAAAACAAATATTTGTAAAAATTATCTCCAAATAAACATAAAAATAAAATAATATTAGTATATTTTACCAATATAGATAAAAAAAGACATTATATTTATCATATTTGTAAAAGATAAATTAAAAAAATATAAGAAAAACATGTACATGTGGTCACATATATATCTTTGAAATAAAAATATCCATATAAATGATAATATCTTTGAAATATCCATCTATATATCTATAACTATATATTAAATCTGAACCTTTTCGAACCACCAGAACAATTTTGGCCCCACCTTATATTTAAAAAGTAATTTTATATTCTATTACTTATAATTTTTTCTTTTAAATTTTCTAAAAATCTACAAACCAACGTTCTAATATATTTAATAAAAAATTAAAAGAACGGAAAAATAAAACATAAGATTTTTTTAATATATAATGATAGATTGTTATCATAATAAGGTAGGAAAATATTTTTACTCTTAATTTTTTCTATCTAAAACTAACATTCCACTAAATTTCATATTTGGAAAATTTTAATTCGAATTTTAATTAAAAAATAAAAAAATTAGTTTATCTTTATCCTTTTATCTATTTATGTAAAAGATTGAAAAAACTATGTTAAACCAAATTTAGATAAAAAAACTAAATTTTTTAAATATGTATATAATTACTTGCCTAAATTAAATTTATTACTAATAACTAAAGTCAAAGTAATTTCTGCCACCACATTACACCTTTATTAAAATAAGAGTTTGGTTCAAATGAAACAAACTCTTATCCTAAAACGAACTCTTATCCTAAAACGAATGCACTTTTCATAGTTAGTAATGCACTTTTCATATAAAAGTGCATTGAAAAATACAAAAAGTGCATTACGAAAAAGTGCACTAAAAAAATTTGAAAAGTGCACTAAAAAGTACGAAAAGTACAAATGCGAAAAAGTGCACTCCGAAGTAGGAAAAGTGCGCTACTAACTACAAAAAGTGCATTCGTTTTAGGATAAGAGTTCGGTTTAGGATAGGAGTTTGTTTCATTTGAACCAAACTCATTAAAATAATAGTTCTTTATAGTTAATTAAGCAAAAAAAGTTATCTCCAAATATACATAAAGATAAAATAATATTTGTAAAAATCTATATCCAAATAAACATAAAGATAAAATAATATTATTATATTTTACCAATATTTATAAAAAAGGACATTATATTTATCATATTTGTAAAAGATAAATTACAAAAATGTAAGAAAAATATGTATATGTGGTCACATATATATCTTTGAAATAAAAATATCGATATAAATGATAATGTCTTTGAAATATCCATCTATATATCTATAATTATATATTAAATCCAAACCTTTTCGAGCCACCAGAACAATTCTGACCCCACCTTATATTTAAAAAGTAATTTTGTATTCTTATTATTTATAATTTTTTCTTTTAAATTTTCTAAAAATCTATAAACCAACGTTCTAATATATTTAATAAAAAATTAAAAGAACGGAAAAATAAAACATAAGATTTTTTTAATATATAATGATAGATTGTTATCATAATAAGGTAGGAAAATATTTTTACTCTTAATTTTTTCTATCTAAAACTAACATTCCACTAAATTTCATATTTGGAAATTTTAATTCGAATTTTAATTAAAAATAAAAAAATTAGTTTATCTTTATCCTTTTATCTATTTATGTAAAAGATTGAAAAAACTATGTTAAACCAAATTTAGATAAAAAAAATTAAATTTTTTAAATATGTATATAATTACTTGCCTAAATTAAATTTATTACTAATAACTAAAGTCGAAGTAATTTCTGCCACCACATTACACCTTTATTAAAATAAGAGTTTGGTTCAAATGAAACAAACTCTTATCCTAAAACGAACTCTTATCATAAAACGAATACACTTTTCATAGTTAGTAATGCACTTTTCATATAAAAGTGCATTGAAAAATACAAAAAGTGCATTACGAAAAAGTGCACTAAAAAAATTTGAAAAGTGCACTAAAAAGTACGAAAAGTACAAATGCGAAAAAGTGTACTCCGAAGTAGGAAAAGTGCACTACTAACTACAAAAAGTGCATTCGTTTTAGGATAAGAGTTCGTTTTAGGATAAGAGTTTGTTTCATTTGAACCAAACTCATTAAAATAATAGTTCTTTATAGTTAATTAAGCAAAAAAGTTATCTCCAAATATACATAAAGATAAAATAATATTTGTAAAAATCTATATCCAAATAAACATAAAGATAAAATAATATTATTATATTTTACCAATATAGATAAAAAAAAGGACATTATATTTATCATATTTGTAAAAGATAAATTACAAAAATGTAAGAAAAATATGTACATGTGGTCACATATATATCTTTGAAATAAAAATATCGATATAAATGATAATGTCTTTGAAATATCCATCTATATATCTATAACTATATATTAAATCCAAACCTTTTCGAGCCACCAGAACAATTTTGACCCCACCTTATATTTAAAAAGTAATTTTGTATTCTTATTATTTATAATTTTTTCTTTTAAATTTTCTAAAAATCTATAAACCAACGCTCTAATATATTTAATAAAAAATTAAAAGAACGGAAAAATAAAACATAAGATTTTTTAAATATATAATGATAGATTGTTATCATAATAAGGTAGGAAAATATTTTTACTCTTAATTTTTTCTATCTAAAACTAACATTCCACTAAATTTCATATTTGGAAATTTTAATTAAAAGTAAAAAAATTAGTTTATCTTTATCCTTTTATCTATTTATGTAAAAGATTGAAAAAACTATGTTAAACCAAATTTAGATAAAAAAAATTAAATTTTTTAAATATGTATATAATTACTTGCCTAAATTAAATTTATTACTAATAACTAAAGTCGAAGTAATTTCTGCCACCACATTACACCTTTATTAAAATAAGAGTTTGGTTCAAATGAAACAAACTCTTATCCTAAAACGAACTCTTATCCTAAAACGAATGCACTTTTCATAGTTAGTAATGCACTTTTCATATAAAAGTGCATTGAAAAATACAAAAAGTGCATTACGAAAAAGTGCACTAAAAAATTTGAAAAGTGCACTAAAAAGTACGAAAAGTACAAATGCGAAAAAGTGCACTCCGAAGTAGGAAAAGTGCACTACTAACTACAAAAAGTGCATTCGTTTTAGGATAAGAGTTTGTTTCATTTGAACCAAACTCATTAAAATAATAGTTCTTTATAGTTAATTAAGCAAAAAAGTTATCTCCAAATATACATAAAGATAAAATAATATTTGTAAAAATCTATATCCAAATAAACATAAAGATAAAATAATATTATTATATTTTACCAATATAGATAAAAAAAGGACATTATATTTATCATATTTGTAAAAGATAAATTACAAAAATGTAAGAAAAATATGTACATGTGGTCACATATATATCTTTGAAATAAAAATATCGATATAAATGATAATGTCTTTGAAATATCCATCTATATATCTATAACTATATATTAAATCCAAACCTTTTCGAGCCACCAGAACAATTCTGACCCCACCTTATATTTAAAAAGTAATTTTGTATTCTTATTATTTATAATTTTTTCTTTTAAATTTTCTAAAAATCTATAAACCAACGCTCTAATATATTTAATAAAAAATTAAAAGAACGGAAAAATAAAACATAAGATTTTTTTAATATATAATGATAGATTGTTATCATAATAAGGTAGGAAAATATTTTTACTCTTAATTTTTTCTATCTAAAACTAACATTCCACTAAATTTCATATTTGGAAATTTTAATTAAAAGTAAAAAAATTAGTTTATCTTTATCCTTTTATCTATTTATGTAAAAGATTGAAAAAACTATGTTAAACCAAATTTAGATAAAAAAAAATTAAATTTTTTAAATATGTATATAATTACTTGCCTAAATTAAATTTATTACTAATAACTAAAGTCGAAGTAATTTCTGCCACCACATTACACCTTTATTAAAATAAGAGTTTGGTTCAAATGAAACAAACTCTTATCCTAAAACGAACTCTTATCCTAAAACGAATGCACTTTTCATAGTTAGTAATGCACTTTTCATATAAAAGTGCATTGAAAAATACAAAAAGTGCATTACGAAAAAGTGCACTAAAAAATTTGAAAAGTGCACTAAAAAGTACGAAAAGTACAAATGCGAAAAAGTGCACTCCGAAGTAGGAAAAGTGCACTACTAACTACAAAAAGTGCATTCGTTTTAGGATAAGAGTTCGTTTTAGGATAAGAGTTTGTTTCATTTGAACCAAACTCATTAAAATAATAGTTCTTTATAGTTAATTAAGCAAAAAAGTTATCTCCAAATATACATAAAGATAAAATAATATTTGTAAAAATCTATATCCAAATAAACATAAAGATAAAATAATATTATTATATTTTACCAATATAGATAAAAAAAGGACATTATATTTATCATATTTGTAAAAGATAAATTACAAAAATGTAAGAAAAATATGTACATGTGGTCACATATATATCTTTGAAATAAAAATATCGATATAAATGATAATGTCTTTGAAATATCCATCTATATATCTATAACTATATATTAAATCCAAACCTTTTCGAGCCACCAGAACAATTCTGACCCCACCTTATATTTAAAAAGTAATTTTGTATTCTTATTATTTATAATTTTTTCTTTTAAATTTTCTAAAAATCTATAAACCAACGCTCTAATATATTTAATAAAAAATTAAAAGAACGGAAAAATAAAACATAAGATTTTTTTAATATATAATGATAGATTGTTATCATAATAAGGTAGGAAAATATTTTTACTCTTAATTTTTTCTATCTAAAACTAACATTCCACTAAATTTCATATTTGGAAATTTTAATTAAAAGTAAAAAAATTAGTTTATCTTTATCCTTTTATCTATTTATGTAAAAGATTGAAAAAACTATGTTAAACCAAATTTAGATAGAAAAAATTAAATTTTTTAAATATGTATATAATTACTTGCCTAAATTAAATTTATTACTAATAACTAAAGTCGAAGTAATTTCTGCCACCACATTACACCTTTATTAAAATAAGAGTTTGGTTCAAATGAAACAAACTCTTATCCTAAAACGAATGCACTTTTCATAGTTAGTAATGCACTTTTCATATAAAAGTGCATTGAAAAATACAAAAAGTGCATTACGAAAAAGTGCACTAAAAAATTTGAAAAGTGCACTAAAAAGTACGAAAAGTACAAATGCGAAAAAGTGCACTCCGAAGTAGGAAAAGTGCACTACTAACTACAAAAAGTGCATTCGTTTTAGGATAAGAGTTCGTTTTAGGATAAGAGTTTGTTTCATTTGAACCAAACTCATTAAAATAATAGTTCTTTATAGTTAATTAAGCAAAAAAGTTATCTCCAAATATACATAAAGATAAAATAATATTTGTAAAAATCTATATCCAAATAAACATAAAGATAAAATAATATTATTATATTTTACCAATCTAGATAAAAAAAGGACATTATATTTATCATATTTGTAAAAGATAAATTACAAAAATATAAGAAAAATATGTACATGTGGTCACATATATATCTTTGAAATAAAAATATCGATATAAATGATAATGTCTTTGAAATATCCATCTATATATCTATAACTATATACTAAATCCAAACCTTTTCGAACCACCAGAACAATTCTGACCCCACCTTATATTTAAAAAGTAATTTTGTATTCTTATTATTTATAATTTTTTCTTTTAAATTTTCTAAAAATATATCTAATTTTTATAAAAAACCAAAATTCTAATATATTTAATAAATAATTAAAAGAAAGGAAAAATAAAACATAAGATTTTTTAATATATAATGATAGATTGCTATCATAATAAGGTAGGAAGATATTTTTATTATTAATTTTTTCTATCAAAAACTAACATTACACACTAAATTTTATATTTGGAAAAAATTAATTCGAATTTTAATTAAAAATTATAAAATTTATTTATCTTTATCATTTTATCTATTTATGTAAAAGATTTATGTAAGAGATTAAAAAAATTATCTTAAATAAAATTTGGATAATTTTTTTTTAATATTTATACTACTACTTTCCTAAGGAAAAAGAGCAATGTAGATTATTTTATCTTAATAATATATGTTTATCTTCAATTTTAAACTTAATAATATGGATTTAATTTGTTTAATTTGATTTCAAAAACAAAATAATTTTTATACATATTATAGGCAATAAATTACTTACATTAAATTTTATATTATATTTTTATTTATTAATATCTTTTTATAATATATCTAAAAAATGTAAAATCATAGTCGTGCAAGGCACGACGGGTATAACTAGTAATTAAAATAGTTGGATGTTGGGTGGCCGGAGCACTCATTTTTATAGACATAAGATCACGGCCTTCCAATAATAGATTAGGGCCCTGTTCAGATTAAATAGATGATTTTAACATTTTATTATTAGTTTTTTTTTTGAATATTATATTCAGTAATTTTGTTATAATTACTATCTATATCTTAATCTTATTTTAATCTTAGGCTCCGTTCGGCACCAGCGAAATGGAGACGCGCTCGCTACTTTGCACAAGGTTGGGTAAAATATGGTTTGGACCGGGTTTTTCGACCGGAATGAACCAAACCGGCATGGAACGGACCGGACCGAGGCGATTCCGGTCCGTTCCTCAGTCCATAAGTTTCCAAAAACGGTCCCCAGTCCAATCCGGATGGACTTTAAAAAAATATAATTATGAATATAAGTTTATATACAAAAATAATATTTCTTATGTTATAAATTTTTTTTTACTATTTAAGTTTCATTTTTATGTTATATACTTCATAAAATTCTATTTTTTCATAAACAATATATAATTTTTCGCAATAAAAACATAATTTTTTCTTTAAAAAATACTACTTAAAAAAGAATCTCGGTCCGAAAGTGGACCGGACCGGACCCACCAGACCGGGCCGGAAAATTACGGTCCGGTCCTCGGTCCAAATTTTTAGGGAAATCGGTCCCAGTCCGGTCCGATTTTGGACCGATGCCCAACCCTAACTCTGCATGTGTTCGGCACGAGCGTCAGACAGTAGATGATTTCTCCCCCCCCCCAGCGGAATTCCGCTACATTTTCTCCCCTCCTCTCCCCCAACTTCTCGAGCGTCTCCATGCCTAGCGTCCCCTTTTTCCCCAAAAATGGACACCCCGATACCCCTCATTTCTCAAACAACAAATAAACCTGATATCCCTCCATAGCAGCGATAGGGCGATTGGCAACGCCGTCGGCAGTGAACTCACAACTCTCTCGTTCGGCTAGATTTTCGGCAAATCCAGGTAGTGTCCTCCTTTCTCTGACCTCAAATTTGGTAAATTAACCTCCTTTATCCCCTTTAGGGCGATGGCAAGGCGACGCCACCTTGGAAAGGACGAGTCAGCTCCTTAGCTTCCATTCTCAAGTACCCAATTACCAAATTCTAACACTAAGATATGTGGGTGTGCTTGCCATCTCAGTGTGTGTTGTCATTTGTGAATAGATATATATATCGTGCTTGCTAGAGATGCGGCGAGAGCGAACGACCATTACATGTATATATAGCTATCCCTAAGTGAGCTTGATCAGATCTTGAAAGCCCTAATTGCTCACTAGGTGCCTTGAGCTTGAAAAACCCCAATTCCAGCTAGGTCAACCCTAACAGCTCGATGTAAAAAAAATTGACCTTCAGCTTGAGTGTTGTTAGAGAAAATTTTATTCATGCAGCTCCATATTACCCTATAAGCATGAAATTGACCTGATTTTGTTCATGCTTGTTGATCTTATTCATGCTTGTTGATTTTGTTAACTTCCTACAACCATTTTGAAATGTGATTCAAGTTTAAAAATGTGATTCAAGTTTGAGTGTTGTTTACCATTCCTGATTTTCTTTAACTTCCTATACCAGTTGATTGTACATAAAAAAATGTGATTCAAAGTTACCTGAATGTGAGGATCAATCAATTCTTGTATTGTAATCAATTGTGGCTTGACATTAGTTTGAATGGAATTGGGAAGTCGTTTGAATGGAGAACCAGAGAATTGGCATTAGCAAGTTGTCTTAATTGAAATGTGATTCAAGTTTAAAAATGGGATTCAATTTTTTATAGAACTTGCTAGATAGAGGATTCATAAAAAAATAAAGAGCTAGCATTAGTAATAGAGGTGATTTCGTCATGCAAATCACGACTATACAAAAGATTCCAAACTAACTAAGAACCGTAATCTTTAGGAAGTCCGGGTCGAATCCATAGGAAGACAGATTTATCGTTTTGTATGAGTTTTGTGTCAAACAAGTAACAAGGAGGACTTTGTATTTGTAACTAAGAATGCAAAACTAACAGAGAAATAAAGGTTGTAAGTAAAAGTACTTAAGAAGATAGCTTAGGCAAATAAATATCCACAATCGAATGACAAGTTGATCATAGATTTCACCTCAATATCTCATACAATGGATTTTCCAATTCCTTTTCAATTGTAACTTACAGCACAACCATATACTATTAGATCTAACTAATTAACAACCATGAAACCATCAATGATTCAGTTTAATAGGAGCAATAAAGATATGAATATAATAGGATACAAATCTAGCATAAAACAACCAGCTTTTACCCTAGAATGTAAATCAAATATCTTCTGCATAAGACTAGCACAACTAGATACTAGTACGATAGAGTTGCTACTATGAACTAGAGATGCTCAACTAGTAACATTCTAGATCTAGAAATAGATTCAAATAACAACAAACCCTAGTTTTATTGGGTCATGGGTTTCCGAGGCTCGAACTTGCTTTGCAGGGAGCGGTGCTGACTAGTCCCGTGCCTCCCTGCACCCTGCCCTGGGCCACGAGGACGGGGTAAATCGCGAGACGCAGCAATGGTGGCGTGCCTTAACACAAAGGTCTGCGCCAAGGGGAGCTATCTTTGCCCACAAGTGAAATAATTCACATGTGCCACCAGCAAGGCTCGAACCCAAGACGTGGTACACATTCGGAGAAGACCCAACCACCACGCCAAATGCCCGAGGGCAACAACAAACCCTAGTTGATCAGGCTAGAAACTAGTGAAATAAATCATAAACATTCAAGCAAGAGAGAAGATTAAATCCATGCAATAGGTAAAGAATTAGAAATCTCACCTTAGAAATCCAAATAGGGGAGGTGGCCTGAAGGCGCTTAAGTACCCCCACCTTAGACAAGCTCGAATAAGCATTCAGATTGGAAAGACGAGTGTTTGGCCTTTTCTTCTCCGCGCCCGCTCACGCTTTCAAGAACCGGGAGATGGGTGGTCTTCCACGTTGTACTATTCCGACCCGGTTTTGGTTTCTTTTAATTGTGCTTTTGCACTTATCTTGTAATGTGACGAAAACTTTCACTTATGTTAACTTATTTTAAGAGTGTGGGGAGGGGGGCCATGAATGGGTCCGGGTCCACTTACGGGAACGAAGATCTGACACCTAGCTAGGGTGCGCACCTCCCTCCTCCAAACAAGAGCTGATAGTGGATCATGATCCTTAAAGTCGCGGAATTTAGGCATGGTGTCATATGACTTAGTAGGTTATATAGAGGTGTCGGGTTAATCCCGCACCCCTTCCTATTTCATCCAAATCGATCTCGAAAAGAGATCTTGAACAAGCAAGGTCACAAACAAGACTAGCGTAGTAGTCCTATCGAATATTAAATAGTGTAATAACGATAACAATTGGGTCATTATTTCTAACAATCGATATTCCTAGATTCGTTTATGATTAGCAAACAAGTTGTTACCAACATCGAGAATTTCACGAAACGAATTAACGAGGCTTCAAGGAGAAATTCCACTTGCCTTAGCTTTTACGAGCGTTTTCGAATGAATGAACGGTAATTGATGCCTTATTTGGAACGAAAACTCGACCTAACGATATAATAGATACGAGCAAACATTAATAAGAATTTCATTAATTCTTCTAAAGTTTTAAATATCTATTATATTCTTTTATACGAGAGATAATAATAATAATTTAGGTGGAGTTGATAAAATAATAATATTCTTTATTATTATTTCTTAATTTTAATATCCCAAGTATTCGTTATAAAATATTTACTTTATCTTAAGTGTCTTAAGATTTTGAAAATCAAGACATAATATTATTTAAATTATTAAGTACTCATAAACCTTAAGTTAATATCTTATTAAAGTAATTATAACCTTTTTATTCACTTATGATTACAAATAATATTTTCTTATTATTACTAAATAATTCTTTTATTTTTTGCATGTAAGGTGATAACATATATAAAGTTCATTAAAAATATATGTTCCGCATTTATATTTCAAATTGATTATAAAAAATCATTCTTATGATATAAAAAGTCCATAATACCCTTATCATATTATATCTTTATCTTTCTTCCTATATATCTTTTATTCCATAATTTGAGCATAAAATATCCTTTAAGACTAGTATATCTTATTAGGATGATTTAAATAAATAGCAAAAAAAGAGGCTAATTAGGTGGATATTAAGGAGGGTGTGGAAATTAGGTAAATAGCAAAACCCCCATCACCCACCCTCCACCCCACTCCCAGTCTCCCACCGAGTTGACTCAATAGTTGACCGAGTTGACTCGCCCGTTGACCAAGTTGACTCACCTGTTGACCGACTGTTGACCGGTGTTGACCGACCGTTGACCGTATTGACCATCATCACTATCATTATTTTCATAACCGTCATCATAATTTTTTCACCGTCATCACAATTTATTTCATTGTCATCACAATTTTTTGATGACAAAAAGTGTAATGAAAGGTAAAAAAGTGTCATCAAAATGTCTTGGTGACACTTTTTGATGACAAAAAGTATCATTAAAGGCATTCAACCACATAAAAAAACCGTCATCCCCCCTCATCATTATTTCACCGTCATCACAATTTTTTGATGACAAAAAGTGTTATAAAAGATGAAAAGTGTCATCAAAATGTCTTGGTGATACAACCGTAGAATAGAAAATGGTTATCCTTAGTTTCTTCCTTTCGTATTTATATGTTCCCTCAATAGGTGGGGGAGATACAACCCTAGAATAGAAATGGTTATCCTTAGTAATGTTTGGTTGTTTTTCATGAAAGGTAATGGTTTACCTAATTATGTTCGGTTAGTTAATTTCCAAGAAAGGAAATGCTTTCTTTTTTAAATGCCTTTTTTATCAATAGTAAATTAATTTTTTAGATAATTACATATGTGCACTAAGGTAAATTTTTGATGTCACAAAGTGAACAGGAAATCAATAGTTCCAATAATCCAATAATGAGAATGGCACAACATAAAGAAGATAAATGTCTACCATGAAGCTCTGAAAAGCCAAAAGTGGCATGAACTATTATAGGTAATGCTCAGGCAACAAAGATCTCAAAAGAAGCAACAAGAATAGGCAACAATTCTTGATGAAAATGAAGTCCTTGATAAAAAAAATATGAGCTATCAATAAGAAGGCCAAGTCTAACTAGGTTACATAATACTTCATTACAACAAGCCTCTTCATTTTTACAAGTCATGTATGCTTTCATCAGCATAATTCGTATAAAAAGAAATGAAAACTATTTGACTTGACAGGCAATAGAGTACTGTGCATACTTTTTTACATTGAAGAGAATGTTAGCAAGAGCTCATCATACCAAAAGAAAACAAGACTCCTAATAACATATACTATTACCCATTCTTAAGGACAAGGCACCAACATGATCTTGAAGGACAAAAACCAATATGACATGGACTTATCTCCAAATATTACAAAGCCATGGCCTTCGTTCATCATTGGTTTTCCTAGGATACCATCAATTCCTACTGCAATGTTGTTCCAATGTCAAAAGACTAGAAGCAAACTAAAATGAACAAAATTCACACACACATGCATTGAATTCAGATATTTGAATATTTACAAAACAAATTCCAAAAGAGAAAAAATTCTAGAGAAACCCTAGAGCTCCAACCAAATTTCAACTCCAATATACAAATAAGAATAACGACACCAACATTTACCTAATTCAACGAGGGCGAGAACACGAACAAGAGGAACAAAGGCGAGAGAACAAGCCGAGATGAACAGAAGCGAGAGAATGAACGTTGCAGGAAAAGCAAGATGAACGAGAGGATAGAAGAGATTTTAGATCGGCGGCAGCCATGGCCTAACAGGAGAAGGAAAATCTCAGAGAACGAAAAAGTATCGAGGAGAGAGAAAAGAAGGTCATCTAGGTTGGATAAAGGGTCATCTAGGTTGAAGTAACGAATTAGGTTAATTGGGGTTAATGGATACAGGCCGTAAACAGAAACAATCCATTGAGGTGTTGAGACAAACATGTTCTATGGGCCTAACGATAATACAATCTGTTTCTAGGCCTAAATTTTACAAAACAAATGGGCCCTAAATCTTCAAATGAATCCCTTAGGTTCTTCTTTGCTTGAATTGAAGTCGGATTGATCCCATTTGATCCTAGAATCCAAATTCTTGCACCTACAAATCCAAAAGCAAAAGAGAGCAAATATCAGAACAAACAACCATAATCATGCTGAAATGATCATGCAATTGTGTGCTTTATGCACAAAAGTAGGAGTTAATCAAGTCAAAAGGTGTTATAAACACATGTTATCACCTAACCCGACAATCGACCAACACTGAAGAGAAAGAAAACAATTATATATCCGACGCTGACTTGACCAAAACCGATTCAACTAAGATGACTTGAACCTGAAAAAACATGAGCACAAAAAATGTTGAGAACTTGAATATATCTGTGTTGAAATCCGAAATAAACAAGCGCTAGGATCGATACACTAGGTTATTTAATTTAAATGGACAAACATGCCTTCCCTTTTATTAAGAAATGTCAAAGTGATCAGAATTCGGGTTTACATGTTTTGATTATTTGTGCCCTTTTTCAGGAAATGCGCGTAGGCTATTGTTTTGCGACTTAAGGTCTTTTTATCAACCTTGCCTTAATTATAGTGCAGTCTCTACAAATGTTTCAACACGTCGATCTCTGTTAGCAAGATAAGTGTTGAGCTACAGGCGTTTTTCGACCTTTGTAATGTTCACCATCTTTCTCTATTTATAAATGTTTGAGGAGACAGATTTCCATGTAGTTTCAATGTGGGAGGAGCGATATGTCTCCATTTGATTGGTCGAGGAAGGGGTAGCCTTTGATTGGTTAGGGAGGCGGATGTGTTGTTTTTTAATCTTCCGATGTAGGGCGCAACGTCGTGCTGGTTAACATTCTTTTCCCTTTGGAGTGAGCACGATGTTTGTTCTTGCAACCTTTCTCACACAAGATCATCGACTAGTTGCTTTCCCTCGATGTTGAATGTGCGCGATGTTTGGCCTTGTAACCCTTCTCATTCAAGATCACCCTACTAGCCGCTTTCCCTCGTCAATGAATGTGCGCGATGTTTGACCTTGCGACTCTTCTTAGGATTTTTATTTGAGTGTAGGAAACTCCCTGAAACCTAACTTCGAGGTCTATTTCCAAAGAGGACCACTCGAGCATCTGAGATCATTAGGCATGGCAATTTAACCCGGACCCTACGGATACCCGGTGCACCTGACTCGAAAAAAAGGGTGAAAACCCAACAAAAAGAGTGGAAAGCGGGTTTCGGGCGATGCGGGTGATGGGTCAGGTCGGTTTAGGGTGGAAGGTTCATCTACCCGTCACCCAATCCATCACCCAACCCATGACCTGAACCGAAATATATTAATATTTTAAAAATATTTTTTATTATGCCTACTAACTAGTAAGTAGTAAAACCCCAAAGAATAATTGAATGTTATTCATTACTTGAAACCAAAGGATAGGAGAAAAGCGGTATACCTACTTGAGAGTTATATAGTTCGTTTTTTATATGAATTGTAATGAATCAGGTTGTTTAAATCAGGTTTAATATAAGGTTCTTTGAAATATTTCCCTTTAAAATCGGGTTGCAAAAAATTCAGATTTAATACAAGTACATAGCACCCGAAATGTCACCCGACCCACCCAACTTAGGGTGACCCATTCCAATGGGTGGGGTCGGGTTTGGATGCGGTTATTTTTGAGTTGGGTCGGGTTTGGTAATGATCCATCCAGCCAAAACCCAATCCATTGCCATGTTTAGACGTCATTTGTCTTCGGGTTGGAGTCGACTAATTTTGTCTGTTTACGCATGGTTAAATCCGCGCACCATCAATCCCAATGGACTAATTTAATACTACCTCCGTTTCGCAATGTAAGTCGTTTTTTTTATTTTGCATAGGAATTAAGAGAAGCTTAAAATGAAAAATATGATAATTTAATGCTTATTTTTATCACATGCACTATTAACTCTTTAACCACTAGAATTGATTGAGTTAATGAATGTTGTTGGAATGTTAAGTAAATTAAATAGAGTAATGACCTATTTTAGAAAGTTTTACATTAAATAGGGGAAGGAATGACTTACATTACGAAACACCTTTTAGAGCTAGAAATGACTTACATTGCGAAACAGATGAAGTATTAATCCTTTAAATGGTACATGAGACGTCAAGGATAAAATCTTTGATTTAAATCCAGTCCAATCACAAACTAATTCAACGAAGATCTTAATTATCCTGAAATCCGACCAACCGAAATAATCCACCGAACTTGACCCAATAACCTAACTTAAGGAGATGAAATAAATATTTGAACCAAACCGATCCGATCCGATCATGTTTAATTCGTCACAAAAAATTATCTAAAATTGAACCAATCCTACCAAACCAACCAGTTGACCAGCGTAATATAATACTCCGGCTGGTGAAACCTAACTTAAGGAGTACGGAGTATCACGTTGAGATTCCTTGGGTACAAATCTCAACGGCTGGTGAAACCAAGAAACATGCATGTTTCTTTGATGGTATCTATGCGGGTGAATTCCTTCTATGGTCCCCAACCTATCACATAAAGTTCTTATTATTCCCTAATCTTTGCAAATGCTTTTTTAGATCCTTAACCTTTAAAAAGTGTTACTATTTGGTCCTTTTTCATTTTAGACTTTAAGTTTAATTACAAACAAACACCCAAACTTTATATTTATTTTGTCATAATACCAATATTTATTTATTTTCAAACAAATACCTCAATCTACATATTTTAGAAAACAATAATAAATTATCACTTCATATTTACTCCTTTTATAAAAAAAATAGTACCTTTCATAAAAAAAAACATAATTTTAAAAATAAAAGGTGAGTTATAAATATTTATTTGCCTCTTATTTAATTTAATAGTTAGTAAAATATTTTATAAAATTAAAAAAAGTTCTTCTATTACCCTCTTATTGAATTTAATAACATCACCCCTTATTTACCCTTTGTTAAAAAAGCACTATGTTTTTAACAAAGGGTAAATAAGGGTTGATTTTTTTATATAAAAATTTCTTTTATTAAATTTTTATGAAGTTTTTAAAATAATTTTAAAAAATTGATGGATTATAAATCACTTTACTAGCTTTTTTTAACAATGGGTAAATATTACTAGTTTTTTTAACAAAGGCTAGGGTAAATAAAGAGTGATTTTTTTATATAAAAATTTCTTTTATCAAAATTTTATGAAGTTTATAAAATAATTTATAAAAAGTGATGGATTAAAAAAATCACTTTATAAATAATGGGTAAATAGGGGAAGTTAGATTTTTTTGTGAAAATTGTTTTTTTTTTTAGTTTTATAAAATGTTTTAATAACTATTAAATTTAATAAGAGGGCAATAAATATTTATAACTCACCTTTTATTTTTAAAATTATGTTTTTTTAATAAAAAATACTATTTTTTGAAAAAAAAGGAGTAAATATGGAGTGATAATTTATTATTTTTTCATAAAATGTGTAGATTGAGGTATTTTTTTGAAAATAAATAAATATTGGTATTATGACAAAATAAATATAAATTTTGGGTTTTTGGTTGTACTTAACTTAAAGTCTAAAACGAAAAAGGACCAAATAGTAGAGTTTGGTTCAAATGAAACAAACTCTTATCCTAAAACGAACTCTTATCCTAAAACGAATGCACTTTTTGTAGTTAGTAGTGCACTTTTCATACTTCGTAGTGCACTTTTTCGCATTTGTACTTTTCGTACTTTTTAGTGCACTTTTCAAAATTTTTTAGTGCACTTTTTCGTAATGCACGTTTTGTATTTTTCAATGCACTTTTATATGAAAAGTGCATTACTAACTATGAAAAGTGCATTCGTTTTAGGATAAGAGTTCGTTTTAGGATAAGAGTCTGTTTCATTTGAACCAAACTCCCAAATAGTAACATTTTTCAAAGGTTAGGGACCTAAAAAAATATGTACAAAGATTAAGGACTAATAAGAATTTTATGTGATAGATTAGAGATCATAAAAAAAAATTCACCCTATCTATGCATACCAGGCTTACCAACTACTACAACAAAAATAAGAGCACTTTCTTGCACAAAATTGTAATGATTTATTTCATTTCGTATTAAAATAAATAATTTAAGTTTAAAAAATAAAATTAAATAATTGGATCATTAAAAAAAAAGGTGCCCACCAACTCTTATGTTTCACCCACTCTTTGCCCCACAGGGTCCCAGCTTTACCAACTTCTATCAGCTTTTTGCCCATAACGAACATGTTTCAAGTCCTTTTGCCAGAAATAGGGAATGAATATTACACTACTGATTTTCCTCAAAATTTCTTCACTTGGATAATACTAAAACGTTTAATTTCTTCATAAGTGTATGCCTATTTATTATCCAAAACATTATATACTTAATTGAAAAAATTAAATTAGACGAGAGTAGTTATCAAGCCGTTTAACGCAAGACATCCCAATTTATAAAATTGCCTTAGGGTGCGTTATGTCCTTATGTATTCATATCGATATAAATATGACTGATATTCAAGTTTGGTGTTTGGTATATCTCGATATCGATATTAAATTTATATCTGCTATGTGGTATATGAAAATATCTATATCAACTGATATCAAATGATATTAGAGTGTTATTTTGATAGGGCATGTTTCCAGTGAGGACCACTCTTGTGGTAAGGATTAGGATTAAAATGAGGACTAATCTCAACTATTAGATTTACTCATTTACTATGTATTCAATGGTCAAGATTTTTTTTAAATTATTATTTTTATATTTTTATATTTTTATTTTTATTTGTTTTATTTTTCTTTATTTTTTATTTTTTTATTTTTTTTTAGGTTTGTGAAAATAAAATTTTATAAAAAATAAAAGCACATAAATAAAAAATGAACACGTAGAGTATGCAAATTGAACTCATACAATATAGAAAATTGAACTTAAAACATAAAGAATTAAACTTCTAGTATATAAAAATGAACTCATAGTATATAAAAATTGATTTGTCATATTTACCATTTTTAAAGCTTTTTTTTAAAAAAAGAACATATTTTTAAAAAGGAAAAAAATCAAAAAAATAAATCAAAAAAATTTAGTTGTGAAAATCGAATTATATGGAAAATGAACTCAAAGCACATAAAAATTGAACTTATCATAGATAAAAAAAAATGAACTCGTAAAATATAAAAATTGAACTCATACAATATAGAAAATTGAACTCCTAACATAAAAAATTGAACTTCTAGTGTATAAAAATAAACTCGTTGATGGCCGGATTGATGGAGATGGAGATGGTGCAAAGGAATCGCCAAGAAAACTCGAGAACTCCTTGCTTTGGATGATGGTTCGAAGTAGATAACAAGGGATATGGATGCTCGATCTTGGATATGACTCACCAAGACACGAACAAACTAGATTGCTAGGAGCGTCGGATATTACGCACCAACGCCTTAACAAGAGATTGAACGAAGCAAAAACAAGAACTTTGAATTGAAAATGCAAGGAAAAGAGAGCAACAATTTTCGTCCAAATCTAAAGCAAGAAGGAAGGGGTGGCCGGCCATATAAACCTAAAAGCCATCCTCACAAAGTTAGCCCCTTCACTTAAGAAAATTACAAAATTAACCCGTAAAACCCGCAAACTTAATAATTGTCCTTAACCGTAGAATTTCCACTTATCGATAAAAGACTACAACCATCTTCATTACACTCCTTCGGAAAGCTACACCCCATGAGCTCCTCTTGTACTTGACATAGAATGGCTTTAGCTCGGGATCACGTAATACGACCTAGATAAGGTGTGGCTCCTTGAGATTTGGCACTATCAAGACCGGAATCCGCCTTTTGGCCAAGCGCGCCAACCCCGGGCAAGAGCGCACCTCCAGCCGTGTGCAAAGGCACACCATCCCCTGGCAAAGACACGCCACCATCCCTCTGCAAGGGCGCGCCACCATCCCTTCGCAAAGGCGCGCCGAGTGGCTCCGCATCCAAGCTTGTAGGCGCGTCTAGGGCAGGCACGTCTAGGTCATGCTGTGGCTCGTCCAAGTGTTCCGGCGTGTGCTCCATTGTTGAATCGGATGTCGATGAAATCACATCATCATCCTCCCCTTGAAAAGGGTTCGTCCTCGAACCTGGATCCTGCTCAAACTCAACATCATCGTTAGAAAAATAAGGAACAAGATCGGATACGTTAAATACCTCATGGACACCATAATTCGGAGGAAGCTGAAGCTTGTAAGAATTGTCGTTGATGCGCTCTAACACTTGGAACGTCCCATCTCCACGTGGCTTAAGCTTAGAATTTCGAAGGGTAGGAAACCTCTCCTTCCTCAAATGAACCCAAACAAGGTCGTCGGGCTCAAAAATCAGCTCCTTGCGCCCTTTATCATCTTGGCACTTGTATTGCAAAGTTCGCCTTTCCAATTGAAGGCAATTATCCTCATGAATCTGCTCAATATACTCAGCCCGTTCCCGTCCTTCACGACTCTCTCGTTCGGACAAAGCATAAGGCGCTAGAGCAAGTGGTGTAACGGGATTGCTCCCATACACCAGCTCAAAAGGCTTCTTCATTATAAAGGAATGAATGGCCCTATTATAAGCAAATTCAATGAAAGGAAGACACTCTTCCCACCTGCGCAAGTTAGTTTTCAAAATAGAACGCAACAAGGCACCAAGGGTACGATTAATGACCTCGGTTGCCCATCCGTTTGCGGGTGGCAAGTAGTAGAAAAATAAGAGCTTGGTTCCTAGCTTGGACCAAAGTGTCTTCCAAAAGAAACTTAGAAATTTAACATCACGGTCAGAAACAATAGATTTAGGGACCCCATGCAACCGAACAATATTATCAAAGAACAAAGTAGCAACATTAATAGCATCGTCGGTTTTGTGGCAAGCAATAAAATGTGCCATCTTAGAAAATCGATCAACCACCACAAAGATAGAGTCCCTACCCCTTTTTGTCCTAGGAAACCCCAAAACAAAATCCATTGAAATATCCTCCCATGGGGCACAAGGAATAGGCAAAGGGGTATACAAACCGTGAGGGTGCACTTTAGACTTTGCATGCACACATATAGCACATGAAGCACAAAATTTCTCTACCGACCTAAGCATGTGAGGCTAATAGAAATGCTCCCTAAGCATATGCAAAGTTTTCATAACACCAAAGTGTCCCATGAGGCCGCCTCCATGGGCCTCTTGGACAAGCAGACGCCTAACCGAACCACTAGGCACACACAAGCGAGTTCCCTTAAAAAGAAAACCCTCATGCAAATAAAATTGATCCCAACTCCCCTCTTCAAACAAGCATGAAAAATGTCACTAAACTCAGCATCATGAGCATACAACTCCTTCATAAAAGAAAATCCAAGCAATCGAGCATATAGTATAGATAAGAGAGCGTAACTCCGCGACAATGCGTCGGCGACGACGTTGTCCTTGCCTTTCTTATGCTTGATGACATAGGGAAAGGATTCAATGAACTCAACCCATTTGGCATGCCTTCGATTCAGTTTTGCTTGCCCTCTCAAGTACTTCAATGCCTCGTGATCGGAATGGATAACAAACTCCCGAGGCAAGAGATAGTGCTCCCACACCCGTAGCACTCGAACAAGAGCAAGTAGCTCTTTGTCGTACGTGGGGTACTTGAGCTCGTCACCTCCAAGATTCTCACTATAATAGGCTATAGGCCGTCCCTCTTGCACAAGTATGCCACCGAGCCCGATTCCCGATGCATCACACTCTATCTCAAACATCTTGCCAAAATTGGGAAGAGCCAACAACGACGCTTGTGTCAACTTAGCCTTAAGGGCTGCAAAGGCCTCTTCTTGCGCCTCTGCCCACATAAATGGAACATTCTTCTTGGTAAGGAAGGTTAAAGGCGCAGCCAAGGTACTAAAATCACGGACAAACCGGCGGTAGAAGCCGGCTAATCCAAGGAAGCTCCGAAGTTGTGTCATATTTGTCGGTGTTGGCCATTCTTGAATCGCCTTCTCTTCATCCACTTGTAGCCCATTCCTACTTACAACAAAACCAAGAAATACCACGTGATCCGAACAAAAGTGCCACTTCTTGAAGTTAGCAAATAGGCGCTCCCTTTTCAAAGCTTCAAGCACTTGCCTAAGGTGCTCGACATGGGACGATAAATAGTGGATATAAGATAAAATATCATCAAAGTACACAACCACAAATTTACCAATTAAAGGTTGGAGGACGTGGTTCATCAAGAGCATGAAAGTGCTCAGAGCGTTGGTTAATTCGAAGGGCATAACCAACCACTCGTAAAGGCCTTGCTTGGTTTTGAACGCCGTCTTCCATTCATCTCCCTCCTTCATCCATATTTGATGATATTCGCTCTTAAGATCAATTTTGGAGAAGAGACTCGCCCCATGAAGCTCGTCAAGCATGTCCTCAAGCCTCGGAATCGGATGGCGATACTTGATCATAATGTTGTTGATCGCCCGACAATCAACGCACATCCTCCATGTGCCGTCCTTCTTAGGAACAAGAATGACGGGAATGGCACACGGGCTGAGGCTCTCATGCACATAGCCCTTATCAAGGAGCTCTTTTACTTGCGTTTGAAGCTCCTTAATTTCCCTCGGATTGGCTCGATAAGCTGGACGATTCAGTAGAGTGGCACAGGGAACAAAATCGATTTGATGCTCTATTCCCCTAAGCGGTGGTAGTCCCATTGGCACCTCTTCTTGGAAAAACTCCTCAAAGTCCTTGAATGTATGAAGTATTTCCTTCGGTTTGGCCAAAAGCAAGGGCATAGAAGGGCCGCCTAGAGCTAGCTTCTTGTCCTTCTTTCCCTCTCGAAGCACATGCTTCTTTATTTGTTCCTTCACTATGTGGTCCAACATTATTTCATGGGGGGTCATCGGATGCAACGTCACCTTCTTTCCCTGCATCTGAAAATGATACTCGGTGGAGACGCCATCATGAATAGCTCCCTTATCATATTGCCAAGGGCGCCCCAAAAGAAGATGGTAAGCGGTCATCGACATCACATCACACTCCACCTCATCCTTGTATGGTCCTATAGAAAAGCAAATACGAGCCCTTTCCTTGACTTGGATCGGGGCGTTAGAATTCAACCAACACAAACGATAAGGTAAAGGATGGCAAGTAGTTTGCAAAGAAAAACGATCCACCACTTCTTGGCTAATAATATTACAACAAGATCCGCTATCGATAATCACACTACATACGCTATCCATGATTTTGCATCGAGTGTGAAAGATAACTTCCCGTTGACTAGGTGTGGTGGTGTTCTCCGTCATGAAGAGCGTCCGTTGGACCACGAAGCACTCTCCCTCCTCGGCGGTGATGTGGAGTCCGTCTTCCTCAACCTCGGGGCTCTCCTCTTCCTCTTCCGCAGCCCCTTCCTCCTCGTACTCGTACTCGTACCCCCCTTGGGAGTTAAGGAGAACCTTCCGCTCATTGGGAAAATTCCGAGCATAGTGCCCATGGCCAAGGCACTTGAAGCACTTCATATCGTTAGCCCATTCTCCTCCTTCTTGCCGAGGACGTGGGGGGAAATCTTTCCTCGGTTGAGGAGTCAAGTCCTTCCTTATTTCCGGCTTCCTAAACTGATTTGGTGGCACCCTAGGAGCCGTGGATGAAGGCTGTCATGCCCGAGAAGTAGTTGAACTTGAACGCCGTTGAGCAAGGTGCTTGTAGATATGGTTGGTGTAATGAAGCACTTGCTCAATATCGGTACGCCTACTAAAGTGTTGCATACTCAGAATTCTTTTTAGTTCCAAATTCAACCCATTCACAAATTTAGAAATAACATACCTGCCGGGAAATTGTACGCGGGAACGAAAAATGAGCATATGCAGCTCGTTGTAGAATTCGTCGGGAGTCTGGGTTCCTTGACGCACTTGCTCCAACTTGGCATGGATGCGCTCCGTATAATCTTGAGGCACGAACCGCTCCTCTAAAGCCTCTCTTAGATCTTGCCAAGTGTTGAGTTGAGGCATCCGACGTGCTCTCCTCAAGGCCTTGTCCTCGAGCCACCATTGGTAAGCAAAGTCGGTGAAATGTATGGCTGCCATGGTCACTCGCCTAGCATCATCGTATCCATAGAAATCAAAGATTGATTCCACCTTGGCGAGCCAATCAAAGCATGCATCGTTGTCGGAAGTTTGCGCAAAAGTCGGCACGTTCAGCTTAATGTCGTGATGGGGATCCCGGGGCCGCTTCTCGTGATGCACCGACACGCCTTGCCAAGGCTGCCCTGCTGCCATATTGGCCGGCCCTCTGGGAGATTGGCCACGTCTTGGTAGATGAAGAACCGGGGGAGGTTGATTGGCCATTGCAGCATTGACCTCTTGAAAGTTCGACGCTCTATATCCTGAAACGTTAGTAGAACTAATAGGAATATTATTCGGAAATGTAGCGAATGAAGGTCTTACCTCGGAATTGGCCACAAAGTGTGGGTTGTGGAAGCTCGTAGGAGGAATGTAAGGAGGAATACCCCCCAGGGAGGTACTCACACCGAGGGATGCTTGTGCCTCTGTGTTTGGCAAGTAAGACGTAGAGGCCTCTTCGTGCAACGACTCCACTTGGTTAACACACTTGGTAAAGCCCCCGTTTGAGGCACCCGTGCTCTATCATCTCGGCCATGCACTTGACTCTCCAAATCAGCAGTAAAACGAGTCTTCATAGCTTCCATGGATTGTTGCAAAGATTGTTGCATGGATTGCAACATGGCGGCCACTGAACTAGTGGACGTCTCTTCAACCTGTTACTTATCCTTCTCATCACCTACACTTGTCATCTTACAAACACGGAAAAGATCAAGGTATAGAGTGCACTTGAATTAACCACCAAGACTTGCCCGAGATGAAAATCCGACAAGTTGCAAGTATGCAAAAACAACAAAGGGCAACAAAAAAAAGAGATTCACCACACACTTGCTTAGGAAAACAATGCTAGGAAGGTACTAAACCACCAAGACACAACATCAAGTATAATTATTTTTTTTTGTTCGAGTAGGCCTTTGCTAGGCACTACTAGATGACTACTCTTTTCGTGCCCGGCCCCTTATTAGCTTTACGCCGCCGTGCAAGGTTTTTCTAGGCTTAATCTTTTTTTTCTGTGCTTGGCCCCTTATTAGCATTCGCCGCCGGCAAGGTTTTTCTGATTTTTCAACAAAAGATTTCAAGACACTTAAACAACAACACAAGATGTTCCGTCTTGGTGTCGTTCCCGTATCCTAGCACTAAACCCGACAACAAGCATGTAATGATAAAAAGGAATCGAAAGAGGGCTGGTTTAATCACACCAAGGCCACGTTTTTCAGCATAGAAATTCAGCAAGGACTCTTTCAATTCATGCTTCTAGTGAGGACATTAAACAAGCAACAAAGGCAACCTTTCAACTACCAAATTATGAATTCCTTTGGTGTTCTATTAGGGACGTTTTTTGAGCAGTTTTTCAGCCATGGCTGGTCACCATACTCGGCCAATAGCAACAACAAGCAAGGACACAAAACGTCCACAACAACACAAGACAACGACACCCTCTAAGGCCGCACACAAAAACAACGCAGCCACACAACAATTTCGTACCAAAAACTTGCAACAAGTAGAAATTCAAGTTCGAAACAAGGTTTATATGGTGATACCTTCGCGTGGCTCTGATACCACTTGATGGCCGGATCGATGGAGATGGAGATGGTGCAAAGGAATCGCCAAGAAAAATCGAGAACTCCTTGCTTTGGATGATGGTTCGAAGTAGATGACAAGGGATATGGATGCTAGATCTTGGATATGACTCACCAAGACACGAACAAACTAGATTGCTAGGAACATCGGATATTACGCACCAACGCCTTAACAAGAGATTGAACGAAGCAAAAACAAGAACTTTGAATTGAAAATGCAAGGAAAAGAGAGCAACAATTTTCGTCCAAATCTAAAGCAAGAAGGAAGGGGTGGCCGACCATATAAACCTAAAAGCCATCCTCACAAAGTTAGCTCCTTCACTTAAGAAAATTACAAAATTAACCCGTAAAACCCGTAAACTTAATAATTGTCCTTAACCGTAGAATTGTCACTTATCGATAAAAGACTCCAACCATCTTCATTACACTCCTTCGGAAAGCTACACCCCATGAGCTCCTCTTGTACTTGACAAAGAATTGCTTTAGATCGAGATCGCGTAATATGACCTAGATAAGGTGGGGCTCCTTGAGATTTGGCACCATCAAGACCGGAATCCGACTTTTGGCCAGGCGCGCCCACCCCGGGCTAGAGCGCGCCTCCAACCGTGTGCAAAGGCACACCATCCCCTGGCAAAGAAGCGCCACCATCCCTCTGCAAGGGCACGCCACCATCCTTCGCAAGGGCGCGCCGAGTGGCTCTGATGTCACACTTTTTAGTTAGTTTTTAAGGGTAGTTTCCTAGCTAAATTGAGTCATTCTAGGTCCACTATGTTTTTTTTGTGTGTAACTCCGACCCTCTTTAGAGAGTTGGAGTCGTTTGTGTTTGTTTATTGTTTTTGTAGGTATTTGAAGCGTTGAGGAGGAGATATATAGGTTTTTCAAGCTTTCTAGGAGGTGGTGTTAGAAGTTGTTTGGTGGTGATGTTGATAGAAGAGCAAGAGTCGGTGCATTTGAAGGTTTGATGATTTAAGAGTGAAGATTTCAAGATCAAAGTGCTTAAAGAAGGAGCTAAAGGACATCTTAGAAGGCCAAGAGCGATTGAAGAAGGAACATTGAAGGAAAACCAAGCATTGGAGCAAGTTTTGAGCAAGAAATGAAGTAATCAAGTGCAGCCAGGGGTCAGTGACGACCCACATATGGTCGGTGATGACCCATTCCGTGTGTTGCGGAATTATTACTTGCACCTTAAGTTTGGTTTAGTAAATGTTTTATTTATGGGCCTTTTTAAGATAGATTTTAGTTTCCTTATAGAGATATTTCTACCACTATATAAGGATCTCTAGGGTTTTATTTCAAAGGAGGAGCTTTTTAGAGGAGACATTTTTAGGGTTTTGAGAAGACGTTATTTGTGGAGAACGGCACAAGTTGGAAGTTTGGGTTTTTAGGTTACTTTGATTCCAAGCTCTTGGACGATTAGAGAGACTTGGAGGTTTGCTTGAGTTTGTAAGTTTTCTTTTTTGAAGTTTGTTTGGATTTGAATTATGTCTTCTCTTTCATTTATGATTGTTGATTGTTTCATGGATCGTGAGTAGTCTACTTTCTAGGGTTGGGGTGAAACCCGACGAGTTGTGCATGATTAAAGCAAGAATATTTGAATGAACCATCTCTTTTAATCTCTATCTATTATCCTCTTGTTTTCTATCAATTCCTTGGTGAAAGTCAAAGCATGTTCATGTTTATGAGTGAATCGAAAGATTTAGTTGTGAACTTGGATTATATTTGGTTGAAACGAAAGTGAAACCTTTAGGAAACAAGTAGGGTTGCAAGTCTAGATCTTTATGAAAGTTAAGATTTTTACTTGATTTATCATGACGAAAGTCATTCATGGGATTATTTATGGTTGATTTTGATTCATGTTTGCATGCATAAACTTGTTGTGGTGAGTCCTTTGCTCTAGATCTTCTTTAATTTGGTTTTTCGAAGTTTTCTCTTACCCGGATAGGTCGTTACGACAACTGTCAGGTCGGTGCCGAGCACCTGTCTCCCTTGTTTTTCTCCTGCGTTTGTGTTGAGTTGTTGGACGGTTACGGCCTGTTGTGGGTCGGTGCCGAGCACCTGTTTGAGTGTTTTGCTTTGTTTTGTTTTCTTTTATTAGGATTAGTAGTTAGACATAGATTCTTCTAATTCCCGTGGACGAACCTGACCTCCCTGTACTCAACGGGGTCTTGACTACAAATTTATTTGTTGTCGGGAAACCCTCTCAACAGGCTCCGCATCCAAGCTTGTAGGCGCGTCTAGGGAAGGCGCATCTAGATCATGTCGTGGCTCGTCCAAGTGTTCCGGCGTGTGCTCCATTGTTGACTAGGATGTCGATGGAATCACATCACTCGTAGTATATAAAAATTGAACTGTCATATTTAATATTTTTAATACTTTTTTAAATAAGAAAATCATTTTAAAAAGGTAACAAAAATTAAATAAAAAATAAAAAAATTTGAAAAAAAAACATTTATTTTTCAAATATTTTTTTAGTTATGTGAAAATCGAATTTTTTTGATAAGTTATTGCAACAACAAAAACCATGGCAAAAACTAGCTACCAGCAAAGGCTAGCCTAAATCACCATCTACTAGATGGTGATCTTGGAACAACAACAACAAACCAAACCTAGGCAAAAAAATTTTAAAGCTTCAAATCTTGAAAACTTCATATCTTCAAATCTTCAATCTTCAAATCTTCAATCTTCAAATCTTCAAATCTTCAAATCTTCAAATCGCCGAAGAACAACGAAATCCATAGATCTCGACACCAACGACCGCTACCAACAACTCGTCCATATAGAAATCAACAAAGAGCTTCTTCACAATCCAGATCTCACATAAAGAGATCAAAATCCATCGGAGATTAACATGGTCACAAGGATCAGGAGAAATAGAAAATAACCAACAACCAACAAAGATAGATCTAAGAAGACTTCACATCTGCTTCGAAAGGCCGGAAACTATCCATTCCAAAAAGTTCAAATGAAGGTTTAGGGTGTTGGATTGAAGACCATCAATTCCATTCCTCAACCAGCGTGTTTTAAAATCTTAACATAATAAATTATAATTTACTTAACATACATAGATTTATGCATATCTACATTTTATTTTATTTGCTATTTTACATATAAGCATATATATATATATATCTTAACATATATAGGCTTATGCATATCTACAATTTTTGTTGAGAAAGTGCATGTATCTACATCTTATAACTAAGTAGAATAAATTAATTAATTTTTATATATAATATATATATATATATATCTAGTACAATACCAAAGATAATAAAAAATTTAGCCACATTTAAATGTTCCATTATACCTTGCGCAATAAAATTATTTTCTCTACACATCAAAATAGTAGACATTTTATCATGAGATAACACATTTTGTTAAAATACACAAAAATGAAATGCTTCAAAAATATGGAGAATTCCTAAATTTAGGAAATGAGGGTTAATTTTTTTTCCCTTTTACTCAATAATGGAGAATTTGATAGGAAAACTGTTGGGGTAAATTTTTAGACTAAATTTTTGAGAAACGCATTTTTTGACTAGCCGAGTAAGCCCTTGTTTCACTTACACTACAAAAATCCTTTTTACCCGAAAACTAATTTTAATATTCTTGAAATTCGTACAACTCTCTCAACTTTTTACGTTTTTCAAGACACTAACAATCACTTTTTACTAAAAAAACTCCTTTCAACATACAAGTGAAACAAGGCCTAAGTAATGTGTTATAAGACACGAATGATGTCATTACCGCTCGGATGGATAGCTATACAAGTGTCGCGTTGTAGTTGGTCGCACTAGTGGGCGAGTGGGAGAGAGTGGTCATCCGAGAGTACATAATGTCATAAAAAACGAATGAGTATTTAAAATTGATGTCATAAACGAAGTTGAATGATGTCATGGAATTCATACATTGGTACATTGTTTGGCCGAATAATACATTGATACATACGAAAAACCAATCGGATTGATCTGACATAGTCCAGACTCGCAAAATCCATGTGAGTGGGCCTCACCATTGCTCTACCACAAGAATCCTAATCTTCACCAACCCCCGACCGGGTTCAACAACCTTCCACAGGACCCATTTACTTTACCCACTACTCCGAACCGGCCTTTTCCTTCCCATATAAAGATACATAATATAATCACCATTCATTCGATCACCAGCATCTACAAAATAAACAAAGCAGCAGCCTTTACAAATCTCAGAAGAAGAAGAAAACAGAGGGACTCACTCACTCATACGGAGATGGCGGGGAGCGTAGAAGAGGAGAAGAAAGCTTCCTCCAATGCAGAGGAGGCCACAAGGCACCAAGAGATCGGCCACAAAAGCCTTCTTCAAAGCGATGCCCTTTACCAGGTCAGCATTAATTGAATTTCAGATTTGGATTTGGATTTTGATTCTTATCTGGATTTTGATCATTTTGAATGAATGCATAGTACATCTTGGAGACCAGCGTTTACCCTAGAGAGCCAGAGCCCATGAAGGAGCTCCGTGAGATCACTGCGAATCATCCATGGTTAGTACGTTTTGGAATTAAGTACATGCATGTGCTATTGATCGATGAGTTTATATTTAATTAAAATTTCTGTGCTTTACACATTTGGGGTCATAAAATGAAGGAACATAATGACGACATCAGCGGATGAAGGGCAGTTCTTGAGAATGATAGTGAAACTGATCAACGCCAAGAACACCATGGAGATCGGCGTCTACACCGGCTACTCTCTTCTTGCCACCGCTCTTGCCCTCCCTGAGGATGGCAAGGTAATCAATCAGAATTCCATCTTTATTGCTTTGTTCGATCTCTTTTAATTTGGCAATGCGGAGAGACTAAACTCTAACGGGATATTTATTACCCATTTTGAAAATTGGGGGCAGATTTTGGCAATGGACATAAACAGACAGAACTACGAACTGGGGCTGCCGGTGATTAAGAAAGCAGGAGTTGACCATAAAATCGATTTCCGAGAAGGCCCTGCTCTGCCTGTTCTTGATCAGCTCGTTGCAGATGTAAGAATCTTTCTTTTATGCCTCCAACTAGTAAAATGTATGAGTATTAAATCTTTTCGATTCCCTCAAAGAATTAGCTAGAAAAAGATTTATTTATTTTTGCTAAAATTGAACTAGAAAAGATAATTTACTACGGAGTATTATTCAAAAACAAATGCTGAATTTTACTCTTATTTTGTAATCTACTATATATATATATAAAAGCAATAAGGTTTGGAGCCTCCACGTTGCGCCACCTCAGCTTTTTCTACATGTCGTCTTGAGAATACGCCATATTTGATTTTGCCACATGTCACCTTTTCCTTATGCCATGTCATTATATTTTTTACACGTCATATACCACGTCATATTATATTCGGCCTTATCATTAACATGTCATATTTAACTATAATTAATAAACTATAAATAATTTAAATGAAAAATTACAATGATTACATAAGGCAATCTACTATATATATAAAAGCAATAAGGTTTGGAGACTCCATGTTGCGCCACCTCAGCTTTTTCCACGTGTCGTTTCGAGAATACGCCACCTTGGATTTTGCCATATGTCACCTTCTCCTTAAACCATGTCATTATATTTTTTTACACGTCATATTATATTATGCATATCCATTTACATGTCATATTTAACTATAATTATAAATAATAAATAATTTAAATCTAAATACATTAATAAAAACAGAATTACAATGATTGATGAGTTTGTTGTTGCTTCCATTTCCCTTAAATTCTCCTTCTCCATTAATAAAAAACTTCATGACTGATTTACAACATAGTATTTTTGTTCATAGGGTTTCATTCTCCTTCTCCATTAAGAATCTACCGCTCATCTCTACTGGTTTATATGTCCTTGCTAATGCCTAATGGTCGTCTTTCCAATTGATTCTGGTTGTTTTACACTGATATGCTTATCGATCGATCGATTTGACACTGCTCTTCATCGATCAATTTGTCGCTATTTTATATGCCATCTTCTTTGATTTGTCTACACTTACTCTTTAATCTTTATCATTCATTCTTCTTTTCCATCAATAAAAAAAACTTCAAAACTGATTTTTACTACCGAAAACACCAAAATTGGATCGTCAATGGATGTATTATGAGGCCATGTCTAGATCAATTATGTTTTTTCTTCTCGATTATTTTTTTTGATATTTTTTAATTATAGTCTGTTCACTAATAATTAATTGTGAATTATGATACCATTTAGATATAAAAGTGTTAATAATAAAAATAATTGAGTTTCCTTAATTACTGGTATTATGTATTTATGCATGATAAAGAGAGAGATATAAATAGGTAAATAACCAATCAATTTGACTAATTAAGATATTCTTCATATCTACAAGATTCTAACCAAAAATATGATCGACTATAAAATAAAGAAATAATATCTAATAATATGTGTACATAATATAAGTAATTTAGGAAATTGGATATATTTATTAGTAACAGAATCAATCAATTTTTTACTAAATATTTTAATTTCGAATTATGTACTTTTTTTATTAAATTTGGATAAAAATAGCTATAATTACTTATGGCAGTTTTACTTTCAAATGGTTAATTGTGATGTACCGATAACATTTACATATGGAAAAAAATTATATACTAACAAATTCCTAATTGTGTAATTTTCAAACTAAATTTGGATTTAAAAAAAGTTATTTATGATTACTTATGGCTATTCAACTTCCAAGCAACGTGATTTTTTGAGCAATTTTAGTAGAGATCAAGCCATATTTATATATTTTTAAAATTTTCAATTTATGTAGAAATTGAAAATTATAAAGAATCAGATTATTTTGTTTGAATTGATAACTTCTTATAAAAAGTTAATTATATAAAAAATAGCTTTTTATTAGATTTTTTTCCAATTTTATATATAGTACAAAATAGGAAGTTCTGATTAATCTGAACCAATTGGACACTTTATTTAAAAAAAGTATCGTTCTTTCTAACCAATTTGATTGATGTACTTGCATATTATTGGTTTAAAGATATTGTTTAATTGTTATGAATGGAAAGTTCTAAACATGAATAAAAAACATCCTAAATTAATTATACTATATTTAAATTAGAATTGATTTAAAGATTTTATTAATATATTTTTAAGAATAGATAATTTCAACTCATTATTGAGCCAATCTACTATCTATCTATTATATATTACTAATAACTAAAACCGAAACAATTTATGTCACTACGTTGCGTCACATCACCCCTTTATAAAATAATAATTTTAAATAATTAATTATGCAAAAAACTTATCCCCAAGTAAACATAAAGATGAAATAATATTTGTAAAAAAAATAAACATAAAGATAAAATATTATTAGTAGATTTGACCAATATAGATAAAAAAGGACATTATATTTACTATATTTATAAAAGATAAATTAAAATAAAGATAAGAAAAAATATATACACGTGATCACATATATATCTTTCAAATAAAAAATATCCATATAAATGATAGTATCTTAAAAATATAGATTATGTGTAATTTTAAATAATTAATTTTTTAAATAAAGATAAAGTATTATTTCCACTATATTGTGACATCACATTATATTAAGATAACTTTTTAAAATAGCGATTTTAAAAAATATCAAAAATACTTTTTTATTTCTATTTGCGATAATTTGACCAATATAGATGGAATATTAAATTTGAGGATTACAATCTTATCGTATTTATATCTATCTACCTATTATTAATAAATAAAGCCGAAACAATTTCTACCACCATATTGCGCCACATCACCCCTTTATTAAAATAATAGTTTTTTATAGGTAATTATGCAAAAAAGTTATCTCCAAATAAACATAAAGATAAAAAAATTTTTTGTCAAAATTTCTCTTCAAATAAACATAAAGATAAAATAATATTAGTATAAATTACCAATATAGATAAAAATGACATTATATTTATCATATTTGTAATATATAAACTAATAAATATAAGTAAAAATATGTACATGTGTCACATATATATCTTTGAAATAAAAATAGCCATATAAATGATAATATTTTTGAAATATCTATCCATCTATAACTATATATTAAAGTCAAACCTTTTCGAGCCACCACAACAATTTTGGCTCCACCTTATATTAAAAAGTAATTTTGTATTCTTATTATTTAGAATTTTTTTCTTTTAAATTTTCTAAAAATATATATAATTTTTATAAAAACTAACATTCTAATACATTTAATTAAAAATTAAAAGAAAGAAAAAATAAAAGATAAGATTTTTTAATATATAATGATAGATTATTATCACGATAGGGTAGGAAAATATTTTTACTATTAATTTTTTCTATCTAAAAACTAACATTACACTATATTTTATATTTGGCAAAAATTATTCGAATTTTAATAAAAAATAAATAAAATTATTTTATCTTTATCCTTTTATTTATTTATGTAAAATATTTATCTTAAATCGAATTTAGATAATAAAAAAAATTAAAGATTTTAAATATGTATATAATTACTTGCATAAATCCAATTTTGATAAAAAAAATTATATCTTTTCCTTAATTTTCTTTTTGGATTATTTATATTAATGTTAAAGATTTTTTATCTTTAAAAAGATTCTATATTCATTCATATTTTTTTTATCTTTTCTTATTGATTATCTGTTTAACTTTTTATTTAAAATATTTTTAAAGAATTGAATTTGTTTAAAAAATTATAAGAATTTACATTATTTTTATTTTTTAATCATTTTTGTAAAACATTTATAAAATTTAATAATTCTACTTAAAATAATTTTTTAATACTTTTTCATAAATAAAATTATAATTAAGATATCAAACTTATATTGGACTCACCTTAACAACTTTAGTTCTAGCTCACATTATATTGGCTCACCTTAATGATTTTTCTAATAAATATGTTATTTATTTTTTATATTAAATTAAAATACTATTCCTTAAATAAATGAAGTATTAAATCCATATAGTCGTGTACGACACAAGGAGTATAACGACTTAAACCTGTTTATGAAATATTATCAAGGAAAATGAGCAATCTTAATAATCTATGTTTATGTTCAATTTTAAACATAATAATCTAGATTTAATTTGTTTTATTTAATTTTAAAAAAATAATTTTTATACATATTCTAGACAATAAATTACTTATATTATATTTTTCTTTATTAATATCTTTTTTATAATATATCTATAAAAATACATAGTCATAGTCGTGCAAGGCACGATGGATAAAACTAGTATTATTTAAAAATCTATTACATTCTTTCAATCATCATAATTCTCAAAATATTTCTTTAAAATAAGATAAAATTGAACCAAATCATTTAACTTTCCACAACGGAGCTCCATTGATGCAAATCAAGTCATGATTGCTCCGCTTTTCCTTTAGTGGCCGGGGTGAAATAAAGAAAGGATACGTCATTGACTTTAAAAACAATTTTACCCCATTGTTGATGGAATCTCATGAGCTGGCACTATTATGCGTAGATATTTGACCAAACATATATAGTGCTGATTAATGAATTCAGTTTGAAGGACAGATATATGTAATCTGTATTTATAATACGTACTCTGTAGCTAGATAGAATATGCTATTTAATTAAAATAATCATCGTGGTGCGCGCAGGAGAAGCAGCACGGAACGTATGATTTTATTTTCGTGGACGCTGACAAGGACAACTACTGGAATTACCACAAGAGGTTGATCGACCTGATAAAGGTGGGAGGCCTGATCGCTTCCATTGAAATATTATACTACATATGCTATGCCACCACTAATATCATTACACATGTATCTATATTAAGCAATTTTTATTGATTTAAAAGCAACACAAAAATGTTAGAATAAAAATAAACAAAATAATTTTCTTATTTTTTTCTAGCCTAAAGAGGCGGACCCATCTTTTCCAACCTAAACCCATTTCTCCCCTCTTCCTATTACCTTAACCTCTTCAATGGAGTCTCTGATCTGCATCCAAATCCTTTAACCATTTAACTTCAATTGATTTAAAGGCATGTGGCATGATGCTAGTTTGTCCTCTTTATTAGTCGATGCTTTAATTTTAACACAAAAATAGCGAAAAATAAAATTAGAAAAATAAACTTTCTTTTTCACTCTCTGTATTCATATAGAGGGCAAAATTAGCCACTTTAAATTTTTGATGTGATCCAATTTGCTATGTGGTCTATATTCGGATCCTCTACTATAGTCCTACTAGTTTCAATATTTTTTTTCTCAATGTTATGATGGACAAATTAATTATATATATATTAGGGTAAATTAACCAATATAAATTCATTGTTCTATTTCTTCAAATCTTGATCTATTGTACCTTTTTGTGGGAAATTCCTTCATGTTTTTAAAATATCAGTCTTTAATTTAAATCAATTGAAGTTAAATGGGTAAAGTATTTAGATGCAGATTAAAGACTCCATTAAAGGGGCTAAGCTAATAGGAAGAGGGAAGAAAGGGGTTTAGAGGTTGGAGAAGAGGATTAAAAACAAGGAATTTTAATTTATTTATTTTCATTCTAATATTTTTGTGTTGCTTTTAAATCAATAAAAATTGTTTAATATGAATACATGTGTCATGATATTAGTGGTGGCATAGCATATGTAGCATAAATCGTAGTAGAGGATCCGGACTGTATTTTTCCAGTATTAATTGAACCAATATTTTCCGCAAGTTTCATGGAGTATGCCATGTATAATTCCTGTTTTTATTTTATCACAATGATCGACTACGTACCTTATGGCCTAATTATTTTGGCAAATTAAGTTGTTTGCTTATTCTTCTACGAAAAGTGCCTCAATTCAATTTCAATGGAAGCGATCCGTATGGCGGAGCCAGAGATTTCTGATAGTGGGGGCAAAAGATTAAATTGATAACGACTTTGATCGGACAATAATTTATAATTTAAAGTCAATATAACTGGTAAAAAAAATTTAAAGTGATACATAAAGACTAAATGAAGGTCAGCTAGACTCCCTACTCTTTTATATAATGGAAACTTAAACTCTTACCGATATATAATGGGAGCACTGACTAAATTAAGGTTATATAATCCCCACTAATTTCTGCGTTTCCTCGGCTCAGTGGGGTCACCGGGCCCCATAGTCACCCGCCTAGCTACGCCTGCAACTCATGTAGAACTGTCAATTGGGTCGAGTTGGTTGTATGCGGGTTCGGTCATTTCGGGTTCGGGTCGTTAGGGTCACGGGTTAAACCGGTCGATGCGGGTTTTCGGACGGTTTGGGTTGACCAACAGGTCAAAAACATAGAATTTTTTATGATTATTAAAATATATTTTTAATTATATAATAATATTTAATTATAATATATTATTTTTTTTATGTATTTTAATAATAAAATATATTATATCTTTTAAAATAAAATTTATACATTTTATAAATATACTTAATCGGCCAACCTAATGGGTTTCAGGTTTCAACCCAGTGGGTTGATGGTCTATCGTGTTTCGGTTCATTTCGAGTTTAAATTTTCGAATCTTTACTCTAAATTTTTCAGGCAATTCGAATTGACTTGACAGGTCGGATTAGCTTTTAACAACTCTAAACTCATGTAAACAAATCAATTAATTTTTGACTGCTCTAAACTCATGCAAGCAAATCAGTTCATGTATGGAATATAAGTATTAAGATTCTTGCAATATAATTAAAAAAACACGAAAACTTAGTATCAAGATATCAACTTTAAGTTTTTCTTTAATTTTTTAATACTCACGGCATAAGGATGAAAATGTCATATATTTTATTTTATTTTAATACCTATTAGAGAGTGTGAAAGTTTCAGAAGGTGGGAGACTATGATGCAATTTGACAAAGGAGTGTGCAAGTAACAAGATTGATGGAGAATTGTGTGTTTATTGTAATGAGTAAAATTTTTTAATTCTAGTTTCTTAGTTCTCTATTTAGCTTGCTACATTTATAAGTGAAGAATGAAGATGCAAGAAATTTAATGATGGTTTTGAATGGATGAAATTAAGGTGGTAAATTTTCTAATTGAATTATTTTATTTATCTTGCACATTGATAAGAAAATTATGATAAATGTACAAATATAAAATATAAAATAAACTACGGGGGACTTAATATGAACTTTTAACAATATTATATATAAATATTAGATGATGATATATGAACACTGACATGAAACATATGAACACTTAGTGTGTTTTTAGGGTTCACTACTACAATTAAGGCTTTTAGTGGCGGCCAAAACCGCTACCAAGAGATTCAAAACCATTAGTAAAGGCCTAAAGTGGCGGTTTTTCGACCGCTAATTCCGCTCACACTGATATAAATTTATGGTTGTGGTCTTTTAGAGTTAAGGTAGTTACCTATTGACAACAGACCATAGACTAAAACAACCACTACTATAACATCTAAGGAGGCGGTTTTTATCTTACCTAGTGTGGCGGTTTTATTGAGCAATTATGATGGTTCTAAACAATGGAAGCAGTTCTGTACACAATTGCAACGGTTCTAATGAGCAACTGCATCCGCTTAAGTGGAAAATTGCAACGGTTTGTCGTTAGTAGCAGCAGTTTTAATGGGCAATCACGACAGTTTTATTTGGAAATTGCAATGGTTTACTAGACTTTTGCAGTGATTTTGCTAGGCTTTTGTAGCGACTTATTATAGACATTTAACATACTAGGTAAGGGGCTTGTGCGGCTATGTAGAGATAATTGAGATCACTCTTAAGCTCAATGTTGGTGTTCTCCAAATCAAACAGTGCCTGTACAGAATTCACTACAATGAAATCCAAATTTAGGCACAATCAAACACTTATTGTTTTCAAACAAAACTTGTATGATATATAATAGCACAAGATGCATCGTACTGATTTGTACATTAACAATTCATACAAACAATCAACCACAAATCAAAAAACCATAAGAAGAAAAAATCATTCACAAAGTGAAGGCTATAAAGGCAAAAGCAGAAAAAGAAAGTAAACTTTAAAGACATCTAGGCATAAGCATAAACAATGAGGATAGTATCAAGCCAATAAGAACATATGCACATCCATCTCTTTGTAAAACCTTGTCATAGACTCACAATGCACAAACAATAAGTAATGACAATTGAAACATGATGTTTACACATTTTTTTGCTGACCTTTGAACTTACTGCCTTACTATAGGGGAGAGGTGGTGACTTCCATATAAGAGCAGATAATTCAAAGCCTAACGTGAAATTAAAGAACAAAAATATGTAACTATAACCGGAGAAGGAATTCTAAGAGTGAAGAATTGAAGAAATCCCTAAATTCATAAATCTAATACGAGGATTCTTAAATTAAAAAATCCTAGATAAAATAGGAAGAAGTCCTAAATAAATGCAAAGAGAATAAATCTACAAAATTTATAAATAGAAGAGATTGAAGAACGCGCCAAATCTATAAAACATCGAACAAAGGTGCTCTTTTTAACCTTGAGCAGAAATCCAATTCGAAATTGAAAATAGGGAACAAGAGCTCACTTGAACTAACTAAATGAGGAATTTGAGAGCTCATCTTCACTCAATCAGGTGAATTCCATCGAATTCAAGCATCTTTGATAAGATTAGGCGAATCAACTACAAGTCATTAGGAGAATCCACTAGATTTAATCTGATCTTTCTCAATTAAAAAATAGCTTACCAAGCACTAAGTATGGGGTTTCCGTTCCAGAACCCAATACTTTCATTCCCTGTAACCCGTTACCAAACATCCCCTTAAGGTTATATAGTAGGATTTTTATCTTTTATTCCATAATAAATATGATAACGTGTGTAAATATGGAACATATTAATATAAAGATTGCTAGAGAAGATAGTAGAGAATATATATATATATATATATATGGTATGATGATGGAGTTTTAGAGAGAGGTGCGTTGTGCTTTGCCCTCTCTTTAAAATTCTATGGCTGAGAAAGCCTTTCCCTTGCTTACACAACCCTTCCCCTTGGCTTAGACAACCACTATGAGCGAGAAGCTCCGTTTTTCCTTCAAGTGAGAAGCTCTGTGATAGCTTGCATATAGATAGTGTTTAGGATGCATATTTATGTTTATATTGCATGGTTTTAGCTTAGTTTAGTCTAGTTCTTAGGTTTATAGGTTTTCTTGGAAATTCAGGTTTTGCGCTTGTTTTGTTCTGTTTTACAAATCTTTAGGTAAACAAGCGTGGAAGGGACGAAGCTTAGCGAATTATGGTGGAGTTTGATGATTAAGATGAAACTTAGAGTAGTTCAAGTGAATATTGGAAGAACTAAGGTCCAAGAGGTTGTAGGAAAAGAACGGTTAAATCCGGGTCATGGATTGGAATTGTTATTTCGACACCTTTATCTTGCAATGCTTGGTTTTGGATCTATAATGGTCAGATGAAGCTGAATTTTGTATCATTGGAAAGATAAATCAAAGAGCTACAATTCATTTTTTTACTTTGAGTCCAAAATCCAACTCGAAAGGAGGTCAAAACAGCCTCTGAAGTGTCACCTAAATGCTGAACCGAGGGATGACGCGGGCTCGAAGGTGAAGGTGCAGAGCCGCACTATCCTAGAGGGAGCCCGCACCATGATTTTTTACGTGAATAAGTTGGGCCGTGTAGTTGGGCTTCGAGATCGGCCTTGATGTTATGTTGGCTGACGAGTTTGTTAGACAAAATTTGTTAAAGGAAAACAACTTTGTACAAACACATCTAATTTAGTGTTTTAAGTTCGACCCTTATCTGTACATCCTTACAACTCTATTAATAATATAGACACGTTGGAAACTTTTGTAGTTAATTTTTAATTTGAGTTGCACCCGAGTTATAACTGGTTGCCTACGTATCTCTTTAAAGAGAATCAAGCCTTACGTAGTTCAGAGGTTTTAATTTTTTGGTAGGATTTTCATGCATCAGAGAAACGAGCCTAAACCCACCTTCTAGGAAGGGTTGCCTAAGCACGGTTCAACTATCATGTGCATGATGTGGAGAAAAATTAGACCCACCTTCTAGGAAGGGTTGTCTAAATATTCCACTAGGACTTGGGTTTGATTTTTTCGGTTTATGGTTGTGATTGAACTCGACGAGCATTTGTGCTATATGTCAAGCTTCCTACGTACCCTTGATGGGATCAAATCACCGTAGTTCGGTAAATATTTTTTTCAATTTGAGATAACCCGCTAATTGATTAAATAGAATAAATGTCCACTTTAAACCAATAAATGGGTTGATTTGTAATTATAGCAAAATTGTCTTGCACTGTATGACCATATGAGACGAGGCAATATGCCTTTCTATTTGAATTTGGGCTACGCCTTTTTAAAGCCCAAGATTTGATTAAGTTATCCATCTAGTGGGAAATCAAAGTCCACGTTATATATCATAGTTAATTTTATTCACATATGAACAACTAACGTATATGGACTCCACTCCCATGAATAACCCCCATTTTTGAATGGTTAAGATTATTCAGATTTAAATTTTTTTATCTTTCACATGGGAAAATCACATAAGTATATCCCTTGCCTTGATTGAATTCAAATCTATACTTTATGAGACTATATTTGTAATTATAGAGAAACTCGACCATATTGATCGTGATCTCCGTTAATTGCTTAGATGATTTGCATCAAGATAAAGCCAATTTCCCTTAACCCACTAGGATATACTATAACTCTCCTTTCTGGGTATTCGAAAATTATATGAGATCACTCCTATATATCAATTATAAAGGATATCACATATATACGGGTATCTTTTTGTTGATCTTGTCCCAAAACTTCTCCTCCCCCTTGTATATATATCAAGGTCGATTTTATGCATTGAACGTCAGACCGATCTTAGCCTCCACACAGAGAAGGTATGTTCTTTCCTTTGTAGTTAGGTGTTGCTACCATACTACTCTCTGCAAACTTGGTGGTCGTAATGACCATTCATGCTTTTGTTTTGTGACGATCTCTTGTTATGAACATTTGCCCCTTGATTTAATTTTGACAGGACAAAGTTCGATCGCTAAAATTCGACCAGGCTCTTCTACATCTTGTTCACACTTTGCTCTAGAAAATACTCAGGTGAGTTTGCACTTTGACCCTTATGATTCTCTTAGCAATATATGATATGTATATAGCAAAATTCAAAAGTTCCTTAATTTTGCTATATAATTGCCCTCAGTTGCACATCATTTCTTCTATTTTTTCTTTTCTGTGCTTTTTTTATGAACAAGCCATTATTAGCATGAACTCAACCTTTGGCTTGTTAGATCACTTTAGCCATTATAGCAGCATGACTTTTAATTTTGTAACTAGCTTCTTTGATTTGCATTCTTGAACTTCCCCTTTGCTTGAAACCTCAAGGACTTATCAAGTGTTGTTACATTCCTCACATATAACAGGAATTCACAACATTCTCTTTCCATTCGGTTGAACCTCAGACTCGATCGAAACTGTTGCACCATCATCATTCATGGTAAAATGTAGCCCACTCTCTTATGACTTTAGTAAGCTACGTACAACAATATGATGCCAATCACATGTAGCTAGTAGTCATGCTTGAATACTTGCAATAATATGTTTTCTTTCGATCCAACAGTAGGCAATTTATATATATATATATATATAATTGATTCTACTTGTTGACTTGTATCCTAGCTTGCATTTTCTTGGCTATTATATGCTTCTCTTCTTGAAATCTTCAAATCCTAACAACATATGGCCATGGAAGCTTGTATTGCTATTGGATTGTAATGGCAAAACACTCCGTGTTGGGCCATTTTATACTACTCCAAAACAGCCTCGGTGTCATGTCTCGGTGCAAAGCAATTCGTCTTGGGCATAAGCTTGTATGATGGAGACGTCCTCATCGTCCTCGTCGGAGCTAAAAAAAATGACATTTTGGACGAATGGTACTCCTCCTTGAGTGATTATCGATGTCACTATTGATCTTCTTTTATTCGACCTCGATTTCTTCTCTAACTTTGGGGGTCAAGATTTTTGTTGAGATGAGGAGAAGTTGAGGAAGAGCATCCTTGGACTTTTATGTTTGTAATTCTTCCTTTCTTCTTCTTCTTATCAATCCCGATCCGGCGGGCTTGTTTGAGTCTTCGTTGTGTCTTTGTCGCCTTCTTCAACGAGAGAATTCGGCGTGGAGGCACGTTGTAGACAAGACGACCTGTAAGAGGCTCAAAACGGACTCTCGGGCATATATAGTACGAGCAGTGCTCCTCATTGAGTGGGTGTTGATCGCACCACCGAGTTCAGATTTGTTCTTGACTTTCGAAGATCGAAATCGTTGTTGAAGTGAGGAGAAGTTGAAGGAGAGCGACCTTTCTCTTTTATGTTGGTAGTCCCTTGTCTCTTTTTATTCTTCTCTACCAGAGTTTATTTTGTTTGTGAAAGAAACCCGGAACAACCACTTGATGCCATCGAGACGACCGATCGTAGCCTAATGAACTCATCAATTTCAATCGAACAATAGCATTTTCAGCCCAGCCTGTTACAATCAAGTAAACAACCCCAAAGACCAAAACTAATTAATTCATAAAAGAGTATCAAGGAAATGGAATTTACCAACTTGTGGTCTTGCTCTTCAAGGTTGTGTAGCCTTCTCCTTAAGCACTATATGCTACCACTTGAGCTTTATTTTTGTGTCTCTGATTCTTTTGTCTTCTACTCTTCTCCCCCCAAAATATAGACCTCCAACCCTTTATATAGAAACCTTGAACGAGGAGAACAAGCATATGCCAAAGGCGTTTTTTTTGTGTATAATTAACCAAATTGAATAGGTTAATTATGGCTTTAATCTTGATTGAAACGTTACAAACCCACTGCACTAAACGTCTCTTTTTTTTGGTGTGCACTAATGAGGAGAATTAGACCTTGAGGCCTTTGAATTGAAGTTTGGTGCGATGCACTGAATTGCTACCAATTTTCACGCACTAATGGGCCTATTTATATACATGATGGCCCAATACAAATTTTTTTGGCCTATTTATTTACATGCTAGCCAACAATTTTCCCCTTGCTATTTATTTGCATACTTTGTATGTATACAATTTTGAGAATGACCAATTTAAAATCCCCCTTTTCCTCCTTTTTTTTATATATTTCTTCCATCCTGACATGTATGTGTACATAGGCGCCCTTATTTGCATTTGAACTCCAAGCACACATATTTTTACCCTCCAACGCATATATAAAATTTTTCGGTTCAACATTTGCCCCCGAACTTTGTACGTGTAATTTATAATGAACGCGTTCAAAGTTCGTTTGTATACTTTTGGCTAAGCTCATTTCTCCTTCATTTTTACTGGCTGCAAGGATGTATGTTAACGGAGAAACTCGTGCTCAACATGCTTTGGGAACTGATGGTCAGATTATCAAGAAAGGCCCATTTTATAAGAGATCCATATCTCTGAAAGACTTGAAAGTGGTTGAGAAAAATCAACTCCAGGTAACTTGGACCAAAAAGGAAGAAACTAATGAAGGCTTCATCAAGTTTTCTAGTAAAGATGAAAGAGGATGCATTCAAAGTCGAAGTGACCATGGGAGATTATTTCGAGGTGTGTTTCTCGAAAAGACATGCCCTGACAGAAACTGTGCCAGGAGATTTGGGGTTACTGAAGAATTTTACCCTGCCCTTCACAAAATGCTACGCATTCCACGAGATTGGGGCACAAAATTCACATTTTATGGCTTGGCGACCTTCATGCCTCGCTTGATTGAGTGGACCAATGAAATGCTAAAGCGTCATGAGCAAACTCTTCGTCAGGCTGACATTTATGGGCTTGTGGCTGTTTCTTCTCTTCCTTACATGTATCAAAAGGATGTGTGGAGAGCATTTTGTGAGCTTTGGGGACCCTTGTCTAATACTCTTCATCATGGAGGTGGAGAATTAGGTATCTCCTTGAATGATTTAAAGGTTATCGGAGGTTTGTCGATATTGGGTGAGCCATATGAAGAGTTTTTTCCACCTAACAAGCAACTATCAGACAAAAAGAAATTCCCTAGCACTGTAGTTGAGCTCCTTTGTATTCATGCTAAACTTTGCCAATATCACAAAACTGAGAAGATTTCTTGGTCTCAATGGTTGGCGTACTTTTATAGAGGAGAACTAAAATTTGGTGCCTATGGCCAGAGCTTCTTCAATCACCGGCGTAAGGCAAGCAACCTTGAAAAGTATACTCATGCAAAGACCAAGGCCTCACCTCCCTCCTCACCACCTCTTCAAGCGAGCAATAAAGGAAAGTTGGCTGGTTTCTTGGCTCTTATTTTGCGTCGATTCAGACTGCCACTTAGTGATCGCATTATACGCTCAGAAACATTTGTGATGGCCAGTTTTATGGCAGAAGGACGTAAAATCTCATTCACTCCTACTACTTTGGGGCATATTTACCACGGATTAAATAAGATGGCAACCCACGACCACCCAGGGAGAGCCGGTCCGAGCTTTGCAATCCACTTTGTCATTGGATGGATAGCTGAGTACTTTCCTGACTCATACAGTTGTCGTCCAGACAGTGATATCTCAAAAGACTATCCACGACTAGCATACTATGCCGGAGTAAATGGCAAGTTTTACGATCTTCACAATGCCCGCTTGATGTTCCGACATTCTGATAGCGTCGAACATAAGCGTGTACCATTCGGCGGTGAAACCGATTTAGAGCATCTTAACCTATCAGATTCTTCTGATGCTGATTTTGAACATTTGCTCTGCATACGATCTTGTGTCTTGCCGGTCCGGGTAGGGTCAGAATTAATCCTGGAACCTTACTATCCAAACAGATTTTCTCGCCAGCTTGGGTATGGTCAAGCAGTTCCAACAAATGCTTTGAAGTCCAGCTTCTCCTTGAGGAGTCGAAGGTCTTTAGAAGAGATTGCTCGTTGTTATGCCCGCATGTTTAGAAAGCATACTGGAGGCCTGTGTTTCTGTCCTCGGTCGAGATACCAAGGGACATGTACCTGGAGCTATTGTACATGGTGGGTTATCACAACTGCTCATTACCTTCGCCAGTCCATAGATAAAGTCCAAGCTGTTTTGACAAAAGAAGAGGTTCACTTACGTGAAGATAGATTTGTTATCACCAATCTGAGGACTGTAATTAGCTACTTGAAAGGAGCTGTACTGATTTCTGAGCTTTCTCCACGGTCCTCTAATGAGTCTTCCGCTGGCCCAATTGTTAACTTTCCAACCAACAAGAGGGCGCCAAGGGATATATCTCCTCCTGAAGACATGCATTTTAAGAGATTGAGGTATCATAAACGAGACCAATCAATTGGGTCTAGCTCTAAACAAAAGGTGGATGATAATCGTGACCCCATCTTGGAACACATCACAGATAATTTAGAGGTGCCACCTCTTGAGGTAGCAAAGGTCACAGATGCCACAGATTTGCCACCATGCGAGTTTATACCAGAGTCTCTTCAAAGCTTGATCCCAGACTCAACGCCAATTTTTCTTCGCCAGGCTATCATAGAGGGAGTAAAGGCGATCGTGAAGGATATCTCAGAGATGCAATCTTCCTCGACTCAACCATTTGAGAGAGCAAAAGTTCTTGAAAATTTTGAAGCAGTGAAGATGATTGCCAAAACTGCTAAAGTTTGTGATAAGGGTGTAATTTGGATCACCTCTCGTATCAACGAATTTCTAGATGATGTGGACTTTGTAACTAAGTTGGAGGGTGAAACCAATAAAGCTTCTTCGGACCTACGACCTCAGATTCTGATAAGGCCAAGTTGTCGCAGCTGTATGAGAAATCTATAGCTATGAAAGAGCAAGCGGAAAAGATCAAGGAGGAAGAAGTCAAACTCCGCGTCATGAAGGAGAAGTTGATCGCAGAATAAGAAGACTTAGAGAAGGAAATATCTGAAATAGAGAACAGGCTTCAACTCAAGGAATCAGAAAAGCACACACTTGAAGCTAAGCTCGAAGAACTGAGTTCCAAGAAGATTCGCCTTCAAACCATAGCTGCCATTCTTACTTCATTTGCATCTAGTGGCTGATAGTCTCTCATTCTTTCTTATGTTATTTGAATAATTTTGCTTCTCATGTCTTTGTAGTACCTTGACTTCTAAATGTTTTTTTCCTTTCCTTTATGGTTTTTTTTGTACTTTCCTGCAAGAGATGATGTGATGTTTTTATTATTTGTGGTTGCGCCTAGTATGTATACCAGACTGCCTACGTACCTTCTTTATGAAGGATCAAGCCGTTCGTAGTTCTTTATGAACCATTTTTGTTTTGGTTTGCATCAGAGGATGATATTCAAACCCACCTTCTAGGAAGGGAGGCTCAAATTTCAGTCCGACTATCATGTGCATGTCTATTTTACCTTTTGTGTGCATCACCAAGATAATTGGAACCCATCTTCTAGGAAGCCCCAATCATTTTGACTATCATTTGCGCATAGGTTTTGAATTTTTGATTTTGATATAAGGTTTTCGACTTAATTCGAGACTCATTTGAGTTTGATATCGAATTTCCTACGTACCCTTATTGGGATCAAGTCTTGACGTAGTTCTAGGAGACTAACAAACTCCCTCTTTTTTTATTATTTTTTTTTTGTTTTGTGTTGTGGCTGCATCTAGCATTTAAGTTGACTAGACTACCTACGTACCCCTTTGCAAGGGATCAAGCCTCTCGTAGTTCGTCGTTACTCAACTATCCAACCATGAGATCTAAGCAAAGAACCTCTTAACAAACTTTCCGTTCACGCAAGAATAAACCACTTCGCCTTCTACGTTTGAGAGCTCGTATGCACCCTTAGGAAAGACTTTAGTGATAACATATGGGCCCTCCCATTTTGGCTCAAATTTCCCTTGCGACTTTCAATTAATGACAATTGGCCTCGTTATGGTGAGAACCAAATCACCGACCATAAATGAACGAAACTTGACTCGCTTATTAAATGCATCAGCAATTTGTGCTTGATATGTCTCAAGTCTTTGTTGGACTGATAATCTATGCTCATCTAGTGCTTCAAGCTCAGCCAAGCGAATTTTTGCATTTTCGTCTGGATCAGATAGTTGAACAGCGACTCTTAGAGAAGGCTATTGCACATCAAGGGGTAGCACGGCCTCAGACTCAAAGACAAAATTATAAGGCGTACATCCAGTCGATGTTCGAACAATAGTACGATATGCCCATAGAGCCTCAGGTAAACGGTCATGCCAATCTCGTTTTGATTTTGACACCATCTTTTTAAGAATCTTTGTGAGCACTTTATTAAAAGCGTCAGCTTGACCATTTGATGATGGATTATAACTTGATGAGAAACTGTGCTTGAATCCAAACTTTTCAGCTAACTTCACCATCATTTGATTTTTGAAGTAAAGGGCGTTATCTGAAATGATTTTCGATGGAACTCCGTATCTATAAATTTATTGGATCCTTATAAAGTTTGCAACTTCTTTTGCCCCTACTTTTTTTAGTGCCAAAACCTCGGCCCATTTAGAAAAATAATCCGTTGCGGCCAAAATGTATTGATGCCCACGAGATGATGATGGGTTAATGGGTCCAACTACATCGAGCCCCCATGCATTAAATGGCCATGACAAAGTAGCCGGATGAAGAAGTTGTGGAGGCTGGTGAACAAAATCTGAATGAATCTAACAAGTAGACAAGATTTTGCGAACTTCATTGCATCTTTCACAATAGTTGGCCAATAGTAGCCTAACTTCTTGATTTGATCAGCCAACTTAGGACCAGCTTGATGTGCTCCACAAACCCCAGCATGAGTTTCGGCTAGGATATATTTAGCTTCTTCTTTAGACAAGCACCTAAGCAACACACCATCAAAAGCTCTCCGATATAGAGTATCATTTTGTAACGAGAACCTTGGTGCTCGTCTTTTGACATCTACCTTTCTCTTTGGATCGTCAGGTGAAATCCCATGCTTCAAGTACTCTAAGATAGGTTGGCGCCAATCGCTGTTTTGATCAACTTCATAGACTGAAACCACCCTAACTTCTTCAACTTGATCAACACGTTCCAAGGCTGGTGCAAGCAAGTGACGCTCTCCAATGGTCACTTGAATCTCCCTTTCATCAGGAAGTGTGAGAGATGCAGCTAATTTGGCCAATGCATCTTCCCTAGCATTTTCAGATCTTGACACATGTTCGATCTCAACCTGATAAAATTGACCTAAAAGATGTTTCGCCCTTTGATGAAGCAGGAGCAACCCTGAATTTCTCACCTCATATTATCCATTAATTTGTTTGACGATCAATTGAGAGTCTCCAAACACCCTTAATGGCTCTACATGCATTTCTAAGGCGATTTCAAGGCCAATAATTAAGGCTTCATATTCAGCCACATTATTTGTACAATTCTCTAACAAAGAGAAAGAATATGGAACCAACCCACCAGAAGGAGTAATGAATATAATTCCAACTCCGGCGCCATCTTTTCTTGTTGCACCATCAAAGTATAACTGCCATGGTCTCTCTTCGACCATGAAGACATCCTCATCAGGAAAATCATATTGTAGTTCTTCCTCTTCAGGGGTTGGGTGAGCCGCTACAAAGTCAGCCAAGGCTTGCCCCTTTACCGCTTTTTGTGAGACGAATTTGATGTCAAACGGAGCTAGAAGCATGGCCCATTTAGCCAATCTCCCGGATAGCACAATTTTTGACAAGATGAACCTTAGAGGATCAGCCTTTGAGACTAATGTTATTTGATGGGATAAAAGGTAGTGTCTTAATTTTTGAATGGCAAAGATCAAAGACAAACAAACTTTTTCCATAGAGGAATAGTTATGTTCTGCCCCCACCAATGTTCGACTGATGTAATATAAGGCAACCTCCGTTCCCTCATCATTATTTTGAGCTAGCATGGCCCCTAAAGACCTCTCAAGAGATGCGGTATAGAGGATAAGGGGTCTCCCTTGAACTGGTGCCATTAGAACCAACAGACTTGTCAAATATTTCTTAATGCTTTCAAGTGCATCCTGACATGCTCGATCCCAAATGAATGGAGTGTCCTTTTTCATCAACCTTAGAAATGGTTGACACCTCCCTGTTAAATTAGATATGAAGCGTCGAATGTAGGCAAGTTTGCCTTGTAAACCCCAAAGCTTGCGAAGATTTCTAGGAGGAGGCATTTCCATGATAGCCTTGATTTTATCAGGATCAATTTCAATCCCTCGGTATCGCACAATGAAACCGAGAAATTTGCATGACATGACACCAAATGCACATTTGAGAGGATTCATTTTGAGTTGATGCTGTCGCAATCTCTCGAAAATTCTTCGAAGGTCATATGGATGATCTTCCCTTTCTTTAGTTTTAACCACTAGGTCATCCACATAACACTCAACAGTGTTGTGAAGGTCATGGAAAATAACTGTCATAGCCCTTTGATATGTTGCCCCGACATTCTTCAAACCAAAAGGCATCACTGTATAGCAAAAAGTGCCCAAAGGTGTTCGAAAAGTTGTGTACTCTTCATATTTCAGATCCATTTTAATTTGGTTATAGCCAGAAAACCCATCCATAAAAGACAAAGCCTTGAATCTGGTCGTGGCATCGACCAATAACTCAGTGATTGGAAGTGGGAATTCATCTTTAGGGCATGCTTCATTCAAATCCCTGAAGTCCACACAGATCCTAAGCTTTCCATTTTTCTTCCTGACAGGAACAATGTTGGCCAACCATATTGGGTATTGAACCTCTCGAATGAAACCTGCTTCTATGAGCTTGTTGACTTCACTCTTGATTTGGACCATTAGTTCAGGGCGGAATCTTCGTTGAGCTTGCTTAACTGGCTTCTTTTCCTCAACGATATCCAATTTATGAACGACTATTTGTCATTCTAAACCAGGCATATCTTGATATCCCCAAGCAAACACATCCTTGTATTCATGAAGGAGTTTCTCATATATCACCATCTCCTCATTTGCAAGTGACGCACTCACAAAAACCGGTTTAGGTTCATCGAAAGTACCAAGATTGATCTCTTGAAGATCATCTACAATAGGTTGACCACCATCTTCTAACTCTGGTGGAGTAGGTTGAACTGTATTGATGAAATCCGATGAATCCTCCTCGTGGTTCATTTCTTGAGATAAACTTTCAGCATTAAAGAAGGTTACAACATTCACTTCTTCGACTTGGGAGGTATGAGTAGGCCTCCTCTTGTTGATCTTCCCCTTCTTGACACTTTTAACATGGACCTTCTTGACCTTTATTTTTTTGACTCTTTCAAGCCTTTGGAACACAGATGGACGAGATGCTTCATTTGTTGATGTTGTATCAAGTCTTTGAAAAACCGACACTCGAGGAACTATTGCTTCTTCCTTGGAGAACATCTCTTGTTCCATTGGCGTCAACGTCATGGGCTCTATAACACTTGCTGTCAAAAGTTCACCTTCTAGCGAAACTTGCAAGTTGTCAAGAACATACTTATTTAGTTTTTTTCGTTTAATTTTATCCCTAGAGGAGGGTTTCAACCTTTACAACCTACCTCGGGGTTTCTCTTGTAATGAGGAAGGTTTATTGGAAGGATTAGATGCTTCCCCCAATAATACAACTCTCTTGCTCTCAATCCCTTCTTCTCCAAAAACTTTATGGACAACCAAAGTGTCCTTTGGCAAAGATTGATCAATCTTTCGGAGAGGACAAGTATAACTAGTCATCAGAGAGTGCATAATCTTATCAACAGAAGTCATAGGTTTTTGCCCAACCTTTCTCTTATCTTTTGGTGTATATCTGAATAGGATATTAGGTTGTGCGATCTTCTCCTCCTTTATTTCCTCAAGAGAAACACCAGTTGTTTGAGTATTTTCACGAGTTACCTCGTTCTTTTTAAGACTCTCAACACCATCACCTCCTTTCACAGACATCGAGGAGCAAAAGCTAACCGATTTGTAAAACTTAGCATCAGCGTAATTCACATCTTCCCCACAAAAAGGGTTTTGATCTCCTCGAATGGTTCTTTTGTTTCCATCCTCATCAGTATATTTCAAGCACTGATGTAGTGTAGAAACAATGGACTTGCTTGAATGAAGCCAAGGTCGCCCTAACAAAGCATTGTAGGAGGTGTTGGCATCTATGACATGGAAAAGAGCGTCTTTATACAAATCTTCCATCACCACTTTCAAGGCGATGGTTCCCAATGCTTTTTGCCCCACTTGGTTAAATCCTTGTATTGTGAGCAATGTGGGAGATAAATGAGATGTCGTTAACCCTATTGCTTTCAAAGCCTTTAGTGGGAGAAGGTTTACTGCTGATCCACAATCCAAAAAGGATACGATTGACATTTGCATCTCCAATAGTGCATGTGACATATACCGGCCTATTATGGTATTCACCACCTAATTGAAGGTCCTCATCTGAGAAAGTGATAGCAGCCATACACGAAGCACATTGCATGGGTGAAGACAAGGAAACATCATCGACCTCCACTGGATCTACTTGATATTTGTAATCTTCAGGATCCATGAGAGCTTGGATAAGCGCCCTTCTAAGGTCATTTGACAATTGTAAGGCATCATAAACACTCAAACGCGCTGGAATGCGCTTGAGGTGTCCAATGACATCATATCGAACTTTCTCCTTATAAGGAGCATCTCGAATTGACAAGGGAACCCTAGGGAGATTGACCTTTTTAAGCCCATCTTTATCACCTTTCTCCTTTCGTTGTGTTGTCGAAGCTTTGTTTTTGACATGCTCTTCAGAATTTGCCTCCGCTGGAGCTCCATCTTTTTCCTTTGCCTTTTCTTTTGCTTGTGAGGGATGTAGTTGGCGACCTGAACGAAGGAAAACTCCATCGACCTCTTCTTGATCTCCTTCCTCATCAACGCTAGAGACGATACAACACTGCATGACTTCCTCTCCCCAAAATAGTTCCTCATCGTCATCATCATTTGAGGAATCATCTTTCAAAAGGTCTTTAGGAATGAAATCCTTCTAGGTGAAAGGGAGTCGTTGTGGTTGCACGTACTCTTCATTGGAGTCTGTTTGAAGTTTCTTTTGTTTCTTATTTTTCTTCTTTTTCTTTGTGTCCTTTTTGCTCTTCTTCTTGTTAGGTTTCCTTCCAATCATTCTAAAACCTGGAGGATTACAGCTTTGATCGACTACTGGTCGAGGACTACTCCGTTTTGTAGACATTTGCCACTCGAAAAGACTATCATCATCCCCTTTGTCTTCTCAGAACAAATCTTCAATGTCAGAACATGTCATGATCTCATACAACGTTGGTTGACCAGGCCCAGACCTTGGCATGTCAGGATATGCCCATACAATTCGAACATCATTATCTACTCGAAACTCTATGGGAACGGCCATGTGAGGTAGTGATACAGTAGGAATGCCTTCATTTTGAGGGACTTTTGACGATACCCCCAGGACTTCCTCATGATCCTCTATTGGTGAAGGTAACACTTCAGTGATCTCCACCATTGAGATCATATTGGATGAGGTAGACGACCCTTTTGACTTCGCTCCTTCCACCTCAATTTCTCCTTCATTGATCATACGTTCAATTACATCCTTAAGGACGTAACAATCCTCAATTGTATGACCTAGAAGTCGGTGTTATGGACAATATTTTGGATTATCCTTCATACCTACCTCTTTGGGTCTTTTTGGTTTTGGAAGCGTTAGAGCCTTAGCGGACATTAGCTCATCAAAGATCCCTTGAACATCATCATCATCGAAGGGATATTTCTTTTGCTTCCTTTCTTGAAGAGTAAGTTGTTTAGTGAGCTCTTTAGATTTACCCCTATCTTGGGTTTTGGGGTTGCCTTCCTTAGAGGATTTTCCACTCGTCTTGACAAACGTCGTCACGGACTCGCTCTTCTTTTGTGGCTTTCTATCATCTTTTCGACTTTCATTCAATTGAGGTCGAGTAGATGTTGCTTTTCGTCGAGCAAGCTGACGTTCAACATTAGACGCTTTTGATACCAATGCATCAAATGACAGTGGTTCAGCACTACCAACATGCACTGTCAACTCTGGAAGCAAATTATTAGTGCACATTTGTACACAAGCTAACTCACTAAGCTTTTCGGGGCATTGTAGCCTCAAACTTCTCCATCTTGCAATGAAGTCGTTAGCAATTTCATTTAGCTTTTGGTGAGTATTCGCAAGATCCATGTTGGAAACCTTGGCTTTTGTGCTTACAAATTAAGCAAGAAACGCCCTTTGCAACTCGTCCCACGTTTCAATTGATCCTGGTTGAAGTTGAGTATACCAAGTAAACGTTGATCCTTTCAAGGATTGGACAAATTGGCGTATGAGCAAAGCGTCACTCAAAGCCGTTTCCCCACATGCTGAGTAAAAGTGAGCGAGATGCTCATGTGTCGAACCATGAATCCCGTCAAACTTGTCAAAATTGGGCCTTTGATATCCTGGAGGTAAAGGCACCACATCAAAATGAGTGGGATAGGGTTTCCTGTAGCCCATAACTGGTGGGTTTTGGGAAACTTGGAATTCCTTGATGCCTTGGGCAATCATATCCCTAATGTCCTGAGGGGAAATGTTTAAGGCACCATTTAAAGCTGAAGTACCACTTGGACCTCCCTCCTCATTTGTTCTCACTTGCTCTTGTCTACTCTCTTGGTTTTGAATAGCAATTTGAGCTGAGAGGGCGGCAATTTCAGCATCTTTGTCATCCATCCTCTTTTGCATTTGTTGCAATTGTTCTTGAATGCTAGCACTGCCAGTCATCATGACAGGCATGTTGTCTACCTCATTTGTATTGGTGACACTTTCTTGACTCTTCTCTCCAATCATGGATGGAAAGTCATGCTCCTTGAATGGCGAACTATCATCTCCATAAAGTGGAGATTCTATTGATTCTTCACTTGCCCCATTCTTCTTAGGCGTTGAAGGCGATGGTGGAGTTGGTGGTTGCGAAACCACTTCAGCATACATCATTTGCTTTGCTCTTGACCTTGTAATGGAGCCGGTGTAAGATTGAGAGGCGGCCCTTTGAGGCATTGGAGCACTTGTAGAAGAACCCTTACCCTTTGGAGGGGCTTGAGAAACCTCGATAGCCTTTTGGTCCTTCTTGGGTGGAGGTAGTTTCACAATCTTCACCTTTGAAGCCTTCGACGGAGTTGTTTCTTTCTCTTTCTCAGTGTAGGAGGTCATGTTGACTTTCTCTACTTGATCGAGGTTGACCGGTACAGACCCGATCAGGATTTGTCGCGGGACAAAAACCCGAGGGGTGACGATCGGTCTTGGTGAAATAAGGTCATAGGCCACTTCCCTTAGAGTCGCCTTGGCTAACTCCAAGGCTGGAGATGGGGCAAGCTTAGCGAGTGGATTTTCCTTTCGGCGTTTGGATCCATTCTTCCGACCCCTCCTTCTTCGAGAACGCTTAGCCTTATTGTTGGTTGGGGTATCTTGAATTGGTGCTCCACGAGACCCTCCGTAGTCTTGATGACATGGATGGTTGGTCTCCCTTGGAACCCGCCCTTCATATGCTCCTCATTTTGTTGACGGGACGAGGAAGCATAAGCCTTGGCCCCCCCTTTGGTAGTACCCTCCTCCAAGTGTTGAAGAGGTCCATAATGATTTTCGAGAGGAATTTCAGCGACAATCGCATCTCGCTCTACATTGAACACCACCTTGAAGTTCCTTTGGCGAACGAAACGCCCACCCTTGATGAGGAACGTGGCGGGTAGTTGGTTAAACTTGACGGTTGCTCTTGGTGCCATTTTCTTGCAAAAAGAGAAAAAATATTAGTATCTACATTATTAACCAAAATTACAAAGAAAGAAAAGGGTCCCACTGGGCGTGCCAAAAAATATGTTAGACAAAATTTGTTAAAGGAAAACAACTTTGTACAAACACATCTAATTTAATGTTTTAAGTTCGACCCATATCTGTACATCCTTACAAGTCTATTAATAATATAGACACGTTGGAAACTTTTGTAGTTAACTTTTAATTTGGGCTGCACCCGAGTTATAACGGGTTGCCTACGTATCTCTTTAAAGAGAATCAAGCCTTACGTAGTTTAGAGGTTTTAATTTTTTGGTAGGATTTTCATGCATCAGAGAAACGAGCCTAAACCCACCTTCTAGGAAGGGTTGTCTAAATATTCCACTAGGACTTGGGTTTGATTTTTTCGATTTATGGTTGTGATTGAACTCGAAGAGCATTTGTGCTATATGTCAAGCTTCCTACGTACCCTTGATGGGATCAAATCACCGTAGTTCGGTAAATATTTTTTTCAATTTGAGATAACCCGCTAAAATTGATTAAATAGAAGAAATGTCCACTTTAAACCAATAAATGGGTTGATTTGTAATTATAGCAAAATTGTCTTGCACTGTATGACCATATGAGACGAGGCAATATGCCTTTCTATTTAAATTTGGGCTACGCCTTTTTAAAGCCCAAGATTTGATTAAGTTATCCATCTAGTGGGAATTCAAAGTCCATGTTATATATCATAGTTAATTTTATTCACATATGAACAACTAACGTATATGGACTCCACTCCCATGAATAACCCCCATTTTTGAATGGTTAAGATCATAAATTCAGATTTGAATTTTTTTATCTTTCACATGGGAAAATCACATAAGTATATCCCTTGCCTTGATTGAATTCAAATCTATACTTTATGAGACTATATTTGTATTTTTAGAGAAACTCGACCATATTGATCGTGATCTCCGTTAATTGCTTAGATGATTTGCATCAAGATAAAGCCAATTTCCCTTAACCCACTAGGATATACTATAACTCTCCTTTCTGGGTATTCGAAAATTATATGAGATCACTCCTATATATCAATTATAAAGGATATCACATATATACGGGTATCTTTTTGTTGATCTTGTCCCGAAACTTCTCCTCCCCCTTGTATATATATCAAGGTCGATTTTATGCATTGAACGTCAGACCGATCTTAGCCTCCACATAGAGAAGGTATGTTCTTTCCTTTGTAGTTAGGTGTTGCTACCATACTACTCTCTGCAAACTTGGTGGTCATAATGACCATTCATGCTTTTGTTTTGTGACGATCTCTTGTTATGAGCATTTGCCCCTTGATTTAATTTTGACAGGACAATGTTCGATCGCTAAAATTCGACCAGGCTCTTCTACATCTTGTTCACACTTTGCTCTAGAAAATACTCACGGTGAGTTTGCACTTTGACCCTTATGATTCTCTTAGCAATATATGATACGTATATCGCAAAATTCAAAAGTTCCTTAATTTTGCTATATAATTGTCCTCAGTTGCACATCATTTCTTCTATTTTTTCTTTTCTGTGCTTTTTTTTATGAACAAGCCATTATTAGCATGAACTCAACCTTTGACTTGTTAGATCACTTTAGCCATTATAGCAGCATGACTATTAATTTTGTAACTAGCTTCTTTGATTTGCATTCTTGAACTTCCCCTTTGCTTGAAACCTCAAGGACTTATCAAGTGTTGTTACATTCCTCACATATAACAGGAATTCACAACATTCTCTTTCCATTCGGTTGAACCTCGGACTCGATCGAAACTGTTGCACCATCATCATTCATGGTAAAATGTAGCCCACTCTCTTATGACTTTAGTAAGCTACGTACAACAATATGATGCCAATCACATGTAGCTAGTAGTCATGCTTGAATACTTGCAATAATATGTTTTCTTTCGATCCAACAGTAGGCAATTTTTATATATATATATATATATAAATATATATATATAATTGATTCTACTTGTTGACTTGTATCCTAGCTTGCATTTTCTTGGCTATTATATGCTTCTCTTCTTGAAATCTTCAAATCCTAACAACATATGGCCATGGAAGCTTGTATTGCTATTGGATTGTAATGGCAAATCACTCCGTGTTGGGCCATTTTATACTCCTCCAAAACAGCCTCGGTGTCCATCTCGGTGCAAAGCAATTCGTCTAGGGCATAAGCTTGTATGATGGAGACGTCCTCGTCGTCCCCGTCGGAGCTAAAAAAATTACATCTTGGACGAATGGTACTCCTCCTTGCGTGATTGTCGATGGCACTATTGATCTTCTTTTATTCGACCTCGATTTCTTCTCTACTTTGGGGGTCAAGATTTTTGTTGAGATGAGGAGAAGTTGAAGAAGAGAATCCTTGGACTTTTATGTTTGTGATTCTTCCTTTCTTCTTCTTCTTATCAATCCTGATCCGGCGGGCTTGTTTGAGTCTCCGTTTAGTCTTTGTCGCCTTCTTCAACGAGACAATTCGGCGTGGAGGCACGTTGTAGACGAGATGACCTGTAAGAGGCTCAAAACGAACTCTTGGGCATATATAGTACGAGAGGTGCTCCTCATTGAGTGGGTGTTGATCGCACCACCGAGTCCAGATTTGTTCTTTACTTTGGAAGGTCGAAATCGTTGTTGAAGTGAGGAGAAGTTGAAGGAGAGCGACCTTTCTCTTTTATGTTGGTAGTTCCTTGTCTCTTTTTATTCTTCTCTACCAGAGTTTATTTTGTTTGTGAAAGAAACTCGGAACAACCACTTGATGCCATCGAGACGACCGATCGTAGCCTTAAAATTTGATCATACGACGATTGTAATGAACTCATCGATTTCAATCGAACAATAGCATTTTCAGCCCAGCCTGTTTCAATCAAGCAAACAACCCCAAAGACCAAAACTAATTAATTCATAAAAGAGTATCAAGGAAATGGAATTTACCAACTTGTGGTCTTGCTCTTCAAGGTTGCGTAGCCTTCTCCTTAAGCACTATATGCTACCACTTGAGCTTTATTTTTTGTGTCTCTGAATCTTTTGCCTTCTACTCTTCTCCCCCCAAAATATAGACCTCCAACCCTTTATATAGAAGCCTTGAACGTGGAGAACAAGCATATCCCAAAGGCGTTTTTTTGTGTATAATTAACCAAATTGAATAGGTTAATTATGGATTTAATCTTGATTGAAACGTTACAAACCCACTGCACTAAACGTCTCTTTTTTTTGGTGTGTACTAATGAGGAGAATTAGACCTTGAGGCCTTTGAATTGAAGTTTGGTGCGGTGCACTGAATTGCTACCAACTTTCATGCACTAATGGGCCTATTTATATACATGATGGCCCAATACAAATTTTTTTTGGCCTATTTATATACATGCTAGCTAACATTTTTTCCTTGCTATTTATTTGCATACTTTGTACGTATACAATTTTGAGAATGACCAATTTAAAATCCCCCTTTTCCCCCCTTTTGTTTTATATATATTTCTTCCATCCTGACATGTATGTGTACATAGGCTCCCTTATTTGCATTTGAACTCCAAGCACACATATTTTTACCCTCCAACGCATATATAAAATTATTCGGTTCAACAGAGTTTAATGTATTTTGGGATATAATTGATCTTAGAAAGTCTTGTGTACGTATTTAAGCTTTAGTTTGACCTTTTCTTTCATAACTTTGGATTTACAACTTGGAGGGTAGGGTTTCTAGAGAGTTCTCTAATAGCCTGCATATAGGAGTAGTCTAGATGCATGCTTTATATATGTTTTAGCTAGTTTTAGGTTGGTTTTTATGTAGTTTTTAGGTTTTTGTGTTGTCGGGTATTATGCGCTGGTTTGCTCGGTTTTGCAGGTTTTAGGTTTAGGAGCAACAGCGGGGCGAGGTTTGGATTGACCATGATGGTGGTGGACAAGCTAAAGGAAGCTAGGAGGTGGTTGATACACTCTATTTAGTATAGGTTAACTCTTGTATTTTAGGTATGATTTGAGTGTGTTTAGGTTAGTTTTGAGCATAATTGTCATATGAAGACCGAAGAGACGATTTGAAGAATTGCAAGAGTTTTGAAGACAAGTGTTGATTTGGAGTTGTTTCGACACCACTTTCTTCTAACTCTTATTCCGGGAGATACGGTGATCGTATGAAGATGAATTTGGTATCATTGGAAAGTTAACTCGAAGAGCTACAATATATAGTTTTACTCCGAGTCGAAATTCCTACTCTAAAGTGGTCAAAACATCTTCCGAAAACAGCGCTGGAATTCAGTCACAATCAGGTCCGCGATCGCGGAGGTTTTTCACCGCGCCCGCGGAGGTCCACGTCAGCATATTTCCAAGGCGGCGACTGATCTTTCTATCTATCTATTTTATCTTATTTCCGATATTATTTTATTTCGTATGCTTAGTTCGAGACTACTTGATCTAGTTTTTCAGCCTTGTTTTATAAATTCTCTCTTAGATCTAGTTTTGAATTATTCTAGATTTTAGTATTTTCTCTCTTATTGAGAACTAATTTTCCTTTGGAGTTTGTTTGATCAAGGAAGCCTTTTTATGTAATTCGTGAGATTCTGGTAACTTTTCTATCCCTTGGTTAATATCAAAACTCTTGTGCTTATTTTATGATTATCAATTGATTTCTCTTGGTGCGCAACTTGTTGAATTTGATTGATATTCTACTGTTTGGATTAGGTTTGATTGTTGTCTGTGCAATCTTATTTATCCTTGAAACAACTCTTTTCTAGGACCGTGGACTAGAATTGAGAAAGAGTATTTGATTGTTATTTTGTGCATGAGACTCGTAGCTTGATTGCATGATTTAATATCCTTCTATCCTTGAATTAAGCGTTCTTGTTCATATCATAATTCTGCTTGGACCGTGGACAAGCGGATGATCGCTCTCGGATGCGAGGGTCAAGAGATACAATTTATAACCCGACCCCGTTGTAGTACGTGGTGGGTGTCGAACACTCGGGAAGTCTACTCGATCGATGTGCCTAGATACTAGGAAGCTAGAAAGGAGAGCATAAAACAAAGGAAAACAAAGAAAACAGTCGGGACCGACACTGAGGTCACGTCGGGCCCGAGGTTGACGACAAGAGGAAGTCGGGACCGACACTGGGTAAGTCGGGCCCGAGGTAGCTGGGGATGTCGAACTCAAAGATTTTAAAAGTAGATCTTGGGCTTTTGGGTTCCTTCCCTAGTAGATTAAGGCTTTTCCACCCCAATTTAGGCAATGAGTGATGATCGGACTAGGATCGAGTGCTTTCGCCCTCGTTCCAACCACATCTACACCTCGATCCATGGGGAAATCCCCTTCGAAGCAAGGTCTTGAGATTGACACATGTTCACTTTCGCTACTTTGCCAATCTCAAGCCTTGATTCCCAACTTTCGCAAGGAATTGTAGCTCTATGTAGAGTGGGTTCCTTAGATCAAACACTCAAGGCTATGGAATTGGGGTTTCTAGCCTAAACCTAGCTAGGGTTTTCCCCCATAACCCAAGATGAAGGAGATCTACTCCATCAGACAAGCAAAGAAAGCAATCAAATCAAAAGGGAAAGCAATCATCATAATCAATCTCAAAACAAAGCAAAGTTTCATTCAAATCCAAAGCAATCCACAAATTCAAATCAAGGGTTTTCAAATCCACAAGAACAAAGCAAATCAAAGCAAATCTACCAACAAAACCTATCAAGACTTCCTCCCTTGGCCGATTCTCTCTCTCTTCCTTCTCCTCTCCTTCCTCCTTGCTCTCCAAGTATCCCCTTGGTTCCCTTCTTTTTGTGTGTGTGTGGGAACCCTTTCTTAGAAGACAAGAGGGCCTTTTATAGATTAGATGAAGGGAAAAAGTGGAAGTCCACAAATTCGTGCCTTGGAGCCCAAGTAGTTCGGTGACCGACTCGGACCGACACGGAGGACCTCGGGCCCGAGTTACTGTGCATCTCGGTCCGAGGTTGGAGACTTCAAAGTCGGGCCCGATGTGGTTGCAACTCGGTCCTGACCTCGTTCCACCTTCTTCTTAGTTGGCTTCTCTTGTTCTTCTTCATGGCTTGCTTCTCTCTTTCCCGCTTTAGCTCGGCCTTTGCTCCATGTCTCGACCCTCCTTCAAATCGATCCTTGATTCATGCCAAATTACCTACAAAACACATAAAAGGTGCGTAGTCTCCGAATCTCATAGAAATACGGGAACTAGGCTAAAAAGGAACAAAACGCACAAGAAAAGGGGAAAAAGAAACATATTTACAAAGGAAATCACATATGAAAACACCACCAAATAGAGAGACATCAAAATACCCCATACTTAAACTTGCTTGTCCTCAAGCAATAACAATGTAAGCAAGACCGAAACATAATCTTCAAGTAAAGCCTCGTATGAAAACACATTTTAAGCACAAGTGATCGATATTCAAGCAAGATTACATCATCACACGTGATTAAGTGTTCCAAGGAATAAAGTCAATGCAACTAAGCCTCACTTTAGGGATATGTGAATGTGTATCACTCATCATGTGTTTGGGTTTAGCAATGAACACTCAAGCTCAAAAATCATGCAAGTAAGGACTTTACTATTGAAGCTAATATCACCAATTCCTCCACCTAGAGATGCCTAATGCAAATTACACAAAGAATTTCGAACTTGGCTCAATGGAGGTCCTCAAAGAGGTTCCATTCGGCCGGGTTGTAATGAGGCTTTTGGTATTTTTCAAGGTGGGAATTTATTTGGCCTTGTGGTGCTTACAATGGGGATTGAACAACCTAAACTCTCACCAACCTCACCAAATTCCACCATTACTTTCACACCCACCCAAAAGACTTAACATTTTCCTTTCAACCCAAAATTTCACTTAACATTCCACTTCATCTTTGCTCTTATGCTTTTTGTTGGATTTTCAACACTTTCTACATTTGGACCGACTTTCTTATGACATCGGGCCCGATGTTGCTTGTAACTCGGTCGGACCATTTTCTTCACTTAAGCTCTTTGCTTTATTCCACTTTACATTTCCAACATTTTCTTTCTTTCTTTTTTTTTCATTTTTTTGTACAACAAAGATGCACTACCCACATGATTCATAACTCCATTCTTTGCCCTTAAACCCAGGAGAATCTCAACCCTTCAAATACAATCCAAACCTCTCTTCTAAAGTCCAATCCCATAAGGGTCAAGTCATATAAGGCTAGGAATAATATTTTTGAGGAGTTTCAAATAAAGGCTTAGGCTAGAACGGGGCTACAAACAAAGGATTATCTTCATGGTAGGATATGGAACATTTATGTGACTAGAAGAATAAAGTTCAAAATCAATGTGACCATGCTAGGACAATTCTCATGACGGTCTTGGAAAATAGATAAACACCGCAATAGCAAGTTTTACTAAGCATGAATGAGCTAATCACACAAGAAAAATGAGGTATATGCAAATATGAACAAGCATCCCTAAAATGGCCAAAAATCAATCTCACAAGGGTCACTCATACTTAGTTGCATAAGAGTGAAATTTGAGCTTAAATCTGGTCTTCTCCATTATTTGCCTAAGTTCCATGGGCTGAGTGGGGAGGATCCGAATAAACACCTTGCAGAGTTCCATTCTGTCTGCTTGGGAATGAAGCCAGCTGATGTGACTGAAGATCAGCTAATGTTTAGGGCTTTCCAATTTTCCTTGGCTGATTCAGCTAAGGAATGGTATCTATACTTAGCACTTGAGACGATTACTACTTGGGCTCAGATGAAGGGTGCTTTTCTGGACAAATATTTCCCTGCTGCCAAGCAAACGTCTATCAAGAAGCAGCTGAGCAGTCTGGAACAGGGAGATGATGAGAATTTGTATGAGTACTATGAGCGTTACAAGAGACTCATAGCCAGTTGTCCTTACCATGGCTATTCTGATAAAGACCTGATTTGCTATATTATTGAAGGTCTCTGTGATGCTGATAGGCGCCTGATGAATGCTTCCTGTGGAGGTTCTTATGAGAATCTCACTCCTAGGCAGGCGTTTGAGAAGTTGGAGACTCTAGCAGAGCAATGCAGAAATCAGAGAAAGAGGTCCAACAGTAGGTCTGTCAATTCTATTAATGATTCCCTGAATGTTGAAGTAAGGGAGTTAAAAGCTATGATGATTCAACTGTTGGTGGGCAATGGAGCTTCAAGTTCAAGGGCTTGTGGAATCTGTGGTGAAGTTAGCCATCCTACTGATGCATGCCCTATCATGCAAGAGCCAGGAGCTGATGTGAATGCTATAGGGAACTATGAACAGAGGCCCCGGAATGACCCATATTCAAATACCTTTAATCCGGGGTGGGCAAACCATCCTAACTTTAGGTGGAATCAACAACCTCAACAACCTTTTCCACCACAAGGAGGTCAGCCCAACTAAGTTCCCAAGCCTAATTATGTGCCAAGGCCCCAAACTCCTCATGAAAATCTAGCCATTATCAATCAGCTTATGAAGGAAAATCAAGAGACTAAGGCTGCAATGAAGAGTTTGGAAATTCAGTTAAGTCAGATTGCAACCACTCTGAACCGGCTAGAAGCTAAGGACTCGGGAAAACTGCCATCTCAGACCATAAACCCGAGAGAGAATGTGAGTGTTATCACATTAAGAAGTGGAAAAGAGCTTAACAGAGACGTAGAGGTGTATGAAGATCCACGGAAAGGAAATTTCGATATTCTGGAAAACGACTCCGCGCCCGCGGTGAATAACTGCCGCGATCGCGGAACCTCAACTAAGAGCTCAGATATTCTGATTGAAGGCACCGCGACCGCGGTGACCAATGGCCGCGACCGCGGAGGCGAGGAAAATTCGGATTCCGAAAAATCCGATATTCCGCGACCGCGGGATTCTTTCCGCGCCCGCGGATCTGAAGCTGATACCGAGGATTCTTACGTTCGACCTCAGTTTCCTCCCATGGCTTCACAAAAGCCCGCTCCACCATTTCCTGAGGCACTGAAGGACACCAGGAGGCCTGCCAATGACAAGGAAAATTTTGAAACCTTCTCCAAGTGTGAGGTAAATGTTCCTTTACTTAAACTTGTTCAAAGTATTCCTCGTTTTGCTAAATTTCTGAAAGAATTATGTAGTATAAAGAGGAAACAAAAAGAGAAAGGGAAGGTTACCAAAGTTAATCTTGTTGAAAATACTGAAAATGTATGTTCCATGCTTCAAAGGCAATTGCCTAAGAAGTATGGAGATCCAGGGAGGTTTATTGTTCCCGTTACTATTGGTGAGGCTAAAATTGAGCATTCTATGCTTGATTTAGGTGCATCCATTAATGTCATGCCACTTAGCATCTATGAGAGGTTAGGTCTAGGGCCATTACAAGATTCTAATATTACTATTGAACTGGCTGACCACTCTAATGTGAGTCCGAAAGGATTTGTGGAAGATGTTTTAGTGTAGGTGGATGGATTAATTTTTCCAACAGACTTTTATGTCTTGGAAATTGGTAAGGGGAGATACGACCCAGTTTTGTTGTTAGGTCGTCCATTTATGAAGACGGCGAGTGCCGTAATTGATGTTTCAAAGGGCTTATTATCTATGGCACATGAAGGGAAAAAGGTCCAGTTTCAAATAGATGATGATCAATTTTGAGCATAAAAGACGTCAGGCCATACGACGTTAAACAAAGGCGTTGCTCGGGAGGCAACCCGAGGTAAGTTTTTCTTTTCTTTTATTTATTTATTTTAGTTTTAGTTTTAGTTTTTCGTTTTGGTTTTGTCGAACAACATGCAGGTACTAGGTTCGAAAGAACAAAAATATTTCGGGGAATTTATTTCTCGAAATACACAGAAAAAAAGCGCAAAGGTACTAGTAAACAGCTCCGCGATCGCGGAGGTCCTTCACCGCGATCGCGGTACTGTGCATCGGCGACAAGATACAATTTTCTTTTTTAAAAAAAAAAATTAATAAAAGGCTTTCCGGTGAAACCCCTGAAATAAAAGGTTTTCGGGTGAAACCCCCGAGATAAATCAGGAAAAAAAGAAGAGAGAATAGAAAAAAAAAGAGTGTTCTTCCACATTCTACCATCATCCATCAATCCATTTTTCTATATCTTTCTATGTCTAGTTCCTTGGAATTGTTCAAGTATGGGGGTGCTACCGTCGTCAGAGTTTTTATTATTTTGAGGAGTCCAATTCATTCTCATTGGAGACGTCTTATGGTGTGGATTTGGTTGATGCATTGTGAAGATGACGTTCGTGGTTTGTTCCCTGACAGATCAGTTCGTTCCTGAGATTGGTGCTTATAATTCCTGGAGTTTACTCTTCTCTTCTTTCGTATGTGATTCTTCTGATTTTCCTCTTCTATGCTTAATTCCTTTCTTTTTACTTCATTGAGGACAATGAAGGATTTAAGTATGGGGGAGGAAGTACTCACTACGCTTATCATAGATAGTTGTTTTTCAGTTTATTTGTCGTTATTTTTATGAGATTTTTGTTCCATGTTTTGTATAGAGAAATTTAAAAAAAAATAAAATAAAAGAAAGCCATAAAAATTTGAAAAAGGCATATAAAAATCCTGGGATGACTTGAAAACCCGAAAGGGCGGCCCAGGTAATAAGCAGGTAACCCGGACCAGCATTATGCTGGGGTAATATGAGGTTTATGAGAGATGTGAGTATTTGTGAGCACACCTAAAGAAAAATGAAAAGAGTGATTAGGTGAAAACCCGAAAGGGAGCCTAAGTAGAATGAGTGGTAAAATCAGAGTGTTTAGGATCATATTCTACTTTGGGGTCTGGGGATTACACTTTAGATGTTGGGTAGATCCTAGGTTGTTCTACACTTTTTAGAGCTTGAGTGCTATATCTTGTATTGGTGAGGTGTGTGTTTGAGCTTTCATGTTTTTGCTCATTATTTCTCTATTTTGTGTTCGGATTGGTGAGGTGAGTGTTTTTTTTTCTTCCCTTGTACTATGTTGTAAACCTTGATAGGATTTCTTGTTAGATTTATTTTGAGCTTACTCGAGGACGAGCAAGGTTTAAGTATGAGGGAATTTGATACACTCTATTTAGTATAGGTTAACTCTTGTATTTTAGGTATGATTTGAGTGTGTTTAGGTTAGTTTTGAGCATAATTGTCATATGAAGACCGAAGACACGATTTGAAGAATTGCAAGAGTTTTGAAGACAAGTGTTGATTTGGATTTGTTTCGACACCACTTTCTTCTCACGCTTATTCCAGGAGCTACGGTGATCGTATGAAGATGAATTTGGTATCATTGGAAAGTTAACTCGAAGAGCTACAATATATAGCTGTACTCCGAGTCGAAATTCCTACTCTAAAGTGGTCAAAACATCTTCCGAAAACAGCGCTGGAATTCTGTCACAATCAGGTCCGCGATCGCGGAGGTTTTTCACCGCGCCCGCGGAGGTCCACGTCAGCATATTTCCGAGGCGGCGACTGATCTTTCAATCTATCTATTTATCTTAGTTCCGATATTATTTTATTTCGTATGCTTAGTTCGAGACTACTTAATCTAGTTTTTCAACCTTGTTTTATAAATTCTCTCTTAGATCTAGTTTTGAATTATTCCAGATTTTAGTATTTTCTCTCTTATGGAGAACTAATTTTCCTTTGGAGTTTGTTTGATCAAGGAAGCTTGTATTCTTTCGATCCAACAGTAGGCAATTTATATATATATATAATTGATTCTACTTGTTGACTTGTATCCTAGCTTGCATTTTCTTGGCTATTATATGCTTCTCTTCTTGAAATCTTCAAAGCCTAACAACATATGGCCATGGAAGCTTGTATTGCTATTGGATTGTAATGGCAAAACACTCCGTGTTGGGCCATTTTATACTCCTCCAAAACAGCCTCGGTGTCCATCTCGGTGCAAAGCTTTTGTCTAGGGCATAAGCTTGTATGATGGAGACGTCCTCGTCATCCCCGTCGGAGCTAAAAAAATTACATCTTGGACGAATGGTACTCCTCCTTGCGTGATTGTCGATGGCACTATTGATCTTCTTTGATTCGACCTCGATTTCTTCTCTACTTTGGGTGTCAAGATTTTTGTTGAGATGAGGAGAAGTTGAAGAAGAGAATCCTTGGACTTTTATGTTTGTGATTCTTCCTTTCTTCTTCTTCTTATCAATCCCGATCCGGCGGGCTTGTTTGAGTCTTCGTTTAGTCTTTGTCGCCTTCTTCAACGAGACAATTCGGCGTGGAGGCACGTTGTAGACGAGATGACCTGTAAGAGGCTCAAAACGAACTCTCGGGCATATATAGTACGAGAGGTGCTCCTCATTGAGTGGGTGTTGATCGCACCACCGAGTCCAGATTTGTTCTTTACTTTGGAAGGTCGAAATCGTTGTTGAAGTGAGGAGAAGTTGAAGGAGAGCGACCTTTTTCTTTTATGTTGGTAGTCCCTTGTCTCTTTTTATTCTTCTCTACCAGAGGTTATTTTGTTTGTGAAAGAAACTCGAAACAACCACTTGATGCCATCGAGACGACCGATCGTAGCCTTAAAATTTGATCATACGACGATCGTAATGAACTCATCGATTTCAATCGAACAATAGCATTTTCAGCCCAACCTGTTTCAATCAAGCAAACAACCCCAAAGACCAAAACTAATTAATTCATAAAAGAGTATCAAGGAAATGGAATTTACCAACTTGTGGTCTTGCTCTTCAAGGTTGCGTAGCCTTCTCCTTAAGCACTATATGCTACCACTTGAGCTTTATTTTTTGTGTCTCTGAATCTTTTGCCTTCTACTCTTCTCCCCCCAAAATATAGACCTCCAACCCTTTATATAGAAGCCTTGAACGTGGAGAACAAGCATATCCCAAAGGCGTTTTTTTGTGTATAATTGACCAAATTGAATAGGTTAATTATGGATTTAATCTTGATTGAAACGTTACAAACCCACTGCACTAAACGTCTCTTTTTTTTGGTGTGCACTAATGAGGAGAATTAGACCTTGAGGCCTTTGAATTGAAGTTTGGTGCGGTGCACTGAATTGCTACCAACTTTCATGCACTAATGGGCCTATTTATATACATGATGGCCCAATACAAATTTTTTTTGGCCTATTTATATACATGCTAGCCAACATTTTTTCCCTTGCTATTTATTTGCATACTTTGTACGTATACAATTTTGAGAATGACCAATTTAAAATCCCCCTTTCCCCCCCTTTTTTTATATATATTTCTTCCATCCTGACATGTATGTGTACATAAGCGCCCTTATTTGCATTTGAACTCCAAGCACACATATTTTTACCCTCCAACGCATATATAAAATTTTTCGGTTCAACAGAGTTTAATGTATTTTGGGATATAATTGATCTTAGAAAGTCTTGTGTACGTATTTAAGCTTTAGTTTGACCTTTTCTTTCATAACTTTGGATTTACAACTTGGAGGGTAGGGTTTCTAGAGAGTTCTCTAATAGCCTGCATATAGGAGTAGTCTAGATGCATGCTTTATATATGTTTTAGCTAGTTTTAGGTTGGTTTTTATGTAGTTTTTAGGTTTTTGTGTTGTCGGGTATTATGCGCTGGTTTGCTCGGTTTTGCAGGTTTTAGGTTTAGGAGCAACAACGGGGCGAGGTTTGGATTGACCATGATGGTGGTGGACAAGCTAAAGGAAGCTAGGAGGTGGTTGATACACTCTATATAGTATAGGTTAACTCTTGTATTTTAGGTATGATTTGAGTGTGTTTAGGTTAGTTTTGAGCATAATTGTCATATGAAGACCGAAGAGACGATTTGAAGAATTGCAAGAGTTTTGAAGACAAGTGTTGATTTGGAGTTGTTTCGACACCACTTTCTTCTCACACTTATTCCGGGAGCTACGGTGATCGTATGAAGATGAATTTGGTATCATTGGAAAGTTAACTCGAAGAGCTACAATATATAACTGTACTCCGAGTCGAAATTCCTACTCTAAAGTGGTGAAAACATCTTCTGAAAACAGCGCTGGAATTCTATCACAATCAGGTCCGCGATCGCGGAGGTTTTTCACCGCGCCCGCGGAGGTCCACGTCAGCATATTTCCGAGGCGGCGACTGATCTTTCTATCTATCTATTTTATCTTATTTCCGATATTATTTTATTTCGTATGCTTAGTTAGAGACTATTTAATCTAGTTTTTCAGCCTTGTTTTATAAATTCTCTCTTAGATCTAGTTTTGAATTATTCCAGATTTTAGTATTTTCTCTCTTATGGAGAACTAATTTTCCTTTGGAGTTTGTTTGATCAAGGAAGCCTTTTTATGTAATTCGTGAGATTCTGGTAACTTTTCTATCCCTTGGTTAATATCAAAACTCTTGTGCTTATTTTATGATTATCAATTGATTTCTCTTGGTGCGCAACTTGTTGAATTTGATTGATATTCTACTGTTTGGATTAGGTTTGATTGTTGTCTGTGCAATCTTATTTATCCTTGAAACAGTATTTAATAGAAAATTTGATGAATCAATGATCGAATGATTAAAAAGGTGGAATTGATTGAATGAGCTCTGCTTTCTTCCAATTGATTTAAATCCCCAATAATATTTGCTTGCTTGTTTATTTGCCTGAACTTCCAAAAAACCCTGTCTTTGCTTTTGCTGATTGATCAGAATCCCGATTATCTTGGGTTCGACCCCTTGCTTGCTTGCTATACTAGTTAGTAGTTTAGGGTTATTTATCTTTGATCTTGGCAACAACGATTTTAGCCGAGTCAGTGGTACAAATGAAGATTGAAGAAGGAGAAAAGCCAAGACAAGAAGAGACATGAGCTCGGTGTGCTAATCCGAGCATTCAGCCCGCGTAATCCAAACTGGGAGCAATTGCGCGGGGAGACACATTGCGCGGCCGCGCAATAGGGGAAACCGCGCTTTCTGGAGTTTCACGCGGACGGTGTTTTGGGCCGAAGATTTGGGCCAAGCTTTTGATTCTTGGGCTTTTATTGTATCATCCGAGTAGCATGTTTAAGATATAATTATTGAGGGTTATTTTAGAGGACATATATATACCTTATGTTAGTTTTTTTTCTCATAACTTTTGATCCACTTTTGGAGGCTAGGGTTTTTCTCTCTTGAGGCAGACTTTGAAACCTTTGTAAGTTTGTTTTTAATTTAATTATGCATTGCTAAATTCGTTGTGTTTGACTAGTTATTGAAATCATAGATTGCGTAATATTGTTAGGTTTAATTGATTCTCATCAACTTGAATAGGTTTTATTCACTGTTCTTAATTGAATCAAAATTATTCTAGGTTTTTGTTAGATTAGCTACCTAATAATATTTTTAGGTTAATTTACAACTAATCTGATCAAGTCCCATTCGGGATTGATTAGATAAAGTAGTAGTTGTAATTGTTTGGACCCGTTCGGGCTATTCAGTTGTAGAAGGGAATAAACACAGATAACTTGATTAGCTGTTTGCATTGAGTATTTGTTTCTATCGATACTTTGAACTTAAAGCTGTCGTTTAATTGAATCTAGACGTTGTTCTAGGTTGTTAGATGATTAGGATTGTTCAGACTGTTAGCTCTTTCAACTACATATAATGTTTAATAATCCACGGTAGATTATTCAAGGGAATTGAGAATCAAGAGAATCAATGATCAATAAGCACATCTATGATGGATTTAACTAGTTGAACATATTTCTCTCGTATTGTCATAAACCATATTTGCATTCATACTTAGATTTAATTTGCATATTAGGTTAATTAGTTACTTAATAATTCATAAAAACCCCCATATTAGTTACTTGGTATTTAAGTAATACCACTAATACACGAGTCTCTGTGGGATCGACCCTTACTTTCCACTCTACTGAGTTGGTTAAGCTAAGGTTTCTTTGATAGGTATTAACGACCACTGAAAATACCTCATCAAATTTGGCGTCGTTTCCGGGGACTCGTCGCTATTTGTGTTTTTACTTTTGTGCTATTCTTGGTGTTGTGAACCTTTCTTACGGTTCATAACATCCGTGCTACTGATCCATGGCTCTGTTCGATTGTAGACAGCTGCAGGATGAACACTTCCATGACTATTTTTCAAGATTTCAAGACCATGTGTTTGAACTAGGTGCTTGGGGTTTACAATAGAATGATAGAGAGGTAAACATGGGAGTTATCCATGGTATGAATCTTGAGACAAGGGGATTGGCTGCCTACATAAGCAATGAGAGGCTTTTATTTATGGGATCTGAGGAATGCTGGGATTTCTTCTGTTTCATGAGCCATCAAAGCTTTCTGGTTGAGTCATCTTCCTAGCCACCCCAGCCGGTTGATGTCCTCCTTTTTAGTCATGTTTTTAGGGTGTGTTTTTAGTGTTTTGAGTCTTTTTCTTTAGTTTTGTGTTTTGTTTTGAGTCGTTTGTGTAGGTTTTCGTATTTTCTTGAGATATGGAGTCTACATAAGCTTTGGTCGTGTTTTGTAGGTTTTTAGAAGCTTTTTGGAGCATATTTGAAGAAAGGAGCAAAGCCGGTGAAAGATAGCACTTAAGGATGAAGAGAAGATGGAGATTAAGCGTTCAATTAAAGTCATTGAAGATCAAGTTTAAACTTGGAAAGAGATAGAGAATTTTGTTACAAGAACATAGGAAAAAGAATCGAGTCAAACGGAGTTGTAACGAATCCTCTACGCAAGTTTTACTCAAAGTTGTTCGAAGTGCTGAATAGGGTCGTTAACGAGGTCCCGATGCACAGCAAGATCCGAGTCGGTCTTTAATTACAGGCTTCTATCTTTTATCTCTTAATCTTTAGTTTAGTAAGTTTTTATTATGTTATTAGATATATAGAAGGAGTATATCTTATTAGAAGATATTATTTCCTTATAGTTAGATTTAAGATAGATTTATTTCCTTAGAGATAGATTTAAGATAGAATAGTTTCTCTATAAATACACTTGTGTAACAAGTAAAAGCATGATCTTTATGTTTCATAACGTTGGCATTGCATGATTATTGTTGTGGTGATACCTTACCTTAGAATCTCTCTCTTTCTTGTTAAAAACCCTAGCTTTATTGATTGCTTGCGTAACAAGTAATAGAACTTAGCACTGACTATCTCCCGTGGACGAACCTGACTTCGCTATACACAGCGGGGTCTTGATTATAAATTTATTTGTTGTCAAGAAACCCCTTTCAACAAATTGGCGCCGTTGCCGGGGAGATTTCAATAGTGCCAAGTTTTGTTCTTTTTACGTTTTCGGGACTCCGCCGAGTCGGTAACGACCCCCTAGGGTCGGTACTGACCCTACTGGGCAAACCGTTTCTTTTTTTGCTTTTTCTGTTTATTTTCTAGGTCACTGTTGAGTCGTTAACGACCCCCTCAGGGTCGTTACCGACCCTGTCAACAGATAGTCGCTTCTTTTTTTTCAATTTCTATTTTACGGGATCACTCCAAGCTCGTTAACGACCCCTCCAGGTTCGTTACCGACCCTGTCCGAGACCCCGTTTTTGCTGTTTGATTTCGTTTTTGTTTTTGTTTTTTCTTTCAATATATGAAAACCATGGCCATGACACCGGAAGAGATGACACGACGAATAGCCGATCTCCGGACGCAGATCGAGGCGTTACAAGCTGAAAAAGACGTTGCAGATGCCGAAGTTGAACGTCATCGAGCGCACGGTGCCCGTCTACGAGAGCATTTGGATGCTATTTCATAAAGCGCTAAGCAATACATGCACCCAGAACTGAGGGTGCCGGAATCGGCCATAGTTCTCCCAAAGTTTGAGAAACCAATCACTCTTGGAAGACCATTCTTAGCCACCGAAGGAGAATGCATAAATATCAGGAATGGACTCCTCACATTTGACATTGGGGAGAAGAGGGTTGAGTTTCAATTCGATCCGGCAGTAAACGAAGTTGCTAGTTACCATACTGAAGAGCCTACCAACCCACCATGGGTCGGTACCGACCCTTCCCTGAGTACGGAAACGAGCAAATTCAATGGAGAAACACTTACCGAGGAGCCTACCGACCCCCCATGGGTCGGTAACGACCCATTCTTGTAGGAAAACGATGTGGGAGATGAATCCAGGCACGACATCGAGCCACTTCCAGATCCAGCAAAGTCGTTAACAACCCACATAGCCTCGGTAACGAGTCCTTTTCTGCTCAATCAAAGTGAGTTTTCTTGTTCTTATCCCATCAATTTTGGTCACAATCCCTTCTCCATTTCTTATTCTATATTATATCCTACTGTTAGTCCTATGAAGGAGCCAAAACCTCCTTGGTTTTTGTATTTTACTAACCCTGTTGTAGGATTACCAAGTATTCTTGTGAATGATAGAGGGCCAAATATCTTGGAGAATGTTGTTTCGGCTAAGTATGGGGTCCCTCTTGATCCCAACATATTTGGATGGAAACCGCCTTGATCTGCCAAGGTGAGTACGTCGGGCTGACGACGTTAAAAATAGCGCTTATGGGAGGCAACCCGCTTTTAGCTTTTAGTTTTTGTTTTAGTTTTGCTTTCTTAGATCTTTTTGCTAGCTTTCTTTTGACTTGTTTTTAGGTTAGATTAGTGTAGTAGGATAGAAGTTTTTCTAAAGTGACTCAGGTACAAGAAGTGAAGAAGTGCTACAATCAATGAGCAATCGGTGGACAAGCACGCAAGCTCGTTACCGACCTTCACAGGGTCGGTACCGACCTTTACAGAACTGAGAAAGAAAATCAAAACTCCTCACGTGATCAATGGTTCCAAATAAGCTTCAAGTTTTATTTTGTGAGTATCCTTTTTCTTATCCTCGTTCTTTTTATGTCTTTGCTTTAAACAGTGAGGACACTGTTTGGTTTAAGTATGGGGTGTGGGAAAAGGGTAACTCAGTTTTGTGTCTTTGTTTATGTTTTTTTCTGTTTTTTAGGATTGATAATATTCCACTTAGATGTCCTATGATATTCTTTAACTTGCATGATTGTGTAATTCCTTTAGCATGTTTGGAGAACTTTGCTTGAATCATGTTGAAAAATTGTTTTTACTGTGGATATTTAGCATGTGATGAAATTGAGCACATATGATCTTAGGTAAAAGTGACTGAAATCCAACAAAAATTGCTACCTTGTGAGTTATTTTTGGCCTTATAGGGAGAACATTCATAAATCCCTCTTCTTTTCTTGTGTGATTTACTCTCCTTATGCATATTATCTCTTGTCATTGCATGGTTATCTATTACTTGAGACCTATATGAGATATTAGTTCAATTCATGTGAAATCAGATGATAGAGAACTTATTTTTCATAAGCCCTATTAATCCCTATCCTACCTTATGTATTATCCTTGTTTTTGAAGCCAAGTTGAGCCTTAAGCCTTTTATTTTCAGCTCCACAAAATTATTCCCTAGCCGATGTAAGCTTGACCCTATCCGGGGATTATGACTTAGTGTTGGTTGTTGTGATGATATTTGTTGAGTGAGTTGTTTGGTTCAAGTGTGGGGTAATATGGGTTGGGTATTTGAGATCTTGCAGTTTGTCATGTAAAAGGATTTTGGTTCCTTGAATGCACTTCCAATAGAGTTGAAAAGGAAAGAAAAAAAAGAAATCGATATCGACCTACCACAGAAAAAATGAAGATCATAAGGGAGGAAAAGAAAGAAAAAAAGAAAAAGAGCTGAATAGTGAGAGTGTGCATGAGCCAAATTTTCCTTAGTGTTTGAAAGCAAGATTAGTTGGGATATTAAAGGGGTTGAGAATAAGTGAGTGTGCATAAAGAAGAGTGAGTTTGGTATGTTTTTGAGAGTTTTGGATATGTGAGTTTTTAGGAGTCTTTGATTCCCTGATATTATTAGCACCACATTGCCAAAATATTTCCACGCCTTATTGTTATTACCAAGCCCCATTACAACTCAGCCGAATGGAAGCTTCTATGAAGTTTTTCATTGAGCCTAAGTTCTCTTGATGATTTTTGCTTGTTTTGACATCTCGGGTGGAGAGTTTAGGGATATAAGTAACAATGACTATGTAGTTTCTGCATATTGGATTGAGTTGAGAGTTGAATTTAAAGCCCAAACACTTGAGAGTTGAGTGAAACACATATCCCTTGTGAGGTTGGATTCTTGGTTGCTTTTGCTTGAGGTTGCATATATGTGTGATGACGTTAAGATTCACTTGTCTATTTGTTCTACTTGTGCTATGATGTTGCTTTTTGATAAAGGCATTGACTTGATATATGTGTTGATGGTTTTGGTTGATGTCTTGTTTATTGCTTGAGGACAAGCAAGTCTAAGTATGGGGTATTTTGATGTCCTCCTTTTTAGTCATGTTTTTAGGGTGTGTTTTTAGTGTTTTTGAGTCTTTTTCTTTAGTTTTGTGTTTTGTTTTGAGTCATTTGTATAGGTTTTCGTATTTTCTTGAGATATGGAGTCTACATAAGCTTTGGTGATGTTTTGTAGGTTTTTAGAAGCTTTTTGGAGCATATTTGAAGAAAGGAGCAAAGCCGGTGAAAGATAGCACTTAAGGATGAAGAGAAGATGGAGATTAAGCGCTCAATTAAAGTCATTAAAGATCAATTTCAAGCTTGGAAAGAGATAGAGAATTTCGTTACAAGAACCTAGGAAAAAGAATCGAGTCAAACGGAGTTGTAACGAATCCTGTACGCAAGTTTTACTCAAGGTTGTTCGAAGTGCTGAATAGGGTCGTTAACGAGGTCACGAGGCACAGCGAGATCCGAGTCGTTGTTTAATTAAAGGCTTCTATCTTTTATCTTTTAATCTTTAGTTTAGTAAGTTTTTATTATGTTATTAGATATATAGAAGGAGTATATCTTATTAGAAGATATTATTTCCTTATAGTTAGATTTAAGATAGATTTATTTCCTTAGAGAGAGATTTAACATAGAATAGTTTCTCTATAAATACACTTGTCCTCTCTTTAGTTTTCGAAGCCGACAATCATTCAAGTTAGAGGGGGAGGAGGAGGAGAGACGATAGAGAGGGGCGTGTGGATAGAGTAGAGGGACGAGTTTGTGGTGTTGCTTGGAAGACAAGTTTTGTTTTGAATTCAAAGTTGTAAGCTTTCTTTTTAATTTAATTTAGATTTTTTCAAATATCATGAATTGTGAGTAGTCTTCCTCTCTAAGGTTGGGGTTGAACCCAACAATGGTTGTGCATGCTTGTTTATGATCATGTCTTGATTGTTTTTATTACATGAATCTATTCTCTTGCTCTTAATCCTTGAAAAGAAAGTTGAAGGGAATTTCTCATTCATAGTTGAAGCGAAAGCAGAAACCTTGAATCAGAATAGTCAAATTAGGGTTTTGAAGCGAAAGCATATCTATCCTAGTTGAAGTAGAAGAGATTAGATAGTAGGTTTATTGATTTAGCGAAAGTTGATTGATTTACTTGCTTAAAGTTAACGAAAGTTGACACCTTTATGTGATAAAAGCATGATCTTCATGTTTCATAACGTTGGCATTGCATGATTATTGTTGTGGTGATACCTTACCTTAGAATCTCTCTCTTTCTTGTTAAAAACCCTAGCTTTATTGATTGATTGCGTAACAAGTAATAGAACTTAGCACTGACTATCTCTCGTGGACGATCCTGACCTCCCTATATACAGCGGGGTCTTGATTATAAATTTATTTGTTGTCAAGAAACCCCTCTCAACACCGGTTAATACGTCTCTTGAGGACATAATCAAGGATCTCTCCATACGGGCGGATACTAGAATCAAGGAGCACTGTGAGTCTTGTTATTCATATTTTCATTCCACAATCTCATGCCCTTTTGAGTTGTGTGAAAGGAGAGGTGGAGTCACATTGGAGTCAAACGTTCAAGAGTCAGATACTCATTTTCAAGTTGAGGAGCAATCTAAGACACTTGATGAGGGTTATGATGATGAAGTTGATGCTCAATATGAATTTTCACCTACAAGGCAAGTTGAGCAGATTATCATAGAGCTAAGGGAAGTCTGTGCAGGCATAGAGATTCTTACAAAGCCTAGGGAGCCTGAGTCATTTTTACCCATGTGGAGTAAATTGCTTGAGGGTTTTGTAGTTTTGGAAGAAGACTCGTTTGTTGAAAATGATGACTTCTTTGCTGATGAAGTAGACTACCATGAGGGAGAAAAACAACATGATATTTCTATTAAGTCTCGTGTTGTCATGGTGCGTCCTATGTTAGACCTTGACATCCCATGCTTCAGTTTCCCCACCTTCTCACATCAGGAGCTTATGGAGTTCCAAGATGAGGAGCCATGTCTACAACACAAGATGGAAGATGGAGAATCTATGGAGTTCATCATCTTGGATAAAAGTGGTATTGATGAGAAGTGCTTTGATTCATACTGTAAGTATTTTCTAAAGACACCACTTATGCTGAATTTATTTGAGCAAATGCCATTTCATTCCAACTGGGCACACATGTTTGATAAATTAAAACGGTCTTAGAATGTTATATTATGGTTAATTAATTTATCAATGTGTTACTTATGCTTTTTTTAGATGTGTGCACAGGGTTTTGACAGGTTATTAAGGGCATTGACAATGTCTAATTTTATCAAATCATGCTAAATGTCAAGCTAATGACGTTAAATAAGCGCTTATTGGGATGCAAGATAAGGTTTAGAGTAGAGTTTACTTTTAGTTATAATCTTTTGCTTTTTAGTTAGTTTTTGGTGTGTGTTAGATATCCTAGGTCGGAAGATTGATAACTCAAAGAAGCCTTCACCACCGCCGTCGGATTACCATCATTACCCAAACAACTAGGTTTTGTGAGTTTTTCTCCTCTTTATTTTTTACTATACTTTGGTGACAAAGTATGTTTTAAGCATGGGGGAATGAAATTACTTTTGCATTGCATGTAGTTGCATTAGTTTAGGTCATATTTAAATTTTTGCATGCATTGATTAAAATCTTGAAAAGTGAAAGAAAAAAATCAGAAAATTTTGAAAAATTACAAAAATATTGCATTTAGGTTCTTATTTTCCCATTGTTAGATTCCTCTTGTGTTTCTAAGTTAAGTATAAATTCTCTAACCCATGATTTGCATGACTTGCTGAAGTTGATATGATATGAGCATGATCATTAATTGATTACCTTGATTATAGGATGGAGCATGTATTTAGCTTGAGTATTTGATTCATTCTGAAGTTCTAGACAAAAATTAGCCTTGTGAGATATTTTTGGCCTTTCATGATATATTTGTTCTCTACATTCTTGAGTGTATCACTATGATTTTCTAGCTCTAGAACTTGCGTTAATACTCTATTTCAAGGCTGCTTATATGATTGAATGCATGACATTAAGATGATTGAGGTGATGTTCGCATTTTTAGTATAGTTTTTGATAGGTTTTCTTTGCTTATTAGGATTAGTTTTGTCTAGTTTAGGTTTTGTTTTGAGTATTTTTAGATAGTTTTGCATAAATCTACGAAAAGAGTGGAATCTACGCTATTTTGTGTATTTTGCAGGTTTTAGTAAGAAAAGGAGCTAAATGGAGCTAAATTTGGAGCATCTCAGTGAAGGACGGGAAGGTGCAAGATTTAAGAAGTCAAAACTCGAAGTACAAGAGGAGGTGTTGAAGAAAACAAACCCAAGGCTCGTTAACGAGGTTGTGAAGGGTCGTTAACGAGGCCACGAAGAGAAAGATTTCGAGTATTATTTTTATCAATGATTGATCCGAGCCCAGACTCGTGAAAAACCCAATTGGGTAGTTTATGAATAAATCCGAGGTTAATTTTGAGACCAAGTATGGGGTCTCATACCTATTATTTTTGAGTGGATCTTATCTTGGAAAATTTTCGATTATTTTGTAGGATCCATGGCTAGTTCGAGCAGACCCGCCACCCGAGCCCAGAAAAAAAGGAGGAACCACAGGTCTCCATCTCCACCCCGTGTGGACGATGTGATTTTGAGCATCCAAAGTACGGCGCTACCGGGATTTTTTGGAGAAGGACCATTACACCCGATGGTTCTCGAAGTCTAGCGCCGTCTCTACGGGCATCTACACGGATGTCAAGGACGCCTTCATCATCTTTGAGGCCGCACACTTATTGAAGCAAGAGAGCTTGCCACATTATCCGGCCCTCACATCCGAGTTCTTGGCCACCTTGGAGACCAACTTCTCATCGAAGATCTCGCCGGGACGCATTCGATTCCGGCTCGGTAACGAGGACCGCGACTTCACCATGGCGGAGTTCAATACAATCTTGGAGCTCCCAAACCCGTCTAGAGACTATAGCTTGAAGGACTACCGAGTGACCCGCACTTGGAGCTACATCACCGGAGAGGTTCAATCCTCTACCGCGGCGCTATCCGGGGCAACCATAGTCAACCCCATCTTCCGGATTATCTTGAGAGTCCTCGCCGCAACATTTTGGCCGAAGAAAGAGTTGAACCGGTCTACAAGAACGGAGGTCGCTTGCTTCCGCACCATCCTCTTCGAGGAGCCCGGCCCCTTGAATTTGGGGTACGAATGGCTCTACTATGTCGAGAAGTCCCACAAGTCCAAGGAGGTGTGGTGTGGCAATTTGGTTAGCCTCTTGGCTAAGAATCTTGGAGTGGATCTCACTCGCTACACACCGGCCCACGCTCAACTCCTCAACAAGAACTATTGGTATAGTGCCGGTATTTTCGTGCAAGCCGAGGGAGGCTACAAGGTGAAGGTTCGAGATCAAATAGTCATACCTTCCCTCGACATGTACGAGCTACTCTACGTACCGAATTGGTACGAAGTGTGGACGGGCCAGCCTTACCCATTGGAGCCAAAACCGGAGGATGAGCTCTCACTTAGGCCATGTCACACCCGGTTTGAGCGAGACGATGTGGACGAATATGAAGAAGAAGATGAGCAAGAGGATACCGAGGTAGTAGGCGATGACACCGAGGAAGCCGACACCGAGGGCGACACTGAGGAGCTCAACTTTACAGAAGAAGACATGGAGACGGAGGAATTAGGAGGCAACATCTTCGTCGACGAGCCAACCAGGGTCGTTAACGACCATTTCCAGCCACCGCCCAACACTGTTAACGAGGCAACCAGCTTCGTTAACGAGGTGCCGCAAGCTCCTGTCGACCCTCCACTAGCTCCTGTCGACCCTCATGCATATGGCTTAATGCCTTACAACCCGGTGATGTTTCAAGACCATTTCCAGCCTCACTACCCACCACCTCCTCAGCCCGAGTACGCAGGATCGAGCATACCACCACCATGGGCCGAGGATCTTTCTGCACGGATGCAGCAGCTTCACCTCCAGAGCCGATCACATTCATCGGAGGATGGATAGATGGGAACCGTCTATTCCGCTCGCATGTCGATGGAGGACGAGCGACAATGTCAGAGAGAGGCGGAGGATGTTGAGCGTTGGAGGACGATGTATGACTTCATGGGGAACTTTGAGCATTACTTTCCTCCACCGAACCGTTGATCAAGCTCAAAGATGAAGTTTCCTTTCCTTGTTTCCACTTTTGTAAGTTTTATGTTTTTCTTTTTCTTTTTAATTTTTTGTTTTCTTTTCTATTTCTTTTCCCTCTTCTTCTTATTTTTCTTACAGTGGGGACACTGTAATTTTAAGTATAGGGTGGGAAGAAAGTAGAAAAATTATGTCCTAGGTGTTTTTGTGTTCTATGTAGTTGTTATTTCTTTTAAATTGAAAAGAAAAAAATCGAAAAAACCAAAAAAAAAATGGAAAAATGGAAAAATCCAAAAAGAGTTTAGAATTGATAGATATCCCTTCTTAAAGTTCTATGATAGCAATCACTAGTTTAATCATATAATTCCTTGCAAATATGTCTTTGAAAGTATAGCCGGATTCTTAAAATTGAAATTATTGTTTTTTAGAAGAGAATAGCATTAAATGAAATTGAGCACATATACTTTATAGCATAGATGATGCAATCCAACAAAACCTACCTTGTGAGAAATTTTTGGCGTTATAGGGAGAACATTTATAAATCCCTCTTCTTTTTTGTGTGATTTACTCTCTTTATGCATATTATCTCTTGGAATTGTGATGGTTATCTATTTCTTGAGACCCTTATAGGATTTATAGTTCATTACTTGTGAAGATCATATGATAGAGAACTTATTTTTATGAGCCCTATCATCCCCTATCTACCTTTACATTATTCCTTCTTTTGATAACCAATTCTGGCCTGAAACCTTTTATTTTTAGCTCCACAAAAATTATTCCCTAGCTGAGATAAGCTTGACCCTATCCAGGAATTAGGACTTAGATTGGAGAGGTAAAGTTTTGTGTTTTGTTGAAAAGAAAAAAGTTTATATTTGCTTGAATTGAAGGGTACTTGGGAAGGGTAGATTTGGAAGTCTCTTGTTATTACATGTAAGAAAGGTCTCTTGATAAAAAGATGCACAAAATAAAGTTTTAAGGGAAGAAAATGTATACGGTGGATCGTTAACGACCCGGATGTGGGTTCGTTAACGAGGCAGCGAAAAGAAAAAAAAAGAGATGGAAATAAAAAAAATAAGAGAAAAGAGGAAAAGTTGAAGTGCATTTGTGTTTAAAGATAATATCAAGAGATTCTTTTATTTTTGATTATGAGACTTTCTAGGATGATAAGGGGTGAGTGAAAATAAGTGTGCCTAATATGAAGAGTGAGTTTGGTATGTGTTTTTATGAGAGTTTTTTGGATGTGTGAGTTTTTAGGAGTCTTGGATTCCCGGATAATATTAGCACCACATGACCAAATATTTCCACGCCCTATTGTTATTACCAAGCCCCATTACAACCCGGCCGAATGGAAACTTCTATGAAGTTTTTCATGGAGCCTAAGTTCTCTTGATGATTCTTTGCTTGTTTTGACAAATCTTGGGTGGAGAGTATTGGTGATATAAGTTCCAATTTCTATGAGTTTTTGTATATAGGATGAGTTGAGAGATTGAAATTATAAGCCCAAACACTTGAGAGTTGAGAGAAACACATTATATCCCTTGAGAGGTTGGATTGTATTATTTTATGTCTATTTAAGTGCATATATGTGTAAGGATGTTGATAGTCTTTTGCTATAATTTTCTTATGTGTAGATGTCGCTTTTTGAAGATGGCTATGTCTTGATAAACATGATTTGTTTTGGTTTTGGTTAGTATCTTGTTTATTGCTTGAGGACAAGCAAGTCTAAGTATGGGGTATTTTGATGTTCGCATTTTTAGTATAGTTTTTGATAGGTTTTCTTTGCTTATTAGGATTAGTTTTGTCTAGTTTAGGTTTTGTTTTAAGTATTTTTAGATAGTTTTGCATAAATCTACGAAAAGAGTGGAATCTACGCTATTTTGTGTATTTTGCAGGTTTTAGTTGGAAAAGGAGCTAAATGGAGCTAAATTTGGAGCATCTCAGTGAAGGACGGGAAGGTGCAAGATTTAAGAAGTCAAAACTCGAAGTACAAGAGGAGGTGTTGAAGAAAACAAACCCAAGGCTCATTAACGAGGTTGTGAAGGGTCGTTAACGAGGCCACGAAGAGAAAGATTTGGAGTATTATTTTTATTATTTACCGATCCTGAGCGGGAATTTATTTCCGTATCAGTTGAGTATCTTTTCAGAATCTTTATGGGTTATTAGAATATGTATTTTAGGGTTTAATATCTTTCTAGATTTTATTTCTATCTTTTAGAGATTGTTTCTATCTTTTTAAGAAAGTTCTTATCTTTTAGCCTTTTTAGTTTTTTAGGATTTTCTAGTATAAATACCCTTCTATCTAGCATAGAAAAGAGGGGGGGCTTAATTTTGGAGTTGCATTTTAGAGCTAGTTTTGGAGAAGATTTGGAGGAAGGCCGAAGGAGAGAGAACCGGATCGGAAGTCGGTGACGAGGTTCGGTAACGACGGTTTCCGAGGTTCGTTTGTCGAGTTTGTGGTTCGGTGCATGTTTTATTTTAGTTTTCTTCTGAATCTCTGTAAGACGATATTTTTGTTATTAATTTAAGTTTGAGTTTTGTTTCAATGTTTGTTTTTATTGAAGTTTTTAGTTTCTTAATCATGAATAGTGAGTAGTCTATTTTTCTAGGGTCGGGGTTAAGCCCGGCATAGTTGAGCATGTTTGATGAGTAAGATTGTGTGTTGAATGCCTTTTAATCTTTATTGAGATTGTTTGTTGTGCTTAATACCGAAACGGGAGTTGAGGTAATTTGAGTTTTAACTTGATTAAAAGAGAAAGTTAGTAACTTGAAGGTTGATATTGTTTGAAAACGAAAGTTTCAAGCTTTAGATCCAAAACAAGCAATTGAGTGAGTTAGTTTATGAAAGTAGATTAATTTACTTGTTAAGTCAATGAAAGTTGATGACTCTATCTATTTAAAGGCATGATCTTATCTTCTTACGAATTCTTATGCTTGGCTATGTTGTGGTGTCCCTTATCCTAGATTTTTGTTTTTATTGAATTATTTCTGATAAATCTTCGTTGCTGAATACTTGCTTCGGTACCGAGTATTAATTAGGAATTTAATTAGGTCGTTAGTTAGTATTTTTGTGTTCGGTGGTTCGGTAACGATCCTGACAAGGTCGTTAACGAGGCATCTCGTGAGTGTTTTGCTTGATTTTATTTGATTTTTATTAGATTGATAGACAAACAACCTTGCTTCCTGTGGAACGATCCTGACTCCACTGTACTCAGCGCGGTCTTGACTTATAAATTTATTTGTTGTCAAGAAACCCTATCAACAAATTGGCGCCGTTGCCGGGGAAGCAACGAGTTGTTAGTTTATCTTTGGGATCGGGACTAGCCCGACCCCGTTTTTGTTTTTAATTTTTGTTTTCTTTGTTTGTTTTCTCAGTGTATGCCGGTAGGACGAAGAAGGCATGGCCACAGCTGAAGAGATGGCTCGAGAGTTAGAGATCCTCCGGACCCAGATGGAGGCACTGAAAGTCGAGAAGGACGGCGCTGATGCAGACAAGGCTCGACTGCAAGAAGAGCTAAACGCCTATCCAAGGAATGCCAAGCAATACATGCATCCGGAACTGAGGGTGCCAGAATCTCCTATTGTGCTTCCTGCGATAGAGAAACCTTTTGAGATCAAGTCTCAATTTATATCCTTGATTAAACGGGCTCAGTTTGAAGGGAAACCTGCTGAGTGCCCTATGGAGCATATTAGAAATTTTCTTGATTACTAGTCTAGAGAAAAATGTGTACAAAGGAACTCTATTTCTTTTGGCCCAAAATGATCAACCAGAGTTCCCTTTATCCCTCATTACAAGCCACCATGACGGTTGATCATATGACCCACCTTAAGCTAGGGATTAGACAAATGCTTCTCATGAGACAAAACATTTCCTTTATCGAGTTGCAAATCGTCTGGTTCCCTTTGAGTTCCCTAGCCCCACAAAAAGATGAGTGTGAAGTTCTCTCACCCACTTCACTCTCCCTGACCTTGAAATGATCATGGGAACTGCTGCATCTACAAAGGGAACACTGACTAATCTTCAAAGAAAAACCGTCACTTGGGAAGCGGACTTTCGTGTCAGAAGCTCTGAAGCGTTACAGGCCAAGTATTCAAAATTTGAAAAGGACTTCCCAAGAGATTGTGACACGTGTCCAGAAGCGTGCTTGAGAAGTTGAAACGGCGCCCCACGTTCATTGGGCAACGGTTATCGAGGTTATTCCACTTCCCCTTCTACCCTTCACCTCCTCTCTCCTTTAAAAACCCCTCTTTGCCATTTTTAGGTCCTTTACTCCATCTTTCATCCCTGTCATTCGTCTTCCCCAAATCCCTTTCACTCTCTTTTCAAGAAACCTCCAAAACCTCCCAAATTCTTACAAAAATGGCCCCTCAACACACATTCGCACAAATCAAAGAGTGGGTACTTGCCAATCCTCGCACTCTCTTCATCACTCAACTGAACGAGATCGAGCAAGAACAGGACCCAACCATGAAGGATGTCCTCATTCAAGGGCTATACAATCAAGTAAGCCCTTTCTTGCCCCCTCCTCCTCCTCAGGTTGATGAAACCGTCTCCTGGACCTCTTCCTCCTCCGAATCTCTTCCTCTTCCACCTCCAACCACCAACACCTCCTCCGGAGTTGTCATCGTTGACAACTTCGGAGATGCTCGGCCCTCCATCAATGAAAAACCCCATAAATCCAAACATCGCCACTCATCCAAACATCGCCACTTATCAAAAGATCCCTCAAAATCCAAAAAATCCAAACACTCCCACGACCCCTCCAAATCCAAAAAGCGTAAACACTCTGAGGCCTCTGAATTCTCGGAGCCCAGAAAGAAGGCTTTCTTCCGCTTTGAGGACTACCTGAACTGCTCCAAGGAGAGTTCTTGTGCTCCCAAACCTCCCTACCTTTTTCCTTCCGACGATGGGAACTCCGAACCCCAGAGTCTACTTCCCTCTTCCTCCGCCATCCCTCCTCCTCAAATCAAGGGACCTCCTCTGCCACCTCCTCCAGTTCCCGCCACAATGGGAACTCCAACATCCCAACCCCCTTCCCTTCCTCCCGTTCCCATCACTACGGGATCTCCAACTCCACCTTCACCTCACAAAACGCCTTCTTCTTCCTCCCCAAAACACATCTCCACTCAACTCACAACCCCTATTCCTTCTTCTCCTCTCCCCTCTTCCATCACGTCTCCCACCACCACCAAACTCCCCTCTCCCTCACCATCCAAAAGTACCGTCGCCCTCTCCTCAGACGACGACGATCTTCCTCTTTCTGTGGTCATCGGCAAAATGACCAAGGACCCTCCTCCGATCATCATGGGAACTTTGGAGGAGGAAGCCCAGCTCAAGGACATCGAGGAAGAACTCAACAGGGGTCCCTCTAAGCACACAGTCTCCCAAGGGACAAAGTCCCCAGAAAAGGTTGCTCCTCAAGAGCCAACAGAGACAAGGGACCTCGCACCAGCTGGAGGTGATGAGGCAACAACAAGTCATCCTGGAGATGACGCGGAGGGCTCGGGTTCGAGCTCCTCCGAGGAAGAAGGGACCTCCCATGATGAGGTCGAAGAAGAAGAAGAAGAAGCTCCAGCTTCAAAGGAGCCAGCACGCATCCCTACACCTGGACACCAAATGGTGGTGTCCGCGAGTTCCCCACCACCAAGGGACCGCGTGCTCATGATCGAAGCGGCTGCACCCCCTCAGCAGAAAGGACCTCGCACGGTCTCTAGGGGGAACAAATCCAAAAGCAAGTCCAGAAAGGGGAAGGGGACCACCAAGCATCATGTCAGTGAGCGCCGCAAGCTTCTCCATCACCTCATAGTTTCCCAAGAGGCGCTGACTGAAAATGGTCTGGAGGAACTATGGGAACTGATCAAGGCCCAGGGCTGGGAGAGACTCTGCCAAGAAACTGTGAGCGTAGATCCCTCACAAGTGCGTCAATTCTACAACAACTTCACTATCACCAACGACGGCACTCAGGGAACTCTCTCTCACGAAGGCGACGAGTTCATTTTTACAACGTCTACGATCCGCCTTCAACTCCAGGTCCCTGGTCAAGGGCTTAGCGAGTTGCCCAGCAAGCTCTGGGGCGACTTCAACAGCGCCGAGGTGTACAACACAATTTTTGAGGGTCGGGTTCCCTCTAAGGTCCACTCGACGCATCATCTATCCTTGGTTGCCAAGCTCGCTCACCAATTCATTATCAACGTGGTGGTCCCACGTCAAGAAAAGCGCCTGGTTGTCAACATCCCCGATGCCATCCTCCTCTACCACTTCCTCCTCAAGAAGCCCATAAATCTTCCCCGCATTATCCTTGGGCACATGGAAAAGTGCATGGCCTCCAAGTCCCATTCCCTTCCCTACTCCGGGCTGATAAAAAAGCTCCTACAAAAAGAGGGTCTCTATGATGCCTCTAAAGAAGAAATCGAGCTTGGAAGGGAACTGGACATTCAAATTGCCCAGAAGATGAGGCACTCGGAGCCTGTAGCGGAGGCGGCTCCCCTAGAGTCTGGTACACAAGAGGGGAACTCTCCAGTGTTGCTCCGCATCGCCAACACCCTCGATCAGATTGCTAGGGACCAGGCAGTATTGGCCAGAGGATAAGAAAAGCTTACCCAAGTCCTTACGCGCCTTTGTGACGCCTTGTTTCCTCAGAGCCCATGATCTCTCCCTTGTTGTTCCCTTAATCCAAAAAATGACCACAAAATTGTACTTGGGTTCCCATTGTACATATTATCTTAAGTAATGAAATGGTCTTTATTTCGATTGCGTGTTCCATTCTTTCCTAATATTGCTTTGCTTGATTTTCGATGATGTCAAAAGGGGGAAAGATAAAAAAATGTGAGATGAGTTCAAAGTTTAAGTCATCACAGACCACGCATAAGCTAAGGGGGAACAATTGCATAAAAAGCCTAATAGGAACTATGTGTCTCACAAGAAGTGGCTCCCTAAATCTAAATGTCTCACTAAGAGTGATTTCCCAAAATCATACTTAGGAACTCATCAGCATATCATTCATTGAAATATTTGCATTTTTTTTTATGGGTTTGTCATCATCAAAAAGGGGGAAATTGTTGGGACGTTGTTGGGACCTCTGGTTCTAAGCAACGGATCAACGATTCACTCCTCTTTAAGTTTTGATAATGACAAACACCATAGGGAACTAATGTGGTTTGTTCAAGTATTTCTAAGGAACACAGGTACAGCAAAGAACTCCTATGAATGACAAAGCCACTGCTAGCCACAATGAAGAGTTTCCATCAAGGGAACTCTGAAGAGGAAAGTTCCCATGAAGTGGGAACTCCCAGAAACAAACAAGAAAACACAAGCTTACAACGATGAAGAGTTTCCATCAAGGGAACTCTGAAGAAGTCAGTTCCCATGAAATGGGAACTCACATGTGAAGACAACGACCGTTCAGCGCAGATCGCGGGATCCTGTCTCAGACAGCCAGAGGGAACAGTCTGAGGATCAGACTGTCACGCTTCATCCAACGGTCCGATTAATTCAAGAAGTTGACCTAGTTCAAACCAAAGTCACATGTGAAGAAAGTACAACTTGGGCATCAAGCAAAGGGCATTTTGGACACAAACGAAAGATGCTACTGCCCAAGACAAATGGACTATAAAGCCAAATGAATAGTACTCGGTTTGAGTACTTCTCCCAGAACTTACAAAACACCCACATCTGAGAAAAGAAAGAAAAGGAAGAGAAGTCCCCGCCGGCGAGTGTGTGATCTCGACGACGGTGAAGCTGAAGTTCCCTGGAGCAAGGGAACTGAGAAGTCAACGTAAGGTTTGAGTTACTTGTGTTTTGCTGTTGTGAGCTTAGGAACTCAGTTGAGAGGATTTACTAGTGTTGCTAGAGTTAGGAAGAACTTGTAGGAACAGAGAAGTGTAAATCCGGCTGTGTAACTAAGGAACAAAGCAATCAATATAAGTAAGTCATTCAAAATCCTCCAAACGGAGGTAGAGGTTTACCCATACAACTAGTTGGTTGTAGTGGGGTTCCTCTATAAAGGAACTGTCCCCTTAACTGTTTTTATTACTTGCGATTATTTACTTCCGCTGCCTTGGGAACAGCTTAATTGCCAGTTCCCAAGCTCACTGCTAACCGATTACGATCCAACACTTACTTACCATTCTACTCAGTTTGGTTAAGTTAGGATTCTTTGATAGGTAAACGAATGAAAAATACCTTATTACTCCGACCCCCTGTTGTTTTTTCCTTCAAGCGAGAAGATCTTACGCCTTTCTATTTGAGTGGTTCTAACCCATAGATTTTCGGCCAGGCTCAAGACCTAGAATAAATTGCTAAACTTCACATTTTTACTTAATCCTTTAATCAAAAATAAATAACACTTATGATGTGATAAGTTATTTAAATCTGATCTTTGTGATCTATCATTAACTAATCTCTTTTCTACAAGACCGATCATTTTAACATTTTTTATGATTTCTTCTGCCAACTCCTATTTGTCTTTTATTTCTCCTTCTGGTCGACTATAATGGTGGTTGCCAGAGCCCCAAATTTCCGACCAGTAGTGTATGCTTGCAATGCTTGCCTAAGAAGATGATCTTTCATTCTTTTGACCTCTATCGTTGACTGTCCCTTTGGAAATTTTGGTTTTCTTATCTTTGATCTCTCTATGGGTTATGATGTCGATCCATTCTCAGCTCGTCGTCGATTGGTGTGGTGGGTCAGTTGTCGTCGTCACTATCTAGATTTAATCTAATCTTTCTAAAAAGTGTTGTTGGGACGTTGTTGGGACCTCTGGTTCTAAACAACGGATCAATGATTCAATTCGCTTAAGTTTTGATAATGACAAACACCATAGGGAACTAATGTGGTTTGTTCAAGTATTTCTAAGGAACACAGGTACAGCCAAGAACTCCTACGAATGACCAAAAGCCACTACAGGCCACAATGAAGAGTTTCCATCAAGGGAACTCTGAAGAGGAAAGTTCCCATGAAGTGGGAACTCCCAGAAACAATCAAGAGAAAAGCTTACAACGATGAAGAGTTTACATCAAGGGAACCCTGAAGAAGTCAGTTCCCATGCAATGGGAACTCACATGTGAGGACAACGACCGTTCAGCGCAGATCGCGGGATTCTGTCTCAGACAGCCCGAGGGAACAGTCTGAGGATCAGACTGTCACGCTTCATCCAATGGTCTGATTGATCCAAGAAGTTGACCTAGTTCAAACCAAAGTCACATGTGAAGAAAGTACAACTTGGGCATCAAGCAAAGGGCATTTTGGACACAAACGAAAGATGCGACTGCCCAAGACAAATGGACTATAAAGCCAAATGAATAGTACTCGGTCTGAGTACTTCTCCCAGAACTCACAAACACCCACATCAGAGAAAAGAAAGAAAAGGAAGAGATGTCCCCGCCGGCGAGTGTGTGATCTCGACGACGGTGAAGCTGAAGTTCCCAGGAGCAAGGGAACTGAGAAGTTAGCGTAAGGTTTGAGTTACTTGTGTTTTGCTGTTGTGAGCTTAGGAACTCAGTTGAGAGGATTTACTAGTGTTGCTAGAGTTAAGAAGAACTTGTAGGAACAGAGAAGTGTAAATCCGGCTGTGTAACTAAGGAACAAAGCAATCAATATAAGTAAGTCATTCAAAATCCTCCAAGCGGAGGTAGAGGTTTACCCATACAACTAGTTGGTTGTAGTGGAGTTCCTCTATAAAGGAACTGTGCCTTTTACTGTTTTTACTACTTGCGATTATTTACTTCCGCTGCCTTGGGAACAACTTAATTGCCAGTTCCCAAGCTCACTGCTAACCGATTACGATCCAACAAGTGTGTTAGATTTTTCCAAATTGTAGGTGATGGACTTTAGGCCTTGATAAGTCTATTAGGCTTTGTATATTTATTGGGCATATATGATATTTTGTTGCTTTATTTTGTATGTCTTTTGGTCGCCTTGTGGTTTTATGGGTTGTACCTCCTTTCTTTTGTTTTTGTTTTTTGTTGTTTCTTGTTTGTGTTTTGTTTTGTTTTGTTTGTACTACGTCGAGTTTTGGTTATGGGATTGGGCGTGGACTTCTTATGGTTAGCGAGGTCGTTTGGATATTTTTGAGGTTGTTGAAGATCCTTCATCTCAGTGGAGGCAACGTCACATCTCGGTGGAGGCAACATCAATAGTCCACCTCCTGTTTGATTTGTGCGGTTTAGACTTGAAAGCTAAAGGTGTTGATTCTTTAGTGCTTCACTCTCTCCACCATCCAATTTTTTGTAGTTCCTTTTTAGTTGTCATCATTAGTTGTACTTATGTCAAGTGTGGTTTTTGATTGTTTTTGTCTGTTCTTGTCGGTTTTCCAGTTGTCGCCTACACGGCCTCTCAGTTGTATCGGGTTTGTTCAGTAAACTGAATTCTTACCTTATAAAAAATAGAGAAAAAATACAATATTATAATATAAATTAAATTAAGGGTAGAGTATATAGAAAGTATAACCTAATTTATTAAAATAATTTAAAAATAAACTAATTTATTAAAGATATGTTAAATGGTGTAATTTTTGAGCAGAGATAATTTTTGCCTTAATATATTAGGATAGATATTGAATTGGTTGATTTTTTTCCACAAATACTTTTATATGAATTAAAAAAATGAGAAATTTCTTTTGGTGCCCTTTTGGTAGCCAAGAAAAAAAAATTTATTCCTTTTGGTACCCCTGAGGTTTTGGCTTTTCTCGTTGATGCCCCTCTCGAGTTCAAATTAGTTATTCAAGCTCATCATTGTGTTCCACACCTTTAAATTAGTAGGATTTGACTATTAAAATATCAAAATTCATAATCTAACTATCTCAATTTGAATGTGCAAATAATTTTTTAAACAACCCCTTAAAATAGAAATTAAAAAGGTATTTCTTAAAAAGGTATTTCTTAAATTACTGCAGAGTTATTATTATTTTCGTTATTTTCCATATTATAAAATATATGGTGGTTATGCAACTTAATGGAAGATCTATCCTACAAATATGATAAGATTAAATCTGGAGAAGGTGGGAATATCCATAACTTGGGCTCTAAGCAACCTTAGGAGATAATTAAATAAGGCCCCCTGATTTCCTTCTTCCGTTATAAATATCCGCCCTAGGCGTGTAGGAAGAGACACATGTGCATATCGGCATATTCAGAAACTAGATAGGCTAATACTCACTTAACTCGACTGTTCAGGGATTCACCACTCTCTTTTTGTACCTCGACGCTCGAAACGACAATTGCTCTTCTAACTTAGGCATCGGAGGTGGATTAGGGGGTCCCCGCCCCCTTGTCTATTGTTTTACAGGTTTCTAGGTTAAAAGATTGAAGGTGGAGCGGAAGGGGAGGAGTTCTTAATTAGTGCATTGAAGACGGAGTTTTTGTGCACTAACAATTGGCGCCTTCTGTGGGAACAAGGATTAAAACCATGAGTAATCGTTTCTCAAAGAAAAAGAATCGAATTTTCGAAGCCCTAGGGCGATCGTGAAGCCTTAGTGAACGAACCGCGGCCGCGGAACAGTGTACCGCGACCACGGCCACCCAAACCGCAATCGCGGCCCCATAGGCCGCGACCGCGGCCCACCGGAGTGCGCCTCCGGAAATTCGCGCACTATTGATTTTCGACCGAAGTGCCCCTTGGAAATTCTTGACTCCGGAAATTCTTGTTTTTGGGTTTTTTCTAGCCTAAAGGCGTCCCCAAAAATCATCAAAAGAGATCCTCTTTGGGATTTGTTTGAACCCTAAGCAACATCATGATCGAATCACCACAACCAGTGTTGACCGCAGTGCGTGCTGCAAAATCGACGACACTAGGGACAGGGGGCAACCTTGTCATCCCCTTGTCGAATTCAATCCCGCCTAAGGTTAGTAGTCGACCACCAATTGACGGATTAGGGTACGGGTGCGTGTTCGGAAGCCCAAAGTTGAAAACTTAATTGTGAATCAACATTCAACCACAATCAAAGCGACGAAACGCAATTTTGGGAAAAGAGTACTTGATCCACGTGATTATGGTGTTGGAATTGATCCCTGAGAATCAAGAAGTCGTTTTTTGAAACCTCGAGGCACCGTCGCGAAGCGAAATCATGCGAGGTACTCCCAGCGAGCAAAACCGCGATCGCGGCGCTGAAGACCAAGACCGCGAAATTGTAGATCGCGACCCAAGTTTCGGAAAATCACTCGGAAAATCGAACCCTAATGGAAATTGATCAATCTAATTCTGATATTCGCTCGGAAAATCAGACCTTTGTGCCTGGAAACGACTTGAACCGTGACCAGGCCCCTCTCACTTATATGGTTGTTCATCGCACAAACCATTTAGGGCTCGAGTCGAGCAACGAAATCGTCAATCGTGGCTCTTCAAGGCCTGAATCGACTGGATTTGATCGAGCTTGGGAAACGGAAATGCGTGTTGCCAAAACGAGAATAATTAAATGGTTCAAGAGCAAGATGAGTCGATCCAAGAGATCGCGATCGCCGAACCGAACCGCGACCAGGAGGGCCGCGGTCGCGGCCAGTCAAACCACGCCTGCGGTTCAGAAAACAGCGATCGCGGGTTACGTATTCCTGAGCCTTCTCTCTATTCGCGAGCCAAACCCCAAATTGGTTAGCCCTCGCTTAGAGCAAGGCCAATCTAGTCATGTCGGGTCTAAACCCATTAGAGGTGACAATCACATCACCTAGTTATCCGCTCCAAACGGCGGGAGTAGGGCATCAACAACCGCTAGAGATGAAGAAGAAGGCAAACCAAGAAGAAGTTCTTTTATCGTTTGGGCAAACTTGATAGGCTTTCAACAATCGTAAACCTATTGCGGGGTAATCGTGACCTTTCCGCATAGGACCCATACAATTTGCCTGGAATAGAACCAGATCTTACTTACCATAGGTTGAACGTCCTCTTAAAATGTAAAAGTCGATCGTAAAAGCAGGAGAAACGATCCTTTCTAGCAATCAGAAGCCTTAATCGCTGAAATAAGGGATTAAGATAGATCAGCGCTTTTCAAGAAATATGGTATCCAACTTGGTCATCAAACACCATCAAGATCAAGAGATTTGGAGAGTCTGAGTGGACTTTACCAATCCTCATGGGGCGTATCTAAAGATTTTTTCTTGCTTTCAAAGATCAACTATTCGGTAGATTTCAAGTCAAGCCGCAAACTAAGTTTTCAGAGGATGTCAAAAAGCGATCACTCCATGTAATCGCGAGGATGGAATCGATCTGTAACAACCAAGAAACAACCTTTCTTGGCCCTGAAGAAACGAAGAGCTCGTAAAACCTAAATCCCGTCGGCCGCGACCGCGGCCTCATCAACCGCAACCGCGGTCCGTACCACCGCGACCGCGGCCCAGGTGAAAGCAATCGACACATGCTTTTTTGGAATCTGAAAACCGTAAAATCGCTTGGGCAAACTCCGATCATCGCTTGGAGAATAATCAAAGACTCACAGAGTGATCAAGCGAAACTCCGATATTTGCTCAGAGGATCAAACCCTAGAAAGTGCCGAACAAAACAACTTGCTTTAGGATGACCAAATCCGTGAACCGACGTCACCCTCAAAGCATGGTTGCTCTTCGTGCAAGCCAAGCGAGGTTCAGATCAAGCGACGGAATCAATGGTCATAAGCGCTACACAGTTTGATGAAATCAATCATCTTTAGGAATCAGTGATGCGCGTCGCTGAACCCGAAAGCAATTAAGAGAGTGGGGCATCGACCACCATCAAGAATGAAGACGAGATTGTGCTTAACATGCACACTAGCTTCCTCTTTAAGAGAGAACCAACGGATTCATGGGAAGAATAATTGAATGGAGTCTTGTTGCTATCAATCCTTGGAGAGATTGCTAGGATAAAGCATTCTTTGGAAAGATCCAAGAAAAGCGCCTCATCAAACAAGTCGGCGATCGAAGGGACCAATCGACAGCTCGTTAGCGTTATCAAATATATTGATAACCGTCATGGTCCCCAATCGATAAACGCTGGTGAGAAGATCGAAGAAATACAAAAAACCAAGTATGAGGGAAATTAACGCAATCCCAGAACCTCGTGAACGACGAAGACCGCGATCGCAGCCATGAAGGCCGCAATCTCGGCTAGGATCACCGCGATCGCCAGCCTCCAGAATCGTTCATTGCCTTAGGTTACGAGTACCGCGCCCGCGGGTCCCTAAATGGCAACCGCGGTCCGGCCCCGTAAACTTCAAATTGAAGATAGACCCTTGAAATCGTACGACGCGTGTCGGAATCAAGGATCTGAAGACTGAGTGTTGGGGCATTGTAAAACCGAAAGGTCAACAATGCTCAAATATGATAGAAGAGTTCAATTATTCAAGATTGGACAATGATCAAGCGATCAAAACGAGTCCATTGGTGCATTGGCAACGTTAGCCACTCTTGCAAGAATCGCTTAAGACCTCGATGCGCATCGAGGCAACGAGATGTCCAACAAATTGGCATCTAAGTCGAAGTTGTGAGCAAGAGCGTGCTTGCAACTGTGACCGTGATCACAAGAAACGAAACTGTGTGAAGATCTTAGATGACAAGCGCCCTTGATATGCAACTTGGATGAGAGCATTCGCCCTTGGATATCGCCGGGGCACGGGAAGTTCTCTTAAAGGCTCAAAGGTTTTGGCTATCGGCGGGAAAGATTTTACATTATCATTATTTTTCCGGGCCAAACTTGAGAAGCATACCCCCAAGAAAGGGTGAGCCTACATTGAAACAAGATCGAGGAATGCATGTATGAAATGTACGCCGGAGATTGCATTTCGGCTCTCCAAGCTCGTTTGCAAAAGATATTGGTGGCCTTTATGTGAGAAAGTGCCTAGAAAAAACCAATTAAATAATGGTCGTGCTCTTTCCGACCACCTTGTTTTCGCCGAGGATTATCGGACATTGTCACTACTCGAATCACATCGTACCGACGGGCAGTCGTAGTCCAACGCGTGGAGGCCTATACGTCAGAAGGTCATGGAAAAACACACGCGTATGGTATAGCTCGGCCCAAAGGGATCATATTAGGTGACTACAACACAAGGTCGGAGAGCATATAAGAAGTCTTGACGGGAGAAATGTCTCCCGGACTTGGAATCTCGCTGGTTTGAAGAGATTTTTCCTTAAATGGAAAAATCTGCGGATGCGGAATTGTCGACCGCGACCGCGGGACTACGGACCTCGCTCGCGGCTTTTCGAGCCGCGACCTTTGAATCGCTGACAATCGGTCTCTTCTTGAAGGCTCCTTTGCCTGGATGTTAAGCTCAGGCTCGAATTGTTAGAACAGACACCCTTTTTGTTTTCTTAAACAAAATCCTGGCCAGGAACTTTTTAAACATAAACATTTTATTCTCCCTAGTCTGTTTTGTCTGTTCTAATGATTCTACCTTAGTCCATGGCAAAGGACACGACTCGAAAAAGAGAGTATGCGCCCCATGATATTCGCTCATGGATGTACGAATATACGAATATACGAATGCGTTAGGGGACCTCAATCGCTAAATCCGCATGGCCACTTCGATTAGAAACCCTCTGTATCCTACGTCGCTGAACATGGTAAAACATGTAAGACGGTGTAGGTGGGGCATATGTGAGTGGGTAAAACAAACATAGTTACCATAGTTATTTTCGCTATTAAAAAGGTATTTTGTAAATTACTGCGCAATTATTATTATTTTCATTATTTTTCATATTATAAGATATATGGTGGCTATGCAACTTAATGGAAGATCTATCCTGCAAATATGATAAGATTAAATCCGGAGAAGGTGGGAATATCCCTAGCTTGGGCTTTAAGCAACCCTAGGAGATAATTAAATAAGCCCCCTGATCTCCTTCTTCCATTATAAATACACGCCCTAGGCGTGTAGGGAGAGACACATGTGCATATTGGCATATTCAGAAACTATGGACAGGCTAATACTCGCATAGCTCGAGTGTTCAGGGATTCACCGCTCTCTTGTTATACCTCGACGCTCGAAACGACAATTGCTCTTCTGACTTAGGCATCGGAGGTGGATTAGGGGGTCCACGCCCCCTTGTCCATTGTTTTGCAGGTTTCTAGGTTAAAAGATTGAAGGCGGAGCGGAAGAGGAGGAGTTCTTAGTTAGTGCATTGAAGACGGAGTTTTTGTGCACTAACAAGTTTGGTTATTAATTTAAGTGTTTTAAGAGTTAAATCCTACTAATTTAACCGTGTTGAATATAATGGTAAGTTTGAAATTAATTAATTTGAATATAATGGTAGGTTTAAATTAATTAATTGAACCCTTAAAAACCCAAAATCTTTAGAGTATCAAGAGGAAATTTTTTTTTCTTAGACATAAAAAAACAAAAATTTAAAGATACCAAAAAAAAATTCCAAAAAAAAAAGGCTTACAGCCTGTTTGGCAATTGAGAATTGATGAGAAAAGAAAGGAGTGTGAAATTTGAAAAAGGAAATTATAAGAAAATAAAAGATAAAAATATAGGGATTTTAATGAGGAAATGTGGGCAAAAATTTATTTCTTTTTTTCTTATTTAAAACATGTATTTCTAGTTTTCCATTAAATTTTACCAATTTGGTGCGATTCAATTTTCCATCGTTTCACTGCAAATTATGTAATGAAATCCTATCAATTCTCATATCAAATAGCAAACCAAGCAATAAAAAATAATTCTCATAATTTACCTCCCAAAAATTCTGATCAAATCCCATCATCCAAACATACCCTTAGTCTTACACTAACCAATCGATTAGGAAATAAGATTTAACCGGTAAAGGCGATTGGAGGTGGGAGTAGCGCGGCGGGTAGTGGTGCCTGCTGGCCTTGTCTTCCCCCTTATCCGTTTTTTCAGAAATCCGAAATCCGAAATCCGAAATCCGGCGACGCAGATGAGGGCGGCGGTTGGAATGGGTTTCATTCCCTGTGCAACTCCACGCCCCCTCTGTGGCTTCACATTCAAAGCTCAAACCTTTTCTCCTCTTCCGGCTGCTGTTTCTCCTCCTCCTATTACTACTACTACAACAACTGGTAACTCTTCTTAAAATTCATTATGGAACTTTCCAATTTTTGCAAATTCCCTCAATTTGTTGTGCCCGTGCTTTTTTGTTTTCATAGTCTTGTGCTGATACATGCCCTTTTCTACGTGGTGGGAACATTTTGCTCTAAATTAGAGACACCTAGCTTAAGAATTGAAATGGGTTTCTTTTTATGCTTGGAAAGGGCTTCTCTTCATATATACGAAGAGAAAGTGTTCGAATCGACAGTACATTTTAAGGTGTATTTCTTTTCCCAAGGGGAAATCGAGGCTGTAACAGGAAATTTTGAGGGTTGAATACTTGAATCCCCTAGTGGAGGATAAAAGCTTGTAATTGAGGATTTAAAAGAAAGTTGACTAATTAGGCCAACTTAAGATGCCATTTTCAGCGAGGTGAACTGAGCATGCTGTAGTCTTAAACAAATGACACGTTCTCTTAAATAATTACCATTTTTTTTTTGCAAATTGAATTGGAAGATGACCTTTTCTGCAAATCGCCCAGCTTTTTATTCTCCATCCAACAAACCAGAATCTTGGAATTTTGGGAAATTAGTAATGTGTCCAGTGTCCCCCCTAATTGTGCGTAATTGGATAAATTATTCGAGCATTTACAGTTTCTCGGTTGTTGCTTTTTTCAAAGTTTAAATCATTTTAGAGGTAGTCAGCTGTCTATAGTTGGGTTTTGTTTTGCTGTATTTGTACCTTCTTAAATAAGAAAACATCATGTAAAAGTTTTGATACAAAAGTTGTGCAGGGCATGGCGTTTGTAGAAACTGAAAGAGCGAGTTTTGGTGACTAGTGTTCAAGGAAGATTTCACCTTTTCTTTCATTCTTTTTACGTACTACACTGTTCCATGTGCATGTTTTTGCCATTCTGTTTGATTGAATTGGTCATTGTTTTGGGGAGTGCGGTTGGTGGGATGATGGTAATTGAATGGATGAGTAGCTTGAGTTTTTGAAACATGGTTATTTGTACATTGCATGGATTGATTGACTTTGGATTTCTACATTCACTATATTTTTGTTAAAACACCTTTTTTACAAGAAGCATTTTTGTCATTGCTTCATTTACAAACTTTTCTCGGTTGTTTTTGCCTTGAAATTAGATTATCTAGTGCAGAACATTTTGTGGTATATCTTTTTTCTCCTTTTCTTCTTGCAGACCATGTATCCTTCATAAAGGACATAGCATCCACTCAACCTCCAGAGCATCTTCATCACTTGTTGAATGTTCTACAAGCAAGAGGTAGCCTTCTGCTGTACTCTTGCTATTTTTTTGTCCATGGCTGGATCTGGAAATTGTGGTTGAATGATTGTTCGTTCTTGATTGGTTTATATAAATATATAATGGTTCTTCCATATCATCTGTATTCATATTTTGCTTTTTACCATTACTTTGTTCTATCAGGTGACACTATCAGTTCTCCTGGAGCCAGGGAGGGTCTAATTCCCCTTGCGATTCCTTTATCAGAAAATATGTCAGGTTTGATAAATGCTTTTTTATCCTTCGACCTTCAAATAAAAGAATGATGGTCCTCAGAGCAGCCTTTTCTTTTCCCTCATCTCTCTTGCTCTCTCTCTCTCTCTCTCTCTCTCTCTCTCTCTCTCTCTCTCTCTCTCTCTCTCTCTCTCTCTCTCTCTCTCTCTTTGCTAGGTTCGATAACTGCATTGCTGCGGTGGCCAACTGCTCCTATTGGGTAAGACATCTAAAGTATTAGGGCTTATTTCATTTAAGTTCCCCGTCTTCATACGAACTCGTGTCTCTAGATTTTTAGATTTGTTTCTTCAATATGATTGTTATCATTCTGTGATAGGATGGAGATGCCGGTTGTTGAAGTACGGAAGCATGGTGTCTGGCTTTTGGCCAAGAATGTAATAAGTTAATCTGAAAGCATCTATTCATGTGCGTATGTGGGCTGCAATGTATACATTTACTCAATCCTGTTTTCTTATAAATTGCTTTGTCACTTATCCCTGGATATTTAAAAGAATTTTCCGGCCTTTTGGCCTGTTTTGAAGTGTCCAGGTGTTTTAATAAAGAGAGTTTTGGGATGAAAATAAAAGTCTTAACGGGATAAGATTCTTGTCCAAATATATCACATGTTGTCTTAAAGAGTTTAGTAATGTATCGCACCCACAAGCTCACATTGTCAAGTGTGTAATCTTGCAGGTAGATCAATTTATACATAAAATTCTCGTTGAGGAAGATGCTAGCAAAGGCAATGAAGGAATTCTGTTTCAAGCTTCGTCTGATGCTGGTAGTAAACTCTACCGGAAGGGTGATTTTGTTGAATCTCAAATTCCTAACATTGATTCCTATATTTTGAGAAAGGTGATATTTCTGAATTTGAAAGTTTCCCTATGCGATATATCTGAATTGTTTAGCCCATAGTTTGGCATGACCCTTTCTTCTTTAGCTGTTCAGGTGGGGATGTTTCCCGATGTCTTGGAGAGGAAAGTGATGAGACATTTTGAAGACGGGGACAATGTAATATGATTGTGCTGCTTATTATATCATTTATTTTACAGTCACTACATGATAAATAATTTGTTTCTCACGGAATATATTTTGTGCAATAAAGATCTCTGCATTGGTGACTGGGGAATTTTATACCAACAAAGACCACTTTCCTGGGTTTGCTAGGCCCTATGTGTTCCAAGCAAAGATCTTGCTGAAGTATGATTATGTTTTTTCCCTTCATTTTTAGTTTCCTCTCAAGAAACTGGCATGGATAGGCTTGATTTCTGGAAATTTGGTATGAATTTATGTACTGACATCAGGACTTGCAATTTTGCAGGGTTGGCCGTATTTCAGAAGCCAAGGATTCTGCAAGGGTGGCGCTCAAGTCACCGTGGTGGACTTTGGGTTGCCCATATCAAGTAATGTTCATTTCTGAATTGTTATGCTTTCAGTTGCCTCCATTATTCTTCGAATAATTGAAAAAAAACAAAAATTATTTAAGCCAGATAAGTTTCTTAAAGTTGGTTAACTTGAAGATTCTTATGCTTTGTAATCTTAACCAGGAAGTAGCAGAAATGGCACAATGGGAAGATGAGCAAATTGAGTATATAATGGAGAAAGTGACAGAAGAGGGTCGACGAGCAGATCTGAAGAAGGGGAAGGAGCCTGCCCAGGTATACAACTAGATCTTCTAAAACTTCCATGTTTTTTTCATGAGCTACAACAAGCTAGTTTATTCCCACAAGTTATTAACTTATTAGTGCATTCACAATGGAGAAACTTGGGGTTTCTTTCTTTTAAAGTTAAAGCAAGACTATATACCCTGGGAGTTGTCAGAAAAATCAGAGCAAATTTGCTTATTATACTTTGTTGATCTCTTCCTGCCCCGACTTTTCCTTCAAATAAAGAAACCCTACTCTGACAAAAATAAATTATGCACAAAAGCTGAATGTATTTTTGCCTTCTATATAGTTACGGGAGAGAAAACTCTCCGTCTTTCCGTTGTGAATCCTCTCAGTAGTAATAGTTTATGAGCAAAATCTCAATGATAGAACGCTGTGGATGATCCCTTCTTATAGGTTGCACTAGATGAGGCTGCGTTCTTGCTAGACTTGGCTTCCATAGACGGGACATGGGACGATTGCTTGGAGCGTGTTGCTTGCTGTTACAAAGAAGCTGGGCTGGATGACATTGCAAGATTTGTGCTGTATAAAGATTGACAGAGTGGTTGTCTACTTTGAAGAAGCTCTTCTGGAGGTTAAATTTTATTCTTTCCCCTAGTATTGGATGATCTTGTTGCATTGTAATGCAGAAATGATATGTTCATGCTTTAGGCATGTGTAAATCAAAGAAAATCATTACTACGTTGTAAAACAAACATGGATTTGCTCGTTTTGCTGCAGAAATTATCTATTCATGTCAAAAGATTGGAGAATGATACAACAGACACCTAGCTAGTGTCGAGACGACACCTAAAATCTATACTTCTATAAATCTATACTTCATACTATACTTCTATAAAAGTGGAACGAGGTACAATCCCCGAGGAGCAGTACAGCATCTGCATGCTGCCTGTACTCTTATAATAAGCAAGCAGCTGCCTGTACTCTTATAAAACCAAACCGGGAAACATGAGTACGAACATGTACCTTTTTCCTCCATGAATAGCCGTCTTCATGGGACTACAGAGATCCATGTGGATTAGTTCCAGTGGACGGGTTGTGCTCACGACTCGTTTGGGCTTGAAGGAACTTGTTTGCTTTCCCATCACACACGCTTCGCACATTTTCATGCCTTTTAGATTGATCCTGAGAAGTCCAATGACAAACTTATGCAGAAATAACTTCAGAATTTGATTCACGACAGCGTGTCCCAGTCACTTGTGCCAGAGTTCCACTTCATTTTGGGAACTCGCAAGGCACAGTTTCCTTGGGGGCTCATACAGAATATCTACCAAATAGACGTTGTTGAACCTTATTACGTTGAGAATGATCTTACTGGTTTTCTTGTTGATCACTAGGCACTCCTTTGAATCAAATGTGACCATGTTGTTCCTTGGTCACACAATTGAGAGACAATCAGTAGATTGTACCCTAGGTCCTTAACCAGATTTACATTTTTGATCTTGATTCCTTTGTTGATGATTGCTTCACCAGTTCTAGTAATTTCGCCTTTGTTCTTGTTGCCGAAAGAGACATGGCCCCCATCGACTTTTGTGTGTAGTGAGGTGAAATTGTCTTTATTCCCAATCATGTGGTTGGAACACTGTTTTGGACAAAAATTTGATAACCAAAATTCTGTCCTAGATTAGGGCAACGATCGAATTGGTACTATGGAAATCAATGAACAAAGCGGTCGTATTGATTGTGATAGAACGTTACAGGCATTTTCTCTCAAGAGCTAATCTTTTTTTTTGTGCATACAACTGAATGAATGATAAAAATCTCCCCTATCTTATTAAACTAGTCGTTTTTCTTAGTCTCCCCACGATCTTCACGTCATTAGGGCATATATCTAACTGTTAACCACTCCCCATATATATCGGAGTAGATAACTGCTGCTAGCGGCCGCCCCAAACGCATATCTTCCTTTTATGACCATAGCCTTCTTCCTTCGATGAGTGTCCATTAACTTCTTTCCGTCTATCCATGATTTCTGTCTTCTCATTCTTATGTGATTTCTCATTCGTTCTTGGGATAATGTCGTCAATTGGGCCGAGTCAATTTTGGGCCTAACAAGCACCCACTATCAATGACCCATGTGTTGTTCCCCCTCACTACAACCAGCAAAATTAGTTAGATTTGACGACCTAGGCAAGATGTATCTTGCTTGGTTTCATGCAAGGGAACAAAGTTACATGGACCAAATAATCATCTAAGTTATGAACCTGTGTGGAGTTCCTAGGAGAGTTCTCGTTCTTGGGACCTTTCCACCAATTAGATTTGTTCAGATTTCTTCTATTAGCATTTTGATTTTGAAAGTTCTTGTTCCCATGTGTACGTGAGCGTTGAGCTTGCCTCTTGGGACAACTTCCAATGTAGTGCCCATGGGCTCCACAATGCCAGCATGTCTTATAGTACTCTCCAAGATAGAACTTTGGGTGTGGTCTTTGGATCCTATTTCTTTCCATGGTTTCCTCATTGTAGACTTTAGACCCATTACCCTAGGTTGTCTTAAGGTACATTTTGTGGCTTGTGTTCCCATTATAGTACTCATTGTTCCCATTTTTGCCACTCTCAAGCACACTGATTCTCTCCTCTAATTGAGCGTTTTTCAGCTATTGTCTTTGAAGCTCAAGATCTTCTACACTCATTTCTCTCTTTTTCTGTTAGAGGAGAGTTCCCATCCTTGGAACACCCTTTCCCATACGCTATCTCATGTCTGGCTCGGACGGACTTGGTTGTGGGGATTGCTTCTTTGGTGGCTTGAGGTTTGGTTATGTACTCTACTGGTATGACTTCATTACAAAAGGAATAGACGTCGATTTTAGACTTGAGTTTTTCACCAAACCACATCTCTTTGTCAAACATTTCTTTCCTAAGGGACTCATTTTCTTTGATCAGCTTGGCTTGAGGAAGACATTTTTGGTTTTCACTCAGTTTTTTGAGAATCTCATCCTTTTCACTCTCAATACTGTTAAGTTCCCTCTGAGAAGTGTGGTTTCTGTTACAGAGCACTGAGATTTCTCAACAAGTTGTACACATTGGGAACAAGGCTCCATTCTCAGTTGTTCAGCTAACATGTGTTCCGATTGATCAAGCTTTCTTTGAATTTTGATATCATTTTTTACCACTTTAGACAACAACTTAAGTAGCTCAGGTTTTTCGTATTGAGAAAGAGAGTTCATGGTTATTTAGAAAACCTCCCTCTAAGGTTTGAAGACGAAAATCCAACAAGCGAAGGAAGGAAGGTCGGGTTTGCTCGAAAATGTTTTCACTTTTATTTTGGGTTACATTCCGTTTTTGTACAAACAATGTTTCGTTAATTCCGTTCTTAAACTCTTTCACATTTTGTTATGTTTAAGGATGTAAGGACAAATTTCAAAGTCTCATGTTTGAGCAACCTTTTATAATATGTAATATCGTTACATTTTCGCATTTTATTTAAGTTAATACTTTATAAAGCCTTGGGTAATTTTGGACGGAAAAATCCGAGCTCACTGGCGGTAATACCCATTGTTGCAAAATAGAGGTGTTACACCAACCTTGTTAATCGAACGTCAGAACATTAAAATCCACTTTTCCCTAAATAATGCTCCACAAGTTCATCTGGGATAGTGGAAGTATATTCCATCAAAGATGCAAGAAATTCTGAGAGGGCAGCATCGTCGTCATGACGGCCATCACCAGATGGTTGTCCATGATTCATCTCGCATCTTCTTCGGCGATTTCAATAGTTGGTCAGAATTAATGAATTTGGAGAAGGGGAAACCTTATTTAATTGATTGGGCGGTTTTAATTGGTCTAATGAATTTGGATTGATCCGCATTCAGGTGGGTGTGTTCAATCCAACCAATTAAACCTGGTCAATGTTGTAATATGTTTAAAAACGAGGGTCGAAATGGTAAAAGCGTGCTTTTTAACGGGAAATTTGATGGACTTGATGGCTAGGGTGGTTCTCCGCAATACAGTGACATTTAATGGGCGTGTCAAAATAAATAGTGATTTAACTGGGGGTACTTTGCTATGTCGACCATTTAGCGGGTGGTTGTACGCAAAAACATTTAAATCTTATCTAGTTTAATGACCATACGACCATACCATGTACTAGGTTGTTTATTTTTTTTGGCAGAATAGATATATAGATACTTGTACTTATGTCAATTGGTCACTCAGACACTTGACTTATGGTTTTGTTCTATTGAATACTTTAATTTTAAATAGTGTGTTCTATTATGTACTTGGATGCTGATGTGGCATAATGAGTGTATTTCATTCTTGTTTGAGCGAGTAAAGAGATTCAATGGACATATTTTCATTTATTTTTTTCCCTTTTCCCTTTTTCCTTTCACCTTTTACACATTACTTTTTTTTTCCTTTTTTCCTTTTTTCTTTCCTCTTTTTTTCCTTTTTTTCTTTTTTTCTTTTTTTCTTTCTCCTTTCCCTTGAATGTAAAAAATGTACAGAAACATTGAGAGTAAAATTGTTTATTCTACACTTCATTAACAAATTTTACATTTGTTAAATTAAAGTATTGTCAATAAATTATTAATTATGTCCTAGAAATATGGAAATTAATTGTAATTGATTTTACTCTTCCGTCCTTCTCCTCAATAATTACCTTTCTCACCATCCTACCCAAAATTCCGCCTCCAATTCTTTCTCTAATATTGATTTTCCCTCACAAAAACAAATTTTAATCCTTTTGAGGACAATAATTAAATCAGCAGTATAATTTGGGTCTCAACTTCGCTCTGCTCTACCTTTGCGGCTATGGATGGCGGCATCGCAGCCAAATTCAACAACTTTCGCTTCTCCTCATCACCGCTGTTCTGATCGGAAGGTGAGGAGGGGTTGGAGGAGATGGATCCGCCGGAAAGAGGGGGCAGCGCGGTGACGTTGTCGGAGAATATGGAGAGGAGATAGTTGTCATCGTGCCTATCAAAGGGGCGCCACCTCCGCGGTTGTCGTCATCAAGCAAGGGGGCTTTGAGGTAAGAGATGGAATCACGGTGGAGCGACGTTAGTTGCCGCCACGGATAGAGGTTTCTACAAAAACTTTATGCCAAAATAGGCGGCGACGACAAAGGAGGATGAAGAAGAGGAATACAAGCGGGAGGTGGTACGGTGGTGCCGGTGAGGGTAGCGGGTGTAACACCCAGACTATCACTGCGGCGCTACTCGATAGTAGACCTCTCAAGGTAATACTTAGGCTAGTCTGACAACGAGTTCAATCGGATCTTGCAACGCGAGCACGAAGAGAAATAAATAAAATGTACAACTGAAGGTATAAAGCATGATAGTATTTCCGAGTACATAAACAAAAGATAAAAATCAGACCATTTTGTAATTTCAAACCATCCTAAACCAGTTTTATCCAACGAGCAACAAAAATAATTCAACAAACAAATATTATTACATAATTAACGAGATACTAACAACCCGGACCTAATGACACGTGCGCGAACATCTGCTCCACCACTACATAGAGAATCATCACGATTGTTAAAAAGTACCTGAAACCCTAAAAATATTCCCCGAAGGGTCAGCTACAATTCCAATTCAAGCTAGAAAGCGTGAGATGCATATAGAACATTTTAAAAACCACACAGAACTCTAACTATATACATTCACACATAAATTGATAAATTTTTAATTTATATCAATTCAACACTTAACGTTAAATAATCACATACACACACAAACACACAAACACACACAAACACACAAACTCATACAGACAACATCACAACTATAACTATAATAGAAATGCAATAGTAACACAATAGTATTATTAATAATGATAACATTAATAAGAATAACAAAAAGGATACTAGTAACTTTCATAAGGATATTACCAACACATATATATATCCACAAATATACATTCCGTTAAGTCAACACCCATGAATACTAGACCATTCAAACAAAGTCCAACAAATCACATAACAACCAAACATACTCCCAATGATATGGCATTCTCTGGCCTCTATTCCATGGCACACAGCCAGCGCGGATAGCTATACACGTGCCCATTTCTCACATTCTCCCTTCTTTCCCTGCTCAAACCTTTACTAGAGTGTTTGCCAAAACGATTCTTTTTTTTCTATTTTTAGAAGGGGGTTCCTTCCAGCCACATGACCATGCCCGGGGGCCTCTTCCTCTCCAATGTAATCGCACCCATGACCATGCCAGTGGAATTCAGTGTACGGATAACGGAAATGTTTGAAGATAATTTTTCATAATTTCAAATACATATATAAGTACATTATATGGAATCACTCCAAAATAAGTTTACACATTCAATTCACTCATTCAACACATAACAGGTCGTAAGCTAAGTAAGTCGGCAAGCGACTAACCTCAAAAGACGAAACAAACACGTAGTGAAAGAAACTAGGCCCGAACAAGTCACAATTACAATAACAAGCACACTCACAATTTCAATTCAAAAACAATCACAATTTCAATTACAAACACAATCATAGTCACAACTACAATAGCAAATACATTTACAATTAACAATTACAACTGCAGTACGTTCACAATTACAAACACAATTACATAATACAACTACAATCACAACTATATTCATATTTACAATTACAATCACAAATACAAACACCAATACAATCACATTTATTTTTACAAATGCAAACACAGTCACAATTCTTATAACCACACTCATAGTCATAGTCAGATTCAGAATTTTCATCAATACAGATTAAAAGATCTTTATTAAAAATAACAACCAAAGAGACTAATTATTCCCAAAACCAATTGTACACACATGACACCCAATCTAACAAGAATTGAATTAAACCGAGCAAGTTGCAGAACGACTTGCCTCAAAAGAAGAGTTCCCATAAGGCAACGATCAAATCAACCAAGCAACGCGAGATCCTTATTATGGAATAAAAAACAAGGCTTAGGATTTCCAGGTTAAGGCTCTTGAACATCCAACCAAGATTGAGGACATGTTCAACATGGAAGTTCTCGACTCGAACCGGTCGGACCCAACTATATTTGGTTCGCCAGCGATAAGGATAGACGAAGAACAAGCGAGTGAGATATGGTACAAGTGCAAAGAAAGTGTATCAATGTACTAAAATTTTTCAAGCATTTGCCCGTGTGTTCATATATTTTTTTTTATCAAAAATAGTTTAAGAGTTTATCAATGTGCAAAGAAAATATATCAATATACTAAAATATATCATATATTCTATAAATAATTTATTGTAATATTTGATACATGTATTATAAAATATAGGATAATGTTTGTATATTGTAAAATCTATTTAGTACATATTTAAGGGTTTGTAACTATGAAAAATACTTATATAAAAATTGGATGTATGTCAAGAATAAATAAACACTAAACAAATAAGAAGTTCAACAAACTATTTAAATAAAAGAAATTCCATCGGGGAGTGAAATAGAACATAAATGTCACGCTCCAATGTATTTGAAATAATAATATTGATTAGTGTAATCTTGGGTTGGTTAAGTACAACTATACAAGGGGATAACATTATAAACATGCTTGAATTGTCGACGATTTAAAGTCAAAAGGAGTTGCTAAGTTGACATAGTTGGTGATGTTTTGTTGGATAAATCGATCTAATAAAGGATGTTCATGTTTCATAAAGAAACGAGGTAAGTTTCATCCTCGCTATGTTGGACCTTATGATAGGTTGGAAAGAATTGACAAGATAGGCTATTATTTTGTCATAATTAATATTTTATTTAATCCATGACAACTTTTAAATGTTGTAATTTTGATAATATAAGGTGAATGAATCTCGCATTCTAGGGTAAGACAATGTTAAGATGCGATCCAAAAGAAAATTGAAGTAAAGATTGTGAGACATCTTTGTGAAAAAGTTATATAGTAAAGAAGAACCATAAGTGAAGATACTTTGGTTCAAATTTGGTACTAAGGAAACTTCAAGAGTGTTAATAAAGAAGTTTATTGACGAAGTGTATGGAAAGCCAAGCAAGTTACTCAAAAGTGTTTTCTTAAGTTGTGTTACCATAGTTGAAGAATGAAACATTATTTAAGGGGGTAATTAAGTAATAAAATATTTCTCTTTGAATATAGAATGGATTTGAGTATATGTTTCAATATTCTTAATCCTAAATACCACCCAAAACGTTTCTAGTTTCAAGAACGAAACTATTTTTAAGGGGTATTAATGTAATATCCGCTCTTTTTATAAACATATATTACTCTAATTTTTTCTAGTTAGTAATAAGTGAAGAATTAAACTTAATTCAATTCCTCTATAAATGAATAAATTTGCAAAAATAAAATTTATTTCATATGAATGAATTTTTGCAAGTTAAATTGTATTTATCGGAAAATTTAAATTTGTAAAAGTGTTAGAAGATGAATTTTTGGAGTATGTTTTTAAGGAAAATCAAAAAGGAAAATGGAGAAGTGGAATTGTTGTTTTAGCAACTAGAAAAGAGGTAGGAGGTTAGAACCTGTAAACACAAACACCCCACACATAAGGACAATCAAATCACTCCGCCAAGTGCACCTTCTAGTCTTTTATGGAATTATTTTGGCTATATGCAAAACAATTCCCCCGCTTTATTGACTTCTTCTTTGCTGAGTTCCTTTGCTTGCTTCCATGGCCCGAGAAGCTGGTGACGCAACCGCCATCATTCCAGCGTCATCCCACCACTACAAGAATATGTGGATTTAGCGACCACAATTTTGCGACCACAGCATATAATCGCCAATTGGCGACCATATAGTCGCCATTGGTCGCTAATGTGGACGTCGAAATCGGGCAAAAAATTAAAAAAAAATTTACGACCATATGGTCGCTAACGGTGCGACCATGTGGTCTCCGGGTCAACTTGGTCGCAATAAATAGCGCGGTAAGATTTCCCGCTTAATTTCGCGACCATATGGACGTTAAATGTAGCGTCCATATGGTCGCTATATACCGCGACCATATGGACGCTAAATATAGAGTCCATATGATCGCCTTACGTCCAGCGACCATATGGACGCTACTTATAGCGTCCATATGGTCGCTGATGTGGACCAAATGTTTCGGCGGGCAACATCAATTTTGGCGGGTGAAATCCCGCCAAAACTACGACCACATGGTCGCTAAAAAAAGTATGTGGTAAAATCCGCGCCACTTCAGCATATATACCGCAATGTGTAAAACCCTCATTCTCATTCTTCCACCTTCATACGACTTCATACGACCTCATTCTCATTCCGCCACCTTTCCGACAATTTCATCAAAGGTATGTAATTAAAACTTATTAGTCATATTTAATTCCTCCATGCTATCAGTTTGTACACAAATATTGTTGTATGTAAAAAGTATTCGTTTATCTAATTAGAAGAGATGTTGTTAATTAAGTAATCGTTAAATTCATATAGCATAACAATCAGTTGTAGAAAGTTTTAATGCACATAGGCTATATATAGCGACCAACTGGTCGCTATTCCGCGACCAAATGGACGCAAATTAGCGTCCAGATGGTCGCAAAGAGAGTATAGCGTCCAGTTGGTCGCTAATCTGCGTCCAAATGGTCGCCATATCCTGGATTATACACTGCAAAAGTCAATTAATTATAGTCTTATATTGAATTGCAGGAATAAAAAATGCGTGAATGGATGTATGTGCGTCATATGGATGGGTTTTTGCACAACGAGTTTTTGGCTGGCGTTCAGCAATTTATTGACTTATGCAAAGCTATGCCGACATATGACCCATCCGAATTAAGGTGTCCGTGTCGGAGGTGCAAGAATAGGAAACTGATTCCTGTAGATGATGTGCATTATCACATAGTTAAGGATGGGTTTGTTCCGAATTATTACCATTGGGTTTCGCACGGAGAGACTGATGAAATGTTCGCTGTCTTGTTGGCAGAGTCTAGACAGTATGAAGGGTGTAGCAGTACTGATCCAACACAACCAGTATCTGGGAGGAATGATAATCGAATGGAGCAGATGGTGTATGATGGCTTTAGTGCCCAAAGTCAGTACACTACAGATGATCATGTGCAGACTGAGGGTATAAGGCATGAGCAGGGGGACCAATATTATCATGAAGCGCCCAATCCCGATGCATAGCATATGTACGACATGTTGTCCGCTGCAAATATGCCATTGTGACCTGGATGTGATATGACCCAGTTGGAGGTGGCGACTGAGCTACTTAGAGTAAAGTCAAAGCTAAGGATGACGGAGCGCGGATACGACATGATCTCGGATTTCTGCGGTCGTGTTTCACACCCGGAGACCACATTACCAGCCAAGTTTTACGACACGAAAAAACTGGTCGAGGGTCTCGGGCTTCCGTACGAGGCCATTGATTGTTGCCCAAACTCTTGCATGATATATTGGGGTGCAGATGCAGAGTACGCGACCTGCAAGATCTGTGAGTATCCGAGATGGAGGCAAGGCAAGTCAAAGCTCATTCCCTATTCTCGTATGTTTTACTTGCCAATAACTCCACGGTTGCAGAGGTTGTACGCATCGGTGGTGACTGCCTAGCATATGAGATGGCATGCAGAGCATGCACAAGATGGGGTGATGAGACTTCCATCTGATGCAGAGGCATGGAGGCACTTCAATGCTGTGTGGCCAGATTTTGCAGCGGAAACGCGAAATGTTAGACTAGGCTTGTGCACGGATGGTTTCAATCCGTTCGGTGCTTCAAGGCGTCAATACTCATGTTGGCCTGTGATTTTGACACCCTATGACCTTCCGCCATCGATGTGTATGCGAGAAGAGGTTATGTTTTTGACGGTTATTGTTCCCGGACCGAAGAGTCCGAAGCAAAAGTTGGATGTGTATTTGCAGCCATTGATAGCCGAGATGAAGAATTTGTGGCTTAATGGGGCATGCACATATGATGCATGGAGGAAGCAAAACTTTGTCTTGCGTGCAGCTGTAATATGGACTATCAGTGACTTCCAAGCATATTCGATGTTGTTAGGTATGTTGTTCTAGACTCAACTTAAATAATGTCAAGTATATTATATGTATTCATGCATATATCATGAAGCTAGCCATTAAATTTAATGTGTTGTACCAAATATATGTTTGTGTAGGCTGGAGTACTTCTGGGAAATACGCGTGTCCTTATTGCATGGAAGACACTGATGCATTTTATCTAACCCATGGACACAAAATGTGCTGGTTCGATTGTCATAGGAGGTTTACCGAACATGATCATCGCTTCCGAAACAATAAGAACGATTTCAAGAAAGGTAGAAGGGAACGTCGTGCTCCCCCTGTACTCCGTGACGGATACGAGATACTAGACCAGATCAACAATATGGGTTTGATGAAGATAACTGAAGTGGGAGCCGAACAGCATAATAAGACGGTCAGTAGAGGTTCGGGTTGGAAGAAGAAAAGCATTTTGTGGGACCTACCTTATTGGCCTAGTCTGCTGGTACGACATAATTTAGATGTCATGCACACTGAAAAGAATTTCTTTGATAATGTTTTCTTCACCATTCTCGATGTTCCGGGGAAGTCGAAAGACAAATGGTCAACTAGAAAGGACCTAAAGGAATTGTGCAAGCGTCCGGAGTTGGAACCTGACGAGGAGGACAATAGGTACCCAAAGGCATGCTATGCACTAGATCGTAATGAAAAACATGTGCTTCTTGAGTGGTTGAGATCCGTAAAATTTCCGGACGGATACGTGTCCAACTTGAGCCGCTGCATTGACTTGCACAAGCTTAGACTCTTTGGGATGAAGAGTCACGATTGTCATGTGTTCATGCAACGGTTGATGCTTATTGCTTTTCGAGCATTTCTTGATGACAAAGTCTGGGAGCCTATTGCTCAGCTAAGTGCGTTCTTCAGGGACCTGACGTGTTATGAGCTTAAGCCTGAGGTGGTTATGCAGTTGCACAAGGAAATACCAATTATTTTGTGCAAGTTGGAGCGAATCTTTCCTTTGACGTTATTTGATTCGATGGAGCACTTGCCTATTCATTTGCCACGGGAAGCTTCACTTTGTGGTCCTGTCAATTATAGATGGATGTATCCAGAAGAAAGGTATGTACAATTATAATTTTTGATAAGTTGTAGCTAGTTAATTTGGTTTGTAAAGTCTTAAATATCATATATATATATATATATATATGTATGTATATTGTAGGTTCTTAAAAAGGCTGAAGGGAACATTTGGCAATAAGGCTAAGGTTGAGGGCTCAATTTGTAGTGCCTATCTCGTTCAAGAGCCGTCCACCTTTTGCTCGTATTATTTTAACTCGCATGTCGCGAGTAATCATATGGATGTCTCCCGCAACGTTAGTTGCACACTTCCAGTTGGGGTTGATCCGGGCGATTTGTCTATTTTACAACAACTGGGCGAACGTTGGGTAGATCCAGTGGTCGTGTGCTCACAGATGAGGAATTCCATGTGATCCAAACTTACATACTAATGAACTGCGTCGAAGTGGAGCCCTATATCGAGTAAGTTTCTAGCTCTTTCTATTGATATGAATAATCTATATATAAGTACTTGACTCGATCAATAATTCTTTGTAATAGATACTATTTGACAAACTTCGTTCGCCCGTCAAATCCAAGAATATCCGAAGCCGAAGAGCAAAAGATCTTGGAAATACACTTTCGCTTGTGGTTCTACTCCCATGTAAGGATTTTGTACTATTGTTTTCAGTTCAATTACTTCGAATTAATTGTGCATAAATGGTATTTGACTCCTCGCTCGACGTACATGTAGGCCGACAGTCCGGCAATTACAGATCCTAACATTGCAACATTAGCTCGTGGACCCTCCAAAAAAGTGAAGACATATGCTGGTTATGTGGTCAACGGTTATCGATTCCACATGAAGGCACACGCATCAACCAGGGCTACCGACAATAGTGGAGTTTGTGTTCTAGGACAAAGTTTCGACAGTGACGAGGAGGACTTCTATGGTGTGCTAGACGAAATATTTGAGTTGAATTACATATCTCCTACAGTGAAGCGCCCTATTGTCTTCAATTGTTCGTGGTTTGACACTCGAAGTCGTGGAGGAACACGCATTCACGCTCAACTAAAACTTGTGGATGTTCATAGACATAAAATGTTGAGAACAAAAGACCGTTACATCTTAGCCCATCAAGCGACTCAAGTTTATCTCCTAGATTACCCCAAGATGAGGCGTGCAGATGCTGAATGGATAGCGGTTTGTAAAGTGAAGTCACGTGTGTGGCCCGATGAAGGTACGTGTGTAGACCCTAACGAGAGTGGTTCACGGGGGGTTGCTGTTGAAGAGGCATTTCAACATGATCCTTCCCTTCCACGAGTTATCTACGGCACACATGATATTGATCCACTTGGTCCGCTAAATGACCCAAACGGAGAGGATCATGTCGTTGAGGATGGAGAAGAGACGTCTACTGAAACGTCAGAGGGAGAGTTTGAGAGTGAGACGGATACAAATGAGGAAGACATGTAGTCAGAATACTACTATTGTATTGTCATTCACTTTTCTGATAACACTATTGTATTGCCATTCACTTTTCTGATAACACTATTGTATTGCCATTCACTTTTCTGATAACACTATTGTATTGTCATGCATTCACTTTTCTGATAACACTATTGTATTGCCATTCACTTTTCTGATAACACTATTGTATGCCATGCATTCACTTTTCTGATAACACTATTGTATTCATCTTTTCCAACCATAAAAGGAGATCTCCACATCTCCAATTCCAACATACCCTCCCAGTTGAAGCTCTATCTTCACCTCAAATTCTAACATCAAATCCATCCATCCTTAAACTTCCATCCTCAAATGGCTCAAAGGAGAGCTTGTACCAAACGAGCGACCGCCTTAGCTCCAAAAGTCATAAATTTCTCCATTGTGCGTGTCAATGGGGATAGGGAGACAAGAACGGAATGGAGCACCACACCAAGAGAGGAATGAAGACTAGTCATAGCTGATTGGACACGCTCTCCCGGGGGAGCACCTCCAGGATTTAGCCGTTTTTTCTTGAACGGCGACGACATCACTGCTCAGATTGCAGCTAGGGAGACGGCTGTGCAGCTTCGCGTGTTGGAAGGTGCTGAGATCCGGGCAGTTCATATTCCACGTAGAACATGAGAGAGTCCATCACTGCTCGGATTGCAGCTAGTTTTTTGTAACTTGTGTTGTTTGATTTAGTTGTTTGTCAGTTCGTTTAATTTATGTATAAGTACTTAGGAAGCAAGTGTTTGTAACTTGGTTTCGTTCGAGTTTATGAAGCTGTTTGTAACTTGGTTTCGTTATGAATTAATGAAGTTGTTTTTTGAGAACTGGGTTTAGTCTTCGATTTACTGAGACGGATTGTAGTTTTTGTCCCATTTGAGCCCTCGAACCAATTACTTTGTCCACTATAGCAATTTAAGCGACCATGTAGTCGCCAAGTTCTTAATTTAGCGACCGTATAGTCGCCAAGTACTTAATTTGGCGACCATATGGTCGCCACCATTAAAATTTTGGCGACCATATGGTAGCCATCCTTCAAATTAGGAGCTCGAAATTAGAAATTTTAGCGCGTATTTCAATTTTATTTCAGTTTAGCGACCATATGGTCGCTACATAGCGACCATGTGGTCGCCACCTCTGAATAAGACGGAGATCGCATCTCCTTCTTCCTCATTCTCAAACCCCCACCTCTTCGCCTCCCGATTACGCCTCCCGCTCCTCCTCACCGGTCCTCCCCCCGCCGCCTCCTCCTCCCGATTAAGCCTCCCCCTCGCCGCTCCGGCCTCCTCCTCCCCCCGCCTTCTTCTCCCTCGCGTCCCTCTCCTCCTCCTCATCCTCCGCGTGCCTCGCCGCTCCGGCCCCGCCTCGCCGTGGCGTCCCCCGCCTCACCGCTCCGGCCCCGCCTCGCCGCTCCGTCCCCCGCCTCCTCCGCGCGACTCGGCCTCCTCCTCCGTGCGACTCGGCCTCCTCCTCCGCGCAACTCGGCCCGCCTCGCCTGTGTCGCCGGCTCGCCGGTGCCGCCTCGCCATTGCCGCGGCCTGCCAGTGCCGCCGCCTGCCAATGCCGCCGCCCCCGTACCGCCCTCTCCGCCCCAGTTTATTTCCGCCTCTTTTTCCGGGTATTTTCTCCGCCCTCGGTTTATTTAGTAGTTTAGGATTGAAATTGGATAGATTTTTATGAATTTGGACAAAATGTGATTGAATTTGGATAGAAATTGAATGAATTAGGGTTTTGTTTGAATGAAATTGATTGAATTTTGGATAGAAGTTGAAATTTAAGGAATGAATTTGGATATAATTTGAATTTTGTTTGGGTGGTTGTTGTTGTTGGAGAAATTGTTATATATGTTGTTGTTGTTGTTGGGGAAATTGTTGTATATGTTGGATAGAAATTGAAATTCAATGAATGAATTTGTATGAGTTGTTGTTATTTTGAGAAATTTGATTGGATTTAATGTTGTTGTTTCCGTTATGCTTGATTGACAAATTGTTATGTTTGAATAAATTGGTATGTTGTTGTTGTTGTTGTTTTTGTTGTTGTTGTTGTTGTTGTTGTTGTTGTTGTTGTTGTTGTTGGATAGAGTTTGATGAATTTGGAATTAATGAAGTTGTTTAAATTGAGTTTTGTTGTTGTTGTTGTTTAAGTTGTTGTTAGGGTTGTTGTTTTGTTGTTTTAGTATGTCAGGAGGAGGATGACGTCGTGCACGACCTCCTCTTCCGGACGAGGAGGCGCACGATTCCGAGGCAACCCGCACGGACACACCTCATTTGTCCGACGACGAGGTTGCCCCCGCAGAGTGGTCCACAACCCCTACTTCGGCGCCCTCGGCGGGATCGAGCAATGGGCTCGATCCCAACCGCGTATGGGACCTTTCCATTCGCGGCGGAAGGTAATACTCAATGTATTTTAAATTTGTAAATTTTAAATTAAATGTTATAATGTCTTTTTGCGAAATTTTGCAGCTTGCAGCCGTCGGGAATGGTGTCGCGGTGGTCCACGCACATCATTACCGGCCAACCCGACGATAGGGCGTCGGAGTTCGACTTTGCCACCGCCGCATCAAAGGCGCGGTGGTTTGAGGCTTTGAGGGTAATTTTATTTTATTTCCCATTACGTTTTACATATTTCGTATATATTTTTTTTACTAACAATATTCCGTATTTATCGACTAATATTGTTGTTTTGTTGTTTTGTTTTAGACGCACTTCCAATGGGATGCCACGAAGCCGGGTATGGACGTCGAGACGGTCCGGCTATTGTGGAAGAAGATCGCGAAGAAGCGATACGACGACAAAGTTGGGAAGAGTCGTCGGGCGGGAAAGAAGCCGAGCTGGATCAACTCCGCCGCTTGGGACCTTTGGGTGGCGTATTGGAACACGCCCGAGTACAAGGCCAAGTGTGAGCGTCAGAAGAGAATCCGGCATACAAATCCGGCGAACCACAACAGCGGTTTGAGGTCACACCTCGATACCATGCAACATTTGGTACATATTTTAATTTAAATTTATGTATTTTATTTTAAATTTATTTATAATAGTTTAATATACTTTTAATAAATATTAATACATGTTAATCATTCGTAGGAAACCGAACGGGGTCGTCCGATTACGCCTCTCGAGCTTCTCATCGAGACGCACACACAAGGCCCGGACCGGCATTTTATAGACGACCGTTCCAACCAGATCGCTGTAAGTATTTCACTTATTTCATTTCTTATTATATTTAGTTTATTATTATTTTTTTATATGATTACGCTTTTTTTTAGGCTCGGACCCAGGAGATCCTTTCCCAGAGGTCCTCGGAGACGGGCAACACTCCGTCTTTGGAGGACGAGTGCGATACCTTTCTGACGGCCGCTGGAGGGGTGGGCCCGGGTGGCGCTGTCTTCGGGCTTGGCAACGCCGCCTCCGAGTTCTATGGGTCACGATTGACGGCGCCCCGTCGGGAACCTCCTCGGGTGGAGCATTTGACGCAACGCAACGCCGAGCTTACGACCGAAGTGAAGGACTTGCGTAGTTGGGTCGCTCGGCTCGAGGAGTTCATGGCCCGGATGCAGCAAAATTTCGACCCCCAGCAGGGTGGGTCCCGTGGAGCAGACAAAAGTGATGCAGCGAACCCCGACGGAAACAATTAGATAGTTTATTTTAATATTTTTGTAATTAATTTTGTAAATATTTTTTTAAATATTTTTTAAATATTTTTTAAATATTTTTGGAATTAAATTTGTAAATATTTTGTTTTATGCAATTCTGATTTTTTTAAATTAATATAAATCAATTTAAATTAATATTAATAAAGCGTAAATATTTTTTTATTTTTTTATTAAATAAATGTTAGCGACCACGTGGTCGCTATATTGGCGACCATCTGGTCGCTATATGTGGCGCCGATCGGCGACCATGTGGTCGCCGCCCACGGCGACCATTCTGGTCGCATAGGTCGCTATAACGCTCGCCACTATTGTGGCGACTATAGGCGACCACGTGGTCGCCGCCCATGGCGACCACTGTGGTCGCTGTGGTCGCTATACCGGTCGCCACTATTGTGGCGACCATCGACGTCCGTGGTCGCTACGGATATGGTCGCTATTTCTAGCGACCATTTGGTCGCTGTGGTCGCTACCTTTAGCGACCAGGTGGTCGCTAAGGCATTAGCGTCCGGCCTTTTCACAACCATATTTGGCGACCAAAATATGGTCGCTAAATCGATTTCGCGACCAGATTGGTCGCCAAATATGGTCGCTAAATCTCCAAAATCTTGTAGTGCACTGTTATCACCTCCAACTTGCATCCTTTCCTTAATTGAATTAAAGTTTGTCTAGGGTTTTGTTTGATTGATCATCTAATGAGATTGCTAGAGTAATTTACAACTAATCTGATTAATTACCGGTAGGAGTTAATTAGATAAAGTAGGATCTATAATTGTATAAACCCGGTTGGGCTATTTAGTTGTAGAAGAGAATAAAATCACAAATAACTTGGATGTCTAGGTGCTCTAAATGCTTGTTTCTATCGATACTTGAAACTTTAAGCTGTTATTTAATTGAATCTAGAAGGTCTTTTGGGTTGTTGGATGATTAGGGTTGTTAGACTGGTAATTCTAATGACTAAAGGTGAAGTTGGGAATAGAATTCCACGGTAGATTATTCAAGTGAAGTGAGAATCAAGAGAATCAATGATCAATAAACATATCTATAATCTACTATATATAAAAACAATAAGGTTTGGAGCCTTCTCATTACGCCACCTATAATTACTCCACATGGCGATCCTACATTAAGCCACCTCATATTTTTACACGTGTCATTTTCTTATAATTTAGACGTCATTATAAATATTTCATGCCATAGTCCACATGTCAAAATTTTCCATGTCATTCATATTCCATGTACACATCATATCGTCACATAATTTACAAATCTCTATTAATTTTTGCTAATTACTTTTAAATAGCCCATTTAGCATACATTATTCAAGTCTTTCTTCTCGAAATTAAACGTGAAAACTATGTGATTCCCGTCTTTCTACACGGGCAAATTGATGGTGGTGTATGTCCTCCATTGAAGTAGTTCACAGATCCTAATGAAATCAATGGTGGATGTCCTCCATGGAAGTAACATCTCAGGACCCTTCCTATTCATATATACTTACTAATTGTACATTTGCACCCCTTCCAATTAGTTTCTCAATGCTCTGGATGGAATTGTTCATTCATTTTTCTTTGGTATTCACCGATCAATTTATCGCCCCGCTCAATCTACTGTTACTCTTTATCGATTGATTTGGATGTGTCATTGAGATCTATCGATCTATTGTTACTCTTCACCAATGTCATTCCCATCGAATCTCTGAATCGCATTTTTGTTTAAAACAAGTAAGATCCATTATCCGAGTTTATACTTTCATCGCTCTCCTTGATCTCCATCCGGGATTCAACAAGGTAATAATTTTATTGCAAAATTACTATTTTTTTTTAAAGAAATGATCTTTACCCGGATCGCCCATTTGAGTTAAGATTAAAGCTTTGTTAAACTTCTAATCTGATAATTTATGACATAATTTGTTTGTTTTTTGGGTAATTTCTATACTTCTATAAAAGTGGAACGGGGTATAATCCCTGAGGAACAATATAGCAAGCAACTGCTTGTACTCTTATAATAAGCAGGCAGCTACCTGTACTCTTATAAAACCAGACTGGGGAACAATTCTTGACTATTAAAGTGTGCAACCCCGAGGAACATTAAAGCAAACAACTGCTTGTACTCTTATAAAACTAGAACGGGGAACAATTCCCGAGTATTAAAGCGTGCGGTTGTCTGTATTCGCCGATCTTCGACCGCCTCCCCGATACGACTTTTATCCACCGACTCCACCTTTATCCTTCGTCACCCAATTTCTTGTATCCATAAATACCCATTGCATGTCCTGTTCTTTCCTTTGTCCGTACCCATTGCATGTTCTCCTCGAAGCCCTCCCTTCTTCATCAGATTCCTCATCCTTACCTCCCTTCCGATCACGTTGAATTATCGCTGACTATCCCTAGCGCTGGACACCACTACAACATCGGCGTGGCTTCGTCTATCGTCTCTTATTTTTATGGTTAGATTTAAGTTCCTTTTGCCTACAAATTTGGGATGCTTGGATTTAGGGTTGTTTTGATTTAAGCTTTTTTACCACGATTTTTGTACAGACTTGTTAATTTTTCCCTTGTAACATTTTTTGAAAATTTAGATTAAAAACAATTTCAGAGAAATTTTATTGAAGTTCCCATGGATCCATATGTGAAATTGCCGCTTCGAGCCTCCCTCCGTTGTTGCTCCTTTCTTCTCAACCCAATCAGAGGATCCAGATAGAGAGTTAAGACTCAGGACCAGTGACGGAGGCACCGGCGACCGGGAGTTCTCAGCCAACCGCGACACAAAACAAGTAATAATTTGGATCTTTAAAAATTGAGAAATAAGAACCACGGTTTACATAAAGACATCAGGAAACAAAATTCAATTGACATGGACAAGTTCAAACCGATCAATTTTGGAGACGAAATTGCAGGCTTTGACGAGACTGAGAAGATATGTTGGCTTGGTGGTGATAAATTCTTTCTACCCCCGAGTCCGACGTTCCGACCCGAGATTCTCGTAGGTTTAATTATAAGTTGAATGAATTTTGGCCTGCTCATGAGTTAAATGAACAACGTTATATTATATTAATAGTTTCTTATACCATAATGTTATTGAAATTCCGACAAAGTTATGGCTCAAGTTCTGACATTTTCTAAACCATTCAAATACTTCTTAGTGATCTATTAATTTGATGTTTGTGTTGTTGCAGGCCTTCTTTTTTGAAACCAAGTAAGGTAACAATGGGCTGGAGAGAAGAAAAACCAGAACCAAACGCAAGTGAAAGAGCCCATAGTGGTGTAAGAATATGTCCTTTTACAGCTCTGTTTACAAGTAGTGCATGGAGACATGCTCATAATAATTTTTATAAAAACATTCCTCCTTGAGTAGATGCTAATACAAATCAACTCTGTTTACAAGTAGTTCATGGAACCATTGTCATAATATTTTAATAAAAAAATTCCTCCTAGATTTTTGCTAATACGTAAACCAGAAAATATGTTTTATACATTTATTGTACTCTATGGATAGAGGAATTCATAAAAAATTCCTTTTTCAATTTTGCAAATTTTGTAGATTTTGTACTCATTATGCTGCCTATTTGTCTTTTTAGGGATGAATAGTTAAACATGCTTACAAGTGATGAGTAGAAATGCTTAGCAATGCCTAAAGAATAGATACTATGGATATTCCTGCTTCTCCAAGGATACCCCTTAAAACGAAGAGTGGACGCATTCAAGATACGAAGATCTCCTCTTCTCATAGAACGCCTCATAAGGGGAAGATCCCACCAGTTGAAAATTCGGATGAACCGATATATGAGGGTATTGGGATGAAATATGTTCCGAACGCGCCTCGTACTCTTCCAACACCTTGTACTTGCAAATTTTGTCGCGCTCTTAAATTTGTTCATGAATTCACAACATTTTGTTGTTGTAATGGGGAAGTTAAACTCGCGCCACTAGATAAATGTCCTGAAATATTAGCCCTATTCACAAGAACCGTTGTAGATGGAATTCATTTCAAGACGTATTCTAGAGCATATAACAACTTTATTTCATTTAGTTGTATAGGAGGGGATATTCATCCAAACAATTGGATGGGTATTTTCACTTTTCTATTGCAAGGTCAATTGTATCACTTTGTTCCAAATCTTATTCTAGATGATAAGAATCCTAGGTTCCTACAACTTTATTTTTATGATGGAGCCTCAGAACTAGCTGCTCGTTGTAACAGTCCTGAAGACGTGAGGCCTGACATTATTGAGCTTATGATATCTTTAACGTACTGTAATTCATATACACACTCTTTTCGATTGCTTCCCGTTATGGATCAGTCAATGATTAAGATAATCAAGAACCCTACTGTAGATCAACGAGTATATAATGCTCCGACATTCGATGAAGTTGTTGCCATTGTAGTTGATTCTTCTTCTTCTGGACAAGCTAATAGTCCGCATATATTGGTTTATGGCAAGGCCAGTCAAGACCACATGATCATGCACTACTATCATTGTTATGACCTTTATAATATATTCTTTTATTTATGAGAGGAGAAGTTGGATGGCATCGAGGTCTAAAGAGAGTTTCCAAGAACAACGATCATCCATGTGATGACATACCTTTTCCAATATCTTCATGCATTGTGCAAACTGTTGATGACATGATTGGTCAAGAATTTGTAGGTATTATGTGTCTTCAATGTTTCTTATATGGTTTTTTATGAGTTATTTCCCATTCTCATTTAGTGTTAATGTATCAACTTCGAGTCAGTTAACATTACTTTTAACTTCAAGCCGAATTTGGGATAATCTACTGTGTTTGCCTTCACTAAAGCTGATTTATTTATGGAAATTTATTTGGACAACCTCTAAGAAGAAGCCTCCAAAACAAGGAAAAGAGGTGTCATGTCGAGAATATTATGCCTATAGGTCTCAGATACGTCCGGGAAGCTACATTATGCACACAGGTCATGTCTTTTTACAATACATTGTGTATATGTATGTAAAAATAGAAAATGCCCGTCTAGATTTCTTTTGAAAGAATAAGAGTTTGCTTAGGAGTGAGCTGTATCATGGTGTGGTTGAAAGTGTTGGCGAAGGTCTTATAAATGTAGCTTCTATTGGCCGATATGTTGTATTGCCCGCATCATTTAATGGTGGCCCTCGAGATATGAAATGTCGCTAAAATGCGATGACTCTTGTTCAAAAAATGGTGACTTGCAATCATAAAATGGATTGAAATAACATCTCAACTTAGACTAGGTGAGACCATCAATCTCCGACCAAATCTTGTCACCCGAGTATTTCGTGCCAAGTTTATAGAATTGAAATGCTTTGTAATTGACAAACAGATTTTTGGTCCTATGAAGGCATGGGTTTCTATCACTGAGTTTCAAAAGAGGGGTCTGCCTCAGTCACATATGCTCCTAATCTTTGATCGTGGTGCAAAGATCTTCAATCCTGAATCATTCGATAAATATGTGTGTGCGAAATTGCCGCCAACATCCATGCCTTATTTACGCAGGCTTGTTGTGCAACATATGCTACATGGACCATGTGGTAAGGGCCATGAAGACTGTAGTTGTATGCATAGAGTTGGACATGTACATGTGCAGAAGATTTCTATCCAATATATAGACGGAGATGCAACAACGATTTGTTAAAATACACGGTGTTGAGATGACTAACCAATCGGTTGTCCCGTACAACCCATATCTTCTAGAAAAATTTGATTGACATATAAACTTGGAGGTTTGCTCCACTGTGAAGGCCGTCAAATATCTATACAAGTACGTGTACAAGGGGCTTGATAAGTTTTGTCATCGCACGGAAGTGGCTGAAAAGCTGCATTTGATTGAGAAAAATGACTATGCTCAGTTATGTATGCGCGAGGCGGTAGAGTCTCAGATGTCGTGCGCACTACATAGACTTTTTGCTTCGTTGTTAATATTCTACGAGTTTGTGGACCCCCACGCTCTTTGGGATGAGTTCTATCCTGCTATGTCGGAAGATTTTGCTCATAGGTTTACAAGCCATGTCAATAAGGCGTGTTCCATTACTTATTCTGTTGTGGATAAATACTTGGAGGGGATGGGAAGAAGTATGAAACATTTTAACTTAGAGGCTCCTATACATTTAGAACTGTTTCAATCTAGAGTAACAGGAGACATTAGTGATGCGATACATGCATCTATCCCTGAATGCTAAATTGACGCACACAAAATATTAAATGTTGAATAAAGGATTGCATACAAAGATATAATGCATCATGTTAATAGAGGGAAGGGAGGGGCCTTTTCATCAATGACCCCGGTGGGACTGGAAAAATATTTATGTATTGTTCCCTTTATGTTAAGCTTACACAAGATGGAAAGATTGTTATTCCAACAACGACCTCAAGAATGGTAGCTTCAAACATACCTACAGGCAGAACTGCGCACTCTAGATTTAAAATTCATATAGACAAGCAAGGGACGTATACTTGCAATGTGTCTAAACAAAGTAGTTTGGTGTGTTTGCTGCGAGCCGCATCACTTTTTATTTGGGATAGAGCATCCATGGTAAAGGAAGATATAGAAGCATTGGATTCCCTTTTACATGATATATGTGATAACAAATGCTATTTGGCAGCACGGTTGTTGTTTTTCAACGGGATTTTTGTCAGGTTTTGCTAGTTCTTCCACATAAATCTCATCTCGAGATCATTAGTTCCATCTTGGTTTGCTTGTATCTATAGCCGCAGTTAGTTAAGTACATGTTAACTATGAATATTTGGGCCAAAGAAGATATAGAGTTCGCCCAGTTCCTATTAGATCTTGGTAATGGAAAGTTTCAGAACAAAGAAACATCTCATATAGGTTTACCTTCTAATTTGATCGAATGTTCCAACGTAGGATATAATTTTACCGATGCTTTTTTAAAGAGCGTGTTTCCCGAGTTGCAACATCTTGATTTTGACCCTCATATCTTCAGCGAAAGGGCTATTTTGACACCGACCAATGAAGGGGTCGACGAGATAAACGCATCTCTAATAGAAAAATTCCCCGGAGAAGCTGTTACATACAAAGGGTTTGATAGCATAGTTGATGATAATAAGGGTCTTTAAAGTTCTTCAGTTCTACTTTGCCTCGTTTTTGTTTTTCGTCTATTTTCTTTCTGCGGTCCGTGGTCGTGTCGAGTCTTTTGGTTACACCCCCTTACGTCAAGCCAAGGGTCCCCCCATCTTGACCCTCTAGATTTCCCCAAGGGGAGCCACACTGGGAAAATATTGTTGTTGTTGTTGTATCCACATAAGTCCTTGCATATTCTATGTCCTTCAAGAATGAGTCCTAATGAATTAGTGTTGAGCCTAGAATGTCCGATTATTCTATTGCGTAATTTCGATCCTTCAAATGGATTATGTAATGGTACTTGATTGATTTGCAAAAAAAATCGAAAGAATGTCATTCTTTATGAAATAGATAATGGGTCCTACAAAGGTGAACAAGTTTTCCTTCCAAGGATCGATCTCATGCCTGCTGGAACAACCTACCTTTTTTCGTTCTAGAGGAAGCAATTTCCAATAAAACTATGCTTTGCAATGACGATAAATAAAGTATAGGGGCAGACTTTGCAGAAGGTCTGTGTTTACCTAAGGCAGCCGTGTTTTAAGCATGGTCAGTTGTATGTAGCATTTTCAAGCGTGCATAGAAGGGATGATATCAAGGTCTTTCTGCCACAGTTGTCTTCCACCCCTGCGAGAGTGATTGGCTGAAAGTCGTCATGTCAAATAAAAAATAATACCTGATTACTCAACTAGTATAGTTGGTAAGTCGGGGTCGTACCCAAGAGACACTTGTAATTCAAAGTTATATTATTATCAACTCAAATAAGTAACAAAGGGGTGATTTTTTTATTATAATTCTAAGACTAGGAAATTCAAAGTAAGCAAAGCAATCAATCAAACAAAGAAAATGTCGAGTTTTTATCAATTTAGGAAAAACAACTCTATTCAAACATCCACTTTCATCATAAAATTATTGATCATTGATCCAAATAAGTTATTCCCTTTAGTTATTCTTATCCTGATCAAATATAGAACATGACAGCGAGACATGCAAACTTAATATCCAAATAACACATGAAACGATCATGAATTATAGAGATATTATCAACAAGAACAATGATATGCAGGATACATGCAATTGAATTCCAACGAGTCAAACAATTAACATGCATTCAAATCTCTTTCTCAACGGTTTTAGTCCAACGAGTCCTCAATCAATTGAGTTGCTACAAAGATTAGGTTTTACTACGAGAAAACCTATATCCAGCAATAGAGAGTATTAATTTCAACAATGGGGTCAATCAAGCAAAAATCAATACAATTAATATTAGTTATGCCCAAGAGAATTGAAATAACGTGTAAGGAATAAACTTGAAAAGAAGAATCTCACAATAAATTTGAGTCTGAAAGCTTCAACTTGAATAGAATCAAAGGTTTTAGTTTTCCATAAGGGGAGAAAACAAAAGTCTAAATGGAAGAATAATGGAAATTAGGTCTAAGAGATAGAATCCCCCAAACAAAGTCTGAAACATGGCTTAAATTGCCAACTTAAATAATGAAAGGGAAACATAAAAGAAACTAGATAATAAAAGATAGAAGAAAATCTTCGACTCAGGTTGCTGACTTGGACAACCGCGGGCGCGGGTACGCCCAACTGAGATGTTGTTTTCTGTTAGAGAAACCGCGGGTGCGGGGTGGTGATCCGCGGACGTGGGTCTTCTCCTGACTACATTCTAACGGTACTTCAAAGGTTGTTTTGACCCACTTAGACTTGGAATTTGAACTCGCAGTAAAAACATGAATTGTAGCACTTGGATTTAGCTTTCCAATTATACCAAATTCAGCTTCATCCGACCACCGTAGCCCCCTAAACAATGCAATACAAATAAGTGATGTCGAAACAACAACTCCAATGCATGACCCAAATTTAAGCGTTCTTTTCCACAACCTCTTAGGCCTTAATGATCATAAAAAAATGTCTTGCATATTGTTAGGCTCAAAATTAAGTCAGCCCATTTGATGATGTCATCCCAAAAACGAGGGGAGAATCGCAGAAGAATGCGAAGATAGGAATTCTAGAAGGGTTGAAGGAAGTTCATGGTCATTCGACGAAGGAAGAAGTCTATGGTCCTAAGAAGAAGACAAGCACTCGGGGGTCGGCCTTTCGTGCCATTTATCTTTTCTGATAGATATAGGTAGTGGATAATGGTTGGAGATCTGCCTTAATGACGTGGAGATCGTGGGGATAATAGAGAGAAACGGTTAGTTAAATAGGGAGGAGGTGAATTTTACAATTCATTCATATGTATGTAAAGAAAAACACACGAACTACAAAGGAGGCATCCTGTAACCGATCATTCATTCAACTCGATCATATAGTTTCATTGATTTACCTTGTATCAATTCAATGGTTGCCCCAATCTAGGACATAAGTTTAATTATCAATTTTTTGTCCAAAACAATTTGGTGCCCACCGTGGGGCCTTACGATAGAAAAAGGTTTATCTTTCTAGATCAGAAGAAATCGAAAGATCACCATGAGCAACTCCGAGGAAAGAAACCAAGAGCAGGACACTTGGGGCGACGGAGGCGCACGCCTAGATACATCTACAGCGCTTCGCACCGAGTTGTCAGAGTTTGCCCAAAGGCTTCAAGCTCTTGAAAAAGAGTTAACAAACCATTGTGCTAACAATGAGAAGCACAAAACTAGCATCGAACAACTAACTACCGACAACGAAGAGTTGTGCTCTCAACTCCGATCCGTCTCTTCCGTCGACCCGCACGCCCAAACGATTGACCGAACATGGACTAGTGGGGGAGAAGGTTCCTCTTGAAACCCCACTGGTCAGCGCACGAGACCTCCTGTAACGGAGTTCGTTACCCTGCCAGCAACTGTCCCTGGGGTTCCATCTTTCGTCCCCGCACAAGACAACCATACTGGTGGGGAGGCAAGAGCGCCCATCCGCCTTCGATCAGCCCGAGAAGTTAGCCCTCGATGCTTCGAAGATGATATCATGGATGATGAAGAAGATTGGGACCATCATCGTCCCCGAGATCTAGAAAACATCGTCCTATACCAGGTCAAGATGTTCACCGAGCAACTTGCGAAGATCCTTGGGGTCCCACGACCCATCAAGAAGGAAGCGGTTGACAGTTACCACGAGTTACCCTTCTCTCCTCATATCGCACAGGTCGAAATACCGAAGAAGTTCTCGGTGCCGATTATGAGTCCTTATGACGGAACATGAGACCCCGATTAGCACGCGACTATATTCAAACAGAAGATGATGACCAACGTCGTCCCTTATCACTCCCGAGAAGCATTGATATGTAAGGGCTTTGAAACAGCTCTTGTAGGGTCGGTACTAAAATGGTTCGTTAATGTTCCTTGGGAGGCATTCGTTCTTTCGCCGAGTTGATGGATTCTTTCAGAGTCTAGTTTGCTAGCAGCCGAAGGTTTGAGAAGCAATCCAGCGACTTGTACCGGGTTATCCAAAAGCCGGAAGAATCCACTCGGGAGTACCTAGACAAGTTCAACTGTGAGAAGATTTCCATCCCGCATTGTGACGCGCCAACTGCTATGGAAGCCTTCCGTTAGGGGGTTAACCAGGATGGAGATCTCTACAAGGAGCTCACCAGGCACCCTTGCCACAACTTTGAAGATGTTCAAACTAAGGCCTTAGCGCAGATCAAGTTTGAAGAAGATTTGAAAATGAGAAAGCCCATGAGCGTTTGGGAGAGGGTGGAGAAGAAAGCCACACCAGATCATCGCCGGGAACGCCGCGACCAACCATATCGGCGCCCTCATCCCGACACGATGAACGTAAACGTCGTCGAGGCTAGACCTGCCAAGCCGTTACCACCGAAGTACGACGAGTTTAACCTGGGTATATCCCTCGAGGCAATCGTGAAGAATATAGCCCTAACGGTGCGAGGCGTCAGGTGGCCAAAAAGTAATGAGAAGCCCTACCCAAACAAGGATATGAGCAAGTGGTGTGACTTCCATGAAGACTATGGTCATATAACCAAAGAGTGCGTAGCGCTAAGAAGGGAAATTGCCTACCTCGTGTCTCGGGGAAGGATTACCAAAGTAGCACCTGTGGAAAGGGATTTACTTGACAACAAATAAATTTATAGTCAAGATGATCGCCTCTCGGTGCGAGGGTCTAGAGATACAATTTATAACCCGACCCCGTTGTAGCACGTGGTGGGTGTCGAACACTCGGGAAGTCTACTCGAACGATGTGCCTAGATACTAAAAAGCTAGAAAGGAGAGCGTAAAACAAAGGAAAACAAAGAAAACAAACGAGACCGACACTGAGGTCACGTCGGACCCGAGGTTGGCGACAAGAGGAAGTCGGGACCGGCACTGGGTAAGTCGGGCCCGAGGTGGCTGGGGTTGTCGAACTTTCAAGGATTAAAAAGTAGATCTTGGGCTTTTGGGTTCCTTCCCTAGGAGATTAAGGCTTTTCCACCCCAATTCAAGCAATGAGTGATGATCGGACTAGGATCGAGTGCTTTCTCCCTCGTTCCAACCACATCTACACCTCGATCCATGGGGAAATCCCCTTCGAAGCAAGGTCTTGAGATTGACACGTGTTCACTTTCGCTACTTTGCCAATCTCAATCCTTGATTCCCAACTTTCGCAAGGAATTGTAGCTCTATGTAGAGTGGTTTCCTTAGATCAAACACTCAGGGCTATGGAATTGGGGTTTCTAGCCCAAACCTAGCTAGGGTTTTCCCCCATAACCCAAGATCAAGGAGATCTACTCCATGTGGCAAGCAAAGAAAGCAAACAAATCAAAAGGGAAAGCAATCAACATCATCAATCTCAAAACAAAGCAAAGTTTCATTCAAATCCAAAGCAATCCACAAATTCCAATCAAGGGTTTTCAAATCCACAAGATCAAAACAAAGCAAAGCTAAACAATCAACAAAACCTATCAAGCTCTCCTCTCTCTTGGCCGATTCTCTCTCTCTTCCTTCTCCTCTCCTTTCTCCTTGCTCTCCAAGTATCCTCTTGGTTCCTTGCCAAGAATGGGAACCCTTTTGTGTGTGTAGAGGGAACCCCAAATTAGAAGACAAGAGGGCCTTTTATAGATTAGATGAGGGGCAAAAGTGGAAGTCCACAAATTCGTGCCTTGGAGCCCAAGTAGTCCGGTGACCGACTCGGACCGACACGGAGGACATCGGGCCCGAGGTACTGTGCATCTCGGTCCGAGGTTGAAATCTCCCAAGTCGGGCCCGACGTGGTTGCAACTCGGTCCAGACCTCGTTCCACCTTCTTCTTGTTGGCTTCTCTTGTTCTTCTTCATGACTTGCTCCTCTCTTTCCCGCTTTAGCTCGGGCCTTGCTCCATGTCTCGACCCTCCTTCAAATTGATCCTCGATTCATGCCATATTGCCTGCAAAACACACAAAATGCGCGTAGTCTCCGAATCTCATAGAAATACGGGAACTAAGCTAAAAAGGAACAAAACACGCAAGAAAAGGGGAAAAAGAAACATATTTACAAAGGAAATCACATATGAAAACACCACCAAATAAAGAGACATCAAAATACCCCATACTTAAACTTGCTTGTCCTCAAGCAATAACAATGTAAGCAAGACCGAAACATAATCTTCAAGTAAAGCCTCGTATGAAAACACATTTTAAGCACAAGTGATTGCTATTCAAGCAAGATTACATCATCACACATGATTAAGTGTTCCAAAGAATAGAGTCAATGCAACTAAGCCTCACTTTAGGGATATGTGAATGTGTATCACTCATCATGTGTTTGGGTTTAGCAATGAACACTCAAGCTCAAAATTCATGCAAATAAGGACTTTACTATTGAAGCTAATATCACCAATTCCTCCACCTAGAGATGCCTAATACAAAGTACACAAAGAATTTCGAACTTGGCTCAATTGAGGTCCTCAAAGAGGTTCCATTCGGCCGGGTTGTACTGGGGCTTTTGGTATTTCTCAAGGTGGGAATTATTTGGTCTTGTGGTGCTTACAATGGGGATTGAACAACCTAAACTCTCACCAACTTCACCAAAATTCCACAATTACTTTCACACTCACCCAAAGGACTTAACATTTTTCCTTTCAACCCAAAATTTCACTTAGCATTCCACTTCATCTTTGCTCTTAGGCTTTTGTTGGATTTTCCACACTTTCTACATTTGGACCGACTTTCTTATGACATCGGGCCCGATGTGGCTTGTAACTCGGTCGGACCATTTTTCTTCACTTAGGCCCTTTGCTTTCATTCCACTTTACATTTCCAACATTTTCTTTCTTTCTTTTCTTTCTTTTTCATTTTTTGTACAACAAAGATGCACTACCCACATGATTTATAACACCATTCTTTGCCCTTAAACCCAAGAGAATCTCAACTCTTCAAATACAATCCAAACCTCTCTTCTAAAGTCCAATCCCATAAGGGTCAAGTCATATAAGGCTAGGAATAATATTTTTGAGGAGTTTCAAACAAAGGCTTAGGCTAGAACGGGGCTACAAACAAAGGATTAACTTCTTGGTAGGATATAGAACATTTATGTGACTAGAAGAATAAAGTTCAAAATCAATGTGACAATGCTAGGACAAATCTCATGACGGTCTTGGAAAATAGATAAACACCGCAATAGCAAGTTTTACTAAGCATGAATGAGCTAATCACACAAGAAACATGAGGGATATGCAAATATGAACAAGCATCCCTAAAATGGCCAAAAATAAATCTCACAAGGGTCACTCATTCTTAGTTGCATAAGAACTCTTCCTAGAACTCACATGTTCAATAAAACAAGCAAGATATCATGATCACATCAAAAGCAACATCATTTTAGAGGATAAACTATCCAAAAATATGTAAAGGAATTTACATGCTCACATCATCATTAGCTTTTATTTTGGCAATATAAGATGGGAATTTCTAGTCCAAAACCTACAAAACACAAAATCTTTTTGTTGTTTTTAACACAATTTTTCAATATTTTTTTTTATGGATTTTTACAAAATCTTCTCTAAAACCAAAAACTCATCCATTCAAGACCAAATTAATCATTCATGTCTTTCATCAAACCACAAACCAAGAAACAAACATCCCAAACACAAACTAGAAACAAAAAACAAATATCCTCAAAATAACAAACAAACATAAACAAGTGAAATCATGAACACATTTACCCCCACCCCGTACTTAAAATTTTGATGTCCCCATCAAACAAGGAAACCAAAACTTTAAAAGTAAGAGAGAAGAGTATGAAGAGATCACAATTTCTTATTCTTTAATGGCATGTTTAGGATCAATTGGCGAGGACGAGAGCCCATGAGGCTCTAACTTCTTCGCTTGGACCGGCCTTGTCATAGAACTTCTTCACTCGATGACCATTTACTTTGAAAATACGTCCTTGTTCATCAATCAAGTCTACCGAACCATGAGCATAGATATGGTGGACCACAAATGGTCCGCTCCACCTAGTCCTTAACTTCCCCGGTAAAAGTTTAAGCCTTGAATTGAAAAGGAGAACCTTGTCACCGGTTTGATATGTCTTTGGAATCAACTTCCTATCATGCCACTTCTTGGTCTTCTCCTTGTACAACTTGGAGTTCTCATAGGCTTTCAACCTTAATTCCCCCAACTCATGAAGCTCTAGAAACCTTTTCTCACCGGCCAAGTTGATATCCCAATTCATCTCTTTGAGTGCTCATTTTGCCTTGTGCTCAAGCTCGACCGGAAGATGACATGCCTTGCCATATACTAGATTGAAGGGTGTAGTTCCCAAAGGTGTCTTGAAGGCGGTTCTATAAGCCCAAAGTGCATCATCGAGCTTAGAAGCCCAATCTTTCCTTGATCGAGATACGGTCTTCTCCAAGATAGCCTTGATTTGACGGTTTGACACCTCGACTTGCCCGCTTGTTTGAGGATGATAAGGAGTAGCAACTCGATGAGACACCCCATACTTGATCAACACATTCTCGAAGCACCTCTCAATGAAATGAGGTCCGCCATCACTTATGAGAACCCTAGGCACACCAAACCTTGCAAAAATGTTGCTTTTCAAGAACTTCATCACCACCCTAGCATCATTGGTTCTTGTTGGTATGGCCTCCACCCATTTTGAGACATAGTCCACGGCTACCAAGATGTACTTGTAAGGCCCCGATATGGGAAATGGTCCCATGAAATCAATACCCCATACATCAAACAACTCAACTTCTAGAATGCCAGTTTGAGGAGTCTCATTCCTCCTTGATAGGTTCCCCTCTCTTTGGAACTCCTCACACTTCCTCACATAATCATGCACATCCTTGAACATGGTTGGCCAATAATAACCACATTGAAGAATTTTTGAAGTGGTTTTGGAACTCTTAGCGTGACCCCCCGTAGGCAAGGAATGACAATGGTGAATTATGCTCTCAACCTCTTCACTTGACACACACCGTCTATAGATTTGATCACACCCTTCCTTGCAGAGATATGGATCATCCCAAAAATATTGTCTAGCATCATGTAAGAACTTCTTCCTAGCTTGATAAGACAAATTTGGTGGGATCACTCCCCCTACGGCAAAGTTAGCGAAGTCCGCAAACCAAGGGGAATCCCCTCGTCTTACGGCACTAATAGAAAGAAGGCGAGTGGGGGAGAAAGAACTAATCAATTAAGAACGAGAAGGAAAGGGAATCGAGTTAGGAAACTTACTTTCTTCCAAGGATCGACATTGAAGTGTACCGGGCCCGACATGGTTGGATTCTGGTCTAGCTTCGCAAACACACAGGTCACTCGGGCCCGACTCTGAAGACTTCGGTCCCGACTCACTTGTACCTGCCCTGCCTTCGGTCCGATGTTCTGGACCTCGGGCCCGACTTACTTGGTTCGTCGATCCACCTTTCCTTTCCACCTTTCCGCTCATGAGAACTTCATCTGCTCTTGAATCATCTATAGTCAAACCATCCTCCATCTCCAACATGTACTCGATGGGCAAACGGGATAGATGATCAGCTACCACATTTTCCGCACCGGTTTTGTCCTTGATCTCATGGTCAAACTCTTGGAGAAGGAGCATCCACCTTAGAAGCCTCGGCTTTGCATCTTTCTTCTTCATGAGGTATTTGATTGCCGCATGGTCCGTGAAGACTATCACCTTTGATCCCACAAGATATGAACGGAATTTCTCAAATGCAAACACTATCGCAAGAAACTCTTTCTCCGTCGTTGTGTAATTGCACTGAGTTTCATCCAAAGTTTTGCTTGCGTAGTAGATGGCATGCAACTTTCCATCCTTCCTTTGCCCAAGGACGGCCCCTACGGCAAAATCACTAGCATCACACATCACCTCGAATGGAAGATTCCAATCGGGTGCCGCCATTATTGGAGACGAGATCAAGGCATCTCTCAACCTACAAAAAGAACTCATGCAATCCTCGGAAAATTCAAAGGGCACATCCTTCATCAAGAGGTTAGACAATGGTTTTGCAATCTTAGAAAAATCCTTGATGAACCGTCTATAAAATCCCGCATGACCTAAGAAACTCCTAACATCACGAAAACAAGAGGGAGGAGGTAGTTTTTCAATTATTTCAACTTTAGCTTTATCTACTTCTATCCCCCTACTAGAAACTAGGTGTCCTAGTACTATGCCCTCCTTCACCATGAAGTGGCATTTTTCCCAATCAAGCACCAAGCTAGTCTCCTCACATCTAGTCAAAACCTTGTCTAAGTTAGCTAATTAAACATCAAATGAGGAACCATAGACGGAGAAATCATCCATATACACTTCTACTATATCCTCAACCATATCGGAGAAGATGGACATCATGCATCTTTGAAACGTTGTCGGCGCATTACATAAGCCAAAAGGCATGCGTCTATAGGCAAAAGTCCCATAAGGACATGTGAATGTCGTCTTCTCTTGATCATCGGGATGAATAGGGATTTGCCAAAACCCGCTATACCCGTCAAGGTAGCAAAAATATTCATGTTGTGCTAATCTTTCTAGGACTTGGTCTATGAAAGGAAGAGGAAAATGGTCTTTGCGAGTGCCACTATTAAGCTTACGGTAATCAATACACATACGCCATTTTGTTGTGGTTCTCATAGGTATCATTTCTCCCTTTTCATTTTGCACAACGGTGAGACCTCCTTTCTTAGGAACTACATGCACGGGACTCACATACTTGCTATCGAAAATTGGGAAGATAATTCCCGCATCCAACATCCTAAGTATTTCACTCTTTACCACTTCTTTCATGTTAGGATTTAATCTTCTTTGTGGTTCAATAGTGGGTTTATGGTTATCCTCCATATAAATCCGATGCATGCAAATTGAGGATGAGATTCCCTTTAGTTCCTCTAGTGAACACCCTAAAGCTCCTCTATGTTTTCTTAGAACCTCTAACAACTTAGACTCCTCCTCATCATTCAAGTTGGCATTTATGATTACGGGTAAAGAAGAGTTGGGACCAAGAAATGCGTACCTCAAATCTTTTGGAAGCTCCTTGAGTTCTTGAGATGGTTCCGGTGGTGCTTGAACTTCTTCTTTCTCGGCCTTGAACACCTCCAAATAAGACATCCTTTCCTCCAATTGCTCATGCTCAATCATATTGAGGGCTAGACCTTGGCGCTCTATCTCAATTTCTCTAGGTGGTGGGGTGGCTTTCAACCTAAGCTCCCTTGGCCTTGACTTCTTAGAAACGGCTTCCCATTGCAATCCAAGAGAAACTTGGATCATCTTAGCTTCCTTATGTACGGTCCCTTTTGAAGTTGGCCTAAAGAAAAACTCAATCTCTCTTCCTCCAATGTCTAGAGACAAGTGGCCCTTTTTTACATCAATGATTGCCCCAACCGTAGCAAGGAAAGGTCTCCCTAGTATAATCGGTTCACCCGACACTTCTATTATGTCCACCACAACAAAGTCGATTGGGACATAGTGGCCTTCAATGCAAACGGGATAATCCTCGACGATACCAATTGGCTCGATGGACGACCCATCCGCTATCGTTAACCTCATATTGACCGGAGCTATGAGACCCATGGATGTGGATTTCCATATAGTGTAAGGAATGATGCTCGTGCTTGCTCCAAGATCACACAAGGCTTGGAAGTTTTGAGACCCCACACCAATGGTGATAGCAAAACGACCGAGATCTCTTAGCTTTTGCGGTAACTCCAAGGTCTTGACCTCATCTTGCATTTCAACTATCGACCTCTTCTTGCTCAAAATCTCCTTTAAAAACTTGGCATAAGATGGCATCTCGCTCAATGCATCGGTGAACGGGATAGAGATGTTCAAGCCTTGCAAGAGCTTGAGAAACCTCTTGAACTTGTTCTCAACAACATCTTTCGGCTTCTTCGAGGGATATGGAAGAATTGTTGCACCTTGAATCTTGATTGGATCAACCTCCTTGGACTTCCCTACTTCACTTGCAACATTTCCTGGTTGGACCGACTTAGGCACCATGTCGGGCCCGGTGTTGTGGATCTCGGTCCGAGGCAAAGGAGTTGGATCGAGGTTCGGGTACGTCGGGCCCGAGTTGCTCTCAACCTCGGTCCGGGGTGAAGGGGTCGATCTTCTTGCTGGGTCGACTTCGGGGAACGTCGGACCCGACTTGCTGGGTAAGTTGGTCCGACTCTCTTCATTCTTCTTAGGCATGTGTGGCTCGGGTAGGTTCCGGCCACTTCTCAATCCAATTGTCCGGACTTCATTTTGATTGTTTTGAGCTCGAGGGTTCTCCTCGGGTCGGCCCGGAAGTCTCCCATTCTCTCTCGGGGCTTGAGTTGCGATTTGGGCAAATTGATTGTCGACTTGCCTCCTCCATTAACCAAACTCATTGAATTGGGTCCTCATCTCCTTGAACCCGTCTCTCATCTCTTGAGCAAATGATTGTAGCTCATTGAATCCTGGTGGTCTATATGGTGGTGGTGGCGCCCTTGGCTCGTTTTGGTTGAAGTTGTTGTTATAGCCTTGAGCTTGACCGTTGTTCCACCGGCCATTGCCACCATTGTTGAAGTTGCCTCTTCCACCGAAATTTCCTCGAACATAGTTTGCCTCCTCAATTCGCTCGGCCAAGCGCACTTGGCTCTCATTCGGACAAACTTGTGTAGCATGTGCAAATGATCCACACTCCTCACAAGCTCTAGCATTTTGCTTGTAGTAGTGGACTTGCCTCTTAAGCTTGCTCACTTCACCTTCAAGGAATTGGAGCTTCACATCCCTATCAATGTCTTCTCCATTTGGATCATATAACTTCCTTGCACCTTCACCTTGAACTTTCACCTCTTTGCTAGCTTGACTCACCCCACACATGGCCTCATAATCGGATAGCTTGTCAAGTAGCTCCCAAGCTTGATCCGGTGTCAAGTCTATGAACCCACAATCGGTGTGGAGATTGAGCTTGTCCTTCGTTACCGGATTGATGCCTTGGAAAAAGATGTCTTGAAGCACATATGGTTGTTGGCCATGAGTAGGACATTGGCGCAACATCTCCTTGAAACGGTCCCATGCTTCGAAGAGAGGCTCATTCGGACCTTGTTGAAAGCTTGCAATCTTCCTTCTTAGCTCGGTTGTTTTTTAGGGCGGGAAGAACTTCATCAAGAAAGCATCATAGAGTGTCTTCCAAGTTGTGATTGACCTAGGAGCTTGGCTCTCGAGCCAATGTGTGACCTAGCCCCCAAGTGACCATTTGAACGCCTTTAGAAGCACATACTCCAATGTCTCCTCATCGGTAGAGATCGTCTCACACATGTCCACAAAGCGTTTGACGTGCTCTATGGGACACTCATGTGGACGGCCCTCGAATTGATGGAGATCTCTACAAGGAGCTCTACAAGGAGCTCACCAGGCACCCTTGCCACAACTTTGAAGATGTTCAAACTAAGGCCTTAGCGCAGATCAGGTTTAAAGAAGATTTGAAAATGAGAAAGCCCATGAGCGTTTGGGAGAGGGTGGAGAAGAAAGCCACACCAGATCATCGCCGGGAACGCCGCGACCAACCATATCGGCGCCCTCATCCCGACACGATGAACGTAAACGTCGTCGAAGCTAGACTTGCCAAGCCGTTACCACCGAAGTACGACGAGTTTAACCTGGGTATATTCCTCGAGGCAATCGTGAAGAATATAGCCCTAACGGTGCGAGGCGTCAGGTGGCCAAAAAGTAATGAGAAGCCCTACCCAAACAAGGATATGAGCAAGTGGTGTGACTTCCATGAAGACTATGGTCATATAACCAAAGAGTGCGTAGCGCTAAGAAGGGAAATTGCCTACCTCGTGTCTCGGGGAAGGATTACCAAAGTAGCACCTGTGGAAAGGGATTTACTTGACAACAAATAAATTTATAGTCAAGATGATCGCCTCTCGGTGCGAGGGTCTAGAGATACAATTTATAACCCGACCCCGTTGTAGCACGTGGTGGGTGTCGAACACTCGGGAAGTCTACTCGAACGATGTGCCTAGATACTAAAAAGCTAGAAAGGAGAGCGTAAAACAAAGGAAAACAAAGAAAACAAACGAGACCGACACTGAGGTCACGTCGGACCCGAGGTTGGCGACAAGAGGAAGTCGGGACCGGCACTGGGTAAGTCGGGCCCGAGGTGGCTGGGGTTGTCGAACTTTCAAGGATTAAAAAGTAGATCTTGGGCTTTTGGGTTCCTTCCCTAGGAGATTAAGGCTTTTCCACCCCAATTCAAGCAATGAGTGATGATCGGACTAGGATCGAGTGCTTTCTCCCTCGTTCCAACCAAATCTACACCTCGATCCATGGGGAAATCCCCTTCGAAGCAAGGTCTTGAGATTGACACGTGTTCACTTTCGCTACTTTGCCAATCTCAATCCTTGATTCCCAACTTTCGCAAGGAATTGTAGCTCTATGTAGAGTGGTTTCCTTAGATCAAACACTCAGGGCTATGGAATTGGGGTTTCTAGCCCAAACCTAGCTAGGGTTTTCCCCCATAACCCAAGATCAAGGAGATCTACTCCATGTGGCAAGCAAAGAAAGCAAACAAATCAAAAGGGAAAGCAATCAACATCATCAATCTCAAAACAAAGCAAAGTTTCATTCAAATCCAAAGCAATCCACAAATTCCAATCAAGGGTTTTCAAATCCACAAGATCAAAACAAAGCAAAGCTAAACAATCAACAAAACCTATCAAACTCTCCTCTCTCTTGGCCGATTCTCTCTCTCTTCCTTCTCCTCTCCTTTCTCCTTGCTCTCCAAGTATCCTCTTGGTTCCTTGCCAAGTGTGGGAACCCTTTTGTGTGTGTAGAGGGAACCCCAAATTAGAAGACAAGAGGGCCTTTTATAGATTAGATGAGGGGCAAAAGTGGAAGTCCACAAATTCGTGCCTTGGAGCCCAAGTAGTCCGGTGACCGACTCGGACCGACACGGAGGACATCGGGTCCGAGGTACTGTGCATCTCGGTCCGAGGTTGAAATCTCCCAAGTCGGGCCCGGCGTGGTTGCAACTCGGTCCAGACCTCGTTCCACCTTCTTCTTGTTGGCTTCTCTTGTTCTTCTTCATGACTTGCTCCTCTCTTTCCCGCTTTAGCTCGGCCATTGCTCCATGTCTCGACCCTCCTTCAAATTGATCCTCGATTCATACCATATTGCCTACAAAACACACAAAATGCGCGTAGTCTCCGAATCTCATAGAAATACGGGAACTAAGCTAAAAAGGAACAAAACACGCAAGAAAAGGGGAAAAAGAAACATATTTACAAAGGAAATCACATATGAAAACACCACCAAATAAAGAGACATCACAAGACCACATTGTGCATAACGAAGTCAGGATCGTCCATGGGAAGCGAGGTTGTGTCTAATTACTAAACTAAAAAGCAAAGAAAAGGCAAAACAAAGATAGAAACAAATCAAAACAAAGACGAAATACTAAGTAAAAGAACAAGACAAGCAAGCTCGGTATCGAGGCAGGGGATCAGTAACGACGCTGGGTTTTTGATGTTTCGACTCACAAATAGGAGAAAAATCTAGGATAAGGGTCCACCACAACATAAGCATGCACATTCAAACAATCTGAAACATAAAAATAATGCCTTCAATATAAAGTTATCAACTTTCGTCGAATAAACAAGAAAATCAATCAACTTTCATAAATCAATTTACTTTATCTACTTGTTTTGATCTAAAGTTCTCAACTTTCGTCTCAAACTTTATATCCATTCAAGTTCATAATTTTCTCTTTCAATCAAGTTAATAACATGAATTACTTCAACTTATATCAAAGTATAAACACAAACAAGTAGAAGAATAGATAAAAAGCATTCAAATCATTCAATCATATCATCATTCATGCATGGCTATGTTGGGTTTCTAACCCCAACCCTAGAATGAGAGACTACTCACACATGGTTGAAAAAAACAAACAAAGTAATTGTAAGAAAACATGACTTGAATTAAACTAAAGGCTTTTTTATCGGAAACCACCCTAACAATATGCCATATTAGCGTAAACCACCCTTTCAATGGCTATTTACCAAGAACCACCCCTACAATGCCTTCTGTTACGTTTTGACCACCCAATTAAATTTTTCCATTTGAAAATCTGTTAACTCGTGCAATGACACTTTTTCCCCTCTTTTTTCCCCCAAATTACACCCCAATCTTCCTCTTTCTCCCTCTCAACTGCGCATTCACTCCCCGACGTCATCTCCGACGCCACCTCTAAACCCCCACCCTTCCACAACCTGATCAAGAAAGCCTACATTCACTCCCCGAACCCTAACTCCTGCTCCGCAGCCCTCTTCACCACCGTCCCTCCGCCGCCATGTCACCACTCCACCAGAACAACCCTCTCCCTCCGCCACGTCCTTGCCGCCGCCATCAACCACACGATCTCCCTCATAACAGCCGCCCAATCGAAGATCGCGAGCTCGATTCCGCTCCGAGAGCTCACCGTATACGAAGGCAACGCCTTGGGCGATTGTAGGGAGATGCTGGATCAAACCTTCTACGAGCTCGGTGAATCAATCGTCGATCTCCACGCGTCCGAATCATACGACAACCTCAAGATGCTCCTGAGCGCCGCCATGACCAACGAGAACACCTGCATCAATGGATTCGCAGATCTAGAGGAGACGAATTCTAGCGCCAGGGAGAGGATCCAGATCGAGCTCGACCCGATTTCTCGGATGATCAACAACTCCCTCACCGTAATCTAGTACATCGAGACCGTGAATGCCGCCAATTCAAAGATCCGGAAACCAATCTGAGGGTTTCCGCCATGGTTGACCTCGAGAGATCGCAAGCTGATGACTCCATTCCGCTATTGAAATCCGATTCCAATTCGACCGAATTTTGAGCCCTAGGAATCTAAATGCGCAGTTGAGAGGGAGAAAGAGGAAGATTGGGGTGTAATTTGGGGGAAAAAAGAGGGGCAGAAGGGTCATTGCACGAGTTAACGGGTTTTCAAACGGAAAATTTTAATTGGGTGGTCAAAACGTAATGGAAGGCATTGTAGGGGTGGTTCTCGGTAAATAGCTATTGAAAGGGTGGTTTACGCTAATATGGCATATTGTAAGGGTGGTTTCAAGTAAAAATGCCTAAACTAAAAGCTTACTTGATTTCAAACTCAAACTTGTCTTAGAACACAACTTAGAACAAAAGAAGACTCCAATCAATTCTCTTCCTTGTGCTCCAAGCAACAATCTTGTCTTCCAAACTCTTAAAAACGTACGTAAAGACCTAGGGATGCGAGAGAGTGTCCCCTCCTTCTCTTAAAACAAGAGTATTTATACCAAAAACATCTATCTAAAAAGTTTCCTTAAAGATAAAAGCTACCAATGATAACAGATATCGGAATAAAATCATTAATTGCTCGAAGTCAGTCACATCCTACCGACATGGGGACCTCGGTATCGACCCCATCAGGGTCGGTATAACGCTGGAAAACACGCTAGGGAGCCTCGGTAACGACCCTGGGATGGTCAATAACGAGCTTAGTCTTGACCTTGATCTTGTTTATTCTTCACTCTCCACTTGGACTTTTGTTGGGCTTCTTCCATTGCCTTTTGCTCCTCTTCCTCCTAGTATGCTCCCCTCTATTCATGTCCTTGAATGCATCCAAACCCACCTCAAAACCTACACAAAAACACAAAACTAGAGTAGTTTCCATAATTTTCACAAAATATGCAAACTATACTAAAAAAAAAACACAAAAACACAACTAAACAAGACTAAACAACCTAGAAAAACAAACTAAAAGTAAGCTAAAAACACGGACATCAAAATACCCCATACTTAAGCTTGCTTATCCTCAAGCAATCACTAAACATAAATCAAGACCATCAACACATCCATCAAGTAATAGCCCTTATCAAAAAGCAACTTCAGCACAAGTGAGATTTAGACAAGTGGCTTAAACATCATTACACATATATAAACAACTAATAAGCACAAGCAATCATAATCCAACCTCACAAGGGATATGTGTTTCACTCAACTCTCATGTGTTTAGGCTTATAGGTACAACTCTCAACTCAATCAAACATGCAAAAACTCATAGAAATTGTAACTTATATCACCAATCTCTCTACCAAAGATGTCAAAACAAGTAAAATCATCAACATAACTTAGGCTCAATGAAAAATTTCATAGAAGCTTCCATTCGACCGGGTTGTAATGGGGCTTGGTAAATGACAATAAGGTGTGGGATTATTTTGGTTATGTGGTGCTAAAAATCTGGGAATCAAGACTCCTAAACCCTCCAACACAACTCACCAAAACTTCAAAAACAACATACCAAACTCTAACATTATGCTCAAAACTCTCATTCTTTGTAATTAACCCCAAAATCCCACCTAGAATGTCTCACAAAAACCAATAAAGAAATTCTTGTCTTTTCTTTTCATTGCATTGCACTTGTATTCCTTTTTCCCCTTTCTTTCTAAATTTTTCTCTTATTTCTGCTCTAGCTTTTTTCTTTCGGGGAAGTCTCGGTACCGACCCTAGTAGGGTCGATAACGAGGTCACTATAACTTCCCTTTTTCTCACTTCTTCCCTTATTTTACTACTAACTCGTGCATTTCTTTCTTTTAAAGCCAAGAACCCTTTTACAACTTCTTTAAACAACAATAAGACTCCCTTCTACCCCAAATACATCCTTTCTTTTGAACTAATACACACACTCAACAAAACAAATTTCAAACAACTAAGTCATAATCCTCGGATAGGGTCAAGCTTTCATCGGCTAGGAAACATTTTGTGAAGCTACAAATAAATAGGCTGAAGGCTCAAGAATTGGCTTCAAAAACAAAGGATAATGTGTGGGTGGATATGGATTAATAAGGCTCATGAAAAATAAGTTCTCCATCATATGATCTTTCAAGTAATGAACTAAAATCTTATATATGCTTTGAGAAATAGGTAACCATGACAATCTCAAGAGATAATATACACATAAGAGAGTAAATCACAAAAGAAAATCAAGGCTAAATATGCTCACAAGGTAATAATTTGTTACATTGCAATAAACTCATGCTGAAAGTCATATGTGCTCAATTTTATCACAAGCTAAACTTCACACAAAAACATTTTCATCAAAAGACTTGTGTAAACTATCAAAACATGTCTAAGGATTTACATGATCATGCAAGAAAAAGCAATCATAGAACTCTAAGGCAAGGGTACTATCCGTCCTAAAATCTTAGTGTAATTTTTCAAAATTTTCCATTTTTTTCATTTTCATTTTTTTAAAAAGGAAAGCAAAACAACTGAACAACTTAAAACAAAAGACATCAAAAAGGCTAGACACACAAACAAACAAACGAGTTTTCTTTTCCCTCCCTACCCCATACTTAAACCTAACAGTGTCCCCACTGTAAGAAAACGAATTCACAAATTGGTGTTTGAAGCGGTGGAAACATTCTTGAACATCCTGAGGGAGAGAAAAAAAATCAGTTCAAAGGTGGCAATCGCTTCTCCAAGTTATGCATAAAGTCGGCGGTGGATTGCCAACGCTCGTTGGTTGTATCCCATCGCGTCTCAGTTGTCCTCCAACGGGACTCATCCACTTTATAGCGTTCCTCATCAACCTCTCGTTGAGCCGTGTAAGCTTCTTGGACCTAGGTCATCCTCTCGTACATTTGATATTGACCCATATGCAGCCTATCCATCCCCTGAACAATAGCATTGACCCACGGAGGAGGTGCGGAGTTGGAACTTGAGCCTTCGCTTGGATGGTGAACATTCTAGCCCGGATAATGCTCGGTAGAAGCCCCAAAACCGGACCCATATCCCTCGGTATCGTGGTAAGCTTGGTGAAACTAGGGGTCATTCGGGGTCGGTAATGGGGTCATAAAGCACAATACCGAACTCGCTAGGGTCGATAATGTAGCCATATCTGCGTGTGCCACACCCCCATTACCGAACCGAAATGGTTCATTACCGACCTCATGTGCACCTTCGTCATTCTTCTCTTCCACTCTTGGAAAGCGAGAAGTCTTCCTCCTTTATGAAATCTTGGCCTCGGGACTTGGAGAGAAAGGGAAGGGCCTGGAAATCCATGACGTGTACGAATTCGAAAGGTACAAAAGCTCTAGCTTTTTTAGGGTCACTTCAGCTTGCTGCCCCTCAACCGTGGTCTCAAGCACGTCACTATTCTTCTTCAAAATCCCCGATGATGACTGTTGATAGGCATGAAATGGTCGTGCAAATCACGGCTATGCAAAAGAGTCCTAACAAACCTAAAGATTGTAGTCTTAGGGAAGTAAGGGTCCAATCCACAGGGAGGAGATTTATCTTTTTATGTAAATTTTATGTCATTTAAAGTAAAAGGGGTTTAAGGATTAAACAACTATTGAGCATGCAAAAACAAATAAAGCAATTAAAGTTTGGGTTTTTATCAATTTAGGAAAACACTTAGTCAACCAGAGATCCACATTCGTATGACAAGTTGATCATAGATTCACTCAATATCGCATGCATATGGAATTCCAATTCCTTTTCAAAGATAATTAATAGCACAACTAGATACTATCAATCCTAACTAATTGAATAACCCTAAAACCATCAAGATTCAATTCAAAAGCAACATTAAGAATAGGAATATAATTAGGATACAATTCTAGCATAAAACAACCAGCTTTTATACTAGAATGCAATTTAACTCTCTTCTACAATAGACTAGCACAACCAGATACTAGTACAATGCAGTTTGCTACTATGAAATAGAGAAACTCAACCAGTAATTTCTCTAGATCTAGCAATTGAGATTCAATAACAACAACCCTAGAAATTTTTGAAATCAATCACATAAACAATTCAAACAAGAGACTAAAATAATTCCATGCAATAGATAAAAGAGTAGAAATCTCACAACTGAAAGTCAAACGATCCTTCAATTGTCTGACTAAGCAAAAGGGCTTAGTTCTCCATGAAAGGCCAAAAACTCTGAAAGTAAAATATGATAATAGTGTATGAATGAGAGGTGCAACTCTCAAAACCTAATATATCAAACTAGGTCTAAAAACTATATCCCAAAAATATAATATTTTTGAATAATAATGATAGAAAAGGACCAATAGAAATAAAACACGTGGCAAGTAAAGGTCTCCGCGGCAGGGGCGGCGGGAGGCGCTAGGTTGGCGGCGGGTGCCGCCAGCACCTCGGTTCAGAACTCATGTCACACTTCGGGGGCTGTTTTGACTCACTTCGAAATGGAATTTGGACTCGGAGTAAAAACATGAATGGTAGCTATTTGGGTTAACTTTCCAATGATACCAAACTCAACTTCATAAGATCGATATAGCTCCCGAAGGAACCCTTTCAAGACAGAGGTGTCGAACCAGCAACTCCAACAGATGGCTCGAATTCAAGCGTTCTTTCCCCGGTTCCATTCCTTTCACACTTGTTCACTTTAAGACTTGTAAAATAACATAGAACAAGTGCAAAAACCCAAAACTCCTAGACACTCTAAGACACTAAAGAAACTAACTAAAACAACCTAAAAGCAACGCAAAAGAAACGAAAACATGCATTCTAAACACTACCTATATGCAAGCTATCAAATTCCCCCATGCTTAACCCTTGCTTGCCCTCAAGCAAGTCATAAATCCAAAACACACCACAGAAATGCAATCATACATCCATCTCAAGTCAAACAAGCATTTCACATATAATCAAAAACCCGACCAAGACTTCCTAACATGCATTATAATAAGCAAAAAGTAAAGACCATTCATTCATTCCAGACCTCACCAAGGTAAATTTTGTTTGCACTCAAACTCTCAAGTGTTTAAGGGTAGGTGTTTCGCTCGAAATCAACCATGAAAACTAGACTACCATAAGCTTGCATCAGAGTTCTAAATCTCCACCACTGGGGATCAAACACATAACAAAAATCAAGAGGTCATTTTAAGGGTTGTAATGGGGCCAAGGTAAAGAGAAATTTGGAAGGGATCATATTTGGCATGTGGTGCTAAATTCGGGATAAAGAACTAATCCTAAACCCAACTTCAACACACTTTCTTTTCTTACTTCTCCCAAACTTTTCTTTCTCAACTCCATACACACTTTTATAGACTTTGTTTCTTTCTTCATTTTTTTTTTCTTTGCCTCTTCTCAACTCTTTCTTTTCTTTATGAAGACTACTAACAATTAAACTGAACTTTTTCTTTTGCTTTGCACAAACTTTTCATCTTCATCATGTTTTTCACTTTGCAACCAAGAGTTGTATTTCCTCTTTTTCCACCTTTTCTTCCAACTCCCCCATACTTATACATAACTCACACAAAACTGTGAACTGTCAAAGTAATTGAGTTTATTGCTTGATCGAAAGAGAAAGTTGTGAACTTGAATGTTGATATTGTTCGATAACAAAAGTTTCGAGCTTTAGATTCAAAACAAGTAGAAAAGTGAATTGATTTATGAAAGTTGATTGATTTTCTTGTTTGCTCAACGAAAGTTGATAGATTTATCTTCAAAGGCATGATCTTTTGTAACACCCCTATTTTACAACACTGGGTATTACCTCCAGTGACCTCAGACTTTACCGTCCAAAGTCACCCAAGGCTTTTAGAATGATATAGAACAATTAAATGTGGAATAAAAACGTATTACATAATGAGAAAAGGTGCTCCCGAGGGAGACTTGGTTCTTACAAACATATTACATCGTTGTTAAATATAAAGTTGTTCAGAAATTTAAATGCGAAACTAACTTGTCCTTGAAACATATTGAAACCAAAACAAAATGATGAACGAAGTACATCTTGAAAATTCTCGTTCTTCCTTCGTCTTCACTTCGCTTCACGCTATGGGGATTCCTAGATTCTGACATAATTCGCGAGGGGCGATAGAATGTCAGGCAAACATGCAGAAAAGAAGAATTAGTCTAAGAGACTAAGCAAGCGGGAATGGAACTTCCCGAGGTAAATTCGGTAACTTTTAACTATTTTCGAGAGAGATAAACGGGTTGTGTTTACGATGAGGCTATACGATAAGGCTTGTTTATGTGGAGCTTTAATGGTTCGAAGAAGAGTATATCTTAGACAAAGATAACTCGAAAAGCGATAGAAGAACTACTAGAATGTAGACTTCTCTAGGATTTCAATAGAATGTTGGGAACATTTATTAATTCATACAAGTGAAAACCTCTCGCGCTTTTGAGCGGACCGAGAGCCGGAACGATCATTTGAGACCGGTCCGGTTTTGGTATCTTAAATGTGCATACGCACTTATCTTAAATAGTGACGAAAGATATTCAATCTTGTTGATGACTTTTATAAGAGAGTGATGGGAAACGGATAAACCGAGCCACCCGAAGGAGAACTTCAATTCCCCTGCACTTAGCTAGAGTGCGCTCAATCCCTCCTTGCAATCAGAGCGGATGGAGATCATGATCCCGAAAGTCATATGGACGTACGACTTAGTAAGATTATATAGAGGTGTCGACTAAATTGCGCCCCTTTCTAGTTTATTCAACTCAAATCTCTGAACGAGATTGTAATCAATCAAGAGTACACACACTAGCAAATATAATCCTAGCAAGGAATATAATATTTACTATGCTAACAAGGGTCGTTATTTCTAGCAATCGATATTTCCTAGGTTCATCTTTATTAAGCATACAAGAAGTTCCCAACATCAAGAGATATCATATAAACGGATATAAATGGGCACAAGGGGAAATTCCACTTGCCTTAGTGTAACGAGTTCTAGCAACGAGCTTTGACGAAACTTAGGCGATTTCCTACTACGAGCGAGGATTCTGACCTAATGATATGGAATTTACGAAAAGGTTCAAAACACGATTCTTCTACTAACGTTCGGATCACCTCTTATAATGTTTTTGTAAGAGGATTTGAATTTCTAAATTATTATAATAATAATTTAGAAAGTTATTTTCTTTAAAATAATAATATTCCTTTATTATTATTTTGATTTTTGTAATATCCTTAATTCCGAAAATCTTCTATTAAAATAATTATTAAATAATCCTTTTTATTAGAAAGTTTCCTTAAATAGAAATCTCTACTTTTCCCTATAAGGTAACTTGCCTAAAATACTTTTACTCTTATTTGTTCTATTTCCATAACCCTTTTATACTATAAGGTTCATAAAATATCTTTGATCATATTTATATATTATGATATTATAGTTCATAAAATAGAATCTTTTCTATATTTAATTGATTTCTTTTCATGCAAGTCTACTTTATGTTATAAAACATACTAGTTTTATTATAATATCATACTTGATATATTTAATTTTGAACTTAGGTCTTTCCATAAATCTCTACACTAGAAGCTCATTAACATTCCTATGTTCTTATATAAGATTCTAATAATATTTTATTTAATATTAGCATATTTTCATGAAATCATTGTCTAAGTTAAACTATAGTCTCTAGATCTCCATCATATTCTATACTTTAAACTCATATGCTAATGACAATATTTTATTATATCCTTCATAATAGCTAACACCTTTTAATATGTTCCTCATATAAAAGATATGCTAAGTTTGTATTGAATGAATACTTTATACTAAATTCCTTATATTTACTCAACTTTATAATTTTCATATCTTTTATAGCTTAGGCCATGCATGACTTTTCTCTACTAGAAACTTTAGTAAAAACCTTTATAAAGATGATATTAGTTTTATTTCATAATCTTTTAATTTCTAAGGTCATAATATTATATCCTCCTTTGTATAGAACATGCCTAATATTTCTAGACTTCTTATTTGACCTAAGGTAGGATAATACTAAATATGGACTTTTCATACTATATTAATTTTATGATATCTATTTATATCTTGTAATAGCATGCATGTAATAAAATCATGAATATATCCACTTAATTTTATTTAGCCTAAGTTACCATAGTAAAAACAATGTGTTTCTAGTTTCTTCCAACTAACAAGATCTCACTCATTATTTTTATTCCCTTAAATCCTAAATATAGTCTAACAATTTATAACAGACTTTTAATTAAATAACTACATAATTGAATAATATAATTTTAGGATAGAAAAATATACTTTTGGTATTCTGTAATTACATAACACTTGGAGAAAGGCAGAGGAGGAGGACCGGCGGGCAGGGGCGGCGCGGCTAGAGCTCCGGCGAGGCTGGCGGCGGCGGCAGTGCTCCGGTGGTTCGGCGACAGCGGGCTGGTGGTGGCCGACGTCTTCCAAGGGGAAGAAGTGGAAAATTTGTGGTGTTTTAATGGAGAAAAACAACTTGGATGATGGCTGATTTTTGAAACTTGAGAGAGCAATTGCTAGAAGAGATAGAGGAGAGTGAAGTGTGTGATTGAAGAGGATGAATAGGAGCCCTTTTATAGGCAAATTGGGAGAAGCCATGGATCCATGCCATGGGGAATTCACCAATGGTGGTGGAGGGAGTGCTCATCCATTGGCCTCTTGTGTGCTTCTTCAAAGGTGATGGGGGGTGAGGTCACAATGGTGGTCAAGCAAGCAAGAGGGGAGGTGGTAGAGCATGCAATGGTCTCCTTTCTCATCTACGTAAAATCAATCAGACAAAAGTCTGATGTTCAAATTGGGAGAAGGGAGCTCTTTGATATAAGATAAGAGGGTTGGGTTGAATGAACAAGAAATTGCGAATGGTCTAGCGGAATGGGTGAGGGGCGTGTGAGGGGTAGAGTGCAAGAGGTCTCGGGTTAAAATCCCGACTCTTGCATTCTTTTTGCTAAACTTGTAACTAGATTTTTAGGCTTTTATGTAATTTATTTTATAAAATAAAATTAACCTCTAAAAGACATTATTTTTAATTAAAGCTCTTTCTATTAATTTCCTCACTTTATTAAACCATGCCCCTCAAGTTATTTTATTAAATTTTTATTTATTTCAACTTTCTTGATAATCTCTTTCAAAAGAGAAAAAAATAGAAATTAATTTGATATTAAAAATCCTCCTTTTTAATTTAGAGAAAATAAATGATAATAAATATTATATTATAAAAAGCTTGGAATATCGCGGATATTACATCTTTATCCTTCACATGAGTTTATATGCATAATTATGTTGTGGTAGCCCTTGTCCTAGAGCTTTTTATCCTTTAATTTCCCTTAGTTTTGCATTCGTATACACTCGTTACTGAGGCACATAGATTGGTACCGAGCCTGCACTTGCATCGTGTTATTTGCTGTGTTTTAGTAGAAATCCAACATCGTTACCGACCCTGACAAGGTCGGTACCGAGATCTGTCGTAGTTGTTTTTGCCTTGTTTTTGCTTTGTTTTCTTGTTTTCTTAGTTCGGTAAACAGACAACCTTGCTTCCCGTGGACGATCCTGACTTCGCTATATTCAGCGGGGTCTTGACTACAAATTTATTTGTTGTCGGGAAACCCTCTCAACAGCCCTTAAGGTCGATATCGATAGCCTGGAAACTGGTTTTCTGGGTTAAATGAGGTAAGTAACGACCCCATGGGGGTCGATACTAAGCTTGTAGTAAAATCCAGTTTGAGTCCGAACCGAGGGTTTCGATTTCGAACTATCAATTATCCCACAATTGCATCAATTTAGCAAGTTTCCATCTTTAATTCAAGGGAATTCAAACACCATAAACCTCATACTTCACCAGAAACAAACCCTAAACATGCAAAAGTAGCCAAAACATGGTGTAGATCTTGAAAATTTAAGAACAATCAAATTCATTTTATGAATTGAAACTAATTCAATCCTAAAACATGGAAAGATATTGCTCAACAAAACACAACACCAATATTGAAGCAAAGAGGCAATCATTAAGCACGAAAATCTCAACTTAGATCTAGATCTAGATATGCAGTTCAACCCAAAAATCTCCATATAAGCTCAAGAATTTCAAAATAAGAGATGAAGGGTGAGAAATCATACCGGATACGAGATGTAGAAGAAAATAAGAGAAGTTTTCGATTTAGTAACAAGGAAATTTGGTTCGGTAACGAACAAGGAAATTGCTCAGTACCGGGGTGTAGGGATTTTGGTTTTTGCTGGTGCATGGACTAGGGACTTCAACAGCGGTTCGATGGGAATGGTGGTGCAACTTGTGTGTGCTGGTGATGCTCGAGCGGTTGCGAGTGATGGTGCACGGGAAATCGCCGGTAAGGGAGAGAAGGGGCAAGGGGGCTCGGTTGTGGAAAGGGAGAGTGAAAAGAAAGAAAGAAAAGGAGGTTTAAGTGAACGTACCTCGGTTTCGGGTCGATCCGGAATGTTTGTGCAGGGTCGCTATCGACCCACCTGCTTTTTTTCCAACATCCTCGTTTTTGCTCAAATTTTCACCCTTTTGTCCTGTATTACTTATCAAAACATTCTATTCCGAAAATCTAAACCTAATTTAAAAAACAAGTCAAAATAAAGCTAGCAGAAAGATCTTAAGAAAAGAATAAAAAAGCGGGTTGCCTCCCGTTGTTGTCTACTAGATCCACCGCTCCATGGGGATAAATATGGTGGACCACAAATGGCCCACTTCACCTTGATCTCAGCTTCCTTGGAAATAAGCGGACTCTAAAGTTGAAAAGTAGTACCGTATCGCCAACTTCATAGCTTTTTGGCACCAATTTCTTTTCATGCCACATCTTGGAACGCTTCTTGTAGATTTCAGCATTCTCATACGCCCTTAGCCTCAACTCCTCTAGCTCTTGCAAGTCCATGAACCGTTTTACTCCGGCCTTGTCGAGATTCTTATTGAGCTCCTTGAGAGCCCATAATGCTTTATGGTCTAACTCGAATGACAAATGGCATGCCTTGCCATAAACTAGGTTGTATGGAGTGGTTCGTAGGGGTGTCTTGTACGCCGTTCTGTATGCCCACAAAGCGTCATCAAGCTTGGATGACCAATCCTTTCCAGAGAGGGAGACCGTCTTCTCCAAGATGCTCTTGATTTGCCGGTTTGAAACCTCCACTTGGCCACTAGTTTGGGGGTGATAATGTGTTGCCACTCTATGCAATACCCCATACTTGACCAAAAGAGCTTCAAAGCTCCTTTCTATGAAATGTGATCCACCATCACTAATGAGAACTCGTGGTACTCCAAACCTGGGAAAGATGTTAGTCTTCATAAATTTGGCCACGGTTTTAGCATCATTGTTTCTTGTAGCGATTGCTTCCACCCACTTAGAGACATTATCGACGCCACTAGGATATACTTGTAAGGGCCCGATGAAGGGAAGGGTCTCATTTAACCAAATATCACAATCCAAATCTACCTATTTATACATTGGGTTCACCCTTCCTTGGAATTAGAAATTTAGCTAGACATGATAATAGAAGAAAACAAATCAAGTTCAATAAATTTCAACATACCAAATTGTCTTTCTAATTTGATTCCAACTCCAATCCAAGCAATCTCGAGAAATCTCCACAATTCTCTACCTAGGGTTTTCTTTAGAGAGGCTAAAGTATAACAAAAAGATAAATTAAAGATCAAACTTCTCTTCCAATTACTTGAACTAGGGCCTAAAAAACAAGAGAGAAAAGCCCATAAGTCGGCGCAATCAAGATGCCCCGAAGTTCTCGTCTAGTTTCAGCACATGTGCACCCCTTATGTTGTGTAATTAAACATGGTCTTTTTTATGGATTCCTTTGGCAATATTCTCCTTGTCACTTCCACTTCCGAGATTAGCATCATTCCTTCAAACTAATCCACTTGAGCATCTTCAAATCTAAAGCTCACAATCCTCCAAAATACCCTGAAATCATGAAAAGTAAGAGTAGACTTCGAACACAAGAAACTAAACTACAAAACTACCAAAAGATAAGTAAAATAAACCTAAAAGAAGAAAATAAACGTGTCCTAAATCTATACCTAAATGCATGCTATCACAAACCCGATTCCTAATACTAGCGATATACAAACAAACAAGCCTTAAATACATACACTCTTGTTGTTGTTTGAGTAAGGATTTTTGTTATAATTGTCGATGCTAAGCATATGTTACTATTATCCCTTTTTACATGCCTAATTAATCTAACAATTGATCTAGCAGGTTTGGGATGCCAAAACAACAAATTGTCTTCAAACATTCAAACCACATCCTTCTTTGAGGGTATATTGTTGTCTTTATATAGCATGACTTCATTTGACTTGTATTTATGATTAAATTGTTTTTTCCCTTCCTCCAAAACTTGTGTAGGGCGGTGATGCATCTACAACCCAGTTCATCTTTTTTCAAAAAATATGGATCATATTGTTGTTTGTAACAACACATCATCAATATACATTATGAGCCTTCAAGTTCGGGTATTCTAATTTCTACCCCCATTTTCTCTTTTGTACTTACATGGTACAATTTGTTGTATCAACTATCATTTTCTCTAATTTTGTCACCCTTAGTCCAATCTTAGTGTTCATGACATGGCCTTTATGTAAGATGACATCTCACTCAAAGCCTGCTCAAGAAATGATTACTAAAGTGTTAGACCATGCATATCGGGGGGATCGATCCCCCAATTCACTGACACAAATAAAAAAAAAAAAAATTTGCACCGAAACTCCATGTCCAGCATCGTCTGACGATACCGTCTCATGGCAAAAGTGGGCAGAGAATTCATGAGAAAAGCAACCAAATAAGTGACACATGGCACAAAGTAAGTGGGGGGTATTTTACATGAATTTTTATTTTGGTTGTTATTGTTTTTAATCATTTTAGCCTATTTTGAATAAAATAAAATAAGATATAATTATACCAAAATTCATAATTTTTTTTTATCTACCCATAAACACCAATTTTGTATATATTTAAATTATTTTAAAATTAAATTACATTTTGGCGTTATTTTAGGGTGAGAAAATACATATTTATATATTTATTTAAATAACTAATTTTTTTAGCTCAAAAAATTGCAACAAAATCATAACTTTTTTACCTACCCATAGATATTAATTTGTATAAGTTTGATTTATCGGTTTTTGATCTGCCCATGGTTTTTGTTATCTATCCATGGTTTTTGCTATCCGCCCATAGTTTTTTTTATCTGCCCATGGTTTTGGATGCATGGTTTTGGAGTTTAAAAAACTCTACTTTTGGCTATATATATGGATTTTACTCATTTGCAAAACTCACTCTTCCAACAATCATTTCTTCAATCAAATCCTCTCCCGAATATGGATCCAAATGAAAATCCTCCACCAAACTATCCACCAATTTGGTATCCAAATCGCCCTCCATCAAGTTTTCCACAAAATTATCCACCAAATTACCCTCCACCAAATTACCCACCAAATTACACTCCATCAAATTTTTCACAAAATTACCCTCCACCGTTTTATCCTCCACCAAATCATCAATACTTCCAACAATTCTCATCTCAAGTGAGCAATAACTCATGTGTGCAAGCCTCCCAAGAATTTTCCGAGTCTCAACACACGCCAATTTCTTTAAGCTCGGATGAAAATATGGCTACGCACAACTCTCAATCGGAAGATAACCCTCTGTACAGCACCCAACCGGAAGGTTCTAGTGGTCGTAGAGGTGGAGCTCGTGGAGGTGGAGCTCGTGGTCGTGGATCTCGTGGTGGTCGTGGAGCTCGTGGTCGTGGTCGTGGTGATTCCTACAATGAGGAAGAAACCATTGATCGTCACATATGGAGTCATGACGACGAAGTACTCTTAGTGAGTGCATGGATCAATACAAGTAAGAATATCATCGTAAACACCGAGCAAACAGCCCAAGCTTTTTGGCAGCGAGTTAGTGACTACTACAACGAGAGTTTGGTGGGGGGCCAAGTGCGTCGAACCACAAAGGGATGTAAGTCTAAATGGAATAGAATGAACCCTCTTATTGCTAAATTCGTAGGTGAATATCAGAAAGCTTTGTCCTTGAAACGTAGTGGTGAATCGGCCGATGATGTTTTGAAAAATGCTCATAAATTCTATTTTGATTCTATGGGTCACGCATTCAATGAGGAGCATTGTTGGGAGCATCTCCGAGACGAACCAAGATGGAGTGATGCTTACATTAAACAAAGTTCTGGCACTGGGAGCTCAAAGAGATCAAGGACAGAATCGGTTGAAGGCGATTCTTCTGGTCCTGCTACTCCAATGAGTACATTTAATGTAGATCCTATTGAGCGCCCAATTGGCATAAAGGCTGCTAAGAGAGGAAGAGGAAAAGGAGCATCATCATCATCCCGACTAGATGCAGATATTGAGTTGTCCGAGCGTATGGCATTGGCAAATTTGGAGCAACAGAAACAAATGGCAGCATATAAGGAAAAAGAGCTGGAATACAAGAATAGGCAGTTGCAAGCCAGGCTGATGGACCGGTACATCAAATTGCTTGAGGAAGGTGATCTTACTCCCGAGAAAGAAGCAGTGAAGCAAAGACTGGAAGAACAATTGGGATTCAAAGGCGTGTGAATGTGATGAAGATGATTTCTATCATGTCATGGCATTTTCTTATTTAATGTTTCAATTTCATGTTCTATAGTTTGTGTGTTTAAGTCGGTTTGTGTGTTTAAGTCAGTTTGTGTGTTTAAGTCGGTTTGTGTGTTTAAGTCGGTTTGTGTGTTTTAGTCAGTTCATCAAGTTTGTTCTTGTTTGTATGATGTTTAAATCAATATGTAATCGTTTGCTTTTCAATGTAATTGTTTGCTTTTCAATGCATGTGAATTCTGAAGACCATGTGATCTCTGAAAAGGCAATTGAAATCGAATAAGACAGAGACATGTGATCTCTGAAAAGGTCATTTAATCAAAAAAACAAAGCCATGTGAATTCTGAAAATGCATGTGATCTCTGAAAAGACAATTGAATCGAATAAGACAGAGACATGTGATCTCTGAAAAGGTCATTTAATAAAAAAAAACAAAGCCATGTGAATTCTGAAAATGCATGTGATCTCTGAAAAAGGCAATTGAAATCGAATAAGACAGAGACATGTGATCTCTGAAAAGGTCATTAATAAAAAAAACAAAGCCATGTGAATTCTGATAGCTAAAAACAAGACAGAGACGTGTGAATTCCAACAAGACCATTTTAGCTGGCTATATAAGCCACACTTTCCATTCAACAATCTTCATCAAACTCACCACTCTCCTTTCTTTTATCCCATAAGCAATTCTCATAGCTAAAAAATGTCTTCCCCACTATCTTCCTTTTCTAGTAGCTCTGAATCAGAGAACGAGCTAGAGTTCTCCTATAATCAATGGCAAGCTGCATACCAACAACTTCAAACCAATCTTCAACTTCGTATAGCCAATGCACAAGCTGAAGGTTCGAGAACCCGACGTCGTCGAACCCATATCGAAAGAGGAAGGGAAGAAGGGCATGCAAAACTATACAACGATTATTTCAGCGAGAACCCAACGTACTCGAATGATCATTTCCGAAGAAGGTTTCGAATGCACAAGCATGTCTTCATGCGCATTGTCGATCGACTCTCCACAGAGTTGGAGTACTTTCAACAAAGGCCAGATGCAACCGGTAGGCTTGGTTTATCCGCATTACAAAATGTACATCTGCAATCCACATGTTGGCATATGGGGTTTCTGGAGATGCTATTGATGAATATGTTCGTATTGGTGCGGACACTGCAAGGAAATGCTTTTACCATTTTGTCGATGGGATTATAACTTTCTTCGATGATGAGTATCTGAGGCGACCAACCTCCGCGGACATACAACGCCTATTGAGTGTAGGAGAGTCTCGGGGATTTCCCGGAATGCTGGGAAGCATCGATTGTATGCATTGGAGGTGGAAGAATTGCCCAGCTGCATGGAAAGGGATGTATAACCGTGGAGATCATGAGGGTCCAACAATTATCCTAGAGGCCGTTGCATCATACGATCTTTGGATTTGGCATGCATTCTTCGGTACCCCAGGTACGTGCAATGATATTAACGTTCTTGATCGGTCTCCTGTTTTTAATGATGTTCTACAAGGTGTTGCTCCAAATGTAAACTTTACGGTCAATGGGCACGAGTACAACATGGGATATTATCTTGCTGATGGTATTTATCCCCCATGGGCAACGTTTGTCCAAACCATTAGGCTCCCTCAAGGTCCGAAGGCAAAACTATTTGCCCAACAACAGGAGTGTTGGCGCAAAGATGTTGAGAGGGCATTTGGAGTGTTGCAATCAAGATTTGCAATAATTCGTAACCCGGCATTATCTTGGAATATTGAGAATATTGGAAAGATAATGAGAGCTTGCATAATCATCCACAACATGATTGTAGAAGATGAAAGAGATGGGTACGAGACCAATGGGTATGTCGTTCCTGTAAATGAAGGAGAATACCAAGGATCAAATGAGACAATTTTACCCGATGAAGATTATGTGAACACCTTCATCAGAAACAGATATCATCTTCGGAATCGGGTTACACACCACCAACTTAAGGAGGACTTGGTGGAGCACGTTTGGCAAAGATTCGGGGCTAATTACAATCAAAATGGTGATGAATGATGTTGTGTTGGTTATCTATGGTGGAAATTATGTATTTCATTTGATGTATGTTGTTTCGTTTATTTCGTTGTGTACGTTGTTATGTATTTTGATTCTATTGAGTTAATGAAATATGTTTGTCTCGATTTGGTTTATAATTTAGTTCCTTAATTTACTATGCCCTTAATTAAAGATTTATGCAAGCCATTTTTTTTAAAAATTTAAATCAAATTTACAACCTAAAATAAAAGGATCTTAATTTATTAAGATTATTGTGACATGTAAAATTAGATAAATAGGTATTTAAAATTAATAAATTAGGGGTATATTTGTAATTGTGTAAGGGGAAATAAATAATTGTTGGGAATTGGAAAAAGTGAAAAGGGGGTTCATGGGTTCATGGATATTTAAGTGGGTTTTGTGAAATGAAATTTGAGGATTGTAGGATGATGTGGAAGTGAGAAAAATGGTAAAAGTGGAGAATTATGGGAGTTCATGGTATCACCAATATTCATGCTCTTAGGTTCAGCAACACTAAGTGATGGATCTGCTTTCAAGGAGAATATATTAAAGCCAGAAGAAGAAAGGCTACTTTTAAAGGCATCTAGGTGAGCCTTATTCTAATAGTATACAACCTTGGTTACTGACAATAGTCATCTACATACTTTGATTTGCATGCTTTATTCACTTTCTCAATGCTTAAAAATGGGAGAGAGCTCATAATGATTCATTAAGTATGCAGTTTTTACATTTGTTAGAGTGATTCTTAATTAAATTTAATATTGGGGAGGATAATTCCTCTTATTATTGCAATGGAGTTTTTCAAAATGTTAAGAAATATGTCACGAAAACTAATTGGCAACAATTCTATCTAAATGAGAGTATATTTTTCAACAAAATTTGTCTTCAGTGTAAAAGGAAGGTGGAGACTTCATTTAAGTTGGTTGTTTATCACTAAAAGGGGAACAAATTATTGTTTTTTTGTTGGCAAGCTCTTAATCTCAAATGTAAGCAGCTTGATTCTTTTGGTGGTTATGAACCCTTGTACAAAAGACAAAAACACCTTTCTTTTTAGGGCTTGTGGATAAATATTTGCTTCGTAATAAAATATTAAGGCAAAGTTAGGCAGAGTCCCAAATGTGAACCCCTAAATCCATGTTTTCAGCAAATATTCGTGACAGTATGTATATATGTCATGTATTAGCTTATTTTTAATAGGTAAAAATTAGGCAGACTAGGTCAGCCTAGGACATCTTTATGGATGAGGGTCAAGATCCCTCCATGGTTTAGAATTTGATTAACACTACAATCGTGGTGTAGCTTCACAATCAAATCTTCTACAGAATTGCATCCTCGAGATATATGTTTGGTAATGACCACCTCGAAAGTCTGCAACATAACTAGAGTATATGCTATTAGCATGTCAATTGTCTAGGGATTGGATCGATTGTCCTTAAGAGCATTGATCACGATTAGACTATCGCTTTCAATTTCTATGTAACGAAGATTCCTTCTATGAGCTTCTTGTATAACCTCAAATAACCGCATAGTTTTCGCTTGTTCCACTGTCCAATAGTCATTGTTCTTTGCATTTATGCTTGTAATATTTCTAAATTGGTCTCTTATGACATATGCAACCGTACAACTCCACTTGTTTCATCATTGTAACTAACCTCATTTTGCTACCACATTAGCATAATACTCCCTACGTCTCATTAAGTTTGTATTCCTTTTCGGGTGTTCCAAAAAATTTGTCCACCTTTTTATCTTTCCTTTTATATCAATCTTTTCTTACAATATTAGCCATATCTAATCTCACATTTTACCCACGGCATCCAATAAAAACTCTATCATTTTAACTTTTTGGTAATTTCCTTTAATTCTTTTTCTTTTTCATTTCCCTTTTATCCTTCCCTATCACAACCTTTCCCTTCTTCTCATTAGTTGTTTTTTTTATTTCTCACATCGTTACAACCTATAAAGTTATCCCTCTATTGACACTAAATGTTATTAATTTTGTATTAGTTTAATTTTTTTATTATACCTACAACCTCATTTAATTATTATATCTATTAGGCCTACGATTCAATTTAGCTATTGGAACACATAATAAATATCAAAATTTTATGCAGTTCTTAATGCATAAATTCTACAACTTATTAGATCATATACGCTTTAAATTCCAATTTTTAATTTTTTTTCTTCTAAATTAAGTAACTAAATTTTAAACAATACTACATCTACTAAATTAAAATGAAAACAAATTATTTTAACAACTATACATATATGATGAAATCGTTTATATTTTCACTATTATATTTTTCATAAATAATTAATTAAAGATTATAATACAGATTAATTACCTCCAAATAGTTAACCATTCTTAATAATTTTTTTACACATATTTTGCATTCTAATTCTAATTGATCCATACTTATAACACAATAAAAATTCAACAAACATAGAAAAAAAATCATACCGTTCATCGGACAAGTTAAGCCTTCTATCTATCTATCTATCTAGTCTTTACAACATATAAAGTTCTCCCTCTCTATTGTCAATCAATGCTATTTATTTTGTATTAATTTAAGTTTTTTTATTAGACCTACAATCTAATTTAGTTATTATTTCTATTAGGCATACAACTCATTTTAGTTATGGGGCCACATAATAAATATTAAAATTTTTATGCAATTCTTGATGTATACATTCTACATCCTATTAGATCATGTAAGTTTCAAATTCTAGATTTTAATTTTTTTTTCCTTCCTAATTAAGTAGCCAAATTTATAACAAAAGGCCATCTACTAAATTAAAATGCAAATAAATTATTTTTAATAACTATACATATACGATGAAATAGTTTATATATTCACTATTATATTTTTCATAAATAGTTAATTAAAATTATAATAAAGTTTAATTACCTCCAAAAACCATTCTTATACAATAGAACCTCCCTAAATTAATACTCGATAAATTAATAAACTCTCTAAATTAATATTTTTCTCTGGTCCCGACTTGGGTCAATGTAAAATTTAACAAATTTTGATAAGATAATAATATAATATATTTTCAAAAAAATCAGTATATAAATATAAGGTCCCATTAATATCATAAATTAATAATTATATAAAAAGTTACATAGTCATAACTAAGAAAATCTAATGAAATATGATTGTAGTGTTGTTTGTTTTTTCTTAGTTTTATTTGGAGCTCATCTCTAACTTTTCTTATTGGATCCAACATTTCTAGCATTGTTTTGAAAACAAATTTTGTAATATCAACTATAATCATTCCTTGAGACTTCATTTCACGAACGAAATTTGTAGTGTTTAAAACAATTTGCCATTGCCTCTTGCTCAACATTAAATATCCAAGTCGAGACTACAAGATTGATAACAACCAAAATATTAATCTTACATGGATCAGATTGTCCCAACTCATAGCCTTCTAAAATCCTACAATAAAATCTTATATGATTGTGCATTTTAAAAGCTCTTATCAAAAAAGTCTCTTTAAATTAATAAATATTAATTTATCGGTTAATTAATATCTCTATAAAATAATAAAATATTATGGTCCCAACCCTATTAATTTATAGAGGTTTTAGTGTAATATTTTTACACATATTTTTTATTCTAATTCTAATCCTAACTGCTCCATACTTATAAATTCATGTACATTTAAAATTCAATAAAAATAGAAAAAGAAAAACCGCCCACCGGACGGGTTAAATCTTCTAGTTTTCTTAATATTTGTACAATATACAGTATTGTTATGGACAAACAAGATGGGAGTAGGATTTATGGATCGCGTGCACACACACCTAGTATAAAAAGTGGAGTTAGAACTGTTGAAGTCCTTACTAGTCCATCCATAACCGCGTATTTGGACGTGTCGTCAGATTACCTCGAGGGTACCGCCCCTATAGCATTTCTTCAGGTTCGAACTGTAATTTCACCCTAAAACTGAGGACGAATCTGGAAACCGGAAAAAAAAAAAAAAAACTCTCTCTCATCCACGCCCACCTGGATACCATCCTCTTGTTCCATTTCCGTCTTCCCCATCCAATCTCCCTTCTCTCCCTGAGAATTCTCTCTTGAATTTCGCCGGAACGCTGATTCGTTCTCTGTCATGGAGATTTCTTCGGCTGTCCCGGATTTCCTCAATCAAGAGTCCGGGTCCTCTATCGGCGCCGACGCGAGGATTGAGGCCTCCTCCGTTTCGACGGCGTCGTCTTTGTGGAATGATAATGAGTCGCATGATGTGCCGATCGAGGAGGGAGTCGAGGAGGAGAGCACGAGCCACAACGCGCCGGCGAGGAAACAAGATGATTATGATGACGATGATGAGGAAGATGTGTGCCGGATTTGCCGGAACCCTGGAGACGCTGACAATCCGCTCCGCTATCCTTGTGCTTGTAGCGGGAGCATCAAATTTGTTCATCAAGATTGCCTCCTTCAGTGGCTTCATCATAGCAATGCTCGTCAATGCGAGGTTGGGGCTTTTCCCTATTTCCGATTGTCTTGTTTGATCGCTTTCGTCTTGTGTGCATAATCAAGATGCGGATTGAGCTCATAGTTTTGAAGCTTTTGGGTTGCTTTAGCTTGGTTCGTTTCGTGGCGGGAATTGTTCTTGCCATGCTGTTTCTGATCCTGGGTTTTGCTTTGTTTATTCAGGGAGATTATGTTTCCTTCATCTGCTGGTTGATTGATTTCTTCATGTTAAGATTTTGTGATTGTTCTATTTGATTCTAGGATGGAAGACAAAATTATTGGTTTTAGGCTTGGAGATAATTGTAGTGTCATATGATTTGTGGCTAGGGTAAGTAAATTGTACAGAATGTTTTTATTCTACTCTCATATGTAGGTTCTCGTGGGTCTCTGGGAGGAAGTATATAGTTTATGAAAAATATTATTAGTTTTGGAAGCAGGATCCACACTGTTACTTGACAATAAGATTTCCAAAATGCAATTGGTTTGCTGACCTTTTCTGGGACTAGGGGTGCAGGGGGTATATAATTTACTGCAAATACTAGAGTGAAAGCAAGGATCATGGTATCTGAATGATTTAATGCTCAGATGCTCTGCAAATTCATGGCGTTTGGGACATGTTTTTCTACATGATGTTTGGTGCGCAAAGATTTAGTGCAGACGGCAGAGTAAAAACCAGGGTCATGATAGCCTCTAGCATTCGTTATTTATATTTTTAAGTGGGCAAATCTGCTTTTATTGAATGTCGTATATGAAACAACTCTTACCTTAAGAGATATCTATGTAACTTTTCAACCAAATTTTTTTTTTGGATATCTATGCAACTTTGATGGCATTAAATTACACTTTTATGTTTGTATTTATTTATAATGAATTAGATCATATCATGTAGTTTCAGCTTATGGTACATATTTGTGTTAATGTTGGTAATCGGAGGTTGTCTTTCTACTGTTTCCATTTTTTATAATTCTTTTGTTATCACATTAACAATTCTTGTCTTGCAGGTTTGTAAGCATCCATTTTCATTTTCACCTGTGTATGCTGAGAATGCTCCAGCACGGCTTCCTTTCCAAGAGCTTATATTTGGGATAGGATTGAAAGCATTTCAAGTCTTAAAATTCTTCCTACGGCTCAGCTTTGTGCTCGCCGTTTGGCTTCTCATCATTCCCTTCATCACATTCTGGATTTGGCGCCTGGCTTTTGTTCGTAGCTTGGCTGAAGCTAATCGTTTATTCCTGAGCCATATGTCAACAGCTGTTATTCTTACAGATTGCCTGCATGGGTTTCTCCTCTCAGCTAGCATTGTATTTATTTTTCTTGGAGCTACATCATTGAGAGACTATTTTAGACACTTGAGAGAACTTGGGGGACAAGATCCTGAGAGAGAAGATGAAGGTGACCAAAATGGTGCTCGGGCAGCAAGAAGGGCTCCTAACAGAAATTTGGCTGCTGAAGGGAATGGTGAGGAAGCAGGAGGAGCACAAGGGATAGCAGGAGCTGGTCAACTGATTAGAAGAAATGCAGAACAAGTAGCCGCACAGTGGGAGAGGCAGGCTGCTCGTCTTGAGGCTCATGTTGAACAGATGTTTGATGGGCTCGATGATGCTGCTGATGGTGCTGAGGATGTCCCCTTTGATGAGCTTGTCGGCATGCAGGGCCCTGTTTTTCATTTGGTCGAAAATGCATTCACGGTAAGTGGATATTTTCTGCTGTTAACTTGTAGCTTCTTGATTGTCCATGTCCTTGCATCATTAATTGTTCAAAGTTAGATGATTGAAATTTGTTATTATTAGGGTACTTAGATCTTCATACAAGAGCAAATTGTTGCAGCTCCTTGTGAGTATAGTACACATTCCAGTAGAATGCTCTTTTTTTTCTCTTTTTATATGGTTATTATCGTGCTTGGTTTCCGACACTCTTTTGCTGCCATATTAGTGCAACGGTTAAAAACGGCTAGGATTGATATGAACCTTGTTAACTGGAGTGGTTTATAATGAATATATGTAATTCATGCATGATCTTAGGTATTCTATGGTATAAGTTTAGCACTATCACTGCCATGAATATATTTTCTTACTGCACCAGACTGTTCTGCTACCGTTATCAACCGATACATTGACAATGCTGTAGGAAGTACACAGCAGCCAAGATTTTTATTGCATGGAGAGCTTTTATTCATTGCGAACATCTGTATGCTTGTAGTCAGTTATTCGGGCATAGGTCCTGACATTCATATTGCCTTTGTAATCATCTATATTTTAGCATTTACACAAGTGATTGAGTTGTGATTTTGTGGGAGTTGTGACTATTGTTCAATGACATCACTTCTTATGCTACTGGATTAGTTTCCTTTGTTGTTCTACTCATCGTTCTTTTGCTTGCATATGAAAATTTTCTTTTTTATTCAAGGGTACCTTTTTATTGGTAGTGAAAATTTTCTTTTTTATTCAAGTTTTCTTGCTCAATGGATGTTAATTTGAAAATGCGTCACTTACACCTGATTATTTTTTTCACTTTGCAGGTTTTGGCGAGCAACATGATATTTCTTGGAGTAGTTATTTTTGTACCATTTTCACTTGGTCGGATAATACTTCATTACTTATCATGGCTATTGAACTCTGCTACTGGTCCCGTCTTGTCCTCGTTCATGCCATTTACAGAATCTGCTCTCTTGTTAGCTAATATCACATTAAAGAATGCGTTGACTTCTGTTTCAAATATATCATCTGATGGCCTGGAAAATAGTCTTGCTAGCCACACTGCTGAGTTAATGAAAGTAAATTCAAGTGTGCTAAATGGATCTTCAAACAATATAAGCACTTTGTTGCCCTCACATATTTTGAAAGGTGGAACTTTGGGAACATCACGGCTTTCAGATGTTACAACTCTTGCTGTTGGATATATGTTGATATTCTCCCTGATCTTCATTTACTTTGGCATTGTTGCATTGATTCGTTACACCAAGGGTGAACCTTTGACAATGAGGAGGTTCCGAGGTCTCGCTTCAATTGCTGAGGCAGTTCCGTCTCTTTTAAGGCAATTCTTAGCAGCAATGAGGCATTTAATGACTATGATTAAAGTTGCCTTTCTTCTGGTCATTGAACTTGGAGTTTTCCCTTTGATGTGCGGATGGTGGTTGGATGTCTGCACTATCAAGATGTTTGGGAAGTCAATGGCTCAAAGAGTTGAGTTCTTTTCAGTGTCTCCCCTAGCTAGTTCTTTGCTTCACTGGGTTGTGGGAATAGTTTATATGCTTCAAATAAGCATCTTTGTCAGTCTTCTTCGAGGGGTATGCTCTTGCAATCTGCTCAAATACCTTCTTTTCCATGCTTTATTAGTGGTATGATCAATGGTGTCTCTCCCTGTTTACCATTTCTTTTTTGCTTGGACAGGTTTTGCGTAATGGTGTTCTGTACTTCCTTCGAGATCCAGCTGATCCAAACTATAATCCATTCAGAGATTTGATTGATGATCCTGTGCATAAGCATGCTCGTCGGGTTTTGTTGTCTGTTGCAGTATATGGAAGTTTGATAGTGATGCTTGTTTTCCTACCTGTCAAACTTGCAATGCGAGTGGCACCTTCTATATTTCCTCTTGACATTACGTAAGTCAGCACTTTATTAAAGTGCTTCGGATGCATGTTCTGGATCTAGCTTCTGTTTTCTTTTTGTTTTGTTTTTCTTTTAATGAAAATGCAACTTTATATAATTTGCTTTCGTAAGAAGTTATTTATGGTGTTGTGTATGCAGGGTGTCTGATCCTTTCACTGAGTTACCTGCAGACATGCTTCTTTTTCAAATATGCATCCCTTTTGCTATTGAGCATTTCAGATTGAGGACAACAATTAAATCTCTTCTGCGCTATTGGTTCACTGCCGTTGGCTGGGCCCTTGGGTTAACAGAGTTCTTACTTCCCAGACAAGAAGATAATGGTGACCAGGATAATGCAAATGGTGAAGCTGGTAGGCAGGACAGACTCCATGGTCCACAGTTTGCTGGTGGCCTTCAACTTGATCCAAACGGTGGGGCACAATCTTCTGGAGATGCTGATGCTGCAGAAGATTATGATGGAGATGAGCAATCTGATTCTGAGTAAGTTTTGGAGTTCATCCATGCCTCTTACAATAATAAACCCTAGAGTGTGGTATAAGCATGTTATATTGATCTCTGTAACTCTGTCTCTTTGTTTGATATGACTATCAATATTATTTGCTGGTGTTGCTCAATGCCTCACACTGGCAACTAAAAATAGTTCATTCTTTATTTGTAGTGTTTTCTTCTCAAGTATTCTGTCATAAATAAGTGTGCTAATAAGATCACAACAGGCCTATAGGCAAATACACACAAAAGGGAGTAGCTATGTGATAAGTTTGTAACGTTTTTAACTTCAGTTTTGTATGATACTGCAGAAGGTACAGCTTTATTCTGCGGATTGTGCTGTTATTGGTCGTGGCTTGGATGACACTACTTTTCTTCAACTCTGCGTTGATCGTTGTTCCTGTTTTGCTTGGAAGAGCAATCTTCAATGCCCTTCCTCTTCTCCCTATATCCCATGGCATAAAGTGCAATGGTAAATTTTCTTGAATTTTATTGCTCTCTGCTTAAAGTTTCATTTCAAATACAACATTTTTTAATTTTACTCGTCCATGTACAGATTTTTATGCTTTCATCATTGGAAGCTATTTGATCTGGGCTGCTGTTGCTGGAGTAAGGTACACTGTTGAGCACATTCAGTCAAGGAGGGCTGCCGTTTTGTATGACCAAATTTTGAAGTGGTCTGGCATTTTCCTAAAGAGCTTTGCATTGCTGTCAATATGGGTAATTACTACTTGATCTCTGTTTATATGAATTATCTGCCTTTTAAATATGCCTTTTATCCCTCTGTTTTCCTTCTTTTGAGTCCTTTGCCCCCAAATTCCGTCTTATTTTCTTTCTTTTGTGGAGCTTTTTCATGCATGTGTTTACAGCATAAATTGGTCTTAAAAAATCTCTTTTTTTTTGGAAAATGACAGAAATGCCTAGAAAACAAGGTAAAAACTAAATTATGGCGGTCTTTATTGTTACAGGTATTTATTATTCCAGTGCTGATTGGCCTACTATTCGAGCTTCTGGTGATTGTGCCAATGCGGGTGCCAATTGACGAAAGCCCAGTTTTCCTCCTCTACCAAGATTGGGCTCTAGGACTTATCTTCCTTAAGATATGGACAAGACTTGTAAGTTAACTTCAATTTCAGATCTCTTATGATCATTCGAATTTATTTCCGGCTCTTGATTATTGAGGAAAGCTTGATATCCATTATGAACAGGTTATGTTGGACCAAATGATGCCTTTAGTGGACGAAACTTGGAGAAGAAAATTCGAGAGGGTTAGAGAAGACGGCTTCTCTAGACTTCAGGGTCTCTGGGTACTCCGAGAGATCGTCTTGCCAATTGTGATGAAGCTGTTAACAGCTCTTTGTGTTCCTTACGTCTGGGCTAAAGGTGTTTTTCCTGTATTCGGTTATCCTCTAGTAGTGAACTCTGCCGTCTATCGGTTTGCCTGGCTAGGATGCCTCGGGATGAGCTTGCTTTGCTTCTGTGCAAGGAGGTTCCATGTGTGGTTCACAAACCTTCATAACTCTATAAGGGATGACCGCTATTTGATTGGACGTCGGCTTCACAACTTTGGGGAAGATAAAGAGAAGCGGAATCTTCGAGTGGAAGAATCAGAATCTTCGAGCTCTTTGATTCCGCTGATTGATCAGGGTGTTGGTGATATCGGGTTGAGACTAAGGCGGGGGAATCAGCATGATTTGTAGGTGTAAAGATATGTAAAAACAGGTATATGTAACTTTATGATGATTGCAACTGAATGGGTTGCAACTTGTGAATTTTAGTTTACATTTTGGCTGAATGTAACTACTTGTGTAGATTTTTTAGTTGTGTAGTTAAAGAAGGTAAAGTTGAAGCGAAAGATCAAGTTTCATCGTGAATTTGTTAATAGAATTTTACAATTAATTTTGAGACTCTGGTTTCTTGCAATTGGGTTTTAAATGTGTGATTGTTATCAAAAACTTGCCAAGATCACAGATTATTTTAAAGCTTGAAAGGCTCTTTAGTAATAAATATCAAATTCTATAATAATTTTTAATTTATGGCCTTGTTTTAGTTTTACATCAAAACTAGTGGTGATTCTCGTGCATACGCACGGGTCAAAGTTTTCCCTGAAGATATATTTATATATTTAAATATTTAAATTATTTATTTTTCATAATTGTGCATTTATCTTACTATATTTATAAATATTTAAAGTGCACTTTATAAAATTTTGAAGTATACTTTTTGCATAAGTATAATAATAATTTTTAAGTATAGTATTTGCTCATGCATTTATCATACGAACTATATATGTCATGAAATAACAATTTTTGAAATTAAGAATAATTCATTTATAATAAAATTAATGAAAATTTGAATTTATTGAAATATGATAAAAAAAAGATTTAAATTAATATAAAAATATAACAACTTTAACACATGTGACAAACTTACCCTTAAAATAATCATTTTTATTGAGTTTGGTTCAAATGAAACAAACTCTTATCCTAAAACGTGAAACGAATGCACTTTTCCTAGTTAGTAGTGCACTTTTCATACAAAAGTGCATTGAAAAATACAAAAAGTGCACTACGAAAAAATGCATTACAAAAAGTATAAAAAATGCACTAAAAAGTAAGAAAAGTGCAAATGCGAAAAAGTGCACTCCGAAGTAGGAAAAGTGTACTACTAATTGTAAAAAGTGCATTCGTTTTAGGATAAGAGTTCGTTTCAGGATAAGAGTTTGTTTCATTTGAACCAAACTCCATTTTTTTTATTATATTATCCCCCTCTATTTTAATTTAAGAGTTTGGTTCAAATGAAACAAACTCTTATCCTGAAAATTGAAAAGTGCACTACAAAGTACGAAAAGTGCATTAAAAATATAAAAAGTGCAATCCGAAAAGTGTACAACAAAAAATAAAAAAAATGCACTACAAATTATGAAAAGTGCAAATGCGAAAAAGTGCACTCCGAAGTAAGAAAAGTGCACTATGAACTAGAAAAAGTGCATTCGTTTCATTTTTCAAGATAAGAGTTTGTTTCATTTGAATCAAACTCTTTTTAAATGTCCAAACTATTAAAAATGAATTGAATTTTAGAAAGTTGAAGAGACACTTAAATAGAAATAATCTTTTGTATTAAACATTTAATTTTTTGTGCATTTATTATCGTAACCATTCAAAATGACTCGGAAGACAATTGAAAAGTTGAAAAAATTGAATGGTCATCCAAATTAAATTGGCCATAAATTGGAATTAAATTGACAATATTTTTTGTGCATTACTTATTATTTTTATAAGCAATGAGTTAATTAAATTATTTAACATTTTTTTCTTTTAATTGAATATTTGGTCATAAATGACAATTTTTTTCTTTAAAATATAGAGAGATAAATAGAGAAGAAGAAATTTACTATTCTAATTGATATTTTATATCACTGATTGTGTGATATTTTTTGTGAAAAAAATTGGAAATTAATTTGTGATTTATTGAAATTAAACTGTAACATTGATGATATATGGGGATTTAGTATTATGGTCAAATTAAATGTTAAATTTTTTGGTAGACATTCAATGCTTAATTAAAGTTGCTTATAATCTTGAAGAAGAAGATTTTCTCATCCAAATAGATGTTGAATGATGCAATAGGTTTAGAGCCATCAAATATCTCTTTGTATACGTACTTGAATAAGGTGCCACATAGCAAAACTGCAATCATATAAGAAAACATTATTGCATCAAACACTTGAAATATGCATTTTGCCACATAGCAAAATTTGCAATTATACATGAAAACATTATTGCATCAAACACATTTGCCCTTTGCCCTTTCAATTCCCACAATTAGTAGTTTAGTGCTATTAAAAATACTCTTCCAATTTTACAAATTCTCATTTAATTCTCATAAATAACATGTATTTAAATCATACAATTTATTTATATTTTTATTAATTTAATTCTACCTATGAACTTAATTGTGATAAGGAAAAATTGCTCTAAATATTCCAACCTTTCATTCAGTTGCACACTCTACTCCGAACTTTTCAAATTTCACAAAATATCCTATACTTTGGGGATAATTGCGCACTCTACCCATGAAGTGTCTACATTTTGGATAAATTTATGGATTGATACCTCACATTTTCATTTTGTGACAAAAATACATAACTCGTGTATAAATAATTTTTAAAAATTATAAATCTTGTCCTTATAAGGATTAAAACATTAAAAAATAATCATTTTAGATCCCTTTTTGTTCTAAAACATTTTTAGTGGAAATTAATTTAAATAATCAATTTTAGTGGACATTTTTGTTACAAAACAAAAAAGTGAGGGGATAATTCATAATTTTACTCAAAGTGTGGACACTTCGATGGTAGAGTGCGCTACTATTCACAATTTATAGGATATTTTGTGAAATTTAAAAAGGTCGGGATAGAGTACGCAACCCAATGAAAGGTTGGGATATTTAGAGCAAATTTTCCTTGTGAGAATGGTCATAAATGACCAAAATTTTCCTTGTTATATAGAAGATTACTTTTGTTTCAAAATTACCTTTTAATGGTTCTTAAAATATGTACAATTTCTCTATTTGTTACGTTTTTTAAGGCAATCAAAATAGTATTTTAATTCAAAATATTATTAATGATAATCTAATTCCCTAATAGGGAGTGATTCTGGTGAAAATGGATCTTAGTATGAAATTTGAAAATAAATGTGGATCATTGGATGTAATGAACGTAAGGCTAAGATTAAAAGAAGAGGAATAAGAAAATAAAAAGGACACGCACGTGGAATACTGTTTTCAATTTAGTGAATATTATCAAAAAGCAACCCAAAGTGGTAATTAGCCAACAAAAAAAGACTTCGCTTCTCCAAAAAACACAACATTCCCAAATATACGCAACCCTCCCGCTTTCAATCGTCGATGAAAATTCTCTAGTCTCACGCCTCACCAGTCGAATTCAAGCTCAAAATCCAGTTTTGAAGAAGGTAGAATGACTATCTATCCTTCAAGTTTTGGGATTCTATTTCTAGGCAATTCTCAAAGGAAGTTTGCATGTATTGTTTGAATCTAAGGTTTATTTAATCGAATTTGGATCTGATTTTCTATTTGAAATTGTTTAGGGTTTTAAAAATTGATGATTGTCGATTTGTATTTTTATAGTTCATAAAAGGTTGAAAAAAATTCTAGGATTGACAATACATTCACTACAAAAAGGGATGATTTAACGGCCACTTATGTGACGTTGGTCACTAAATGGATTTAGTGACCATAACTTGGCTACTAAAAGTGATCGCTAAATGTTTGGTCCCTAACAACTTTAGCGACCACACCCAATGATCGCTAAATTTGAACCCAGATATAGTGACCATGTGGTCACTAATTAGAGACCATGTGATCGCTAAATGCCAAAAAAAGGTGCACGATGCTGGTCGTTATTTGAACAATGACGCACAATCGAGCGTTGAAGGTGCACGACCCTTTGCTGAATCTAGCAACCACTTGGTCGATAAATCTTTCTATTTAAACTTATTAAAAAAATTATTAAATATTATAGAAATATAATTGATTAAAATAATTATGAAACTAAACTAATCTGTCTAGTCCGCATCGTCGGAATGTGGTAGATCGGATGTGGACGTTGGTATTTGGTTCCCCTCATGGCCTCATCTCTTCCATAAATTTCTATAGGGGTTCAATCTAGGCTTACTCCGTGTTTTGGTTCTGCTCGAGTTGCGGCAATTGAGCACGCATGGAAGCATTCTCCTATTGGATCTCCACTATCCGGGGAGCTTGCATGCGGGTTGCTCTTAGCTGATCGATGTAGTAATCTGCCGCGATGGAGCTGAGCCCGAAAACAGCTCCTCCCGGACTGACCTCTCAACAACCTACAAAATTGCATCGCACTTGTCCTGAAATTACGACGGGGTGCAGGACTGGGAGGACTTTTGGGTGATGATCTCTTAGGACCACGCCTAAACAAAAAACGTTAGAAACCTAACCTAAATTAACGACATATGTAATAAATATGAACAAAAAGCGAGAAAATTAAAAGTCAACACTTACAACAATATCAGTTGATCCATTGTCTACAAACTATCGGCCCGGGCCATGCTTATGCGTCTCAATGTGCAACTTGAGAGGGGTTATTTGTCGACTTGAACATTATTCATACGAAATGAATAAATTATTAGTAACTGTAGCAATATAAATTTAAACGCATAAACTAAAAATTTTAATTTTTATACCATCAAAACCCGAGTCTTGCGGTGGGAGCCTCGAACCGCTTGTGTGGACGATATGATTTTTACGCCAGTTCACCCTTTGCCGCTCTGACTTCGCGTTGAACTCAGGCGTGTTCTCGTATGCCACCCAAAGGTCCCAGAATATCGTCTCTATCCACCTCGGGAGCTGACTATGGGCGCAATGCTTTCGACGAAGTCACCGTACCATCCGACAAATTGCTTCTTCCACAACTTGCGGACTGTATCGAATGAAATGGAACAAAATAAACAACAATATGAATAAATAAATTCGTATTTATAAAATTTCAAATGTGAAACCTTATTATCCTCCAAGCCTCAAACCAACGAGCACGGGTTTTCAAACAAGCTAGGCAGAACTTTATGTTGGTCCGGCTGGTTGGTGGTGATGTACGTCGATCATCGCGACACAAGACCAGATGACTCCAACCTAAAAAATCTCGGAAAAGATATTATAGTATGTTTAATAAATACGAAAACAGAGAAGAACTCGTTCAATTACTACGACATGGTCGCTAAATACCAAAAATATGGTGGGAAAAATTCCTAAAATAGAGAAGAACTCGGCCGAGTAGTTTGGTACTCGGCAGAGTTCTTCTCTGTATATATGTGTGAGTGTTTAGTTAGTTATTTAATCCATATAATTAGTTAATTCATCTATGTTGTAAAATAAGTTATGATTTAATTTGAAAAAGGTTACATGAAAATCAATAAGTTCATCCAATTAATTTGAAAATTATACACGAGTGATCAATTTCATTACAACTCTTCCTTATCAGTATCTGATTCACTCTCAAACTCCTCTTTTAATGTGTCACTAGATGTCCCGTAATTTGTATCAACATCGATGACATAAACAATACCGTTTAGGTCATTTAGTGGATCAAGTACATCAGCATGTTTGGATCGTCAATAACTTGTGAAAGTGATGAATCTTTTTTGAAATGCCTCCTCAATGGCAACCCGATGTGAACTGCTCTCATTGGAGTCTACACCAATGCTTTCATCCGGCCACACATGTCACTTCACTTTACATACCGCTATCCTTTGGGTATTCGATGAAATACACTTGAGTGGCTTGATGCGCTAAGATGTAATGGTCTTTTGTTCTCAACATTCTATGTTTGTTCACATCAATAAACTTTACTTGAGGGTGAATGCAGGTCCCTCCACAACTTCTTATGTCAAACCACAAGCAGTTGAAGACAATAGGATGCTTGAAGGTGGGAGAGATGTAATTAACCTCAATTATTTCATCTCGCACGCAATTGTAGTCCTCCTCGTCAATGTCAAATATTTTTCTGAGAACACAAACTCCACTACTTTCACTTGCCCACGTTGATGCGTGTGTCTTTGTGTGGAACTAATAATCGTTCACAAAATAGCCAAGATATGTCTTGGTAGTTTTCATTCAAGCCTTGTGATTCATAATCATCAATTCTCTAATCATTACAAAATAGAAATACAAAGGGAAGAATATCTATACTTGTCAATGCAAGCAATTTTTAAGCTGCCAAATACCATGATAGGAATATAAATCTAAATCTACTTATCATTACAAGATAAAATGAGCATAAATGAGCAAAGAAAATTTTGCCCTAAAAATTGCATCTAGGGTACAAGAAAGGTCGAGAATTTCCTGCTAGTATTATGTCCATCCTTATAATCGTGCCTATTACAAAAAAGATATTTCAACTAAATAGTTTTGCCATCTGAGTCTAAACGACTACTACCTAAACGCACATCCAACCGCAAACAAAGGCATAATTCTTATAAAATTGAATTCTTTCATCCAATGCGCTAAGTAGCATACCACAAGCAAGCTTGATATCAATGGGGCAAACTGGAACAATATGTCAATTCCCCTTGAGAAAAATGAACTTTGTAATACTCACTTAAATCTATATTATCAATCCTCATGCCATCAATATTATCTAGACTTGTAGCATGGGACAATTCCCCACTCACAACAATAGAATTAGATGGACAACCTACAATACAATGCAAATGAAGAAAATTTTAAACAAAAGAGCACACATTTTGATGTAAGTTTCGTGCACAAACATATAAAGTTCACGTGAAATCCCATTCAATACAGAAGCAAACTCTCATCTCTTAGGACTTTCATCCAACATGTTATGTGCATCTCAAAACTCTTCCAAAAAAACATAGAAACAATTTGCGAAAATGGAGAATAGAAAATTAATATGAAAGCATTATATACTCGAAACATATGATCGATTCACACTCATAGGTGAAAACAAACCCAAAATTAAGGAAAATGAAAATCAATATTGAAAAAGAATGAAACCACATACTTGGAACTGAATCCATAGCAAAGGAAAAATTGATTGAATATGAGGTTAGAAGCTAAGGAACAATCAATGATAAAAAAAAAAAGAGCCATAAAAGTGGAGGATCAATCGACAGTTATGGATTGTTGAGAAGAAAATTAGAACAGGTAAAATGATGATTACACAATGAGCCCTAGTGGCACCCACAATTGCTCCAAGCTTTGTCAGATCACATCTAAGCACAATGTAAATTATAGACATTATCATTTACGTTGTCATAAAGATTAAAGACATGTAGAAGAAGAACACCACCAATAACTTGGCTTCTCCATGCTTTTGGTGGAGACCGATTCCTTGACAACCACAACACTCCTCCGTTCCAAGGATACTCTAATCAGGCTGAATTCCATCTTATCAATCGATGTCGTAATCTAATGCGGGACTCTTTCAACTCCATTGCAATATTCCATATCCGGCGTTATGCTAATGGCGCCGTGAACTACTTAGCAATCTCATCCTTAGAATCACACGAGTCTTTTACTTTAATCAACCATTCAACCTCCTACTGATTTATTTCATTTCCTAGCTGCTGATAATGTAGCCTCGTTGAGGCAAGACTATCTTGCTTAATTTTCTAATATTATGCTGCAAGGGCTAGGCCCTCTTTTCGAAGGAAAAAAAAACACCACCACCAATTCAATGCTCAAAACAAGTTAACCATTTTCACAAACCGTCCACGAAATGTCCAGTTAAATCCAGAAACACCACCAAAAACATATTTACAAACAACGAACCTCCGAAAACAAGATCAATTCAATTTTTTAAATGTAAAATTACCAAACTTAACTTGGACTGAGAAAGAAAAAAAAAAAAAAAAAAAAAAAGAGAGCAGCAAATTCTATTTGCTTATCCATATCCTTATTATTTATTGGCAAGGGGTTGATGGGATCTCCTTAACGTACGTGGTTGTCATTGAGCGACAACCCGGCAAGTTGATCAGCAGAGTTGCTCGGCAAAAGCTGTTGCTTGGAGACATTCCTCAGAACCTCCATGGCCTCAGCAACCTTGGCCTTGAGAGCTTCGGGTGACTCGAGCAAGTTAAGCACCTCCGTTTGATCCATCTCGAGCAACATCCCAGTCACTTTGGCTGCCATTTCACGCTCTAGCTGCTCGACGAGTGGATAAAGATTCTCTCCCAGAAGCTGCACACACAATTGGTCCCTCATCAAAGATAAAATCCAATACAATTTAACCAACTCTTGGATCAAAGAGAAGATATATAGATTGAAGACATACCAGCCTTTGTGTATCAGGAGGAGCATCAGCAAGAAGACTGGCCAAGGAACTGAGTGCTTGCGGACTGAGAGAAGATGACTTCACGCCAACCATCTCATACATGCTGCCAGCTGGAGCATCAGGTGGGCCGCGTGCTTGAGGTTGCCGATAACGCCCTCTTGGAAGCAACTGCCATATATTGGGCCAAGGGTTGTAAGAGAATAAGCATTTGTATTTATAAACATATTTGGGGGAGAGAGATACCTGTTGTTGTTGTTGTTGTTGTTGTTGCATCATTTGTATTGGCTGCTGGCCAGAACGCCTGCCAGCTGGGCGCTGTTGCCCCTGTTGGACCCCCATTGGAACAAACAAGTTTTGCAAAGGAGCTCCACCAGGCCTTAAACCAGGAACAAGTTGGTGCTGATAACCAAAAGCAGCCTGAAAAAAGGGATTCCAAGATATTAGACAGCAGATTTATGAGTGTAACTGTTGGGAATATTGCATCCAACAATTATATTGTGCTGATAACCAAAATCACCTGTGGTGGCATTATGGGATGCGGGCCTTGGCCGTAATATATTTGTTGTCCAAGCCCTGGAGGAGGAGCAGGAGGGTACATGGGCATTCGCTGAGCAACTGTTGGTGGCATTACCATTGGAAGCATCTGTGAGAACTGAGCCTGGATAAATACAACACCAAATCACAGTTTTCAGTCTTAAAACCAAAGGAAGAATTAGGTCTAGCATACTTGATTCAATATTGACCAGTATCTATGAATAAAATGACCAGCTGAGAGTCTGAGTTAAAAATGCAGCATCCAATACATTGGCAAAAGTACCTGCAGCCTAGCTCTTCTATCTTCTTTGCGTTGCGCAAGTGCAACATACAACGGTTTGCCAACAACCATCTTCCCTTTCATCTCCATAAGCTACCAAAAATGAAAATAAAAAAGATCATAATAAGCAGAAACACCAATCGGCAGAATACAGTTAGATTAACTTACAGCACGAGAGGCCTCTTCAGCAGTTGTAAAAGCAACAAAGCCTGATCCCCTACTTATACCATTCGGGTCTCTCATAACCTGCCAGAACAGCATCATAAGCTTATCATCTGATCAAAATAACATCAAAGACACTAGAAATCCGTTCAAGTGAAGAATTCAGCTAACCTTGCACGAGGCAATAGAACCGAATGGGGAGAATAACTCCTTGAGCTTATCATCATCAATGCTATCATCTAAATTCTTTATGTACAGATTTGCACCTTGATATTTATCCACTACCTCCTTCATACTTTGCTCATGTCGGTTCTTTAATTCCGCCTCCCTTTCCGCCTTCTTTTGGGCTCTCCCAACATACCATTCCTTGTCATCAAATTTCTTCCCATTCAAAACTTCAACAGCTCTGGCAGCATCGTCAGCTCTTTCAAAGTTTACAAATCCAAAGCATTTTGATTTTCCATCTGCATCTACCATGACAACAGCGCTAGTTATTGGCCCGTATTCACCAAAAGCTGTTTTTAGTTCCTCATCTGTTGTGGAATCAGACAGATTCTTCACATACACATTGCTGAATTTAGTCTTGTCGACAGATGTCTCTCTTTGCTGCCTACGGACAAATGGTCCGACATAGATGGGCTTATCCTTTATCAGCTTGCCGTCTTGTTCTTCTATGGCCTTTTTAGCGGAATCCTCATTATCATATTGCACGAAACCGTAACCTTTGGACTGACCAGTGGAATCTGTAGCCACTTTGCAAGACAGGATATTCCCGTATGATGAAAAGGTGGAATGCAGAAACTTGTGGTCAATCGTCTTCTCCAAATTCTTTGGAATCAAAATTATGAATGCAGTATAACTGATCAGAACAAGCATCTAGTACAGGACAGCATAAGAATCCAAGAAAGAGTAGTGAGTACCTTGACAAAAATGTTCCCTTTGCCTTCTTTACGGATACTATCATCACGCTGTGAATACATTATCCGGATTGGCTTTCCATTAAGGGGAGTGAAGTTCAACTCCTTGATAGCCCTAGCCGCTGTCATCAACAAGAAAGAATGAACACAAGCATAATGAGTATTTCTATGGGGAAGAGCCCTTGGATTTCATCAAGTGAAACTACATGAGACAAAAGCTTCATTACTGCAATGTTTTAGTAAAAGGAATAAATTTTTTTACATACAGAAAGAAATACACTGCCTTTGAGATGGATCTAGTCCCTATATCAATTTTGGTGCATTCTAACTAAATTCAGTTATTATTGTCTCATAGCTGAATTTCAGTTTTTCTTGGGTCTATCGGATGTATGATGTATCCCTTTCCCTTTGGCAGAGTACGCCATCTTGACCCCCAGATTCCGCTGTAGTGGAGCCTCACTAGGTCAATGAAGTATCAATATATAATTTCAATATTCATTCTCTGTTCATTGATTCTTGATTACAACGTCAATTATTCCTTCCCAGACAATACAGTTTTAGTACATTATTGAGGTGAACCAAGAAGCATCACACAATTATACGTTCATCATATTTCACACTCTTCCACAGGGTAAGGTAAAAAAAATACTAAATGCTGATCAAAAACAGATAGTTAGAAAATGATCAGAGAGGGAAGATGAAGAAGAAGAGTTAGAGAACTAACCAACTTCGGGATTGCTATAGTTGACATAGCCATAGCCAAGCGATCGGCGAGATGACAAGTCACGGCAAACGCGAACGGAGACAACCTGACCGAACCGATTGAACAGATCGTACAACTGAGAGTCGCTGACATTGACATCCAAATCCCCCACGTAGAGCGACGTCGTCATCAGCTGCGTTCCGCCAGCGCCGTTGGAGGCGTCACTAGCTCCATCAACAGCCTGTGCCGGCGGTGGTGCCAGCGCCCCATTCGGTTGCAATTGAACATCAGCCATGTCAATTCCACTGCAAAAGGAGGAGCCCTACCTAAATCTCACAAAATCCTAATCGCAATTTTTTGGTTTTTGATTTTGTCTATCACAATCAGCTTCTATTTAGATTTTCTTTCCGCTTAATCTTCCCCACCCTTCTCCGATTATTCAGTAAGAATTTTTTGACTAAGACTAATAATAATAATACACATGTAAATTTCGGGTAGTATAGTAGAGATATGAAGAGACGGGAGAAAAACAGGGGAGGCTAAAACTTAAAGTGGACGGAGTCATGGCCGAGCAAAGCCGTTACTCTATAAGATGATGACTATTTTAGAGATTTCAAATGCGTTCGACAAAAAAAAAATGAAATAATTCAAATGCACAGTGATGAGGGTGAACGAATTTAATTAATCAATCAAACAAGGGTTAGGTTCAAGTGAGAATGTACTTAGGTGAGAAATAAGAAAGAATAAGAGTAGGTGTAGAGAAATTAAGCAGGCTAATTGTTTCGCTTCAAAAGGGATAAATTACGCTATGGCCGATTTTTTTTGTGATTTATTCGCGTATTTTTGAAGAAAAACGGATATAGGTCGCGCTCCCATATAGTTTATCAAAATTGTGATTTTGTGCATCAAAATCAATTATTTGTTCATAAAAAAACCTACTTTTGTTCATCAAAAACTTATTGTTTGAGCATCAAAAGCCTATTGTTTGTGCAAAAAAATGTCAAATATGTATCGAAATTGTGTGTTGATGTGTATCATATACGTTTGTGCATCACAACTAGCCATGGGTGAGTCAAAACTAACTGTTTTATGTGCATTAAAAACTAGACAAATATATGTGTGCATCAAAACTAATTATATGGGTAAGGAAAAAAGATAGCATTAAAGCAAAAACTAATAGTAAAAATGCATAAACAGATAGTCTTAATGCACAAGAGTTAGGTTCAAATGAAATAAACTTTTATCCTAAAACGTGAAACGAATACACTTTTCCTAATTAGTAGTGCACTTTTCATACAAAAGTACATTACAAAATACAAAAAGTGCAATATGAAGAAATGCACTACAAAAAAGTACGAAAAGTTAAAATGCGAAAAAGTGCACTCTGAAGTAGAAAAAGTGCAGTATGAACTAGGAAAACTGCATTCGTTTCAGGATAAAAGTTCGTTTCAGGATAAGAGTTCGTTTTATTTGAACCAAACTCTAATGCACAAAATGATGGTATTGATGTACAAGCAAAAGTTTATTTCAATTCACAAACAAAAGGATATATCAATGAACAAAGTACTGCTAGGGATGAACAAAGTGTTGGTAATAATGCACAAAGTGATAGCAGTAATGCATAATGTGATGATAGTAATGCACAAATTTCATAATCATTGATACTAATGAAGATCTTCTGGTCCATCTTCGTAGTCCATATTCCTGGTCCATTCTTTCTTCAACTTCAACCTAACAAATCTCATAATTGAAGCACAAGTCGATCATAGACCAGAAGCACAATTGTTGAGATCTCAATCCGTTTACAAGATCAGGTCAACCATAAAAAAAGTTTTGATCACCATTCACCAAGTAAGTTTTGGTTCAAGTTTATGCTTTCAAGTTTGAACACACTACTTCCACTTTATCTGCTCAATTTTCACGTGTAAATTTGCTTGACGTACATACAATTCAAATGAGATCATCTAGTGCTTTTGCTTTTGTTTATTCACATTCTACCAAATGATTAGTTTAAAATCAATCTTCACGATCTTTTACAAGTTAATCTCTTTTACAAATTATGGATACTGTTACACCAAAACATCGATTGCAATTTGAAGAAGACATAGATCTTACAAAGTCTTGTAATGCTAGCGAAAGAAGAGATTCAGCTGATGTTAATCAGATATCGACAATGGTGCCAAAGGTTGGTATGGAATTTGAAATTGAAGATGAAGCTTATGAGATGTATAATGATTATGCTTTTGAAGTTGGTTTTTCTGTCCGGAAAAGCAAGGTGCATAAAGAGAATTGGAAGCTGCTAGATAGGAATTTTGTATGTTCATGTGAGGGTACACGATCGTGGTCCCGATAGCGGGATGATGCTTACAAATCTCATCGGCCAGAGACAAGGTACGAATGTTTGGCAATGTTATAAATAAGTTGTCGTCAAAGTTCTAAGTATCGGGTTGTAAAATTCACTGAGGGGCATAACCATAACTTGGCAACTCCGAACAAAACTCATTTGTGTAGATCGCATCGAAGGATGTCAGCTTCCCAAACATCAGAAGTAGATATGGCAGAACATTCGGGAATTGCTCCAAAACGTGTCTTTGAGTATATGGCCAATCAAGCAGGGGGGCATGAAAAGCTTGGATTTCTTCATGAGGATTTGAAAAATTACTTGCGAACTAAGCGTAGTTTGCAAAAACTGGAGGTGTTCTAGAGTACTTACAATGTATGCAAACAGAAGATCCTAACTTCTTTTATGCTCTTCAAGTTGACAAAGATGACTTGATCACTAATATATTTTGGGCCGATGCAAAAATGAAGGCCGATTACGATGATTTTGGTGATGCGGTTAGCTTTGATACTACTTATCGAAAGCATCAGGATGCTCGACCAATTGCCTTATTTGTTGGGGTAAACCATCATAAGCAAACCAACATTTTTGGAGCAACTTTACTCTTTGATGAAACAGCAGATTCTTTCATATGGTTGTTTGACACTTTTTCAAAGGCGGTGTCTGGAAAGTTACCAAAGACAATAATTACCGATCAAGATCCCGCGATGTCTAAAGCACTTGCTTTCCAATGGCCTCAATCGTATCATCGGCTTTGCATATGTCATATCTTTCAAAATGCAGCCATTCATTTATCTAGTGTCTTTGGAAAGTTCACATATTTTGCAACAGATTTTAGAGATTGTGTCTGTGATCATGATTATGAACAAGATTTTTTGGATGCTTGGAATACGATGCTTCAGAAGTATGACTTGCAGGAAAATGATTGGTTACAGCGGTTGTTCGACATTAAAGAAAAATGGGCATTAGTATATGGGCGTGATACCTTTTGTGCAGAGATGTTGAGCATTCAACGAAGCGAGAGCATGAACAATGTTTTAAAAGGCTATATAAGCTACAAGCACAATTTGCGAGCATTCTTTGAGAATTTTCAGAGGATGGTTAATGACGTCAATATAATGAACTGTTGGTTGATTTTAAAGATAGTCAAAGTAAAATTTCATTGGCATATCCTACTGAAATTTTGAAACATGCTGCAAGTGTGTACACACCAAAAATATTTAAATTATTTCAGGCTGAGTCATGTAAATGCTATTATTATCGTATTGTAAGTTGCGATGAGGTAGGAGCTTGAACTATGTATTTTGTTTGACCTCATGGGATGCAACACAATTACATTGTCACTTATGATGTAAGTGAAGAAGAAGTTATATCCTGCAACTGTCGAAAATTTGAGTTTGCCGGAATAGTATGTTGTCATATATTGAAGGTGTTCAATGAAAGAGGTATTATAAAAGTTCTTGACAAGTTCATTTTGAAAAGATGGACAAAAAATGCCAAGAAAGGAAGTTGTAGAGTTATTAGTGAAGGTTCAGCTGATTTTACTCCTGAAGGAATGATAGGAAGAAGTTATAGAGACTTGTTCCGTATATCTACTCGTCTGGTTCAAGAGCATCTGATTTTGAAGAAACCTATAACATGGTGAAAGATGGTCTTGTGAATTTGCTACAAGAGCTTGATATAAGTTGTAACGGAAAGCCTTTAGAATGTAACAGTGGGAGTTCTCAAGCCATAGGAACACAACAAGACAGCCTACAAAATCCAATTCCCAGAAAGACATAGTGAAGACAGCAAAAGGCATACAAGTCAAGCCAAAAGTTGGAAATAAAAGCAAAAGGCCCAAAGGTGCTCTTGACAAGGCAACGAGACCCAAAACGAAGAAGAAGAAACCATTGCCTAAAAATGATTTATCCAATCCAATGGTCCATCATATAGAGCAATCCCACGTGCCAATGGATTCCTAACCAGAGTATATTCAAGCTAGTTCAGACAATTTTTTGCAGGTATTGTCATTTATATAAATTCATACGAATTCTTAGTACAATATATCTTTGGGTGCAAATGTCATCAAGTTCCATATTTATGTTTTATATGTTTTCAGGCTAGTAGTAAGAGTACTCTTACTCAACAAAGCTCTTTGCTACCTTTGTTGCAACAGGTTTTAACATTTCAATATATTCTTTAAATCATTACTTTGGCTTATCACAAGTATTTCTTAAAATAAGTATAAATTTTTCTTACTCTATTGTGATGACTACAATGTCGATGCCAAACTCCTTCAAAGTTAAGATGTTGCTGCCTTGGTGTTGTTTTATATCTGAGTTGTAAGTTGTCCAGATGACTAAGCTGAGATGTTGTTGCCTTGATGTTGTTTTATATCTGAGTTGTAAGTTGTCCAAGATGACTAAGCTGTATGCCGTCGAAGCTGAAATGTTGTTGCCTTGTTGCTATTTTATCTCTGAGCTGTAAGCTGTCCAAGATAACTGAGTTGTACGCTGTCGAAGCTGAGAAGTTGCTACCTTGTTGTTGTTTTATAACTGAATTGTATGCTTTTGAAGTTGAGATTTTGCTGACTTTGTTTATCTTTTTTGTTTATCTTATCTATCATTGATGTTTTTGAGTTGTTGATGACCTTCTTTTTGTTATTAACTGAGTTGTCAATTGTCCAAGCTTAAAAATTCGTACATTAATTTAAAATTTCAGATTTCAACATAGTCCCAAATCTGAAATGGAGAGGAGAATCATCTAATTGAACCAATTTGCTCTCAGTAGAGTCCCAAATCTGAAATTGAACCAACTTGCTCTCAACGTAGTCCCGAAATTTAATCAAATTCAAACAACCAAAGCAAAATTCGATCAAAGCAAACCAATTTACATATATAATCCTAAATCTGAAATCAACGATCTAAAGAGTTCATGGAGAATACAATGACCAGACCTAATGCTTGACATTACTGGTGGGAGATTTGAATTGAAAGACAAACCTAATTAGTTTGCTTTGTGGGCGGCGATTGATGTATTCCAGACAGTGGAGATTGCACCGATAAGCCGCTTCTTCATGAAAATAACACCTCCGGCGCTGCAAGTAAACACCACCTCCGTCGTCGGTGATCTGGAGATTCTAGCTCCCAGAAGCCGCTTCTTCCTTTTTCTTCTCTGCCACTACAAATGGAGCGGTCTGGTGACGTAGACGGGGCAAAGCCTAATTGTTGGGATCCGGAGAAGAAGAGGAATCAAGAGCAGTTGGAGAAGAAGGAAAAATTTATGGAAATCCAGAGAAGAAGGTGGTGGTAGAATGGTGCGTAAATTGATGGGAATTCAATAGGTTGAAGGAGAACTGCAAAAGGAAATGGACTAGAAGGTGCGTAAATTAGGGATTGTGAAATAAAACCTGCAGCCCCTTAACCATCTCTTTCTTTTCTATTTTAATTACTTGATTTTTTTAAATATGATTGCTACGTGTACCAATGAGAAAGAACGGACCAGGAATGTGGACTAGGAAGATGGACCAAAAGATCTTCATTGCAATGATACAAAATGAAAATTTCATTTTTTGATGCACAAAGTTTTGGTAGTTATGTACAAATAGATAATATTAATGCACGAACAAGTGTATATCAATGAACAAACAATGATATATCAATAAACAAATAAGGGTATATCAATTAAAAAACAAGGATATATCAATGTACAAATAAGGGTATATCAAAACTAATTCTATGTGCATAAAAAACTTGATAAATATTGTATCCATACACATAAATAAGATTAATAAATTAAAATTAAAATTAAAAAGTTCAAAATTAATGAACAATGTGCATTAAAAACTCGATAAACACAATTAGTTTTTTTATGTACAATTGGTCAGTACTGATGAACAATTGGTCAGTTTTGATGCACAAACTGCGCACATCTCTCAAAAACAAATTTTTTGAAAAATTTGTGAAAAATACATGAAAAATTAGCATATGCCATTTTTATCGAAAAATACGGAAATAATACGAGAAAAATATTATGTTCTTTTTTATCCCTTTTAATTAATGTCTAATCAGGGATGTCGAATTTTTTTGGTGAAATGGTCCCTATTTATTCTTATTGGCCGAATACATGCATGGATCACCAAACTTGAAACTTTTGTTCGCTCAAACCCCTAGTAAAAAACCTATTTTTAAATCCCCAACTTGATACTTTTGTTCTATCAAACCTTTTAACTCGAGATTCATCGGAGTAAAATTCACTCGCGTGAGGTGTACACAAATTCTACCATGTAGATGCCACATATTAATTATTTATATATTTTTATTTAATTTAAAAAGATGAAAATATTAAAAAAAGGACTCGACTCTCACCCGATGCTGCAGCTTTTCGACCTTCACGCAAGTGACCGCCCGTTGACCCGGCTGTTGCCCCTGCGCCCCCATCCAGTCCAGACCAAGCCTCTCGGCCCAGACGCACCCCCTGGCTTGTTACGGGGGAGACGGGCCCAATTGTCAAGCCTAGTACACAAGCCCATAGGGTTCCATCCCAAAACCAATTGGTTATAGGAGGAGTGGCCCATGACTTTATATACTAGCTTGTTTCACTCCCAACTTCCCATGTGGTATTCACAATTGAACCCCAACAATCTCCCCCTCACTTGTGAATTGACGAGCACTTTTACGTCGTTATAAAAGCACTGACAAAGAAAATTCCTAACTTCCTAACCTTAGTAAAGTGGAAGTAAGGGTTGATGATACCCAAAACAGTAGAAGCAAAAAGTGGGCCCAGAAGGGCCCCCATAAGCAAACTAGGGACCCACATCCATGCCCGGTTATTTAAAAACAAAACGCCCAACAGATGCGAGGTTTCTCGAACATCTCGGAACGAGGTCTCAACCTCGTTACCGACTCTATTATACGTCCGCCCACTCGAACCAATCACAAGCGACCTCATTCCCGAACCAATCACCAGTAACCTCACTCCCAAGCCAATCACAGGTGACCTCACTCATGGACCAATAAAAAACCCTTATTTCGAGTATCCCACATCGAACATTGGCCTAAACTCAGCCCCCCAATTCTCTATAAATAGAGAAGAACCTCGTAAGAAGAAGGGGTCGAAAAACCACTTGAACTCAAGAACCCTCTTGTTTGTTAAAGATCGACGTGATAGGAATACCGTCAAAAGACCTCGCTAAAGATAAGAGAAGTCCACAAAAAGACTCCAAGTCATACAAAGACCTCTCCCACACTAAAGATCTCGCTACAAAATCTCACAAAGCTCTCTACACCACGTACCCAAAACTACCTCGCCCTAGAGTCAACCTCGCAACATTTAGGTTTGATCTCGGAACCTCGTAGGAGGTCTAGGTGTAATTCTCAAAGTTGTTCATCAGCCTCGTAGGTTTGTAACCTCGTCATTTGGGAGAAAATCATAAATAAAGGAGCAAGTGTTTGCACTCAAATATAATAATCTTATTTCTTGTCTCGTAGCGTAGCCGTTATTTCGGGTTTCATCATTGACGCCATCTGTAAGAACCTCTTCATCCTAAGCAGCCTCCCATTTTAGTGCAAACCTTGATTCCTAAAACCCCCTCAAAATGGCTTGTTCAAACAATTTCTTCCCCCAACATCCCGACAATATGGCCGAGACCCCTCCATGGGCGATGGCAGGTCCGTCGGGATACCCTTTTGTGGTCCCGCCAGGCTGGACGTACACCATCCCACAAATCCCATACCCGTTCCAAGGGTACGAACAGGGTGGCGCCCCTTTCAACCAGTATCCCTATCCGGGGTACGGGCAGTACCAACAGGGCCAAGCTCCCCCATACGTCCCGATTCCTCCCCAGGGGCAACCTCACTCCGAGTACGTGCCCGCATATGTCCCGGGCTACATGCCGGGGCAGGAGGCGCCCACGAACGGATCTACCACGGAGAGGCCCTCCCGAGATCCGATGCGGATCTCGTGATCCCGTTCGCGACGTATAGAAAGGCGCGACATGGAGCTGTCCGAGACGGCGACAAGCGCGCCACGCCCTCTGGCGAGGTCAAAGTCGAAGTCTGCTCTCCCATCCGTCGAGAGTGGGTACAGGAATCCCTTCATACTCGAGATCCAAGAGGCACACATGCCCAAAGGCTTCCATTGGCCACAAATGGGACTTTACGACGGCACGGCTGACCCCGAGGACCACATAAAACACTACGTCGTCTAGATGAACGTCAACTCTTACAATGACGCCATTTTCTGTCGGATCTTTCCGACCACTCTGGACAAGGCGGCAATGACGTGGTTCACCAGCCTTAAGGTCGAGTCGATAACCTCGTTTTCCCAGCTATGCGAGTCCTTCGTCGGGCACTTCAACGGCTCGAGAAAGCGCAAGAAGAACATGCGCGATCTCCGTGGCATCGAGCAGGGGGAAAACGAGAAGTTGGGTACCTTTTTTACGAGGTTCACCACCGCGGTCGCTGAGATCGCGCAAATCGACGAGGCCTCGGTACACGACATCCTCATGGGCAACCTTCGCCAGGGGGATTTCAAATGTCGTATTTTTCTCAAAAATCCGACCACATATGAGAGCCTGTGTGCTCGAATCACGGCGCAGGTCTACGCCGAGGACGCTGCCAGCCAGAGCTCGCGACCGAGGACCGACAAGGAAATCGTGACCGAGGCTAAGGGAAAGGCTAAAGCGGCTGCGCCGGCCGCGAGGGACGCGTACATGACGCAAACTCACGACCGGCGTGCCGATTACAAAAGCAACAACAACAACAAAAGCAACAACAATAACAGAGGCAACAACGACAATAGAAACAACAACCGCTACGACAATCGTGGCGGTGGTGGTTGGAGCTGCTTCGACGGGAAGCCACGAGGTTACAGAGGCAAAGGTGGCCCCGCCTACAACCCAAACGAGAAAAGCGCGCCAACCCCGCGTCGGGGGCTAACCTCGTGCAGCAGGAACCAACCCGGCCCCGACCAAGTAACACGGAGCACCAGGCTCCGGCGAGGCAGTCGCGCTCCGGGCAAGTCGCCGCGCCCGATGGCTACATCAATACCATCTCGGGCGGACCCTCGCTGGCGGGCTCGAGCCAGGCGGAAAGAAAACGATACGCGAGGGCAAGTCACCATGAGCCCTCGGTATACAGCGTGACACAAACCTCACGATCCCACGTGGGTATGGCCTTCACAACAGAGAACGCCGAAGGGCTCCATATGCCCCACTCCGACCCCCTGGTGATACACGCTCAGTTGGGCTCGAAAATAGTGAAGCGAATACTGGTGGACACGGGTTCCTCCGTGGACATCATGTATTTTGGCGCTTTTGAGCAGCTAGGGATCTCCGCGACATCCTTGAGGCCCTACGCTGGGAAGCTCACCTCTTTCTCGGGAAACGAGGTCGATGTCGCTGGTCTCATAGACCTGTGGATGACCCTCGGTACTGGCCCGACAACGAGAACCGAGGTAATAGAGTTTACGGTGGTACACCTGCCCTCGGCCTACAACGCAATCATCGGGAGAGTCTCCTTGATGAAATTCCAGGCGGTGGTCTCCATCTACCACCTAAAAATGAAGTTCCCCACCAGCATGGGTGTCGGAGAGGTGAAAGGCAACCAAGAAGAGGTCCGCGTCTGCTACATGACCTCGGCTAAGCAAACATGCTCTGTGTTCATGGTAGAGACTTCGGGTGAAGCAGACCTCGAGGTCCGGGATTTAACAATACCCACTCCCGAGGCAGAAAGAAGGGTGATTACCCCCTTCGGGAGCAAATCAGAAAAAGATCTACCTCGGGGGTTGCCTTACTGGGAATGCAGCAGCGTCACTAGAAGCCCTGCTTGCTGGGTCCCGCGACGTGTTCGCCTGGACTGCAAAAGATCTCCGAGGTGTGCCTCGGACCCTGGCCCAGCACTCCCTGAACATCGAAGTTGCCATTCGTCCTGTGGTGCAGCGACGAAGAAAAATGAACGAAGAAAGGGCAACCGCCGCAAATGAAGAGGTTGCCAAGCTGTTGGCCGCAGATTTCATACGTGAAGTCCAATATCCGAAATGGCTGTCCAATGTCATCTTGGTCAAAAAGGCCAGCGGCAAGTGGCGGATGTGTGTAGACTTCAAATACCTTAACAAGGCATGCCCCAAAGACAGCTACCCCCTACCCTCGATCGACGCACTTGTAGATTCGACCGCTAGGCATGAGGTCTTGAGTTTCCTCGACGCCTACTCGGGGTACAACCAGATCTCGATGAATCCCCGTGACGAGGAAGAGACATCCTTTATAACTCAGCGGGGGACATACTGTTATAAGGTCATGTCGTTTGGCCTCAAGAACGCGGGAGCCACATTCCAACGCCTCGTCGATCGGGTTTTTAAAGATCACCTGGACAGGAACGTATCCGCCTACGTCGACGACATCGTGGTATGGAGCAAGGCCCCCGAGGAGCACCTGGCTGACCTCGCCGAGGTTTTCACCACCCTCGGACACCACCAGCTCAGCCTGAACCCCGAGAAGTGCGTTTTTGGCGTGTCCTCGGGGAAGTTTTTGGGATTCATGATCAGCGAGCGCGGGATCGACGTCAACCCCGCCAAAATAGAATCTATCCTCGCAATGAGGTCTCCCCGATCTCGTACCGAGGTACAAAGACTCAACGGCGCTGTAAACTACTTGGGGAGGTTTTGCTCCCGCCTAGCAGACAAGTCCCTCCCATTCTTCGCCGCCCTCAAAAAGAACGACAAGTTCGTCTGGGACGAAAGACTCGAGACAGCCTTCTCTGAGTTAAAAATCTTCCTCACCAAGCTCCCCACCTTGTCACCTCCATGCGCGGGCGAAGATTTGCAACTGTATGTGGCGGTGAGTCCCGAGACCGTCAGCGCGGTGCTCACAAGAGAGGCCATGCACCCTGTATACTTTGTGAGCCGCGTGCTCCAGCCCGCGAAGCAGAGATACTCCCCGACAGAGAAGATGGCGTTGGCTGTAGTGACCGCCGCAAGGCGACTACGCCCATACTTCCACGCACATCCCATCCAGGTTCTTTCGGACCTCCCACTTCGTCAGATTCTGCATCAGCCCGCTCTCTCCGGACGTATGACCAAGTGGGCCGTCGAGCTCTCCGAGTTCGATATCAATTATCTTCCGAGAACCTCGATGAAGGGACAATCCCTTGCCGACTTTATGGTGGAGGTCACCTTCCCCGAGACAGACACAAGCTCGGACGAATGGAAAGTGTTCGTTGACGGCTCACGATGTGACGCCGGTGGAGGGGCCGGGGTGTTCCTCGTTGGCCCCTCAAAATCAGGGTCTACACAGATTCCGAATTGGTGGCGCGGGAACTCAACGGCCAATACGACACCAGAACAGGTTTTCTGCCCGCTTACCGAGCAAAAGTCAAGGCCTTGGTCTCATGCCTAGAAACCTTCGCGGTGGAGTCAATCCCACGAACCTCAAACACAAAGGCGGATGCCCTCGCCAGGTTAGGCTCCGCGCTTCCCTTGGATGTGGGGAACCGCGTAATGGTGGAGAGAAAGCTCTCGCGAAGTGTCGATAGCGAGGTTATGTCCATAAGGACCGAGGAGTGGAGGTCCCCGATAACGAGGTACATACAAAGCGGCATCCTCCCAGACGACCCCGTGCTGGCCAGAAAACTAAAGATGCAAGCTGCCCGCTACTGCGTAGTCGGCGACCATCTTTACTGTCGAGGCTACGCTGAACCCAACCTGCTGTGCATACCGCCCGAAGCCACGAACCACGTCCTCTACGAGGCCCACGAGGGAGTTTGTGGGGGACACCCGGGGTGGAGATCTCTGGCACACAAAATCGTCCACTTGGGGTACTTCTGGCCCACTCTCCGACAAGACATAAAGCTTACGTCCAAAAATGCGTCGGATGCCAGAAACACGGGAACGTCCAGCACACCCCAATGGCTCCCCTCCGCAGCATTCACGCGCCATGCCCATTCGCAATGTGGGGAATGTACATTTTAGGCCCTTTTCCTAAAGCTGTTGGCCAAGTGCAATACATCCTGGTCATCGTGGACTACTTCACGAAGTGGATCGAAGCACAAGCAATGGCAAAGATCACCGGGGCAAAGGTCTGTGAGTTCCTGTGGAAAAACCTCGTCTGCCGTTTCGGTGTCCCCATGACAATCATGACCGACCATGGCCCCCAATTCGACTGCGAAGAAACTCGGACTTTCTGCTCTGAGATGGGCATCAACCTCAAATTTTCCTCCGTAGCTCATCCCCAGTCCAATGGCCAGGCAGAAAACGTTAATGCCCGCATCTTGACAGACCTCAAAAAGCGCCTGGGCATGGCACAGGGCCGCTGGGCCGAATTACTTCCACTCGTCCTCTGGACGTATCGCACGACCTCGCGCCGCAACGGGCGAGACCCCCTTCGCTCTTACCTACGGGGCGGAAGCCCTCGTCCCCGTAGAAACCCTAATTCCATCAGCAAAGGTGTACAACTTCGACGAAAAAGAAAACGAGGCCAACCTCAAAATCGAACTACAGTTCCGAGACGAAATCCGCGAGGTAGCAGACCTGCGCTCTAGAGAATACAAGCGACGTGCCACCGTATACCACGACAAAAAGGTCAGGCCTCACCTCTTGGCCACGGGAAACCTCGTGCTAAGACGCACCGAAGGAGGAAAATTGGACCCTAACTGGGAAGGACCCTACATCCTCGGAGAAGAAGTCGCGCCCGGGGCTTTCAAACTCAGGGACGACGAGGGGCGCACACTGAGCAAAACGTGGAACGTCGCACGACTCAAAAAATATTACATGTAGAAACTCGAAACCCCGTTGTTCCTCACAGTTGGTAAATAAAGGATTGCAGGCTTTTCTAAAAACGCTCCCTCGTTGAAAAATTCCACCCCTCGCTTCACGCTTGGGGTTGGAGAATCTCGTTTGGAAAAAAGTTCCACCCCTCGCTTCCCGCTTGGGGTTGGAGAATCTCGTTCAAAAGAAATTCCACCCCTCGCTTCACGCTTGGGGTTGGAGAATCTCGTTTGAAAGAAATTCTACCCCTCGCTTCACGCTTGGGGTTGGAGAATCTCGTTTGGAAAAAAGTTCCACCCCTCGCTTCCCGCTTGGGGTTGGAGAATCTCGTTCAAAAGAAATTCCACCCCTCGCTTCACGCTTGGGGTTGGAGAATCTCGTTTGAAAGAAATTCCACCCCTCGCTTCACGCTTGGGGTTGGAGGATCTCGTTTGAAAGAAATTCCACCCCTCGCTTCACGCTTGGGGTTGGAGAATCTCGTTTGGAAAAAAGTTCCACCCCTCGCTTCCCGCTTGGGGTTGGAGAATCTCGTTCAAAAGAAATTCCACCCCTCGCTTCACGCTTGGGGTTGGAGAATCTCGTTTGAAAGAAATTCCACCCCTCGCTTCACGCTTGGGGTTGGAGAATCTCGTTTGGAAAAAAGTTCTACCCCTCGCTTCCCGCTTGGGGTTGGAGAATCTCGTTCAAAAGAAATTCCACCCCTCGCTTCACGCTTGGGGTTGGAGAATCTCGTTTGAAAGAAATTCCACCCCTCGCTTCCCGCTTGGGGTTGGAGAATCTCGTTCAAAAGAAATTCCACCCCTCGCTTCAAGCTTGGGGTTGGAGAATCTCGTTTGAAAGAAATTCCACCCCTCGCTTCACGCTTGGGGTTGGAGAATCTCGTTTGGAAAAAAGTTCCACCCCTCGCTTCCCGCTTGGGGTTGGAGAATCTCGTTCAAAAGAACTTCCACCCCTCCCTTCACGCTTGGGGTTGGAGAATCTCGTTTGGAAAAAAGTTCCACCCCTCGATTCACGCTTGGGGTTGGAAAATCTCGTTTGAAAGAAATTCCACCCCTCGCTTCACACTTGGGGTTGGAGAATCTCGTTTGAAAGAAATTCCACCCCTCGCTTCACGCTTGGGGTTGGAGAATCTCGCTTGAAAGAAATTCCACCCCTCGCTTCACGCTAAGGGTTGGAGGACCTCGTTTGAAAGAAATTCCACCCCTCGCCTCCCGCTTGGGATACTAGCGAGGTTCGTGGACCCCCTAAGACGCCAGGATTCGCGGACGGCTATTTTTTAGGTCGGAACGAACTTCCAGAACAAACGAGGTCCGAACAGAGGCTCACGAACTCGTCGCAGGACTACAACACCCGGTGTGGTCCGAGCCCCACAAAAGAGGTGACGCTCGCACCATGGGGTTGGATGGATAAGGACTGGCATATGCAAGAAAGTCTAAAGCAAACAAGCATAGGAAAAGAAAGTGACGAAGCTGATAAAAGTAAAAACAGGTGTTTCGATTACAGACCCCGTAGGGTCACCCAAAAAAAAAGAAGAAAGATGTTTTAATTACAAACCCCGTAGGGCCACTAGAGAAAAGTACTTCATTTCTTCGAGGTTTCAGCCTCGGGACCGGTAAGATCGATGGTTTTGGGAGATTCGGCGGAGGCAGCCGAGGCTTCAGCAGGAGCAGGTCCAGCAGGAACAGGGGCAGCGGAGGCAAGAGGCGCGAGCGCACCAGTCGCGGGCTGAGGTCCCATGGAGGTTAACTCCGGGTTCCCTCCAGTGGGCTCTACCTCGAGAGGCGCGGTGCTGGACACAGTCCCGTCCTCGTTGAGGAAGAACTCACATTCCCCCTCGGGATCCTTCGACCCTAGCTCCCCCATGGTTTCGTTGTATTTGGGGTTGAAGAAGACGATCTGGGGGTCGAGGTGCCCATACTTGGCCACCGCCTGTTTTACGCCCATGCGGACCGCCTGGTGGAACATTGTCCTCACGCTCTCCACCAAATCCGCCTTGTACTCCTTCGAGTCCATGTACTTGGGACCCGCGGCCTCGACCTCCTTGTTAAGCTCAACAATGCGCCCCTCGAGGCGCCTGATCTCCTCCTCGGCCCTCAGAAACTCCGCTTCCTTCGCCTTGAAGAACTCATGCTCGGCGGAGAGCTTGCCTCGAAGTCCTTCAACCTCGCCTCGCAGAACCTCGGCCTCACCCCTCGCCCTCTTCTCCCCCTCCCTCTCCGCCTTTACCTCCTCCCTCGCTGCGGCCTCCGCGGCCTCTACCCGCTTCTTGGCCGCAGCCTCCGAGGCTTTGGACGACTCCGCGACCTCGGCCAGTTCCTTGGCCTGTCGCTCGCACACCTCGCTACGGGCCCGAAGCGCCGCCTCCATCTTGTCCATCCTCGAATGAAGAAGGACGATGCGACTTCGGTTGTAATTATCAAAAAAGGTGTGCTGCAAGTTCACAGAAGGATGAGAAAAGAAACAAGAAAGAGACAAGAATTAAACACACAAAGACAAAAAAAGAGAAGAAGAGCTTACCATGGCCGAGTACCGAGCGGCCTCATCGTCAAGCGCCGCCTCGGTGAGGTTGTTGGCCCACGCGACCTCCTCCTTGTAATCCCCCCGAGCCCAATCCAACGGGGCCCCTCTAATGGCTCCAAGGCAGTGAAACCTGGCAGGATGGGGGCCTGTATCCCCGCGGCTTCGCCCCTCGAAGTTGAAGGCAGGAATGAGTTCCAGATCCCGCGAGCTTCGTTGGTGGTCGCCCGACCGGGGTTTCTTTTTCTTCTCAGGGGACGACCCCGCTTCCTTCCTCTTCCGCCCGGCCTTGTCGTCGGAATCCCGGGGTGGATGGGTTGTCCCCTTCGTGGTGGCCCCTTTTGACAGAACCACATCAGGCCTTTTTTCCCCTTGGGGCGGCCCCGTGCCGTCCCACTGCGACGCCCTCGAGACGTTCCCCTTGGGCAGGGCTCCCCCTGCCGCGGCCGTTGGCGGGACAGGTCCCGACTGTGTTGTACCTGTCCTCGCCTGCGAGCTCGGCTCGTTGATTGAAATCCCCTTGGGGACCCGGGGAGCAGGGGCCTTAGAAGTAGACGTCATAGGCTGTTTCCCCTTCGACGTCGTGGTAAGAGCGTGCAAAAAATCCACTGTCAAGAAAGGAGTAAAAAGAAAACAGCAGGTTAAGACGAGGTCAGAAACGAATAAAACGAGGTGTATAACCTCGCAAACATACAAGTAAAAAGAAAACAACAGGTTAAGACGAGGTCAGAAACGAATGAAACGAGGTGTATAACCCCGCAAACATACAAGGAAAAAGAAAACAATCAGGGAAATAGTGATAATAAAATACCCTCTCCGCCCTCGCGAGGAGGGAAACTGAGGCTCAGCCCGGCCCGCTCCAGCTGGTCCTGAGAAAGGTAGCGCTCGTATGGCGCCTGGTACGCTGTGGCGTACTTGGCCTTGAGCGCCTGGAACTCGGCGACCTTGTACGGGCACACGCATCTCTCGTAGTTACCCGGTGCCACAGGAAAGTTAAGGTATCTCCCGCTGAGGTCTCGAACCAAAAACCATTTAGGTTTCCACGTCCCGACATTCGACTGGGTCGTAATGATCTTAACGTTCGGTGTGCTGAGGTTGACCAGGGAACAACGAGGCTCTCTCCTCGCCAAGACTAACGCCGACAGATCGCTGAGGTTCGGCTCGTCCAGAAGCTCGCGACTTCGAACTGTGTAAGCACACAACAACCGCCAAGCGTTCGGGAAAAACTGAGCAGGGCAGACACCCATGGCCCACAAGAAATCTACGATGTGCTGGGCCAAGGGAAGCCTAAAGCCCGCTTGGAGACTGACGAGGTTCACAACCGCACAACCCTCGTAGGACGCTAGGGGTCGCCCCTCCTCCTCTGGCAGTGCCAGCTCGACCCCCTCGGGCCAGGGGAAATCTTTAGCTATGTCCGTGAGGTCGTCCAGCGTCAAATCGGTGGCCACCCCCTCGGACAGGTAAGCCTCGGGAGTGCTCGGACTCATAGGGATCCGTTCTCTAAGGATGACGGGAATGCCGGACACAGCGTCGGTAATATAGGCCTCGGGGAAGCTCGACGGCACATACGCGGCCGAAGCTGAGGCAATCGCCGCGTCCAACCTCGCCTCGACCTCAGCGGCGGTCACATCAGGAGAAGAAGAGGAAGCCATTTCAACACCAGAATATATGCGCAGGCGGGGGAAGTATGAATTGATCGAAACAGCAGAGTCACTGGATGAGGGCTCACTGAAGACCAACGAAGGAGAACTTGGATTCTGAGAATCACTAGGCTCTACACTTCCTACGGACTCGGAGACCTCCTGATAGAAACTCTCTTGAAAATTGAAGACAAAGCCGGACGGTGGGCTCGCAGAGGCTCTCCTAGGCATGAAAAGACAACGTCCAGGCCGCGAAAAGCTAGCACCTGGAAAAGAAAAGGTCAGTAAGGCACTAAAGGCAATGCAACCAAAGAGAAAAACACGAAGTCATGACCCCGTGAAAGAAGGAAAAACGAGGTCAAAACCCGAGATCGAAGAACGAGATCACGACCCCAGGAAAGAAGGAAGGACGAGGTCGAACCCAAGATCAAAGCACAAAGATCATAACCTCGAAAAGAAAAGAGCACGAGGTCATAACCTCGAAAAGGAAAAAGCACAAAGATCATAACCTCGAAAAGAAAAGAGCACGAGGTCATAACCTAGAAAAGGAAAAAGCGCGAGATCATAACCTCGGGAGAAAATGGGCACGAGGTCGCAACCTCGGGGGACAAAGCAACGCGAGGTCATAAAAGGAAAGGCCACGTGGCATCCTACGGGCTACTCTGACAGGATAGGACGGCAAATAAGAATTTGAAGCGCCAAAAGAAAGGAAAGAGAAAGAAGGCCGACCAACGGTGGAAGCCAGCGGTGGAAGCCCAAACGTCCCGTCAAACAGACATCATGACGTTTGGGCTCCCGAGGGTTTTCGAAATTCGAAAAGTGGTGGGTGGAGGAACAGAAGCTCAACCGTCACCCCAAGCAAAAAAGAGAGGGAGAGAGAAGCAATAAACCCAAAAGCCCAGCGGTACCCTTACGACGACAACCGTCCCCCACCATCGTCTCACCACCGCCTCACCACCGCCTCACCACCGCAACACCTCCCCCCAGAACGTAACACAGAAAAAAGAGGGGAGAAATGCAGAACGAAAAGAAAGGAGAGGAAACGCAAAAAACCAAGGGGAGACAAGGGCACTACGGAACAAAAACCACACCCAACGCCGCCGCGCAGACAACAAAGAAGCACCCAGAAATCACCAAACACCCACCCAGATGCAAAACGAAACGAAGAAGGAGCAAAGAAAAATAACAAAGGCCAAACGCCAAGAAACACACAACCCTGCCACCGCCGCTTCGCAACCGTGACACCGGCGCGAAGCGCCGGGCGACACACCGTCGCCCTTACAAAACACGAGGCAAAAGGCGAGCAAAGGAAGAATCGAAGGCAAAAAATACCAAAACACAGGAGAAAGAAGATCGAGAACTTACTTGTTTAAAGGTCGACGAACGGGAGGCGGTGGCGCAACTGGCGAACGGCAAGAAGCTCGTCGGAAACCGTCTGGAGAAACCGCTCAGAAGAAACCGAAGAGATAAAGAGAGAGAAGGAGCGAAAATGTTGGAGAGAGAAGATGAGGGGGAGGCGTGTGAGATACGCCCTTATATAGAGCAGATTTGGGCCTCCCCCACTCCCGAAAGGCTTCTTAAAAACCTGTCTCACCTGGACGGCCCACTAAGCAAAGTATGGCGAAAAGGCCCAAGAGTCTTCATCCGCGCAAAACAAAAAGAGAACCTAAGTACAGAGCCTCACACCTCGCAAAGCGCCCTCCCAACCTCGAGAACGTCATAAACCTCGCGGATCCAGGGAACTTATGCCCTGCGACCCTCGGGGCGAGGCCCCCAAGCCATGGGGTTGTGATGATACCCAAAACAGTAGAAGCAAAAAGTGGGCCCAGAAGGGCCCCCATAAGCAAACTAGGGACCCACATCCATGCCCGGTTATTTAAAAACAAAACTCCCAACAGATGCGAGGTTTCTCGAACATCCCGGAACGAGGTCTCAACCTCGTTATCGACTCTACTAATACGTCCGCCCACTCGAACCAATCACAAGCGACCTCATTCCCGAACCAATCACCAGTAACCTCACTCCCAAGCCAATCACAGGTGACCTCACTCATGGACCAATCAAAAACCCTTACTTCGAGTATCCCACATCGAACATTGGCCTAAACTCAGCCCCCCAATTCTCTATAAATAGAGAAGAACCTCGTAAGAAGAAGGGGTCGAAAAACCACTTGAACTCAAGAACCCTCTTGTTTGTTAAAGATCGACGTGATAGGAATACCGTCAAAAGACCTCGCTACAGATAAGAGAAGTCCACAAAAAGACTCCAAGTCATACAAAGACCTCGCCCACACTAAAGATCTCGCTACAAAATCTCACAAAGCTCTCTACACCACGTACCCAAAACTACCTCGCCCTAGAGTCAACCTCGCAACATTTAGGTTTGATCTCGGAACCTCGTAGGAGGTCTACGTGTAATTCTCAAAGTTGTTCATCAGCCTCGTAGGTTTGTAACCTCGTCATTTGGGAGAAAATCATAAATAAAGGAGCAAGTGTTTTCACTCAAATATAATAATCTTATTTCTTGTCTCGTAGCGTAGCCGTTATTTCGGGTTTCATCAAGGGTCGAACCCACAGAGACTCGGAATATTTGTATTTAAGTAATATTACTAAGTAAAAAGGGGAATTTTATAATTATAAACTAAAAATCTAAGTAATTAAATCAAAGCAAGTAAAACGATTGAAGAATCAAATATGGAGAAAAGCGTCCAACTAGTTTAGTATCAATTGCATACATGAGTTTTGATCCTTGATTTTCCTTATTTTAATTTCCCTTGACTAATCTATTGTGAATTTATGAAATTCAAGCTTAAAGTGGTTATTAATAAACACCGTCTTTAACAACCTTTTAATCAATTAACATAGAAAACCTTCTATGTCAAGTTGATCATGCAATTAAGTTCAAAGCATTCAATAGAAACATAGTTCATGAATTCAACCGTCTATTCATGAAGTTTTGTGATTAAATTCTCCGTCTTTGATTAACCTTATTCCACCGTCTATAAGTTTAATCAAAAGATTCATCCATGAATAATCAAATTACACCGTCTATTTAATTATTCTAGTTGTAATTCAACCTAGAAGTAGAATAGTTGGCCAATCCATAATAATCCTAAGTGAATTTAATCAATTAAGCACGGAGAGATTCAATCTAATCAAGGCAAATAGAAATAATTCAAATCTCACAAACGCTCATGCATACAACTTCAACTAACTAGTTTGACATGAGAAAATTAGCTAGAAATTGTCATTGAAGAAAAATAAAACTTACAAGAGTCATTGATCTTCAATTGCAAATCTAGGGTTTTGTCTCCCGTAAATCTCCAAATTTTTCAATAGCATAAAACTCAAGCAAAAGATAGCATCATCTCCAAAATAAACCCTAAAGAAAGTATTTATATGGTAGCTAAAAATATCCAAAAAACATTAAAGAAGTCGGACCACAAGTTCTCGCAAAGCCCAAGTCAGCTTCACCGACACGCGCCAAAGCGCGGTTTGGTCCTCTCAAAGCGCGGTCGCGCTATGCCCCTCTTGCCCGCGCTTTGGCTGCAGAAACTTCATCTCCGCGGCGCGGTTTGGAACTGAGGAGCGCGGTCGTGCTATGGCCTTCTTGCCCGCGCTCAGCCTCGGTTCAGCATTCAAACGATACTTCAGAGGATGTTTTGACCCCCTTTTAGTTGGAGTTTGGACTCGGATTAAAAATATGAATTGTATCTCTTCGATTTAGCTTTCCAGTGATACCAAATTCAGCTTCATCCGACCACTGTAGATCCCAAACCAAGCATTGCAAGATAGAGGTGTCAAAATAAGACTCCAATGGATGACTCGGGTTTAAGCGTTTTTATCCCTTAAGCTATTGGGCCTTAACTCTTTCAATCTTCACTTGTATCACTCTAAGCTTCATTAAACTCCACCATAGTCCCCTAATCTCCGTCCCGTCCACGCTTCACCTTTCATCCTACAATATAGCACACAAACGCGTACATTCCGAACTAAACCGAAATAAAACTTAAACTACAACTTAAAGAAAAACTCTATCTATAATGCATAAAACGGCAATAAAAACATGCTCTAAGACCTATACCTATATGCTCTATCAAATTCTCCCATGCTTGAACCATGCTTGTCCTCAAGCAAGACATAATCCAAAACACACCACAGAAATGCAATCATACATCCATCTCAAATCAAACAAGCCTTTCACATATAATCAAAATCCGACCAAGACTTCTCAACATGCATTTTAACAAGCAAAGAGAAAAGACCATTCATCCATTCTAGACCTCACCAAGGTAAATGTGTTTGCACTCAAAACTTTCAAGTGTTTAAAGGTATGTGTTTAACTCAAAATCAACCATGAAAACTAGACTACCATAAGCTTGCATCAGAGTACTAAATCTCCACCGCTGGGGATCAAACACATAAGAAAATTATGAGGTCTTTTTAAGGCTTGTAATAGGGCCAAGGTAAAGAGAAATTTGGAAGGGATCAATTTTTGGCTTGTGGTGCTAAATCTAGGATAAGGAACTAATCCTAACCCAAAATTCAACACACTTTCGTCTTACAACACTTCCCAGCTTCTTTTACCAACTCCATTAACACTTTCAAGCTCTTTGTTTCTTCTTTTTTTCTTTCTTTCTTTGCCTTTTCTTCAACTCTCTCTTTGCTTTATGAAGACTACTAACAGTTGTACTTAACTTTTTTCCTTTTGCTTTGCAACATACTTTCATCTTCATTTTTCTTCGCTTTACACACAAGAGTTTTATTTCCTCTTTTCCTCCTTTTCTTCTAACTCCCCCATACTTATATCTAACCCACACAAAACAAAACATAACCTAAAGTCCTAAATCTCGGATTATGGGTCAAGCTTATTAGGATAGGGAAATTTTGTGGAGCTAATAAAAATAGGCTTAAAGCTCAAAAGAATAGGGGTGTCAAGGACATGGATTTTGTAAGGTAGGAAGGGAAATAATAGGCTTATAAGAAACATTGTCTCAATCATTTTAATGTCATGCATTCAATCATATAAGCAGTCTTGACAAAGGGTCATAACGCAAGTTCTAGAGCTAGATAATCATGGTGATACACTCAAGAAATATATAGAACAAATATATCATGAAAGACCAAAAATATCTCACAAGGCTAATTGTTGTCTAGAACTTCAGAATGAATGAAATACCCAAGCTAAATACATGCTCCATCCTATAATCAAGGTAATTAATCAATGATCATGCTCATATCATATCAACTTCAGCATATCATGCAAATCATGGGTTAGAGCTTATACTTAGCATTGAAACACAAGAGGTATCAAACAATGGGGAAATAAGAACCTAAAATGCATTTTTTTTATTTCTTTTTCAAATTTTTCTGATTTTTTTTCCATTTTTAAAGATTTTAATCAATGCATTATAATAAAATAAACATGCAAATGCAACTACATGAACTAACTACAACTAAGCACTTATGACAAAATAAAGAATCCCCTTCCCCCATGCTTAAACTTTATTTTGTCCCCAAAGTAAAAGAAAACTGACCTTATCACAAGAGCTCAACACACTCTAGAATCTATTCATCAGGCGGTGGTGCTGGTGGGTATCCCAGGTATGGATATGGCCCTACGAGCGCGAGGGCGTATTGGCTTCCTTGAACCGCGTGTACCTGTTTTCTGACTTTACCTACAAATAAGAACAAAAACAAACCGAAAACCACACAAAAACACACCAAAAGCAAAACTATTTCTATAAAAAGAAATAAAAACTAAAAGAATAAAGCTTGGGTTGCCTCCCAAGAAGCGCTTGTTTAACGTCATTAGCTTGACGCATTACCGCTCACGTGTCAGGCTCGTCTAAAACCGTTTCCTCAAGAATAGCATTGCTAAACTCTTCAAAATGCGGCTTCAAACGCTGTCCATTCACCTTTTGCATTGAATGAGTGGCTTCATCATCTAGAAAAACGGATTTAGATTGGCTCGGTGATTGATTGATCTCCAATTTAGGGCCCTATAAAGCAAAAGAAACAAGCTTCTTGTCTGGCTTTGTTAGTGGCTTGGGCTTAAAACCAGGTAGCAAGGATGGTCGCTCATAGTGAGTGTTCAACTTAGCTACAACTTCATTCATGTCATCGTTAAGCATACAATCCACTTTATCATTAACTAACGGATTTTCAAGCGAAAATTGCAATCCATCATGATCTTTAACATTAAAGAAAATCGGGATAGGCGTATCTAAAATATTAATAGAGCACAAAGAATTGTTATTGTAGGGAAATTTCATGGCATTAGAGATGTTATACTCAACCTTTTCCCCATCAAACTCCATAGTTAATGAGCCCCTACGCACATCGATTTTTGTATTGGCTGTTTGTAAGAATGGTCTACCTAAGAGAATTGGAGCCGCATGCTGGTCATGTTCCATATCAAGTACATAAAAATCAGCAGGAAAGATTAACTTATCAACCATGACAATCACATCTTCTACAATCCCCTTTGGATAAACATTGGATCCATCAGCCAATTGAATTACTACATCCGTTGCACGTAATGGAGCAAGCTCAAGAGATGCATAAATTGAATAGGGCAAAACATTTATTGATGCACCCAAGTCTAGCATAGCCTTCTCAAATTTCATCTCACCTATAGTACATGGGATAGTGAACATACCTGGATCTTCGCATTTCTTTGGCATTCGTCTTTGGAAAACCGCTGATATTTGCTCGCTAACCTTGATCTTCTGCTTCCCTTTAGGCTTTTGATTCCGCTTGACCGTGCATAGCTCCTTCAAGAATTTAGCATAGCGAGGAATGCTCTTGATAAGCTTGAGAAGTGGAATGTTCACCTTGCAAGTGCTAAACATCTCGAAGATCTCTTTGTCGTTCTCGATCTTACGGGTCTCCTTTAATGCTTCGGGAAAGGGTGGAAGAGGTTTAAGAACCGAGGTCGAAGGGATCGAGGAGTCGTCGTTGATCACCGCCAGCGCGGTTTGGGGGCCCTGGAGCGCGGTCGCACTATGGCCGGTTTTGGTCGCGCTTCCGCCGCAGAAAATCGACCCATCGGAGCGCAGGGGCGCTCCGGCTATTTTTCCCGCGGTCATTCTGATATTCAAACTCCGAAATTTCGCCCTCCTCGATTTCTTCTTCATGCAAGGTTGCTTGCTTGACGACTTTGTTTTCCAGCACTTTACAACTACGGAGCGAGATTGCACTCACATTCTGTTTAGGATTGAGTTCCGTGTGAGAAGGTAATCTATTGGAATCTCTAGCTTCAAGTTTGCTCATTGCCTTTGCAAGCTGGCTCATCTGATTTTCCAAGTTGGTGATGCTTGACTTAGTGTCCTGCTGAAATTGCCCCACAGGTTGATGCATAGTAGTCATGTTTTGGGTAAGAGCTCAGATCATCTCATCTGTGGATAAGGATGAGCCTTGATTCGATGCTTGGGGCGGAGGTTGAGGTTGAAAGCGAGGTCTAAAACCTGGAGGACCGTTTGGAGGTGCATAATGTTGATTTTGATTTACATACCTCAAATTGTGATGATCCTTCCAACCCGGATTGTATGTGGTCGAATAAGGATCATATGCTGGCCTTTTTGGCCCATAGCCTCCAAGTGCATTGACTTCTTCCTCCTGAGTATGAAGAGTAGGACAGGCATCTGTCTTATGAGTAGTGTCGGAGCAGAAACCACAAGGCTTGACTTGTTGTTGTCCTTTCAACATGAATTGCTTGAACATTGACTTCAACTCATTCACCTCTTCATGTAAAGTCGTAACATCAATAGAATGGGCTGCCTTCATTGAAGCTCTTTTGCTAATTTAACGAGAGCCTTCAGATAGTTCATGAAATAGATCAAAAGTTTTATCGGGAGTCTTGTTCAGGATGTTTCCTCCACATGCGGCATTAACAAGTCGGCGTTCTTCATCCAATAAGCCCTCATGAAGGTACATAACAAGATCCATCCGAGAATAACCATAGGGGCAGCTTGAGATTAGCTTTTTGAACCTCTCATAATACTCGTATAGCGATTCGTTCGGGAGCTGTTCAATGTTGCTAATGCTCTTCTTCATACTCGAGAGCTTTGTGGCTTGGAAATACTTCTCAAGAAAAGCCTTTTTCAGTTCCTCCCAAGTCTCGATACTGCCAGGAGCCAGATAATAGAGCCACTCACTCGCTCCATCTTTCAAAGAGAAAGAGAAAGCTCTCAGCTTGATTTGATCATCAGTGACACCGTTTGGTTTCATGCTAGTGCAGACAGCATGAAAATCCATTAGATGTTTGTTGGGATCTTCACCCGCCTTCCCATAGAATTAAGGAAGGAGGTGAATCAGCCCTGATTTAGCACACAAACTCCACCATAGCTCTTTCAATCTTAGCTAGAAAATTAGCTCCCTTAAGCTCTTTATCCATTAAGCTCTTGGGCCTTAGCTCTTTCAATCATGACTCGGGTTTAAGCGTTTTTATCCCTTAAGCTCTTGGGCCTTAGCTCTTTCAATCTTCACTTGTATCACTCTAAGCTTCATCAAACTCCACCATAGTCCCCTAAGCTCCGTCTTGTCCACGCTTCACCTTTTATCCTACAATATAGCACACAAACACGTAGATTTCGAACTAAACCGAAATAAAACTTAAACTACAACTTAAAGTAAAACTCTATCTAATAATGCATAAAACGGGAATAAAAACATGCTCTAAGACCTATACCTATATGCTCTATCATGAATCCCTCACAAGCCCGAACGGCGGACCCTCCCAGTCCCTAAGCCGAACCATCGGCTCTGATACCACTTGTTACGGGGGAGACGGGTCCAATTGTCAAGCCTAGTACACAAGCCCATAGGTTTCCATCCCAAAACCAATTGGTTATAGGAGAAGTGACCCATGATCTTATATACTAGCTTGTTTTCACTCCCAACTTCCCATGTTGGATTCACAATTGATCCCCAATAATCTCCCCTTCACTTGTGAATCCCTCATCATTGCCGGTATAGATTAAATCATCAACATAAATACTTACAATGATGATTTTCTCCCTGATTTTCTTGATGAAGAGAGTATGATCACTGCCATAGCCTTGGAAACCTTCCTTCAAGAAGTGAGCTTTGATGCAACTATACCAAGCCCTTGGAGCTTGTTTTAATTCTTACAGGGCTTTATGTAGTTCATACACCATATGTTCTTTCCCTTTCACTTCATACCCTCTAGGTTGTTCGACAAACACTTGCTCCTGAAGTTGTCCATGTAAGAATGCTGATTTGACATCGAGTTGAAAAATCATCCAGCTTCTTTGTGCAGCCAAGGAGATCACCATTCTAACTGTATCTAAGCGAGCTCCTAGAGTGAAAACTTCAGTGAAGTCTATTCCTTGCTTCTGTGCATATCCTTTAGCAACCAGGCGCGCCTTGAATTTGGTGATTTCTCCATTTTCATTTCTATTGGTCTTGTATACCCATTTGCCACCAATCTTCTTAGCACCCTTTGGGAGCACATAGAGAGTCCATGTGTTGTTCTTTTGAATGGAATTGATCTCACTGTCCATTGCCTGCCGCCATTTCTCTTCCTTACTTGCTTCTTCAAAACAGATTGGATCCTCGGCCTCTTGCATTGTGTAGCATAGTGGATCACCAGCTCCTGCATCTATCATCATGTGAATATCTTGCACTACATAAAAATAAGGTTCTTCAGTTCCCGCATCTATCATCATATGAATCTCATCATCGGACAAATTGCCCCCACTAACATATTCTCTCATCCAATTTGGAGCCCTACGAGTTCTCCCTTGAAGTAGTCCAGATTCTAAATCTGAATTCTCTCTATCCCTTGTTTCCCGTGTTTCCCTGCTCTCATCATTTTCTCTTTCAGATTCAGATTCGGAATTTTCTTCATCCCTTGTTTCCCGTGTTTCCCCATAGCTCTCTTGATTGTTTTCAGCAATTACTTCCCTTTCATTTCTTACTATTTCATTTGTTTCTTCCCACTCTAGCTCTTTTTGCAACTGTTCTCCATGATCATTTGCCCAATCCCACTGCTCACATTCATTAAAAACTACATCTCTACTTACTATAACTTGATTAGACTCAATATGGTAAAATCTATATGCTTTTGTATTTTCACTGACTCCTACAAATATGCATAAAGAACTTTTATTATCAAGTTTACCTCTTTTCTCCTTTGAAATGTGAGCATGAGCAAGGCATCCCCAAGTTCTAAAGTGATCCACTAAAGGCTTGATTCCACTCCAAGCTTCTTGTGGCTTGACATCTTTCACTTCTAAGGTTGGGCATCGATTTAAGATGTGAAAGGTCCAATTTGCTACTTCTGCCCAGAACTCCTTTGGCACCCTTTTTGCTGAAAGCAGTGACCTCACCATGTTCATCATCGTTCTGTTCTTCCTCTCGGCGACGCCATTTTGTTGGGGCGTATAAGGATTCGTCAATTTCCTCCATATTCCATTTTCATTACAGAACTTGTTGAAGTCTGTTGATGTGTATTCTCCTCCCCTGTCAGTCCTAAGACACTTGATTTTGACTTCTGCTTCTTTCTCAACAACCCTTTTGAATGTCGTAAAACATTCCAAAGCTTCTAACTTTGCACTTAAAAAATACACCCATGCTTTGCGGCTATAGTCATCAATGAAGCTAAGGAAATAACGTTTTCCACTGTGTGATGCTGGTGTGATAGGCCCACAAATATCTGAGTAAACCAGCTCTAGAGGTTTACTTGATCTCCATGTCACTTGCTTTGGAATCTGCACACGAGTTTGCTTTCCATTCATATCACGAGTTTGAACCCCCAACAATCTTGACATATGATTGGAGCATCCCAAGTCAATGAACCACCTTGAAGAGAAGGGAGTAGGTGTGTTGTTCCAAGGAGGCGTGTGCAAGGTTTATCACCCAACGAAGGGACTGATGGTGCAGTCTACTATGAGCAAAAATAGACTGTACATCATCCAATCTGAAGCAGGCTGTTGTGAAGACAAGAAAGAGAAGATTCGGGAAGAAAGTTGCCTCCACACCACCTCAGAAGTAGCAAAGCTATGGCACCACTGATATGGCCACCTTAGCTACAAGGGGTTACGCACGCTGCAGTACAAGAACATGGTTCATGGCCTTCCATGGCTGACCCCCTTTCTCGAGCGCACCCCACACTCGCCTCCCTCTCCCTTCCCCACCGGACCCCTAGACAGACAGATCCGGCGGCCCCAGCTTAGATCCAAACGGCCCCAGCCCCCAGGCGACGCCTCGCGATAAGTTGTGCACTTCCGCTCGTCAGAGGAAGAGGTTGAAGACCACTGGCAAGACCCCTCTTCTTGCAAGACAAAATTTGGAATTAATTACCCTAACAATTAGAGGGCTATTGTAGAAAATTTCATGGGTATTATCTCTAATTTTACGAAATTAAATTCCATATTAAGAAGAGTTCCAAATTAAGGTTGAAAGATTTGAACTCCATTAACCAAAAAAATGGGGGTTCTTCTGCAGGTGTGTTCATGGAAACAAAGACAAAATTACAAGGCTGACCATGTTTTCCATTATTTACACATGCGTCCCATATTTTTGTGTTATTTTAAATAATTTTTTTTTTAATTTGTAAGATGATAATATAACTCAAAAACTCGCACACCATTTGAGTGACAAACACGCGCGAGGCCATATCAGCAAAAAGGGTTCAATGGAACAAAAGTTCACGTTGGGGTTTAAAAATAGGTTTTTTAGTAGGGGGTCTAAGCGAACATAAGTTTCAAGTTCGGGGGTCTATGTATGTATTCAGCCTATTCTTATTTTTCACATGAACGCCCATTCTCATGTGAGTCTTTCTCATCAATCAATATCAACATATATCTTCTAAACATGAAGCGATTAAGGATAGATTTATCATTAAAAATTTATGTCATGGGTTTTATATTAATTATACATTATGTAATTCACTCATCTTAATAAATTTTTATCGATTTGGTATGAGATTTTGATCTTGCACATATTTATCATATACTATATATTGTATCTCTCATCCTTATTTTACATTATTTTGTATCCATATATATGTAATATATTGTTTCTATTCATTATATATACTATATATATAATATCCTTATGTTAATATTTTATTGGGGAAATTGCATTTAACCACCCTTTATGTTACACTTGTTGTAGTTAACCACCCTTTATCTTTTTTTCTACACTTAACCACCCCTTATTTGTAATTATGTGCATTTAACCACCCATTTTATCAAAAAAACGTCATTTTCTCTGTTAATTAAAGTAAATTACGTTTTTTTCTTTCTTTTTAAATTTTATTTACAATAAATAAATAAAGGAAAAACCATAATTGACAATTTCAAGTTCCAATACGCCAATTTTTGCAACCCTGACCTAATTTCCTCCATAATAATTCATTCCCTCCATCAAATGGCGAAGGAAAACCACGACTTCGCTGATGCAAAGACCATGAGTTTTGGATCTGATTCTAACGACTTTGAGCGTCCCTTGGAGTCGACAGTGTCTAAGTTGATGGACAACGACTCAAGATTCAACAGGTTGAGATGTAGGTCGAAATCCAATGATAATGACATTCCGAGCTCAATTTATTCCTAAATTCTTTTATTTATTGTAAAAAAAAATTAAAAAGAAGGGCAATAACGTAATTTACTTTATTTAACGAAGAAAATAACGTTTTTTCATCAAAATAAATGCACATATTTACAAATAAGGGGTGGTTAAATGTAGAAAAAAATATAAAGGGTGGTTAATTGCAGCAAGTGTAAAATAAAGGGTGGTTAAATGCAATTTTTCCTATTTTATATATTAACTAGAAGCCTTACTAGTGCTACGCACGGGTCCAAAATTATTTTTAAAATTATGTCTACACTTATTAAACTTCTACTTATTAAATTAAATGTATATATATATATGTTTTTAATTATATGAGAATGGATGGACATAAAGTGACCATATGGGTATTTTAATTTTTCAATAATTAATTATATGGTCTTGTAAAATGTTATTTTTATTTCACAAAATTATGATTAGTTATATAGGCATTTTACCACTGATTATGTGTTACGCGATTTAGGACTTTTTGGATTCCCAACAGAATGGAATGCAAATGGTCTATTGATATATATTGAGTAGTGAACTGTTATAAATCCTAAAATCATCAATTTCGTTAATAAATGACAATTTATTTATATACATATTGTGATGGTTATAAGAAAATTAATATTCATTAACACTATGTATAATTTATTAATTTATCATTGGTGTTTATTATTCATGTCAAATTATTAGGGTAACATGTTGTTCCAAATGACTTATTTTGTGTAATTATCCAACAATATACTACATATAGATGAGATGAGAGATATATATAAAAATAATTAATTATGTAAATTAAGTTAGATTATGATTGTCGAAGTTCCTACTTCATATCTTCCTTAAAATATTATTAATAAAAAAAAGTATTACATATTTTTCTAAGAGACTTTTATCATAATCCACGAAAACAAAAAACATATAAATGTTATCCATTTTAAAAATGTTTAGAGTAATCATACTTTAATAAATAATATTTTAATTTTTTCATTCACATTTGTAATATTATGCATTATTAATTTTAATGTTTTTAATGCATTTAATGTTTTTAAAATTTTTGAATATTATATAGATTTTGAGAGTACAATTCCTTTCTTGGTTAAAGTATTGTCTTACAATATAATTGAAAATGATACATGTTTTTAAAGGTTTTTCTTAGCAAAGTATTATTTTTTGGTAAATATCTTGCAAGGTAATTGAAAATAATACATATTTTTATATAATATTTGAATCATGGAATTTTCTAGCTAATTGGTAGTGACAAAGCCTCCATAGTTAATAATGAAATTCAAGTACCACACACTAACAATAATGGAGAATATGAAGTATATGACTTTAATTACAACTTGATACTAAATTCAAAACCTCGAAGTACATACAGGGTACTATAATATCACACTCACATTCCAAAAATTGAAGATTCAATCAATCAACATCTACAAATAAGAATATTAAAACCTTCGCTTGCACCTGAACAGCAAGCAACAAAATAATGGGAGAAAAATTGAAAGTTTAGTATCGAAATTAGAACTTGAATAATTGATCATTAGAAATTAACATATTCTAAATGTTAAAACATAATCAACACAATGGAGAGCAAAAAGGAAAGTACAAATACTTTTATAGTTTATGAACCTCTAAAACTCTATGACTATTCAATATATATGTGTATGTGTGTAGGGGGGGTTTAAATGTCATTAATTATGCAATAATGTGTGATATGAAAAGTCTTAAACGGTCGATGACTACTGAAGAGGTACATAAGTTATAAACTCTAACTTTATCATTTTAGTAAATATTTGAACAATTATATTCTAATCAGACATAATTATATGTCTGACCAATAACGGAAAATGAGAAGTCTCACCACTCTCACAAATGTTATAGACTAATAAATGTTTAATATTTTCCATTCTTATTTTTGTGTAAATATTTATATGAAGAAAACTAATGCATTACATAGCGTATATTATGAGTTGTTAATAATCATAAACCTGTTTTTTAATAAAATAAAATCAAATAATCGTGAGTCAGCATAGTTTCATGTCAGTTATAATTTTTTTATTCTTACAAAATTTTAAATCGTTTGCATACCTATTTCTAATAGCATAGTTTATTTGGATTAACAAATAAAATATAGCATATCATTTAATTGTTTGAAATTTAGATTGAGAACTTTATAAATTATTTTTTTAATAGGATTTTTGAAAATGGGTTGCTTATGCAGATTGCTCATCTTTTATAATACTTTTCTTTATCCAATTTATCCAATTTATCTTGCAAATTGCAACCCTAAAATCACTTTTTATTTTTTTCCCTCCCTTTCACTATTATTATTATTAAATTAAATGCTTTGTTCATTAATTGGCCAAATTTTTCTATTTTATAATAGATATAGATTAATAAAAATAGAAATCCATATAACCTTCTATTCATATATATGTACTATACTATATCTATCTATTTTTTCCGCCAAAATATACATGCATACCAAATTCATTTCATAATATCAATATGTTAATATTTTATATATTAATTAATAAAGGGAAAGGACAACTCTAGGGGTAGACAAGGAAGACGATAAAGTCCATTTTCAACAGTTCATCTTAAAAGAATCTGATCCTGCATATTCTTATCAAGACAATAGTTGACATGAACTTCAATGTAAACATCATTATCCTTAACAAATGTAGAAACGCTGAGCAAATTTTTGATAATTTATAAAACGACAAGAATATCAAATGATTATAAAGGTCGAGCAACATGCATTGTAGATAAAACTGAGTGCCCTAATTGAAATATAGGAAGAGACATGTCATTCTCGACGACCAACTAATCATCGCCATCGTAATTAGTTTATAGCTAGTAAGGTTGCTCAAATCAGCGGTGATGTGGAGATTTGCTCAAAATCAACCACCTATGGATCATAAATTTCCAATTTATATTGCATACGCTGATCAATTGATACTGTGTACTATTACGCTGATCAATTAATGCAGTTCATGGCGTCATGGCTTGGTTTACTGCACAATTGGCTAGTTGGGCACCCACGCTCTAATCCAAATGAAGAGCAAGCGACACTTTCAGGCGTTCAGATAGAAAAGGACCAAAGGATGAGCGGCCACAGTTGCACCCACGATGACCTCGAACAAAGGCAACATTCGCCAATGGGGAGATTGAATTAGAGAGAGCGCGAGTGTCTTCATCAAGTCGATGCTCCTTTTGAAGTAATAGACCAAGATATTCATTAGAGGTCATCGACTCTATGGAATCGCAACAACAGAGCGGAAGGAAGAGAATTGGGATCAAGGACGGGGATGATATACGAAACCACATCCTCGTCGGAGACCACATGAAGGCACTCTGCAAGTTTGTCAACAACAACATGTTTCTTCTCGACATAATCGAGGATGGACATGGATCCTTTGGGCAAGGTCTGAAGCTAATGTTGGAGATGCATTAGTCGGGCCCAGGTTTGGGCACATGGACACCCGTTCAAGAATGCTCCAAGCACCGGATGTGGTTGTGGCACGAGTAACATGCCCTAACATGGGCGTGGTTAAGGTGGAGTGAATCCAGAGGAAGACAATCTTGTCCTTGTGAACCCAGGCGAGGTACGCCGGGTTTGGAACACGAACAACAACCTGATCGTCAGAGGTCGTGAGGGCAGCAATTGCAACCTTATTTGCACATTTGCCAAGTCATTAATTCATCATGTGGCAATATTTCCTATGTCCTGGACCGAAACTGGGTGGACTAGCCCAAATCCTAATGAGTCTAGCTAGGTAGACCAGCCCGTGTTAGATCATGTATGTATGGAATGGGAACAAAAACAACCCCAGATGGCATTGAAAAAAGAACCCAGGCCGGCCTTATACAGTTGTAGTGATGAAATATGAGTACGTACAATCAATACCACCATTATGCATGCAATCTCAATACATGTAGAATGCATAATTAATTAATTACTCCTTTAGGGGATATCTAAAGAATCATTCACATAGTGCTCGAAAAAAGCTATTAATGCAGTAGTGCTTTAATTTAAATCTTTATTCAACCGGAAACAACGGTAAAGTGGATGAATTGGCAAAGGTAAAGTTGATTTGCGAGCTGGATAAGCAACATTCTTTAAAGTTGATCATCATTACATTACATGCATGCTAATCGCAATCAACATTATTATATACTATAAGAGGAATGCTTATTACTACAGTTATACCTACCAAATACCAATCAATCAAATTATATACAGTACATCCTTTATGCTTTTCTGTTATTCTCTAGCTAGGATTAATTTGTTTTTAGGACACGAAACAATTGGGGAGCACTTGGGGGCAAAGAAGCAGCAAGCCGTTCTAATCTGATTATCTGATTATCTGAAAAGGCGCGGCCCGTTTAACACGGAATAAAGTATCAATCGCCTGCTTAACTAACTCATCGCTTTCGCATCACTCATTCAATACAAGTATGTACCTGCTCCACTTCAAAATGTAATGTTGAATGAGTTTAGCCTCATTCGGTTCATTCTAACTCAATATTTTCACCAAACATTCCTTATTCTAGGATTAAGATGATCACATTTAGCTAACAAATTGACTAAAATGACACCAATTTTTCACACATTATATAGAATATGAAACTCATGTGGAGTCGAATCCGATTCCTTGCTTGTTGTGACTGTTGTCAACAACCACCCTTATTTTGACCCAATTACTCTTATTTTGGCCCCTCTAAGTACTTTCAATGTCCATGCATGTACTCGATCATGGAAAGAGGAAGGGGAATAAGGTTCCTCAAGTTATGACTAGATTAAGATTATACACAAGTTATTTTCCTCTCAAAAACAGAATATGAAATTTGTAAAATGTGAAAAACAGAGTAACTAAGACTTTCTTTTAATAGAATTGTGAAACATGTGTAGGAGTATGGCAATTGGCAATAGCCATTTTATACCTCACTTAATTTGATTGGATGGAGATGATTTTTATATTTATTTTGAAATAATTAATTGTTTTTCTAAAAATATTTTCACCAATCATAATATAACAATGATGAAGAGAATAATTTTTACATAAATCATTTTCTTGCTTAAATAACTAACTTTTTCGGTAACTATGAATGAGCATTTGAACTGAAGAGTCAAACAACATTATCAAAGATTTATTTTAGATCGATTATTAGAGACCCTTCTAATTTTAGGGTTATTTTAGTTGTCCGGTTCATATAATATTTCTTTTCTTTTCAAATTCTATTAGTAGTTTTGTCACTAGATAAAAATAATATATATAACTCGTTTATAGCTCGATTAGAGATACAAACAAATAAAATTATTACGCATACCACAAATTGGGATTTTGTGGGATATCCAAGTCCAGCAAATAAATGTGTAACTGAACATTTAAAACGGGGCATTTCCTCTTCATCTTCCTCTGCCATCTGATCTTCTTCTCTCTCTCTCTCTCTCTCTCTCTCTCTACATATAAAAGCTCAAAAAAGAAGGCCACAACTAGTAGCAGCTGGATCCGTGCCATTTCCAAAACCCCAAGAAAATCGAAATCATGAAGGGCGGTGGAGCAAGGCTGATTGTTCTCCACCCTTCCATCCACAAGCAAGGCGGCGCCACCTCCGCCGCCGCTGCCGCCGCCTACCACCACCGTCTCTGGATCCTCGCCTTCCTCTCCCTCTCCGCCCTCACCTTCCTCCTCACCCACCCCAGGCCCCTCTCCACCGCGCCGCCCGCCGCAACCGCCGCCGACCACGCCGCCGCCCGCCTCCCTCCCGACGTCGCCGACGCCCTCCTCCACTACGCGGCCGCCACCAACGCCACCGACCGCATGTCCGCCGCCGAGCTCTCCTCCGTCGCCGCCGTCCTCCGCCGCTGCTCCGCCTGCAACCTCCTCGTCTTCGGCCTCACCGCCGAGACGCTCCTCTGGCGCGCCCTCAACCGCGGCGGCCGCACCGTGTTCCTCGACGAGAACGAGTACCTCGTCGGGAAATTCGAGTCCTCCGTCGCCGGATTCGAAGGCTACGACGTCCAGTACACCACCAAGGTCTCCAAATTCCGTGACCTAATCTCCGCCGCCAAATCCCACCGGAAAACCGACTGCCGCCCCGTGCAAAACCTCCTCTTCTCCGATTGCCGGCTCGGCATCAACGATCTCCCCAACCACCTCTACTCCATCCCCTGGGACGTTATCATCGTCGACGGCCCCAGTGGATACTCGCCGAAGTCACCGGGAAGGACTTCCGCGATCTTCACCGCCGCCGTGCTGGCTCGTAGCAAGACTGCCGTCGCCGGCAAGACGCACGTGTTTGTGCACGACTTTGGGAGGGAGGTGGAGAGAGTCAGCAGTGAGGAGTTTCTGTGTAGGGAGAACCTGGTGGAGATGAAGGGCTCTCTCGCCCACTTTGTGGTGGCCCAGATGGAGAGGGAAAGCTTTCAATTTTGTACGGACGGTGGCGATGGCGGTGTCGGTGCCAGGAAATTGATACCCAGACAAGAGTACTTAGTGGCATCGTTGTAAATTAGACGGGATATAGGGCTTTCTTTCTCTTTGTTTGGGGTAACGTTTTGAATGTATTGACTAGCAAAGTTTCAAAATGTTTGTTTCCAAAAAAAACAAAAGTATAAACTTATTAGTTTATTGCCGCATTCAAAAAAAATTGTAAATTGATTTTTTTTTTCCATTTAAAGCTTTTTGTTTTCTGAATTAAAATTTCCTCACTCATGGATACACAATAGTAAATTAATTTTTTTTAAAATAAATTATTTTCTAAAATAAAATAGGTAAATTTCTAAAAAAATTATAATGAACAGAAAAATCAGTTTTTAAACTTGATTATATTATCGTGGTCCATAAACACAAATTAAAAAATAGAAATATCCTTATAAATTGTTTTATTCTATTCTTTGTATTCCCTACGTCCCAAAATATTTGTTCATAAAGCAACATTACACACATATTAAGATGAAAAAAAGGAAGAAAAGGTAACCAATAGGGAAAGGAGAGAGAGTGTGATAGTGATGGGTAAAGATGGGTAGAAAGAGAAAGAGAAAGAAAATGACAAAAAAGGGTAGTGAGATATATTTTTGATTGGATGTGTGGATAAAAGGTAAGATTGGATAGGGGTAATATTGTAAGAAAAATTTGATATAAGAGGAAAGTTAAAAAGATGGACAAACTTTGTAGGACGCCTAAAGAAGAATAATGGACAAACATTATAGGACGATGGAGTATTAGATATCATGTATTCATGTGATCTATTACAACAGATATTTTAAGCATTTCGAACCGATGTCATAAGATTTGTTGTGTTTTTGGAGATTTTATGCTTATTTTAAGGTCCGATAACTTATTTTTGTAATCACTATTTTGAAGAAAATCTCCAAAAATTAAAAAACTTTTCCTGCATTTGCATTTAGAGAATTTTCTAAAGACATTTAGAAAATGCATTACATGTATATAATAAATTACGGTTTCTTCCTATGAGTTAAAGTAGATTTTATGATTAATATTTTTATACATAAAATAATACTTATAATATATCTAGAATTTTTGTTAATAGAAAATTTGTTGGAGTTGGAGTATAAAAATTAGAGAATATATGTTTTAGTTTTTGATTTTGGAGAAAAGTATACAAATCGAGTTTATTGAAGATGCCCAAAGATTTTAGAATATACTTTTTTCTTATAGGTAAATAACAAAAAATTTACTCCATCCGTCCCATAATGTTTGTCCATTATTTTTCTTTGGGCGTCCCATAAATTTTGTCCATCTTTTTAACTTTCCTCTTATATCAAACTTTTCTTACAATATTACCCATATCCAATCTCACCTTTTATCCACACTATCCAATCAAAAATATATCTCAATACCCTTTTTTGTCATTTCCTTTCTCTTTCTCTTTCTATCCATCTTTACCCATCACTATCACACACTCTCTCTTTTCCCCATTAGTTACTTTTTCTTCCTTTTCTTCACCTTAATATATGTGCAATATTGCTTTATGGACAAACGTTTTGGGACGGAGGGAGTATCATTTATTAAGTTATGATGGTATAATATTTTTTCGTTTAAGTCAAATAATAAATAAGTTATTATTTATTAGGTTAAAAAATTTAGAATATTTTTATTTTAATAAGTACTTTAATATTTAATTAATTATTAAATATGTATTATAGAATATTTTATATAGTAAAAGATAAAAATATTGAATATAATATTTTTTAAAATAAAGAATCTGTTTGAGGTTGAGATTAATTTGTTTAGAGAATATAACAATTATTTTTCTGTTTTGGGAAAAAATTTAAAGAATATTTAGAGATGCTCTAACTTTTTCGCTATTTTTGGGAGGGTTATGCAATTTTTATGAGAAAAATTTTTAATTTTGAGAAAAAAAAACTTGTGGGTGGATATTCTTTACTACGTACAGTTACATTTATTTAAAAAAATAGCTTCACCGACATTGTGCAAACAATTTTGTTTTCTTTGTAAATATCTTGAATATTGGATTTTCTTAATAGATTCTGTTTGTATTTCTTTATTTGAAAGGGATGTATTATGTATATGACCCCATGGGCCATGAGTTAAAGTAATAATTGCTCGGTTATACTGATATTGTCGTGTTAATTGCTTGGTTTGTGAGGTCTGTTTATTAAAATTTATATGGATCTAAGATTTTGTTATTTATATTATAATGGTAGATACTTTGCTTGTGATGAAATACAAATGGCCCTTGCAGTTTATATTAAGAAAACATGTGTTAAGATATCTTCAAGTTTAAGCATCTCATCCAAATTCATAATGCATCACTCTCATTTTGCTTGTTCAAAAAGACAATTTACACACAAATTAAAAAAATAAAAGAAAAAGTAATTAATATGGAGAAGAGACAGTGTGTGATGTTGATGGATAAAAATATAAACAAAAGAAAATAGATTCTGTTTGTATTACTTTAACTCATGGCCCATGGGGTCATATACATAATACATCCCTTTCAAATAAAGAAATACAAACAGAATCTATTAAGAAAATCCAAATGGCCCTTGCAGTTTATATTAAGAAAACATGTGTTAAGATATCTTCAAGTTTAAACATCTCATCCAAATTCATACTGCATCACTCTCATTTTGCTTGTCCAAAAAGACAATTCACACATAAATTAAAAAAAAGAAAAGAAAAAGTAATTAATATGGAGAAGAGACAGTGTGTGATGTTGATGGATAAAAACGTGAAGAAAGAAAATAAAAAAAAAGACTAAAAATTTGATTGAAGGTAGATTTTTTATTAGATAATGTGGGTAAATAATAAGATTGAATAGGGGTAGTATTGTTAAAAAAATTGATATAAAAAAAAAAAAGAAAAAAAGTTGAACAAACTTTTTGGGAATATTAAAATAGAAATTGGACAACTAAAATGGGACGAAGGGAGTAACATGCATGCATAAAAGGAACATTTCTTATCAACTACTAACAGTAATGCACTTGTCCTTTAGCAATTAACCAATGGCAAGGTTCAATCTTCTCTTAATTTTCTCTCTATTTCTCTCTTTTTAACACATTAATTTCTCTTTTATTTAAATCACTTTTCACTTTTTTCCCCTTCTCTTCCTCTTTGTCTATTTAGCATTTACCCCCCACAAATCACAATAAAGGGCATTCTCTTTTACTTCATATCTCATACTTTAACATATAGATGAGTATTTACTTTTTTGATAAGGAAAGGATTTTGGGTAGTCACTAACACGCTAGTGACCGCCCAAGAGCATCCTGATAGATGAGGGTGTGCAAACTCGAGTCAACTGCAAGAAGAGTAGATGACGCGTCGGAACGAGCCAACGATGTAGTCCGCCACCGAATTGCACTCACGGTTAACGTGAGCGATACCTCAATCCTGGAAACGAGCCAACAAGCAGTGGATATCCGAACGAAGCAACTCAATCTCCCACGGGCAGCGCCAGTCACCAAGAACGGCCTTGACCAGTTGCAAATTATCACCTTCAATCTGGATCCGGGGAATGTCACGACGAATGGCCTCGAGTAGTCCCTGGCGTAAGGCGATGGTCTCGGAGGTCAGAACGTACTGATGACCAATCAGTCCTCGGTCAAAATGGACAGGGGAGCCGCAGGAGTCCCTGAGAATGTACCCATAAGAAGCCACACTATCCGCATTCACTGCACTATCAAAATTCAATTTAGTAAAATCCCTTCTGGGTTTTGCCCATTTTGAAGAAATAATAATTTTAGACTATATTTATAAACACAAAATTTATAAACATTAATTAATTTATTCTAAAAAAATCTCATTTAATTATTATTTTTGTTGGAAACTTATTAATGATAGATTGGAATAAAATAAATGAAATTGGTTGAAAATTGGGAGGAAATGTTCAAATGATAAATGGATGAAAATACAAATTTAGGCACAAGGGCTAATGTTTTGATTCCTTTATGGAAGGACAATTACTCCCTTTCATCTTCCATTCCTATTTCAAAAGAGGTCCTCTTTTGAATTTCACAACAAAGATGATCTCATGTTTGAGAAGAGAGAGAACAAAGAAGAGGTTGATTCCTCTCATTATAATGGCAAAAAAATGCATGCATCTAGTAGTGGTAAATTTATATGAGATGAGAAGGATTCAATGCTTATTGGAAGCAATTAAAAGTTAATGGACTTAAAACGTTTTTTTGCTATTGTTTCACCTTGAATCTATTGGAAATACCCATCGTGAGCCTCAGATTTTGTTGTAATGGAATTTTATTGAATTAATATTGTTGTTGTACTTCATATTCAGCTTCTAATATATGAAAAATCTCGTTTGATACTATAGAAAAGTATATTAGTAATATAGGATCGATAGAACGCGTTAGTCACAAACAGAAAGGAACTGTTTGGAGAAAGTTCCTATACGTAATAGAATAATAAACAAACAAACAAACACAAGAATTCAAAGTGGAGTAAATAAGCACACGGTTCCCTTATAGATAAATCCTACTTCAACCAACAAGTTTAATGGGTAAACTCTATCTCTCTATTGGAGGATTTTGAATGAAAACTTTATTAATCAATAGTTGCTTAGATACAAGGTATAAATTTGAACTTGTCTATCACTAGCAATCACCAAATCCTAGAGAATTGAACTTCTTATCACTAGCTTTCTCGATTGTGAGTGGGCATTTAAGTAGAAGGTGATAGGCATCTTCGTTTCGACGTGTCTCCTCTTACCCAATTGCCTCTGACCCAGTTTTCTGAAACCTCTTCCACAAGTATGTTCTAGGACATTTCATCTCTTTGTAGAGTAGATTTCTCTAGTTACTTTTCTTATTAAAAAAGGAAAAAAAAATTAGAAAATTATTAGTAAATAATGTATAGGGGTCGACTGTGTTAAGTTTGGGTTCATGATTTATGAAGAGACCTTATTACAATTATATATATATGGTGCCATGATATTGGTGGGGCATAGTGAATTACTTAAGTTGTATACCCTACCACCAACACATTCATTTCTCGAGCTTGATCGACTGGGAGATTTACTATTCTAGTGTGTTCCAGTGTTTAAATTGCCACTCGTCAAATTAGAAGTATATGGTTCATTTACACAATGACATGAAAGATAACTAGAAGCATTGTCCGAATAATTAAGAAAAAACACTTAAAGCATATTTCTATGTTATTTTTTAAAAGGGAAATTTGCATTTAACCACTTCTTATTTTATACATTTTGAACTTAACTACCCCTTATTTTTAATTTCACAAAAAACCACCCCTTATTAACATGTTGCTTTCATTTCACCACCTCTTCCCCAACTTCAGTTATCTTTTCCGTTAAGATGCAATAAATAACAATTTTAAAATTTAACCCCCCTTAAAAATAAAAAATACACAGAATAGTGTTAAATGATAGATAAATCAATCTACTAAAACAAAAGGGATAGATTAATCAAAGAAAAGGAAAAAGAAAGACTTTAATTTGTCATCTTCTTCCTCCTGTATCATCTTCCTCCCAACAGACTTTCAATGAGAATCCATAATTTGCTTGTATTTTCTAGGTTTCTTTTCTTAGGAAAAAAAATTACCCAAAAAAGTCTCTGCCTTTAGTTTTCCCCAATATGTCATCGATGAAGAACTTAAATCGATCGATCAAGAGAAGACCAAAGGGGAAAAAAATTTGGAAATTAGTTGTAACCTTCGAGTCTTCTAGCCTCCTTTACTCACTTTGAGCACCAAATTCAAATATAACAGTACTAATTGTGGTTGCAATCCATCTCTTCTATTCTCTTTGAGAATTTAGGGTTTTCAATTTCGGACAAATTGGAAATAAGAAAGATGGGGCTTTCAAATGAAAAAAAAATAAAGAAAGATTTGAGTTATCATTTTCTAATTTCACACCCATATTACTTCTCCTTGCTTATTGGTGGTGACATGGATATGAAAGCTCGGGTGTTCTCTCCTAGATGGAGTTTTCGATATTCAGTTTCAGTCAAATACTATGTATTTGACCAAAAAATACTATGTATTTGTTAATTAACAAAGGCTTTTTTTATTTAAAATAAAATAAAAACAATGGGTAAATTGGTCATTTACTACACTTAATGACTGAATAACGGAAACTGTTAAATAAGGTGGTTAAAAGTAAGAAAAAGTATATAAGAGGTGGTTTTGTGCAAAATTTAACATAAAGGGTGGCTAAGTGCAAAGAATGCAAGATAAAGGGTGGTTAAATGCAATTTTTCCTTTTTAAAATTAAGTTGTGAGATACAAGTATACAACAAGTGAATGGACTTATTTCGCGGGGCCTGTCCAGATATATTAGAAATTTACAGGGAAAGAAAATAAATTAAAAATGGTGTGCGTGGGAGATGGAAATTAAAAGAGAGAGATAGGAAGGCAAAACTGAACAAGTGAGCATGGGGCGTGAGCAGATGAAATTAATGCGCGGATTTCCTGGTTTCTTCTTAATTATTCCATCTCATCTCCTTCAGATCGAGATAAATTTAATTAATTAATTTGTTATTGTTATAATATAATAACAAACTGGTGGGATCGGGGACGTCGGATGGCACGACGTGTTTGTGGACGGGAAGCTTCGATCTTGGTACGGTGAGGGATCGGTGATCGGTCACCGGCTGCGCGCTCGCGCGGTGTAATTAATGGATCGTCAACAGTTGCGTATAGTAGGGGGTGCATGCATGGTTATTGACAGGTGTATCGTGTATGGAGATCGATCCAGAGGCTTTACATTACAGCCCACGTGAGCCACGTGATGAGTAAAGCCACCACACTTACACCGTGACTGTGCCTGCCTTATTTTCACTTTCTGTGTCGGTGATGGGTGAATGCGGAATGCTAATAAAAGCGGGTGCCACAAAAGGTTGGTAGTAGAGCAAAACGGTTGTGATATTGTAAGTGTTGTTTTCGTGGTTAATTGAGTCTTGGGTTTTGTATTTGGTGTAAGTCTACTAATTTAATGCATAAGTTGCATGATTAAAAGAAAGTAAGTACCTGTTATAAAAGGTTTATTGAAAATACATGACATTTTAAAAGAAAACTTATATGATGATGAGTTCCTTAGTTTAAAAATGGACGAATTTGTGCACCACTTTTCGCATGCTTTGTTCTAGGGGAAAAATCTTCCTTCCTTCAACTTTGTCTTGCGATCTTTGATAATTGTTCCTTCATCCTGATCGCTCACGAATGCGAGGGTCTAAAGATACAATTTATAACCCGACCCCGTTGTAGCACGTGGTGGGTGTCGAACGCTCGGGAAATCTACTCGATTGAGGTGCCTAAACACTAGAAAGCTGGAAAGGAGAACTTAAAACAAAGGAAAACAAAGAGAACAGTCGGGACCGACACAAGTGTCACGTCGGGCCCGATGTTGGCGACAAAGAGGGAAGTCGGGACCGACGTAGAGCAAGTCGGGCCCGATGTAGCTGGTTTTGTCGAAGTCAAAGATTGAAAGTAGATCTTGGGCTTTTGGGTTCCTTCTCTAGTAGATTAAGGCTTTTCCACCCCAATTCAAGCAATAAGTGATGATCGGAATAGGATCGAGGTGCTTTCACCCTCGTTCCAACCACTTCTACACATCGATCATTGGGGAAATCCCCTTCGAAGCAAGGTCTTGAGATGGACAACTGTTCACTTTCGTTACTTTGCCAATCACAAGCCTTGATTCCTTACTTTCATAAGGAATTGTAGCTCTATGTAGAGTGGGTTCCTAGATCAAACACTCAAGGCTTATGGAATTGGGGTTTCTAGCCCAACCTAGCTAGAGTTTTCCCCCATAACCCAAGATCAAGGATATCTACTCCATATGGCAAACAAAGAAAGCAAACAAATCACAAAACAAAGCAATCAACATCATCAATCTCAAACCAAAGCCAAATTTCATTCACAAATCAAAAGCAATCCACAAACTCCAATCCAAGGTTTCCAAATCCACAAAATCAAAACAAAGCAAAGCTAATCTATCAACCAAACCTATCAAATCTCCTAGAAATCTCCTCTCCTAGGCCGATTCCCTCTCTTCTCCTTCTCCTCTCCTTCCTCCTTGCTCTCCAAGTATCCTCTTGAGAGTTTTTGAGAGTTGGTCCCCTCTAAGTGTGTGGGAAACTCCTCCAATTAGAAGATAAGAGAGCCTTTATAGATGAGGGGCAAAAGTGGTAGTTTACAATTTCGTGCCTTGGAGCCCAATCCAGCCAGCGACCGACTCGGACCGACACGGAGCACCTCGGGCCCGACTTATTGGGCAAGTCGGTCCGAGGTCGAAAAAATCATCTCGGGTCCGGCGTTGGTTCTAACTCGATCCGGACCTCGTTCCACCTTCTTTTGGTTGGCTTTTCTCTTGTTCTTCTTCATGGCTTGCTCCTCTCTTTCCCTCTTAAGCTCGGGCCTTGCTCCATGTTCCGATTCTCCTTCAAAACGACCCTTGATCCATGCCAAAACACCTACAAAACACATAAAACGCGCATAGTCTCCGAATCTCATAGAAATACGGGAACTAAGCTAAAAAGGAACAAAACACACAAGAAAAAGGGAAAAAGAAACATATTTACAAAGGGAATCATATATAAAACACCACCAAATAAAGAGACATCAAAATACCCCATACTTAAACTTGTTTGTCCTCAAGCAATAACAATGTAAGCAAGACCGAAACATAATCTTCAAGTAAAGCCTCGTATGAAAACACATTTAAGCACAAGTGATTGATATTCAAGCAAGATTACATCATTACACATGATTAAGTGTTCCAAGGAATAGAGTCAATGCAACTCAGCCTCACTTTAGGGATATGTGAATGTGTATCACTCATCATGTGTATGGGTATAGCAATGAACACTCAAGCTCAAAAATCATGCAAGTAAGGACTTTACTATTGAAGCTAATATCACCAAATCCTCCACCTAGAGATGCCTAATACAAAGTACACAAAGAATTCGAACTTGGCTCAATGGAGGTCCTCAAAGAGGTTCCATTCGGCCGGGTTGTAATGGGGCTTTTGGTATTTCTCAAGGTGGGAATTATTTGGTCTTGTGGTGCTTACAATGGGGATTGAACAACCTAAACTCTCACCAACTTCACCAAAATTCCACAATCAATTTCACACTCATCCAAAAGACTTAACATTTTTTCTCTCAACCCAAAATTTCACTTAACATTCCACTTCATCTTTGCTCTTAGGCTTTTTGTTGGATTTTCCACACTTTCTACACTGGACCGACTTTCTTATGACATCGGGCCCGATGTGGGGTGTAACTCGGTCGGACCCTTTTTCTTCACTTAAGCTCTTTACCTTCATTCCACTTTCCATTTCCAACATTTTCTTTCTTTCTTTCTTTCTTTTTTTTCATTTTCTTTTTGCACAACAAAGATGCACTACCCACATGATTCATAACACCATTCTTTGCCCTTAAACCAAAGAGAATCTCAACTCTTCAAATACAATCCAAACCTCTCTTCTAAAGTCCAATCCCATAAGGGTCAAGTCATATAAGGTTAGGAATAATATTTTTGAGGAGTTTCAAACAAAGGCCTAGGCTAAAACGGGGCTACAAACAAAGGATTCACTTCATGGTAGGATATGGAACATTTATGTGACTAAAAGAACAAAGTTCAAAATCAATGTGACAATGCTAGGACAAATCTCATGACGGTCTTGGAAAATAGATAAACACCGCAATAGCAAGTTTTACTAAGCATGCATGAGCTAATCACACAAGAAACATGAGGGATATGCAAATATGAACAAGCATCCCTAAAATGGTCAAAAATCAATCTCACAAGGGTCACTCATTCTTAGTTGCATAAGAACTCTTCCTAGAACTCACATGTTCAATAAAACAAGAAAGATATCATGATCACATCAAAAGCAACATCTTTTTAGAGACTAAACCATCCAAAAATATGCAAAGGAATTTACATGCTCATATCATCATTAGCTTTCAGTTGGACATCTAAGATGGGAATTTCTAGTCCAAAAACTACAAAACACAGAATCTTTTTGTTGTTTTCAACACAATTTTTCAAATTTTTATGGATTTTTGCAAAACTTTCTCTATACAAAACCAAAAACAAAGACTCATCCATTCAAAACCAAATCAATCATCCATGTCATTCATCAAACCACAAACCAAGAAACAAACATCCCAAACACAAACTAGAAACCGAAAACCAAATATCCTCAAAACACACACAAGCAAGTGAAATTATGAGCACACTTACCCCCACCCCATACTTAAAATTTTGATGTCCCCATCAATCAAGGAAAACAAAAACTTAAAGCAAGAGAGAAGAGTACAAAGAGCTCACAATTTCTTTATTCTTCAATGGCATGTCTAGGTCAATTGGCGAGGATGAGAGCCCATGAGGCTCTAACTGCTTCGCTTGGATCGGCCTTGTCATAGAACTTCTTCACTCGATGGCCATTCACTTTGAAAATATGTCCTCGTTCATCAACCAAGTCCATCGCACCATGAGCATAGATATGGTGGACCACAAATGGTCCACTCCACCTAGTCCTTAACTTCCCCGGGAAAAGTTTAATCCTTGAATTGAAAAGGAGAACCTTGTCACCGGTTTGATAAGTCTTTGGAATTAACTTCCTATCATGCCACTTCTTGGTCTTCTCCTTGTACAACTTGGAGTTCTCATAGGCTTTCAACCTCAATTCTCCCAACTCATGAAGCTCTAGAAACCTCTTCTCACCGGCCAAGTTGTTATCCCAATTCATCTCCTTGAGAGCCTATTTTGCCTTGTGCTCAAGCTCTACCGGAAGATGGCATGCCTTGCCATAAACTAGATTGAAGGGTGTAGTTCCCATAGGTTCCTTGAAGGCGGTTCTATAAGCCCAAAGTGCATCATCGAGCTTAGAGGCCCAATCTTTCCTTGATCGAGATACGGTCTTCTCCAAGATAGCCTTGATTTGACGGTTTGACACCTCGACTTGCCCGCTTGTTTGAGGATGATAAGGAGTATCAACTCGATGAGACACCCCATACTTGATCAACACATTCTCGAAGCACCTCTCAATGAAGTGAGGTCCGTCATCACTTATGAGAACCCTAGGCACACCAAACCTTGCAAAAATGTTGCTTTTCAAGAACTTCATCACCACCCTAGCATCATTGGTTCTTGTTGGTATGGCCTCCACCCATTTTGAGACATAGTCCACGGCTACCAAGATGTACTTGTAAGGCCCCGATGTGGGAAATGGTCCCATGAAATCGATACCCCATACATCAAATAACTCAACTTCTAGAATGCCAGTTTGAGGAGTCTCATTCCTCCTTGATAGGTTCCCCTCTCTTTGGCACTCCTCACACTTCCTCACATAATCATGCACATCCTTGAACATGGTTGGCTAATAATAACCACATTGAAGAATTTTTGAAGTGGTTTTGGAACTCTTAGCGTGACCCCCGTAGGCAAGGAATGGCAATGGTGAATTATGCTCTCAACCTCTTCACTTGGCACACACCGTCTATAGATTTGATCACTCCCTTCCTTGTAGAGATATGGATCATCCCAAAAATATTGTCTAGCATCATGTAAGAATTTCTTCCTAGCTTGATAAGACAAATTTGGTGGGATCGCTCCCCCTACGGCAAAGTTAGCAAAATCCGCAAACCAAGGGGAAACCCCTCGTCTTACGGCATTAATAGAAAGAAGGCAAGTGGGAGAGAAAGAATTAATCAATTGAGAATGAGAAGGAATGGAAATAGAGTTAGGAAACTTACTTTCTTCCGCGGACCGACATTGAAGTGTACCGAGCCCGACATGGTTGGACGCCGGTCTAGCTTCACAGACACACAGGTAACTCGGGCCCGACTCTGAAGACCTCGGTCCCGACTCACTGGTACCTGCTCTGCCTTTGGTCCGATGTTCTGGACCTCGGGCTCAATATACTTGGTTCGTCGATCCACCTTTCCTTTCCTCCTTTCCACTCATGAGAACTTCATCTGCCCTTGAATCATCTATAGTCAAACCATCCTCCATCTCCAACATGTACTCAATGGGCAAACGGGATAGATGATCAGCTACCACATTTTCCGCACCGGTTTTGTCCTTGATCTCATGGTCAAACTCTTGGAGAAGGAGCATCCACCTTAGAAGCCTCGGCTTTGCATCTTTCTTCTTCATGAGGTTTTTGATTGCCGCATGGTCCGTGAAGACTACCACCTTTGATCCCACATGATATGAACGGAATTTCTCAAATGCAAACACTACCGCAAGAAATTCTTTCTCCGTCGTTGTGTAATTGCACTGAGTTTCATCCAAAGTTTTGCTTGCGTAGTAGATGGCATGCAACTTTCCATCCTTCCTTTGACCAAGGACGGCCCCTACGGCGAAATCACTAGCATCACACATTACCTCGAATGGAACATTCCAATCGGGTGCCGTCATTATTGGAGCCGAAATCAAGGCATCTCTCAACCTACAAAAAGAACTCATGCAATCCTCGGAAAATTCAAAGGGCACATCCTTCATCAAGAGGTTAGACAATGGTTTTGCAATCTTAGAAAAATCCTTGATGAACCGTCTATAAAATCCCGCATGACCTAAGAAACTCCTAACATCACGAACACAAGAGGGAGGAGGTAGTTTTTCAATTATTTCAACTTTAGCTTTATCTACTTCTATCCCCCTAATAGAAACGAGGTGTCCTAGTACTATGCCCTCCTTCACCATGAAGTGGCATTTTTCCCAATTAAGCACCAAGCTAGTCTCCTCGCATCTAGTCAAAACCTTGTCTAAGTTAGCTAAGCAAACATCAAATGAGGAACCATAGACGGAGAAATCATCCATAAAATCTTCTACTATATCCTCAACCATATCGGAGAAGATGGACATCATGCATCTTTGAAATGTTGCTGGCGCATTAAATAAACCAAAAGACATACGTCTATAGGCAAAAGTCCCATAAGGACATGTGAATGTCGTCTTCTCTTGATCATCGGGATGAATAGGGATTTGCCAAAACCCGCTATACCCGTCAAGGTAGCAAAAATATTCATGTTGTGCTAATCTTTCTAGGACTTGGTCTATGAAGGGAAGAGGAAAATGGTCTTTGTGAGTGCCACTATTAAGCTTACGGTAATCAATACACATACGCCATTTTGTTGTGGTTCTCGTAGGTATCATTTCTCCCTTTTCATTTTGCACAACGGTGAGACCTCCTTTCTTAGGAACTACATGCACGGGACTCACATACTTGCTATCGGAAATTGGGAAGATGATTCCCGCATCCAACATCCTAAGTATTTCACTCTTTACCACTTCTTTCATGTTAGGATTTAATCTTCTTTGTGGTTCAATAGTGGGTTTATGGTTATCCTCCATATAAATCCTATGCATGCAAATTGAGGGAGAGATTCCCTTTAGTTCCTCTAGTGAATACCCTAAAGCTCCTCTATATTTTCTTAGAACCTCTAACAACTTAGACTCCTCCTCATCATTCAAGTTGGCATTTATGATTACGGGCAAAGAAGAGTTGGGACCAAGAAATGCGTACCTCAAATCTTTTGGAAGCTCCTTGAGTTCTTGAGATGGTTCCGGTGGTGCTTGAACTTCTTCCTTCTCGGCCTTGAACACCTCCAAATAAGACATCCCTTCCTCCAATTGCTCATGCTCAATCATATTGAGGGCTAGACCTTGGCGCTCTATCTCAATTTCTCTAGGTGGTGGGGTGGCTTTCAACCTAAGCTCCCTTGGCCTTGGCTTCTTAGAAACGGCTTCCCATTGCAATCCAAAAAGAACTTGGATCATCTTAGCTTCCTTATGTACGACCCCTTTTGAAGTTGGCCTAAGGAAAAACTCAATCTCTCTTCCTCCAATGTCAAGAGACAAGTGGCCCTTTTTTACATCAATGATTGCCCCAACCGTAGCAAGGACAGGTCTCCCTAGTATAATCGGTTCACCCGGAACTTCTATCATGTCCACCACAACAAAGTCGATTGGGACATAGTGGCCTTCAATGCAAACGGGGTAATCCTCGACGATACCAATTGGCTCGATGGACGACCCATCCGCTATCGTTAACCTCATATTGACCGGAGCTATGAGACCCATGGATGTGGATTTCCATATGGTGTAAGGAATGATGCTCGTGCTTGCTCCAAGGTCACACAAGGCTTGGAAGTTTTGAGACCCCACACCAATGGTTATAGCAAACCGACCGAGATCTCCTAGCTTTTGCGGTAACTCCAAGGTCTTGACCTCATCTTGCATTTCAACTATGGACCTCTTCTTGCTCAAAATCTCCTTTAAAAACTTGGCATAGGATGGCATCTCGCTCAATGCATCGGTGAACGGGATAGAGATGTTCAAACCTTGCAAAAGCTTGAGAAACCTCTTGAACTTGTTCTCAACAACATCTTTCGGCTTCTTTGAGGGATATGGAAGAGTTGTTGCACCTTGAATCTTGCTTGGATCAACCTCCTTGGACTTCCCCACTTCACTTGCAACATTTCCTGGTTGGACCGATTTAGGCACCACGTCGGGCCCGATGTCGTGTATCACGGTCCTGGGGCAGAGCTGAGGTAGAGTAGTCGGATCGACATCTGGGTACGTCGGGCCCGACTCACTCTCAACCTCGGTCCGGGGCAGAGGAGTTGATCTTCCTGCTGGATCGACTTCAGGGAACGTCGGACCCGACTTGCTGGGTAAGTCGGTCCGACTCTCTTCATTCTTCTTAGGTATGTGTGGCTCGGGTAGGTTTCGGCCACATCTCAATCCAATTGCCCGGACTTCATTTTGATTGTTTTGAGCTCGGGGGTTCTCCTCGGGTCGGCCCGGAAGTCTCCCATTCTCTCTCAGGGCTTGAGTTGCAATTTGGGCAAATTGATTGTCGACTTGCCTCCTCCATGCACCAAACTCATTGAATTGGGTCCTCATTTCCTTGAACCCATCCCTCATCTCTTGAGCCAATGATTGTAGCTCATTGAATCCCAGTGGCCTATATGGTGGTGGTTGCGGCGCCCTTGACTCGTTTTGGTTGAAGTTGTTGTTGTAGCCTTGAGCTTGACCTTTGTTCCACCGGCCATTACCACCATTGTTGAAGTTGCCTCTTCCACCGAAATTTCCTCGAACATAGTTTGCCTCCTCAATTTGCTCGGCCAAGCGCACTTGGCTCTCATTCGGACAAACTTGTGTAGCATGTGCAAAGGATCCACACTCCTCACAAGCTCTAGCATTTTGCTTGTAGTAGTGGACTTGCCTCTTAAGCTTGCTCACTTCACCTTCAAGGAATTGGAGCTTCACATCCTTGTCAATGTCTTCCCCCTTTGGATCATATAACTTCCTTGCACCTTCACCTTGAACTTTCACCTCTTTGCTAGCTTGACTCACCCCATACATGGCCTCATAATCGGATAGCTTGTCAAGTAGCTCCCAAGCTTGATCCGTTGTCAAGTCTATGAACCCACAATCGGTGTGGAGATTGAGCTTGTCCTTTGTTTATGGATTGATGCCTTGGAAAAAGATGTCTTGGAGCACATATGGTTGTTGGCCATGAGTAGGACATTGGCGCAACATCTCCTTGAAACGGTCCCATGCTTCGAAGAGAGGCTCATTCGGACCTTGTTGAAAGCTTGCAATTTTCCTTCTTAGCTCGGTTGTCTTTGAGGGCGGGAAGAACTTCATCAAAAAAGCATCATGGAGTGCCTTCCAAGTTGTAATTGACCTAGGGGCTTGGCTCTCGAGCCAATGTGTGGCCTTGCCCCCAAGTGACCACTTGAACGCCTTTAGAAGCACATACTCCATCGTCTCCTCGTTGGTAGAGATCGTCTCACACATGTCCACAAAGCGTTTGACGTGCTCTATGGGACACTCATGTGGACGGCCCTCGAATTGATCACGCTTGATGAGGGAGATGAATTGCGTCTTGATCTCAAAATTCTTGGCAACCTCGGGAAGCACAATAACCGGTTCGGGTACCCTCAACTCCGGATGCATGTATTGGCGTGCATTCCGGGGTAGAGCGTTGAGTTGAGCCTCGGCCCTCATCCGTTGCTCTCGTTCTCTTCTTGCCACCGCCTCTTGATTGTCCTTCTCAAGTTGCAATCTAGCCATTTCGGCCCTAAGTCGAGCCAACTCCTCATCACCATGGAGAGCTTGATTCTCCATCCTTTTCCTTCTTCGGGCTTCTTTGAGAATACTTTCCGGATCACTCACAAACTCAAGCTCAAGTGTTCCTCGGGAGGAACGAGCTCGCATACACCTACGAAACAAAGACACAAACCAAAACAAATCAAAAACAAACAAAGGGCTTGGGCTATTCCCTCACCCAAATCACTACCAAAACACAAGAAACTCATCAAATTGGCACTCAATGCACTTAGAATTCCCCGGCAACGGCGCCAATTTTTTGATCGCTCACGAATACGAGGGTCTAGAGATACAATTTATAACCCGACCCCGTTGTAGCACGTGGTGGGTGTCGAACGCTCGGGAAATCTACTCGATTGAGGTGCCTAAACACTAGAAAGCTGGAAAGGAGAACTTAAAACAAAGGAAAACAAAGAGAACAATCGGGACCGACACAAGTGTCACGTCGGGCCCGATGTTGGCGACAAAGAGGGAAGTCGGGACCGACGTAGAGCAAGTCGGGCCCGATGTAGCTGGTTTTGTTGAATTCAAAGATTGAAAGTAGATCTTGGGCTTTTGGGTTCCTTCTCTAGTAGATTAAGGCTTTTCTACCCCAATTCAAGCAATAAGTGATGATCGGAATAGGATCGAGGTGCTTTCACCCTCGTTCCAACCACTTCTACACATCGATCATTGGGGAAATCCCCTTTGAAGCAAGGTCTTGAGATGGACAAATGTTCACTTTCGTTACTTTGCCAATCACAAGCCTTGATTCCTTACTTTCATAAGGAATTGTAGCTCTATGTAGAGTGGGTTCCTAGATCAAGCACTCAAGGCTTATGGAATTGGGGTTTCTAGCCCAACCTAGCTAGAGTTTTCCCCCATAACCCAAGATCAAGGAGATCTACTCCATATGGCAAACAAAGAAAGCAAACAAATCACAAAGCAAAGCAATCAACATCATCAATCTCAAACCAAAGCCAAATTTCATTCACAAATCAAAAGCAATCCACAAACTCCAATCCAAGGTTTCCAAATCCACAAAATCAAAACAAGGCAAAGCTAATCTATCAACCAAACCTATCAAATCTCCTAGAAATCTCCTCTCCTAGGCCGATTCCCTCTCTTCTCCTTCTCCTCTCCTTCCTCCTTGCTCTCCAAGTATTCTCTTGAGAGTTTTTGAGAGTTGGTCCCCTCTAAGTGTGTGGGAACCTCCTCCAATTAGAAGATAAGAGAGCCTTTATAGATGAGGGGCAAAAGTGGTAGTTTACAATTTCGTGCCTTGGAGCCCAATCCAGCCAGCGACCGACTCGGACCGACACGGAGCACCTCGGGCCCGACTTATTGGGCAAGTCGGTCCGAGGTCGAAAAAATCATCTCGGGTCCGGCGTTGGTTCTAACTCGATCCGGACCTCGTTCCACCTTCTTCTGGTTGGCTTTTCTCTTGTTCTTCTTCATGGCTTGCTCCTCTCTTTCCCTCTTAAGCTCGGACCTTGCTCCATGTTCCGATTCTCCTTCAAAACGACCCTTGATCCATGCCAAAACACCTACAAAACACATAAAACGCGCATAGTCTCCGAATCTCATAGAAATACGGGAACTAAGCTAAAAAGGAACAAAACACACAAGAAAAAGGGAAAAAGAAACATATTTACAAAGGGAATCATATATAAAGCACCACCAAATAAAGAGACATCACATCCTTGTACCACCTCTTGACTACTTCACTTACAAGTTGAGTCCTTCCTAGGTATGTCCTTTTGTTAGTGCACAAAAATTCACCTTTATATCCTAATTGAATGCTCCTCTTGGCTCGCCCTTTGATCTTCCGTTCCAAACTCCTTCTTCAATCTAGAACCTGCAAAATAATGGACACATTGAGCGGGGTCCTCCTAGTCAAAAGAGCAGTTTGTCAATAGAATGTTGAGATAAAAGGTAAGAATAATTGCTAGCGAGCTCAACGAAGATGAGTATATGCAAGATGCCTACAATACATGATGAAGACATGTATTTACAGTGGAATAAAGGGAGTAGGAGAGATCAAAAATCATCCCCTAGGCTCGGCCGATAGTGCCTTGTCACCCAAGCAAGCGGTATATTGCTCCCCAATCCACGCAGAAATTCTATCTTTCGAATAAGATAGAATATTCCACTATAAAGATTTTTTTTGAAACACAGGTTTCCGGGTCTTGCGATCCGACATTCCTGCGCCTCTCGAACCCTGCCCTGGACCCAGAGGAGAAGGTAAATCGCGGATGAGAGAGCGGCGATCTCTAACTCAGAGGCGGCGCGCAAAAGGGTAATTATTAAATACCCTATTTAAATAAAAGATAACATAATAAATAAAAATACCTTTTTAGCAAAAAAAGGTAATTATTAAAGTTTTTCTGCTCACAAATATCCCACTTGAATGTTATTTGCATTCAATAGTGTTGCTACTAAGACTCAAGTACTCTAGGACCTATTCGAAGTGGCCATGCGGATTAGTCAATGAGTCCCCTTAACACATTCGTATATTCGTATATTCGTATATTCATATAATCGTACATATATGAGTGATGATCATGGGATCCTTGCCCCTCTACATACGCGCATATGTAGAATCCCGTTAATGCGATAAATTAATGTTGTGCTTTTTTATTCAAGACTCAAGCTAGTGCAAAAAACTGACTTTTATTGAAAATTAAACGTGAATGTCATGATCTTAAGAAAAAGGCTAATGATGTGACTTTTGAGGCGGAGATGGTGATTTCCCTTTCGAGTTGTAGTTGGCTTCTTCCAAGCGCACATACTGGTGGACGCGCTCTTGAGTCTCGGAAATGGTGGAAGGGGGAAGAAGTGTCAATTCTTCCCTTAGCTTGCTCTCAAATGGAATCACCCTCTTAAAGGTGGAGATAGCGGTCTTCTCCTCACACTCATCGATTTCGGCATAACACTCCATAAAGTAATTAGTGAAGCGGTGCAAACTTGCGCTCTTCTCCTTTCTAAGACCAAAAAGTGTGTCCAAAGACACCGCATCACGGCTATTGGCTATGTAATGCCTCACGAACACGGTAGCAAGTTCATTCCATGATCGGATTGACCCTCTCAAGCTTTGGAACAACTTTAGTGCACCCTTATCGAGGCTACCCGCGGACATCTTGCACATGGTTGCGTCGTCGAAAGCACATAGCACCATCTTATGCGAGAAAGCAACTATGTGGTTCACGGGATCTGAATGCCCATCATATAGAGCGAATGATGGTTGTGAGAATTTTGCCGGAGGCTTGGCACTTTAGATGCTTCTATGAAATGGTGTCGATGCCATCATAGCCAACTTATGGTCGGCTTGCTCTTGAGCCGATTACAAGGTTCCATCTTGCGCACTTAAAACTTCTGAGCTCTACGGACTCCTCAAAAAATGGATTAGTTGAAAGGAAGAATAAAATTTTGGAAGATATGGCAACAAAAAGCCATGAGGTCTGATCACGGAACTACGTTTGAAAACTCAGAGTTCCTAAACTTTTGCAAATAAAATGGGGTCTCCTACAACTTCTCAGCTCCACGCACACGTACTCCTTAACAAAATGGAGTAGTTGAAAGGAAGAATAGAACTCTAAAAGATATGGCTCATACCATGATGATAGAGAGTGGAGTTCCCCCAAAGCTTCTAGGCAGAAGCAATCTCCACAGTAGTGTACATCCTCAATAGAGCAATGATCAAAGCCATGATCATGAAGACTTCCTACAAGTTCATCAAGGGAAGAAAGCCTAACATCTCCCATCTAAGGACCTTTAGGTGTAAGTGCTTTGTCCACAACAACGACAAAGACAATTTGGGAAAGTTTGATCCCAGAAGCGGTGAAGAAATCTTCATTGGGTACTGTCTACAACAAGACGACCAGAAATATTGAAGAAAGTATACATATGGTCTTCAACGAAGAATTTGTGAAGATGGGAATAGCTCCTCAAAACAAGGAACCTTTGTTCAAGTTGATAAGGCAACAAGATGAGGATGACGATGATGATGAGCCAAGAAACGGAGACGGTGACTATCCATGTGGGAACAATGTCCCACAACCCAAAAAAGATGGAGACAATAAAGATCACCATGATCAAGACTAAATAGATGTTCCTCCAACCGAAGATGAGTTCCAAAATTCCATTAAAGGTTCCCTCAATCCACTCATTGATGATCTTCCAAAGTTAAGTACTCATGGGAAACAAAGAGGGAATAGTGAAGAAGTCCAAGACGAGCAGACAAGAAACAATACACCTCTTGAAAGGGAAAACCATTAAACAATGAAGCCGAGGCAGAAGAGGAATATCTAGTTGACTCAAAAGAACCAAGGGTGGAAATAGATCTCACAAACATCCACACAAGGAACTACCATCAAAAGAAATATCAAACCATAGACAACATCATCACTTCTTATGAGAAAGGTGTGCAAACTCGTTCCTCTCTGCACAAGTTATGTTCTTTCAATGCCTTTGCATCCTTTGTGGAACCAAAGAACATCAAAGAAGCTTTGCAGGACCTAGATTGGATTCAAGTTATGCAAGAGGAGCTGCACTAGTTTGAAAAGAACAAAGTGTGGAGAATTGTTCCTAGGACTGTGGAGAATTGTTCCTCATCCTAGGAACAAGAATGTCATAGGAACTTGATGGGTCTTCAAGAACAAGATGGATGACACTAGAGTTGTGTCTAGGAAGAAGGCGAGATTATTAGCTCAAGGATACAACAAAGAGGCTGGCATCAACTATGAAGAAACCTTCGCTTCTGTAGCTAGGATTGAAGCGATATGACTCCTGATTTCTTTTGCAGCCCACAATGGGTTCAAGTTATACCAAATGGACGTGAAGATTGTGTTCCTCAATGGGCATCTCAACAAAAAAGTCTATGTAGCTCAACCTCCAAGCTTTGAGGATGAGAACTACCCTAACCATGTCTACTTCCTTGAAAGGGCACTCTATGATCTCAAACAAGCGCACAAAGCATGGTATGATAGGTTTGCTCAATTTATTCTGTTAATGGTTACCTTCGTGGTTCCATTGACGAAACTCTTTTTCTCAAGAAAGAATCCAAAGACATTTTAATTGTTCAAGTATATGTTGATGATATTGATTTTGGTGTCACTAACCCTTCACTTGTTGATAAGTTCAAGAACTTGATGAGCATTGAATTTGAAATGAGCTTAATAGGAGAATTGGCGTTCTTCTTGGGACTACAAATTTCCTAAACCAAGGAAGGAACTAGAATCCACCAACAGAAGTACATTAGGGAAATGCTTACCAAGTATGGGATGAAGTTTCATAGCCCATTCACACTCCCATCTCACCTAACACATGCCTGGATACTGATGAGATATGTATAAGTGTGGATCAACGGAATTACAGAGGTATGATTGGTTCCCTACTATACTTAACTGCTAGTAGACCAGACATCATGTTCTTTGTGTGTCTTTGTGCACGTTTTCAATCTAACCCTAAAGAATCACACCTGAAAGAGGTGAAGAGGATTTTCAAGTAACTTAAGGAAATGACGATTTGTGCTTGTGGTACACTAGGAATAGTTCCATTCAATTAGTAGCTTATTCAGATGCAAACTTTGTCGGCAACCTAGTTGATAGAAAAAGCACTTTAGGAATGGCCTAGTTCCTCGGATCATGCCTTGTATCATCGGGATCTAAGAAGAAAAACACAGTGGCACTCTCAACTATTGAAGCAGAGTATGCAGCAGCAGCCTCATGTTGTTCTCAAGTTCTATGGCTCAAGTACCAGTTAAAGGATTACGGTATGTCTTTCGGCCTTGTTCCCATACGATGTGATAATACCATTGCCATTAACACATCAAAAAATCTTGTGCATCGTTCTCATACTAAGCATATAGATATTATGCATCATTTCTTGCGTGATAATGTTGAGCATGGGAACATCTCTATGAAACACTGTAGAACCGAAGAGTAAATTCCGGACATTCTCACCAAAGCTTTAGACAAACGTCCCTATGAGAACCTCTGGATGCTCTTAGGGGTGATAACTCTAAATTAAACAAGTCTCGATTTGTTATTCTCTCTATGCTTGGCTAGTTTTGTAGATTTGCGTGCTAGGAAGTTTAGGAACTTGAACTTTCACTTAACCATGTTGCTAGTCTAAGGCTTGTTTTAAGCACTATGGAACTTTTATTTCTTTGAAACCCAAAATGATTAACCTGAGTTCCTCTCACCCTTATTACAAGCCACAATGATCGTTAATCATAAGCTTACTCTTAACTGTTAATTAGGCAAATGATTCCCGTGAACCCTTGTTAAGCCTCCTTTTAATGGAGGGAAAATGTTGCTCAAGAAGTGAGAAAGTGTGTCAGAATCCTTAACAAAGAAGGAACTATGTGAGCCAAGCATTCCTCCTCTGATTAGACCACCACGAGATAAAGTGACACGCGTCCCAGACTTGCAGAGGAAGTTGAAGAGGTAGAAGCACTCCATTGGTCAGTTTTAAAATGGGAATGAAGGCTTTTTACCAATCTACCGTTTCCGAAATCTATTAAAACCCTTCCTTTTCCAATTTTGGGCTTTCTTCCTCCTTCGCCCCCCTAAAACCCAAATCTCTCTCTCTCTCTCTCTCTCTCTCTCTCTCTCTCTCTCTCTCTCCCTTTCAAGCAAAATTAATTTTCACACACAAATGGATCCCAATAAACCCAACCACCCTCAATCAACCAGAAAGCTAGTTCATCTTGACCCTTGGATCCAAAATTGGATTGAGAAAAATCCAAGGTCCCTCTGTCGGAACATGCTTCAAGAGGCGGACAACAACCCAGATCTATCCGAACACCAACGAATCTACAAACTCCTCAATCATTATGTCCGTCCTCACCTCCACAAACTCGTAGATCCTATTTTCGGCCCCGCTTTTCTCGAGCATGAGATTTTCGGCAGAGATCCTCCACTTCCCAAGGCTGTCGCACCAACCTACATGCGCCGCCTTTGGTATCCCTCCCTCACTTCCCTTAAAATCACTTTATTCCCCCAACCCTAAATCTCCTTACTCCCCCTCACACTCTACCAAGATCATGGACAACTTCGATCCCCACCCCCCAAACCAAACCCTCAAAATCCAAAAATATCATATCTGCTTCTTCCTCCAAAAACCCCCAGAAGAAGCGGGCTTTCTCCCTGGATGCTCTCATGGGTTTCACTTATGAGTCTCAACCTTCCTCCTCTCCTAAAAACCCAACATCCAGATCTCCACCACCTCCATCTGCCCATCCACTCAAACATTTTCTCTACCCTCCTCTAGGAACACACCACCAAGAGAACCAACACCTCCATCATCCTCCACCACCATCCCTCAAACTCCTTTTCCACCCTCCTCTTCGCTACCATTAGAGGAACCAAACTCCTAAGCTCACTCCATAGAACTAACGCTCCACCTCCCACCATAGAAACAACTACCACCCCCACCCTCCATATAAAAATATGCTCCCTCCTCTTCTTCTGTCTCACCTATTCTCAAAGCACTGAAATACGTCGATCTGGATGATCTGGAAGAGGGCTCTCGGCCAAGGAAGTTGGCCTTGCTAAATTAGAGGTCGAGCTCAACGCTCCCAATGCCAAACCCTCCTCTCCGCTCAAGGTTTCACAGATGCTCCCAAGGGATATCGGTGAGAATGATGAAAAAGATGAAGAGGTCGACAGAGTGGCCGAAGAGACTAACACAGCCAAGGAAACTGAAGGTGAGGAACTAGGCATCGAAGTAGACGATGAGGTTGCAGATAATGCCTTTGTTGAAGATAACGAAACTGAGGTACTCGATGTGGATGATCTTGCCGCCGAGTACCAGGAGACTTTGGAGGTTGATGGTGACGAACACCAGGCCAATGAGTTCCAATCTGACGATCAACAAATCGCCGTCTCCAATCTCCACGATACGGTTCCCGAGCAGAGGGAACCGTCCTCATGTTGGAAAACAATCCTTCTCCAGTTGCCACCCCTACAAAGAAGAAACCAAAGAAGAACAAGAACAACAAAAGGTCCAGGATCGAGGACATTGTGGGCACAAAAGCTCAACATGACAAGAAAACAGAGGCAGTCAAGGCCTCCATATCTGGAGAACGTAAGTTATGAGAACTCATCAAGGCCCAACACTAGGAAGAGCTCTGTTGTGAGCCTACCCTATTCAACCTTGACCAGATCCAACTCTTCTACTCCTCCTTCTCCATCTCCAAAGACGGCAAGAAGGGCACACTCACCATCAAAGGCGATGAGTACCCCTTCTCCACGACCAACATTCGCCGCTAGCTGAATGCTCTAGGCGAAGGGTTGGACTCCCTTCCCGTCAAGAATTAGGATGTCTTCAACAAGGATGAGATTCTATATTGTCTTTATGAAGGGCGGGTTCCCAGAAAAGGTCTCTCAACCCAATTGTACAAATTTTTTTGCCTAAGTAATATATGGTCTTTAGTTTGAATGTGTGTTCCTCTTGATTCTTATTAAATGCATTTCCTTTTCGATGATGCCAAAAGGGGAAGTATAAATTTTGTGAGATGTAGTGTTTAAGTTATCTCAAAAATGCTTTTTCTAAGGGGGAATTGTTTGCTCAAAATGCTTAGTAGGAACTATTATGACTATGGAAGTGAAATTCCCTATGAAACTTCTCAACTCATGTAGTGGATAGAAAATCTTAGGGAACTCTAACACATTCTTTTGCTTATCATATGCATTGAAATACTTGTCTTTTTAAAATGGGTTTGTCATCATCAAAAAAGGCGAAATGTTTAGAAAGTGTTTGGAACTCACATTCTACAACACTAGAAAAACAATCGATCTCTCTACTTTTGATAATGACAAACATCATTAGGGAACTAATGTGTTATGTCCAAGTATTTCAAGGCAACTATAGGTTAAACAAAATTTGCAAAGACCTATGAAGATGTTCCCATAAAGGGAACTCAAGTGCTTCAAGTTCTCTACTCAAGGGAACTCTCATTTCAGTATAAAAGACAACTCAACGTGAAATGCGGAAGCATGTTCCAAGCAAAATAAAGGCGCAATTTGTTCCTCAAACTGAGTCGATTGATCTAATGGACCAATGAGCTTTAAGAGTTGACAAAATTCAAATGGAATCACATGTAAAGAAAGTACAAAGCCTTGGGGAGTAAGACATGGGGATTTTAGACATATGACCAAAGGATAAGGATTGAGCCCCAAGCATGATGCGTATATATAAACCCATGACAGTCATCTTGCAAATCACTTCTCACAAAGCCTCAAGCAAACGCTAAAGGAGCCAAGCAAGAAGAAGAATCCAAAGAAGTCCTTGGCGACGAGTGTGTGATCTCGGTGATAGAAGAAAGCAGTTGCCAATTGCAAGGGAGTTGAGTTGAAGATCTCAGCTGTGAGGTTCGAGTTTCTTGTTTTAGTTGAGTTGTTTAGCTTGTACATATGTCGAGAAGTTTCCTTAGTGTTTTTAGAGCCCGAAGACTGATAGGGACAAAGAAGTTTGAACCTTACGTGTAGTAGCTAAAGGAACAATCAATAAAAGAAGAAATTCTTTCAAAATCCTCCAATGGAAGTGGAGGTTTACCCATTCAACTAGTTGATTGAAGTGGGGTTCCTCTATAATGAACTGTGTGTCTTTATTTCTGTTTTGTTTACTTGCGTTTTGTATTTATTCCGCTGCTTATGATTGTTCCCAACTCTTAACTAACACATACGATCCAACACTATAGAACTTAGTATATGATTACAATTAAAGTCGATAAAGTGTTGATTTAGATGAGAGATTTTCTTGAAGAGTTCGAAGTGTATCAAGAAAAAAAATCTCACTTCATATGAAAATCAAAGCGTCATCTACCTTGCCAAAATGTTGCCCGCCATTCACAAACCAAATACATACAAACAAAGTGTCATTGGTAGTGTGAAAGAGTAAAAGGTGTTTTGGCAGGATAATCGTACTAACACGTTACCTGCTGAAAATAGGGAAATCCTAACCAAAAAGCAATCGTAACGCGTTATGAATTATGGGCAAGATGTAGGATCAAATAAAGAATGGAAAGCAGATAATAAGTAAGCTGATATTCGTATATTGCGATCGTAATTGTAAATAGCTCTCCCCAAAGTATCCAAGAATGCTCGACTAGAAGTGAAATGGTGAAAACAAGAAATGAGATTATGCTTCTAGATAGAGTTTCAATAGCCAGTATTCCGTGTCCTCTTCCTTCCGCCTCGGCCTGGTTTTATATTCGTCTCCCCCTTCTAACCGTTGGTAGAGCGTCTAGCATATCCCGGAGATTTCGCCCCCGTCGTTAATGGCATAGCCGTTGTTGTTTGACCATGAAGTCCGAGATTCCCGTCTTGCTTTGATTGTTGTATCGTCTTCTCTTTCTAGTGGTTTAATCGGATTGTCGATATTGGGCTGTGTGGCTTTCTTATTGGGCCGAATTTCGGAGGGCCCAACAATACCCCCATCAAAAACCCGGGAAAATTCCCGCCTCCACTTTTCCTAGGGTTTTTGATTTAATGTCTCGGAAGTTGTTGCAACTCAGAACACGTCCAATCAACCCTTATTTAAAGCGGTTATGATGGCTCTCAAAGACTTCAATTGTGCTTCTTGGTGTCCAGGTACGTTCTTCCCTTCTTTTGTTTCTTCATCTTCAACCTCCTTTTCTTCCCAATTATGGCGTCCTCGGAATCTCCTTCCCTCTATTGCCTTGAACACACCTTTCCTCCTTCCCTAACATCTTCCGGTTTTCTCACCCCTTATCATCGGAGGAATAGCACTTCTGAAGACCCCCAAATTTTCGCTCTTTCTGTGGGTTTTCCGTCACATGCAGAGGTGTTTCTACCTCCCCCTGGCATTCACGCAGATTTTTATGCCAACGATTGGGTGTGCTTATATGAGTACCCTTTTCGTATTGGCCATCGTTTCCCATTTTCTCCTTTGGTCATCGACTTCCTGTCCACCCTCAATGTTTCTCCGGGGCAGTTACTTCCGCAGGTTTGGAGACTTCTTCTTTTCGTTGACCAACTGTGTTCTTCTCAGGGTCTCCCTTTCAAAGCTGCCGATTTTTTCCTGAATTATCGTCTTTCCAAAGGTGGTCTGGGTCGTCTAACTTTGAAAACCTTTACCAATAAGTCCAATTTAGTCTTCAATATATCCAAATCTGATCGGGGCTGGGCCGATAAATTTTTCTTTGTGAGACTGTCTTCCCTAGGAATTGACACGTCTTTCATGAGAAGTCGTTGGCAATCAACAAGTAGTGTTTTCCCTTTTGAACTCACCGGCTTCTTTTCGGATCTAACCACTAAGCATTTTCTGTTGCAGAACATCTTACTACTCCTCAACCCCGCACGGTGTCATACCAGGTCATCAATCATATCGAAGCTCTCTCGTTAGAAGAACGATCTTATCCTGATCTGGTAAAGGCGTGTTCCGCAGAACCCGAAGAAACCGAGATGTCGAGTAAGTCTTTCTCTCTTCCCCTTAGTAAATCTTACTTCTTTTTTTTTTAGAAATCTTGCCTTTCTCGTGGTGTCAGGTTCAAGGACAACCCGTTCTACCACTGCGCTGACTACCATGGAACGAGTTGAAGCTCGGAGGAAGAGGAAGGCTGAATCAGCTTCTACGGCAGATACCGTGTTGACGATCTCAGACCCTAAGAAGTCTTCTGAGGCTCGGGTTTCTTCTCCTAAGAAAAGAGCATGCTCGACCCTTTCTGATCTCCCAAAGACAATGATGTCCCTTGATATGGCTGCTGAGAAGTGCCTGAGTTCCTTGGCACCTCTTCATGTGGGATGTTCTCGCGGCAAGGAGGACCAATCTTCTTTCTCGGAATTTTTCGGCGAAATTCTGGCGGCACAATGGCATGTATGTTTTCTCCGTCTACTCTTATTTCATTTCTTACTCGTTACCTAACTTCTTCTTTTTCTTATGCAGGGCTTGCAACTTTCTCTTTCTGCCTTTGAAGCTTTCAAGGACCTCCCTGATCAATTGGCCTAGAGTAAGATCAGTCTTCAGCTCGAGAAGGACAGAAGCAGCATCTTAGGACACGAGAAGACTGCTTTGGATAAGAAGGTTCGCGACTTGATGAACAATCTCGAGAGGGTTTCCAAGGAGTCCAAAGAATGGGAAGAAAAGTTCATGGTCTCTTCCGCTAAAGAAGCTGCTTTGGCAAAAGAAATTGAAGATACTGCCGACTACTGGTCCTGCCGAGCTCGAGTGGAAATGATGGAGGAGTTCGCGGCGGGGAGGCATACTTCGTGGGATGCTGTGAAGGAGAGGGAGTTGTTCGAGAGCCTGTTTTCTGGCGAGGTGATAGCGGCTAAAAAGTCTTCGGTCATTGATGATATTACCTCCGTTGCCAAGGTGGTCGCCCAAGTGGAAAGGGACAACCAACCTAAAGAATGATCTCCTTTTGTCCTTGTTTTTTGAATTCTGGACAACTTCTTACCCCTAGCGTGTTGGGGTTCTTTAAACTTTTGTTTTGTCTGGTCGCTTTATTCTAGGGCCCTATTGTGGACAAGTTTGTGCCCCGTGTTGGTTTATGGGATTTTATTTTGATAATACTTTATTTGTTGCCATTGCCTTGGATCTGCGTTTGATTTTTTGCAGGTAAGCAGGTCTGTCACCGAAGAAGAAAGATCAACACATTCGTAGAGAAGTAGGCTTGTTTGACACATGTACTTGTAACTTTTACAATGGATTCTTTGTTTGTATACCGCTTTTTATGTTAGATGCGGAGAGAGAGAGAGAATGTCGTATTTGTCTGAATGTAAACTTCTTTGTAACAACTTTGTGAATCATATTACAAATGAAAATTCCACTTGCTCTAGAATACTTGTTACTTGTTCTTGTCTCTTGCATCTTTTGACTAGTCGTAGTGTGCACATCATTGCCTGATCATAAGGCGAGGGCCTATGTTTTGGCCAGTAACGTCACAAGGCGTCCCTTGTTATTTTTCTCTAATATTGTTGACATCGTTGTACTTGTGTATGTATGAAGATGTAATTACGTAAAAGGAGAATTTTACCTTATTAGAACTCGTTGTGTTTCAAAAGTGGTACAACTTCAAGTTCATTGCATTCCAGCTTCTGGGGACCGCTTTTCCTTCTTGCGTCATCAATTCATAGGCTCCTTGTCCTACAATCTTCGTAATCTGGTATGGCCCTTCCCAATTTGCCAACATTTAACTCTTGCGTATTCTGAAAGACTTTTCTTAGCACCCAATCTCCCACTTGGAACACCTTGACGTTAACGCGTTTGTTGTAACTCCGAGCTACCCCCTGCCTGTATGCCGCCATTCGAATTGAAGCCTCATCTCGTAACTCGTCAACCGTATCCAAGTGATGTAACAGGTTGGATAGGTTTGATTCCTTAGTGGTAAGTCCGTACACTGTAGGCAAAGTTACTTCTACTGGTAATACGGCTTCACATCCATAGACCAAGGAAAAAGATGTATGACCCGTTGCTGTCTTGGGAGTTGTTCGATCTGACCATAAGATAAGGGGTAATTCATCTGCCCATTTCCCTTTTGCTTCTTTGAGCCGCTTTTTCAAGTTGTTAATATTCACCTTGTTACTTGCTTCTGCTTGCCCATTGGCATGTGGGTAACGAGGTGTTGACATCACTAGCTGTATGTTGTACTGATGGAAAAACGATCTCGTCTTGTCACTGATGAAATAAGACCCGTTGTCGCAGACTATGATGGATGGTATTCCAAATCTGCTCAGGATATTTCTCCTTATGAAGGAGATAACTTGGGTGTCTTTAACTTCTTTGAAAGCTTCGGCTTCAATCTACTTGGAGAAGTAGTCGGTCATCGCCAGGATGTAAACACGTTGCCCCGAAGCTGGAGGTAGTTTTCCCACAATATCCATCCCCCATTTCATAAATGGCCAAGGAGATGTTATGGGATGCAACAACTCGGAAGGTTGATGTGGTATAGGTCCATGACGCTGGCACGTGTCACATTTGCGAGCAAACTCCACTGCGTCTTTGTTCATGGTAGGCCAATAGTAACTCATCCTACTTGCCTTCTTTGCCAAGTTGCGACCCCCTGTATGGTTTCCGCATTCCCCATCATGTATGTCTTGTAACACCTTCTGTACCTCCTCTTCCTTTACGTATCGTGCGTGTAATCCTGACGACATACACTTAAACAAGATGTTATTCTTAACCGTAAAAGTAGAAGCTTTTACCTTAAGTCGTTGAGCTTCTTCCTTGTCTTCTGGTAATACTCCGTCTTGTAACCACTTTAGATAAGGGGTTACCCATGAGTTGTCTTCATCGGAGCTTCGAATTTCTAACATGTCTACTTCTTTGGTTATAGATGGTGCGTCAAGATATACGAAAGGTATCTTGTCGTACTCCCTTGGGTCGATTACGAATCCGAGGTTGGCTAAAGCGTCTGCTTGTGTGTTGGCATCTGTTGGAACCTGCCTTATCTCAAACAATTTGAAGTGCCTTACGATTTCTTGAACCTTTTCTAAGTACGCCTTCATCTTCGAGTCCCTGGCAACATATGAGTTTGTAACTTGATTTACAATAAGCAACGAGTCACAAATTACCTCGATTTCTTGTATATTCAGATCTTTGGCGATAAGCAACCCCGCAATAAGCGCTTCGTATTCTGCTTCGTTGTTAGTAGCCTTGAATGTGCATCGAACAGCTTGGGCTATCCTATCCCCCTGTGGTGACTTCAGGACTACCCCCAATCCTACACCCATCTGGTTTGACGCTCCATCTGTATGCATCAACCACTTACCGTTTCCTGTTACTTGCAGCACACCTTGGTCTTCGTTTTCTGAAGTGGTAGGAGTGAAGTCGACCACAAAGTCTGCCAACACCTGAGACTTCATTGCTGTTCGGGGCTCGTACGTGATGTTGTAACCATTTAAGTGAATTAACCATCTCGTTAGCCGACCTGACAACTCTGGCTTTGACATGATACTTTTCATCAGATAATCAGTTCTCACAATTATAGAATGACTTTCAAAATAGTTACGTAACTTTATAGAAGCCATTACCAAAGATAACACTAATTTTTCCATGGGGGAATACCTCGTTTCTGCGTCCAGCAAGGTTTTACTTACGTAATAGATGGGCAATTGGTCTCCATTCTCTTCTCGGATCAGGACTGCACTTACTGCTACCTCGGTCGCGGCTAGGTATACATACAAGTTTTCTCCTGGCTTAGGTTTGGATAACACATGCGGATTGGATAGATATTTTTTCAATTCCCCAAAGGCTTTTTCATGTTCTTCTGTCCATTCGAACGACTTGTTTTTCTTCAGAATGTCGTAAAACAGTTTGTTCCTGTCTGAGGATCTTGATATGAACCGGTTTAGCGCAGCTACTCGCCCTGTTAGCCTTTGGACGTCTTTGACACACTTTGGTGATTGCAGCTCCATTATGGCTTTGACCTGTTCAGGACTCCCCTCGATCCCCCTCTGCGTCACTATGTAACCGAGGAATTTTCCTGACGTTACTCCAAAAGAGCACTTGGTGGGGTTCAACTTCATTTTGTAGCTCCGCAGAATCTCGAACGCGTCTCTTAGGTGATTAACATGGTCCTCCGCCTTTAGTGATTTGACCAACATATCATCTATGTATACTTCCATTGTATCCCCCAGCTTTTCCTGAAACATCTTATTAACCAATCTCTGATAAGTAGCACCTGCGTTCCTTAACCCAAAGGGCATAACTTTATAACAATAGGTTCCCTGATTGGTTACGAATGCGGTTTTTTCTTGATCTTCAGGATGCATCATTATTTGATGGTATCCACTAAACGCATCAATGAAGGTCAAAAGTTCATGCCCCGCCGTCGCGTCCACCATTGCGTCTATGTGAAGCAAAGGGAACGAATCTTTGGGGCATGCTTTGTTTAGATCGGTAAAATCTACGCAAACGCGCCATTTACCATTTTTCTTTTTAACGACAACCACATTCGCTAGCCAGTACTTCTCTAATTTTTCCAGACTCGAGTAAGGATTTTACCTCATCATTGATTACCTGATTTCGCTCGGGAGCGAACTTACGCCTTTTCTGCTTCACTGGCGGCACCTTCTTATTGACATTCAAGGCATGGGTAATCACACTAGGATCAATGCCTACCATATCCTCATTCGACCAAGCGAAACAATCTTTGTAGGACCGTAGAAATTCCACTATTTGCTCACGTAGAGTCGGTTCTAGATCCGCTCCTATTTGAATCTTCTTGGATGGATCCAATGGATCAAGGGCCACTTCTTGGAGCTCGGGTGTTTCCAGCTTCGCATAGCAAGTAGTCGTTCTACAGTCCTTTAATTGCTAATCCAACGCCTTCTTCCCCGTTCCAAGCCGCGGGCTCTTCGAGGTTGTTGCCTTCATTGTTACGGAATAACACTCCCGTGCCAACTTTTGTTCCCCCTTAATATCTTGAATTCCCCAAGGTGTCGGGAATTTCACACATTGGTGATAGGTGGAGGGAATTGCTCTCATCCCGTGTATCCATGGCCTGCCTAAGATGACATTAAAAGGCGACGGGCAATCGAGTACTTGGAATTTTACCTGGTAGTTGACTCCTCCCGCAACGGTAGGTAGTGATATCTCCCCGAGCGTATTGCGTGATTCTCCACTGAAGCCTACCAGAGTTGTTGACTTCTTGGCGATATCGTCCATCCCGAAACCGAAGCTGTATAAGGCGTCCAACATAAGTAAGTTAGTAAAGCTTCCATTATCAACTAAAATCCTTTTAACAAGAAAGTTAGCTATGGTCAGAGAGATTATCAAGCAGTCGTGGTGAACTTCCTCTTCTTCGACATCGTCGAAGGTGATTGGCATCATGGCGAGACTTGTTCGCGATGGTGCTTTTGGGCATTCTCTCCTAGCATCCCTTGCGATCCGTTTGGCTACGGAGTAGGTTATACCACAGATCTCCGACCCCCTGTAATGACATTGATTACTCCAGTGTGCTTCGGCGGGGGTGGTGGAGTGGCCTTTTCCCTGCTACGGTCCAACTGCTCTTTTGCTTTTTCCGATATTAATTCTCTGAGATGCCCCCTTCGTAGTAGTTCGCTTACTTCTTTTCGTAACGCGATACACTCGTCGGTCCGGTGCCCATGGTCGAAGTGGAAATCACACCATCTGGTCTTGTCTTTCTGCTGTGCCGGCACGTTACTCTTTCGAGGCCATTTAACAGTGTCTCCCATGGTGTTGAGGGTTCGGACCACTTCAGTTGCATCTACGCGAAAATTGTAGTGGGAGAGTTTCGGGGGCAGCCGAAGATTCTCGTATCTGTCACTTTGTCTAAACATGGTAACATTTATGGTGGTCTTAGCATGAGGTATCATGGGATACGGAGCATATCTCGTGTCCCGCCGTCCTTGTCTCCGATCGGGTCGATGTGGGCTCGTTGTTTTCTCGACAAAGAGGTCGTCCTCCTCCAATCGGACATGGGCTAAAGCTTTTACCAGTACCTCATCAAAATTGGGACAAGGATACTTAGTTAGTTCACGGTATAACTCAGGATTACATATTGATATACCCTTCTGGAATGCCTCCACAGCCGTAGCAGTGTCACACCCTTCAATGGTCACCAATTCTTCATTGTAGCGACTAAGGAAAGCTTTCAAAGATTCTCCCGATCTTTGGACCAAGCGGTACAGATCGCTTGATCGCTTTTTGGCGTGTCGACTGCTCGCGAACCTAACCCTGAATTTGTCAATTAACTCGGCAAAAGATGAGATACTTCCAAGAGGTAAGTGCGAATGCCAATTAACAGCGGGTCCAGACAACGTGTTCCCGAACCAACGGCACATGACAATTTCTTTCATATCAAAAGGGACTGTACTGATATTCATAGCCTGTTTGAATGCGGCTATATGTTGATCGGGATCTATCACCCCTTCATACTTAGGCACGTCGGGGACGTGATATTTCCGGGAGATATCAACCCTCGCAATAGCAGGTACGAAGGGGGAGTCAGTGTACCCGTCTCTCCTCTCCATCGCAATTGGTTGAGGCTCCCCAGGGACCTGAGTAATTCGGTCCTCCAAGGCTCGGAGGCATTCCCGTAATTGGGAAACCTCGGTATCTTCCCGTATTGCCCTTAAACAATTACCGTTTACCTGATACCCGGTTACTGATCTGACAACATTGGATGTTATGAGATTTGGATCGTCCATGTCCAAGCGCCTTGCGACTCCTTCTACCACATCGGTCCCGCGAGGACGGGTTGGAGCCGATTGTATCTGCGATCGAAGCAAGTTGCGTTCATTAGTTAAAGTCTCAATTTGTTATTCGTATACCTCGGTGAATCTGGTATTAGCCTCCTTTTGTCTTTCCAGATCCTTTCGAAGAGCAATCATTGATGATCGGAGCTCCGTGATGATGTCGGCGTCGCCTCCTTCCGCTTCCCGTCCCTCGGAAGTAGCAGGATTGCCATTGGTGTTCCCAGAACCTTGCCCGACTCCATCACCATTCCCCGTTCCACCTACGTTTCCGGTTCCGTCTTCGTTTCTGGTTCTGTCTACGTTTCTGTCACCTTGGTTGTTCGTTTCTTCATTGACCTCATGATGGTCTAGGTCCCCTACGTGACTGTACGTAGTTTGGATTCCCTCCATGTGACGGATCTTGCTGTTGTTTTAGCGTGACTCCTTTTTTGGCTAGGCTCCACGGTGGGCGCCAATTGTTTTGGCAGGATAATCGTACTAACACGTTACCTGCTGAAAATAGGGAAATCCTAACCAAAAAGCAATCGTAACGCGTTATGAATTATGGGCAAGATGTAGGATCAAATAAAGAATGGAAAACAGATAATAAGTAAGCTGATATTCGTATATTGCGATCGTAATTGTAAATAGCTCTCCCCAAAGTATCCAAGAATGCTCGACTGGAAGTGAAATGGTGAAAACAAGAAATGAGATTATGCTTCTAGATAGAGTTTCAATAGCCAGTATTCCGTGTCCTCTTCCTTCCGCCTCGGCCTGGTTTTATATTCGTCTCCCCCCTTCTAACCGTTGGTAGAGCGTCTAGCATATCCCGGAGATTTCGCCCCCGTCGTTAATGGCATAGCCGTTGTTGTTTGACCATGAAGTCCGAGATTCCCGTCTTGCTTTGATTGTTGTATCGTCTTCTCTTTCTAGTGGTTTAATCGGATTGTCGATATTGGGCTGTGTGGCTTTCTTATTGGGCCGAATTTCGGAGGGCCCAACAATACCCCCATCAAAAACCCGGGAAAATTCCCGCCTCCACTTTTCCTAGGGTTTTTGATTTAATGTCTCGGAAGTTGTTGCAACTCAGAACACGTCCAATCAACCCTTATTTAAAGCGGTTATGATGGCTCTCAAAGACTTCAATTGTGCTTCTTGGTGTCCAGGTACGTTCTTCCCTTCTTTTGTTTCTTCATCTTCAACCTCCTTTTCTTCCCAATTATGGCGTCCTCGGAATCTCCTTCCCTCTATTGCCTTGAACACACCTTTCCTCCTTCCCTAACATCTTCCGGTTTTCTCACCCCTTATCATCGGAGGAATAGCACTTCTGAAGACCCCCAAATTTTCGCTCTTTCTGTGGGTTTTCCGTCACATGCAGAGGTGTTTCTACCTCCCCCTGGCATTCACGCAGATTTTTATGCCAACGATTGGGTGTGCTTATATGAGTACCCTTTTCGTATTGGCCATCGTTTCCCATTTTCTCCTTTGGTCATCGACTTCCTGTCCACCCTCAATGTTTCTCCGGGGCAGTTACTTCCGCAGGTTTGGAGACTTCTTCTTTTCGTTGACCAACTGTGTTCTTCTCAGGGTCTCCCTTTCAAAGCTGCCGATTTTTTCCTGAATTATCGTCTTTCCAAAGGTGGTCTGGGTCGTCTAACTTTGAAAACCTTTACCAATAAGTCCAATTTAGTCTTCAATATATCCAAATCTGATCGGGGCTGGGCCGATAAATTTTTCTTTGTGAGACTGTCTTCCCTAGGAATTGACACGTCTTTCATGAGAAGTCGTTGGCAATCAACAAGTAGTGTTTTCCCTTTTGAACTCACCGGCTTCTTTTCGGATCTAACCACTAAGCATTTTCTGTTGCAGAACATCTTACTACTCCTCAACCCCGCACGGTGTCATACCAGGTCATCAATCATATCGAAGCTCTCTCGTTAGAAGAACGATCTTATCCTGATCTGGTAAAGGCGTGTTCCGCAGAACCCGAAGAAACCGAGATGTCGAGTAACTCAATTTATTCAGACTCAATTTATTCAGACTCATGTGTGCGCACGTGTGTTTCATATCCAATAGTTAGATCTTGATTTGGGGCATTCTAACTCAATTTATTCAGTTCCCATCTTCTTAGATGATGAGTTGTACATATTTGTGTGGCAAAGTTGAACCCTTGATAGCCTCGCATTCCTTTACTATTCCAAAGAGGTCGTTCCTTCTTGGAATATTGTTGATAATGAAAGTTTTGTAGTATCAGTCCCATGGTGTTTTCTCAAGTTTAGGTTTTGACGTAATAATTATTATGCGTTCTGCTTGTTTTATTTCCAGTCTTTGGTTTTTGGATTCTTGAAGTCGTTTCCACCAGGTCCTATTCGGCACAACAACATTTAACCTTTATACAAGTTAGCTTGATATATTTGGTGTAGAAATTACACACCACATCTAGCTATGTGTACGTATACGGTATACCTGCTTACTCCTTCCCAATCGCCTCCCTTTAATTTTCCCAGACCCACGGACTCAACGTGATCAATAAACGAAAAGTGGAATCCAATACGAATCCTACACCGATTTTTTAGGAAAAAGTCGTGGCTCACATGATTCAAAGGTGAATCACATAAGCTAGAAAGAAGCTTCCTATAGCATTCACTTATGTCGATCAGACTCTTTACGAAAAAACGAAATATAAAATCTACCAACATTAGGTAATCTATATATATATAGTATACCGTCATCTCAACAAGGACTTTATTCATCTTAAATTCAAATCAATAATTTGAAGGAAAATTCCGATCAAAAAAATAATGGGTGGTTTGGGCACCAAGTAAAAATGGGTGGTTTTCCACTGCCTCGGCAATTGAGCTAATTACTAACATAGAGGGGCAAACTCCAAGCCTAAATAACTGGATATGGAATCTAGACATATACCCGAAAGTGAAAAATTTTTTATGGAAAATTGATAACAATGGTCTCCCTACGAAAGCACGATTACGGGAAAAACAGGTTGTTACACCAGGAGGATGTATATTATGTGACTGTACTGTTGAAGACACGAACCACATACTTACTAAGTGCCCGTACATGACTTATATAACAAATAAAGTAAACCCAAATACGACTCAAGTTATTAGGGGAATCGATTATGATAATAAATCACCAAGGGAACTTTTGAATGAAATTAAACAATTGCTGGGAAAAAAGGAGTTCACAGAAATGGCGATTATTTGGTGGAGTGTCTGGCACCAACGAAACAAACTAACCTTTCAGCAAAATCAGTGCGATAATATTCCGGATTTGACAAGGTATATCCAAACCCAAATTAAAAACTGGGACAAAGCAAAACAGTGGTCGGAAGATGAGGAAAGCATAAGAACGATTAAACCTAGACTACAAAGGCAACGAAAATTAATGAACAAGAAATGGAAAAAACCTAATCAAGATCAAGTCAAAATCAATTTTGATGCGTCTAGACTCTCTAACAACCAAGCAACGGGAGGAATTGTACTAAGAAATTACCTTGGCCAGATAATCGACTTGAAAACATGTAACTTTGGAAAGACCTCAATTTTAAAAGCTGAAGCTCTGGCCTTTCGAGAGGCCATTCTGGAAATGAAAAATAGAAATTTAAACAAGGTTATTATTGAAGGAGACAACCTCCAGGTTATTAATGCATATAAAGGGTTAATTAAATGCCCTTGGGAAATTGAATTAATAATATCTGATATCCTTGTCTCCACCTTCGGAGACCGTGATTTACAGATTAACCGTATTTCTAGGGATTGTAATGCTGTGACCGATAAAATAGCTAAATTGGGTCATAGTCTCCCTGCCGAGGTCATTAAGACTCATTCAGAACTTCATGTTCTCATTCAGAACTTCATGTTCTCATCCGAAAGGATGGTCTAGGACGCCCTCCATGAAGGAGTGCAGCCTAATTCTTACATAATCAAAAAAAAAATAATAATAATAATAATTTGAAGGAAAAAAAAAACAATAAGATTTATCACGGTCCGAAACCCGACGGCCCACACGGTTCATTCCGTTCCAAATATACAATTAACAGGGTCGGACCGAACTGTATTTTATTAGGGTCCGGTTTGGACCATTACAATTTACACACCCCACTGAACTGCAATTTTCACCCTTATTTCACGATCACACAATATAACACATGCATACATATGCTTGTATGTATGCAACGAAGGTGATAATTAATGTTCCATCTTTATCAAACGTCTTATAAATAGATCACACTGGATTCAAGGCACCGTACGAGACGGAGAATCCAGGCCCCACCTCCGCGGCTTTCCGCCTATCGGGGCGACCTTGACCTTGGCCGTCCCCACGAGCCGCCTCGCAAGGCACGTGCAAGTACTGGTCAGGGCACCGACAGCGACACCCGGGAGGGTGAGCGCACTCATGTTGGGGCCTCTGGTCCGGCAAGTCCTTAATACAGTTCATGCCGATGTCAAGCACCCCATTGTCTATGAGACTCATACACTTGGGCCCCACCACCGTGAAGTAGTTATCCCGGAGAGTGAAATTTGTGAGCTGGGGCAACTCGCAAACCTCCTCGGGAACGCATCCGTGGAGGTGGTTGGATCCGAGGTTAAGTATCTCCATGTTTTCCAAGCAAGCGAAGGAGGAGGGTATGGGGCCGTAGAGCTCGTTCTTGCTGGCGTCGAAGACTCGAGCTAGCTTGAGGAGGCCGATCTCCCATGGAAGGCAGCCGGTGAGGCGGTTGTTGAGGAAGAGGACCTCGAGGAGGGTGTCTTGGGCCTGGCCTATGGTGCTCGGGATTGAGCCCGTGAACATGTTGTTGGCAAAGGTGAGGTAGAGGGCCGGGGTGGACCCGAGGTCCCCTGGGAGCCGTTGGACGAAGAGGTTGTTGTTGATGAAGAGGACGTCTACGTCGAGGGTGAACACCTCGTTGGGGATGGCACCGGAGAAGCTGTTGAAGCGAAGATCGAGGAAGGTGAGGTTGGTGGCCTGGAGGACGCTTACGGGAAAGGGGCCGTCGAATTCGTTGTTGCTGAGGTCGAGCTCGAAGAGGAAAGGGAGGGTGGAGGTGCCGATTTCCGAAGGGACGGACCCGTAGAAGCGGTTGGAGTTGGCATGGAAGATGGACACGTCCACGAGCTTGTCGAGGAATCCGGCAAGGGGAGCCTTGAGGTCGAAACCGTTGAATTGGACGTCGGAAATGGTGAGCTGCATGTCGTAGCTGGGATTCGGGCTACACACGAAGCCCGTATAGTTGCATGGATCGGGGCCATCCCAGTCGGATGTGATGTTTTGGGGGTCGTTATAGGGGTCCTGTTGGATGAGATTTTTGAGATCTTGGATTACCTGGAGAGACTCTGTGAGCTTCCCATTTAGAGGCGGCGGTGGAGGAGGGCATTCCGGAGGCGGAGGCGGAGGTGGAGGGGTTGCACAACCACAAGTGTCAAGAGTTGAGGAAGGAAGCTCAAGGCCTGATGGAGAGGAGAAGAACTGAAAGATGAGAAAAGACACCAAAACAAGTGAAGTATACAAGGAATTGCAACCCATTGAGAAAGTGTAAGAACAAACACATAACACTAATGCAAAAGTGGTTTGTGAATTATATAAATATGCATACAAGAGAAAGACTTTGAGATTAGTGGTCAATGGCTGGTAATAAAGTATTCATCGATCGTCCTTGGTAGTAATAATTATATATGTGCACTTGGGCCATCAAGAGTTGTGTTGGGTGCTGCACTGCTGCTCATGGTTTATCGCTTTCATGCGCAGTCGTGACTCGGGAGCCATTAATTTCTGCTTTTCCATATTGCTATTGCGTGCAAGTGCACGACGTGCTGTCTCAACAAATTGCAAAGAGTTTTCAAGTGCTCCAATTTATTAGAGTGGGATCAAGACATCGCTAATTGGAATGTGATATACCAAGTACTAACTAGAATTGAAAATTAACAACTTGGATCATGAATATACATTTGTATCAGCATCAATACCACCTAGATCTCTCACCCCCACTGTAAAATTCCTGTTTCATTATCGCCAAACAAAAAATATTTATATATTTTCAAGTCATCTTGATGATCGAGGGGAATGGGAGAAAACCATTATGGAGACAAAATTATCACAATCAGACTATATCCTCCTTGTCAAATCCTCACTTAGAGTATAACAGTCTTTTCATTTTCATTAAGTTTCTTTTGAACGGTGTAATTCACGCAGGATTGAAATCAGGTTATATAATTAAACTATATGTGAGCATACAAGCCACTTGCAGAGCAGTAACAATACCTGACAATGACATCTATATAGCACGGATCCTGAACAGTTAGTTGAGAAGGATGGTGATCTCTGAATCCTGGGTCTTGGAGCTAGAAAAACAAAAAACAAATACTAGAATAGTTTTAGAGTCTTTATGATAACAGCTCTTATAATTTGTTGCCAAAAGAGAAACACGACTAAATGCCATTAGAAAAACATGTGAGAGATGGTTTCATCTTTTATATACCAGGAGCTAGTATTTGTATTAGTATGAGCTGTTCTAGGGGCATCAGCATGATAAATGAAAGGCCAAGACAAAATCTGGATTTACTACCTAGACAAGTAGTAGGCATCAACATCTATACCAACATTTTGTTTATACCACTGCCAATGAAGTAGAGATTTTTAAAAGTAAACACAGACATTGTTCTATTACTTCACCAGTAGTGTACTTGATGATAGCCATTAGCCAATGTTTTGTTGATTCTTCTAAAATGAAAGTTCTCTAAAGTTGCACCCAATGTAAGAACAGGACTCAGCGTAAAAATCAAACGGTAAAAGATTATGCAAGTTCATTCACATAAATCACAAGGTAAACCATGATGCACTTCATACATATATTGCCTTATGCTTCTTTGAAGTTGCTTCATAGCTGGCTTTGCACTGAATACTTCTATGTCAGTTCTCATCAGCCATCATTACTTAGAACGATCAGTAATCAAAGATGAAAAACAAAGCTTGTTTGTGATTAGAATACGCTAAAATGGCAAACAAAGAGATTCTGAGCAAATAAAATGTACTTCTAACCTTACTGATAAAAGTTGCAACACAGCATCAAACTTCTTACTCTGCAAGGTTTTTTGCAGATTCGTTGGACCCAGAATTATCAACACAACCACTGCAAAAATCCTGTTTCATATTTGCCAAACAAAAAAAATATCAAGTCATATTGGTGCCCGAGGAGAATGGCAGAAAACAACAATGGAGAGGAAATTATCACAACCAGGCTATCCTTGTCACAAAAAGTTACGTCCAATGTAAGAACAGGACTCAGCATAAAAATCAAACAAAAAGATTATGCAAGTTCATTAGCATGAATCACACGATCAACCATGGTGCACTCTGCATATATGGCCTTGTGCTCCTTTGAGGTCCACTCCCTGCAGGCCCTGCTGTAGCTGGCTTTGCACAGAATACTTCTATGTCAGTTATTAACATTACCTTGAAAGATCACGATTCAGAGCTGAAAAATGAGAGCTTCTTTGCGTATAGAATAAGCTAAAATGGAATACAAAAGATTCTGAGCAAATGAAATTTACTTCTAACCTTGCTAATAAAAGCTGCAACACATCATCGAAATTCTTCTTCCTCTACTAGGCTTTTTGAACATTGATTTGGATCCAGAATTGATTTCTAGCAAGCTAAATTCAAACTGCTAAAACAATCCATATACGAGCTAAAGTGCTGGCTTTGTTTGTATTGCATAAAAATCCACCATTAATGCCGAGAAAGACTACATGCATAGAAAACCGAAAGGGAAAAGAACAATCTGATGCACAGTACGCATTTTTTAAATCATAAAGATATCCATTGACAGCAAAATACAATCACATCGTCCAAGAGCAGAACAACCTAACATTCAATTCCTCAAGCCTCCATTACATAGTTGTAAAGACAACAACTACACGGCAGATCATAAGCAACAACAAAATAGAAAGGATTTACAATCCAAAACCCCCCAATAAGAACTAGACATACTAATTTCCGAGAAACCCTAATTCGATCAGCCGCCGAATCCGTAGAGTGTCCTGCCCTGCCTCTTCAGAGCATAAACGACATCCATGGCGGTAACAGTCTTCCTCCTGGCGTGCTCGGTGTAGGTAACAGCATCACGAATGACGTTCTCCAAAAAGATCTTGAGCACACCTCGGGTTTCCTCGTAGATCAGACCGCTGATTCTCTTCACGCCACCTCTCCTCGCGAGCCTTCTAATGGCGGGCTTCGTGATTCCCTGGATGTTGTCCCTCAGAACCTTACGATGTCGCTTCGCTCCTCCCTTCCCGAGTCCCTTCCCACCCTTTCCACGGCCCGACATTCTTGGTTGCAGATGGAAAACAGAAGAAACCTTCAATTGGTGAACACGGTATGAATCGAGATTGAAATTGTAGGTGAGGTGATTGGGTTTTTTCTGGACATTAAATAGGTAGTTCGAAGTTTTGGGGCAAACTGTGGTCTCCGTTGGATCAAATTTTTTTGAAGTGAATCGGACGGTTTAAAAGATGATCCGTGTGTCATAACTGAAGTTGCTAACAGTCGTTGATTTTTACTCTATCAACGGTGAAGATTGTGGATAAATATGTTGCCACGGATTGTGTTTTTCCACCTGCGATTGGAGGATGGATCCGGTTCGGGAGGGCCAAACAAAGATCGATGTTGCTCCCATCCGTGTATTAGTCTTTGGGTTGTTCGGGGATGTCATGGCAGGTCCAACTTCCAAATGCCAATTAGGGCTGATAGGTTTTCTAAGTTTATTTCCTAAAGATTTTCAAGTTACACTATCGTCTACTAGTTTTTCTTTCAAAAAAAAAAAATCAATTGTCTACTAGGTTGGGGTGTTAGATAATATAAGCAAATCCAATATATCAAGGCTAGGCAAATCTACAATAGTTGTGACTATTGTGAACCATTTATATATAATCTCCTACGAGGTACGAACCTTCATAATCAGAGTAGTTGTCCTAGAAGGCTCCTTGCTTGATCCTCATGCATTTTTCTTAAAAAGAGTTTTTGTGGTGTTGTTGCTACTGTATAATCTGTATTAATGAATTCACATCTTGCTTCATACATTCCTAATGCAATTCAAATTGAGCTATTGTTTGCATTCATTTCCATAGTCTCTTCTGTTAAGTAAATATACTCCTTATACCACACTATGTTAGATTGATTTCATGAAAATAGAACACCTAGTATTAATTATGATCATCTGTTAAATAATTTGTTTTGATGTAAGTATATTGATATTAGTCGAGATTGAGGCAAAAAGTAACAAACAATACAAGTGGAATCCGTGATAGTGATGAAACAAGTTTGGTTCTAAAGCATAGAGCAAAGGTAAAATTTCTCTTCTCGCTTATCTTTTGTAACTTGTATCCTAGTTCCGTCCCTACACTGGATGATGTTCAACGGCAATGGAAAATTCATATAAAAAGAAACTTCTGTATTTGTACCAATAGATGGAAAAAAAAGGCAACCCATATTCATCAGGCATAGGTCTTCATTAAAAAACAAAGTAGGACCAAGTTAAGTTCTAAAATTGGCCATTATTTTTTTTTTTTGGCTACGATGGTCTACTATTATTGATTAGATTAAGGAATAAACGTTATTAGATTAGTTTTTCAGATAAAGATAAAATACAACAGGTTTAAATGGCTAAAGGCATCTTTACAACTCTAAAATTTGTCCTTCAAGAGATAAATAAATACACTACAATCTCTATTTAATGCATTTTTCTTAGATTAACAAATGCACAATAATAGAGTTCTACATTTCAGCACATGAATCGGTTAATTACGGTGACTCATGAATTCCCTAATTTAATCTACACAAGACGTTATATAATCCATATTAGATTAAAACTAATAACAACATCCAACCAATTGAGATAAGATTACAATAATGCAGTTCTACATTTTAGCACATGAATAACACGCCTCGATTTTCATGAATAGCATATTAGATTAAAAAAACTTATAACAAATTTAGGTGCACCAATAATTACATAATATAACTCATCCTTATTTTCATGTGTCATTCACAATTTTTTTTTACCATAGTTACTAGTGAAATAAATATTGAAAAATATTACTTCACTTAATAACACTCCTTTCTTACAATTTCAAGCCAAATAATCTCATATTTATCATGGTACATCAGTCGTCAAATAAAATTCAAATTATAACCTTATTAAACTTGGAAAAGCTATATAACCAAATACATGAAAGCCACAATTAAACATATAGCACGAAACATCAAAACTAAAAAACACAACATAAAAATACAAATAAGATAAAAATATAATATTACATGAATTATTATAATCATACAACTATATACTATATATATGCTTAACCTATCATAAACAAATAATATACACATTGACATATGTCCACTTTTAAAATAAATAACAATAGACACGAAATCCTATCTCTCCCATCGGACGGGCCAAGCCTTCTAGTACATTATATAACACCCCCATTTTTTATTGGAGATACTGCCTTCAGTGACCTCGAATTGCACTTTTGAAGTCACCTAAGGCTTATAGAAACCAAACAAATAAAATCAAACTTCATGTATTATAAATACGCTCCAAAATGTCATCCAACAATTACATAAATATGTGAAATAAATATAGTTCTCGGATTCGTCCTTACAAGCCAAGAATCTCAACCATATAATAAAACTCGCATAACTAGCGGAAATTTGCGAAATTCTTGAATACTAACTGCCCAAATAATTCTTGAATAATAAATAATTTCATGTTGTTATCATTTTCTTTTTCATAAAATAACAACTTATTAAAACATATATGTAAAATGCCAAATAAAATCTATATGTTTTCTTTAAATACTCATAAAACTCAATTTTATTTAAAGGGTTTTGCTATTTGTCGCCCCTAGGGCGATAAATAAGATCCTAAATATAGAAGGTTATCTATAGTATATTTTGTATGCGTGCTTTCTGTACTTGATTATAGTTGTTTTATTTCCTTTATGATTAAACCTTTTTGAGATTTGTAGAAAGTAATTAGATAATTAAGATTAGAGAATTTTATTAATGAATTAGAGAATTTTTGGATATGGGGATTTTTTTGTTAGGAAAAGATTTGTATGTTTCCTTTTTAAATTTTGAAAAAAATTACAAGTTTCAATTAGATAAGCTTTTATATTTGGGATCTTATTTGTCGCCCCAAGGGCGACAAATAGCAAAATTCTTATTAAAATTACCCATTTAATTATTTCTACCCATATTTTATTTAATAAAAGATTTTTTTTTCTAAAATAAGCCAAAACCAAAAAATAAACTATACAATTGGTCAAGTCGGGCTTGACCCACTCTCATCCAATAACATTTTCGAATTTACCCGTAACCAGGTGAAAGATTGGAATCTAGCAGGAGCATCCACCAGCCCCCATAATCATAAGGCCGGAAACGGAGAAGGGAGAAAACGTGTAAAATGGGCAAAACCCAAGAGGGGGTATATTAAACTAAATTTTGATGGTGTTGTGTGTGCAGATGGCGTGGCTTCGTTCGGGTTCATCCTTAGGGACTCTGGTGGCTCGCCCATCTTCTTTGACGGAGGACTGATTGGTCGACAGTCTGTTCTGATCTCCGAGACCATCGCCTTGCGTCAGGGACTTCTCGAGGCCATTAGACGTGGCATCCCCCGGATCCAGATTGAAGGCGATAGTTTGCAGCTGGTCAAGGCCGTGCTCGGTGACTGGCGTTGCCCGTGGGAGATTGAGTTGTTGCGGTCGGACATCCACTGTTTGCTTGGCCGGTTCCAGGATTGGAGTATCTCGCATGTCGTTCGGGAGTGCAATTCTGCTGCGGACTTCATCGCTGGATCGTTCAGACGCGTCTCCTCTTTTCCGCTGGCAGTTGATCCGGGTTTTCTTACCCTCATCCGACAGGATGCTCTAGGGCGACCACTAATTTGTTAGTGGTCACCCTAATTCCTTTCCTTATCAAAAAAAAAAAAAAAAAACAACAACAATAGTAGCAGCACACAAGATGAACAGAGGTGGAAACAAGGGCGGTCACACTAGTACAAAATCTGTTATATATGGCGAAAATATTGTGGCGCTTTTTAAAAACACCATTAATTATTAAACACGGATGACGGTTTTATTAATTTAGCACTATAAAGTATTAAATTTTTTTTTGATAAAATAACAAATTTATTTAAGGGCGCGTTTTTAAAAAAAGCCATTAATAAAAAATATACGCATGGCGCTATGTTTGAAGAAGCACCATAAAACCTTTTTTCCTCTAACAAAAGCCTTCACAAATTCAACATATACAAACCCCCGCCGCTCGACTCTCTCTCTCTCTCATTCCTCTTTCAATAAACCCTAATTCTAATGGTGTCGGGTTCGGTGGTTCCGGCCAACGGAGGGCGGCGAAATTCGCTCGACGACGAGAAGCTCGTGTTTGAGATGTCGGAGAGCATAGAGCCCGTCTAAAGTTTCGACCAGATGGGGATCAAGGATGACTTGCTCCGTGGAATCTATGCCTACGGATTCGAGAAGCCTTCCGCCATTCAACAACGTGCAATTGAACCCATTTTCAAGGGTCGTGACGTTATCGCTCAGGCTCAGTCCAGTACTGGCAAGACGTCCATGATTGCACTCACTATATACCAAGTGGTTGACACAACCAACAGAGAGTAACTTCTCTTTCTTTCTTCTCTATCCTATTTCTGAAATTTCTACCTTTGAAGTTCCGCCAAAAAGCCCTAATTTGGTTTCAGGAAAAAAACCTTAATTTGTGGGATTGGTTGAATCCTTTGGGAGATGCCTAGTATACCGTTCAAAGTAGAATCAAACTCGTTTAAATTTTGAAAAACCTTAAACATACAAGTTCAATGGAATTCACAGCGATATTTATCACCGGCGACCCCGACTTCTATTTGAGTATTGTCCTTCTTAGTCATGCTACCTAGATCTTAATAGAAGTGGAATTGTGTTTGAGTTGAGATGTTTTTTTTTCTTTTGTAGGATTAAAGCATTGATCTTAAGTGGACAGTAATATGAACTTTGTTTTTTAATGTCTGCATACATAATTAGGGCTTGAAGTTCAATTGATAGTTATGACATGACTTAGCAGCAACATGTATCTCAACTTGTGAGATTATTCAACTGACTTCACTGCAATTACTTGTACTAACATGCATATATTTTTTGCTTTGAGCTTGCTTGGATTGACTCCTCTTGCTGAGCGTGTGAGCTTTCTAACACGGTAAGTCAACATGTATCTCAACTAAGTGTTTATCCTTATGCATCTAATTGAGTACAAAGATTTGACATGTCTGGGTTACTCATTTGCTTTAGATTAATTATATAGATGTTCGTACTACTACATGAATAATTAATTAGACTGTGTATTGTGGTTTTTTGGTTGGGTTTTTTTTCTGGGGTTGTCTATAACTCAAACTTGTGAAAAAACCCCCTCTAACTTGCTAGTTTTTGAAATCTGTACACTTTAAATTACATTTTAGAATATTCATTAGTTTGTGTTTAACTAGTAGGGGGAACAAAAGAAAAGGTAAAGGCATATATATCTTGTCTGCTGAATTAGTTGCTTGCTTACTTGCGAGAAACCTGGTCATAATTTCTTGTTCAATGATCTTGAAATTTTTGGTAGTTGAATTGTCTTCTCTTAATTAACTAGAGAATATATGAGTGTTTCTATGATAGATTATATTATGTATTTTTGCAATTGATTTATGCACTCAATATTGTATATTAAAACCTCAAAGATAGTTGAACTTTTTAGACTAATCATGATGGCAAAACTAGATATATGGATACTAATATGTGGTTATAAAGATCACCTACTTTGTAGTGTATTTTTTCACAGTATCCGTTAAAACTTAAGGTTTCTTACCTCTTTCGATAATTCAATCCTTCCCTCTAAATCTTGTGTTTTTTTCGTCTGATTGTGTTGTAGATGGTGGTAGATTCAATGGTGTATTGGTGTGGGCCTTGTAAAATAAAGGAGCCAGTGGTTAGCACCATATATTTGAAAGTTCTTTGAAGTCGAGTTTGCCAAGATCAATGTCAATGAGTTGCTTGTTAGTGCCTCTTTCTCTTTGTTGATTTGTTTGATTTGAAATTTACTAGCTTTGACGGTATTTTAATTATATTTGGGATTGATTTTATTAGGTTTTTTTTTTCCCTTTAGAGGGACCTAGAGTTGATGAGACTAGTTTAATTAGATTAACATGCTTGGTAAGATGGATGCATCCTTGTTATTGTGTGTTGTGAAGGATGATTAGAAAGAAAAATTATGCAATTTCTCTTGGATAAGAAGATTTAGGGCATGAAAGAAAGATTATTCTTTGTTGTATGTCAAGCTCAAATCTTAGCTATTGTTATGTACTGCCACCAATAGCTACTAGATTGTAGTTTGCCACCCTTGGCACTACAAGCGAATCAATGTACTCGGCGACACTCGACAGCTTGAATTTTGTCTGAAACCAAAAATCTTTGCTCCAATCCCTCACCATTTGGAAACCTTATCAGTATCTATCTACCAAAATACATTAAGCACACATCATAAAGCTAAACCTCACTAAAAACCCAATAAAAGAAATTACTCTTTAAACTAGATTGGCGTATGTGAGTTCTTACTGAATTGGATAGTAGTAGCTAAGGCACCAGTAGTAGATGTGAAAGAAGAGAGGGAGAGCAGGAAATTAAAACATGTTGAATAAACAGTTTAATTTAAACTTTAAACATTAGTAAATTACCTGTGTAACTTGAGAATCCTTACCCTTAATAGCATTGGTCCTATTTTGATTCTCCCTTGTGTTTATTGCAGTTTTAGTGGTGGCTTCTCTAACTTTCATTAATCTCTCATTCACTTTAAAAGATTTTCATGTATGTACTTGATAGCTTGCATTTAGGTATAGTTTAGGATGCATATTTATGTTTATTTTGCATGGTTTTAGCTTAGTTTAGTGTAGTTCTTAGGTTTTTAGGTTTTCTAGGAAATTTGGGTTTTGCGCTTGTTTTGTTCGGTTTTGCAGATCTTTAGATAAACAAGCATGGATGGGATGAAGTTTAGTAGACTATGGTGGTGTTTGATGAAGCTTAGAGTGATACAAGCGAAGATTGGAAGAACCAAGACCCAAGAGCTTGTGTGAAAAGAACGCTTAAACCCGGGCTATGCATTGGAGTCCTATTTTGACACTTCTATCTTGAAATGCTTGGTTTGGGGGCTATAGAGGTCGGATGAAGCTGAAATTGGTATCATTGGAAATCTAACTCGAGAGGTACAATTCATTTTTTACTCCGAGTCCAAATTCCAACTCGAAGGGGGTGAAAACAGCCTCTGAAGTGTCACCTGAAATGCTGAACCGAGGAGAGTGCGGGCTAGGATGTAGTGTGTGCGGCCGCGTACCTCTGGGATGAGACCGCGCTGTCTGTCTTTCAATGGAGAAGTTGGGCCGCATGTTTTGGGCTTCGAGATGGGCTTAAGTTAGGTCTTGACCGACGTGTTTTATTGTATTTCGGGATAATTTGATTTTTGGATATCTTTGTGGGGTATTTAAACCTTGTTTTTAGTTTCTTTATCATAACATTGATCATACTTTTACAGGCTAGAGTTTTTCTCTCTAGAGGCAGACTTTGAACCTCTTGTAAATTTGCTTTTAATTTAATTATGCATTGCTAAATTCTTCGTGTTTGACTAGTTATTTAAATCATAGATTGCATACTATTGTAAGGTTTGATTGATTCTCAATAACTTGGATAGGTTTTATTCCTTGCGCTTAATTGAATTAGAATTATTCTAGGGTTTTGTTAGTTTGATCACCTAATAGAATTTCTAATTTAATTTACAACTAATCTGATTAATGCCTATTCGGGGTTGATTAGATAAAGTAGCATCTATAATTGTTTAGATCCGTTCGGGCTATTCAATTGTAGAAGGGAATAAATCCACGAATAACTTAGATGTTTGTTTGCTTTAAGTGTTTGTTTCTATTGATAATTTGACTCGTAAAGTTGTCGTTTAATTGAATGTAGATGTTGTTTTAGGTTGTTAAATGATTAGGGTTGTTTAGAGTGTTAGTTCTTTCAACTAGAATTGAAGTTTGGGTCATAATCCTTAGTAGGAGTATAATCCGCAATAGATATTCATGTGAATTGATAATCAAGAGAATCGATTATCAATAAGCATATCTATGATGGATTTAACTAGTTGAACACGCTTTTCTCATATTTGTTAATTACAATCATATTTGCATTTATATTTACTTTCCAGTTTGCATAGTAGTTTAGATAAATCAATCATGAACCCACTTTTTCTTAGTAATATTATTTAAATACAAGTAATCTGAATCCCTGTGGGTTCGACCCTTGTTTCCACTTTACTCAAATTAGGAAGTTAGGATAATTCTTTGAAAGTGCTTTTACAACGACATAAAAGTGCTTGTTAAATTTGGCACCGTTGTCGGGGACTCGGCTAATTATTTGTGTTAATCTAGTGTTACTTTTTATTTTATTTTTGGGGTATGAAACACTTGCATGGTTCATACCCGTACTACTAATCCATCTCTTATTGCATTTGATTCAGAAATTGAAAGGACATTCTCTAGGTTACGCAAGCAAGCTCGTGAGATTTCTCGTGAACTACCGTTCAACCTGGCGTCTTCCTCATCTGATTCTAAAACTGAAAGCATTCCTGAAATCGCAGAGATGGCTCAACAGACACTGAGACAGTTGACTGCACCTGATTTGGCCCAACAACCATTGGCGGTGAAGCTACCGAGCTCCCTGACGGTGTCCAATTTGAACTGAAATCTGGGTTGATTCACCTCCTTTCTCAATTCTATGGGAAGGCGGGTGAAGATCCCAACAAACATCTAGCTGAATTTCATGTTGTCTGCTCTAGCATGAAACCAAAAGGCGTCATTGATGATCAGACCAAGCTGAGAGCTTTCTCTTTGAAAGATGGAGCTAGTGATTGGCTCTATTATTTGGCTCCTGGTAGTATTGAGACTTGGGAGCAATTGAAGATGGATTTTCTTGAGAAATAATTCCCTGCCACAAAGCTCTCGAGTCTAAAGAAGAGCATTAACAACATTGAGCAGCTCCCGAATGAATCGCTTTATGAGTATTTTGAGAGGTTCAAGAAGATGATCTCAAGCTGCCCCTATCATGGTTATTCTAAGCTGGATCTTGTTATGTACCTCCATGAAGGCTTATTGGATGAAGAACGCCGACATGTTAATGCTGTTTGTGGAGGAAACATCCTGAATAAGACTCTTGTTGAAGCTTTTGAGCGTTTCCATGAACTATCTGAAGGCTCTCATCAATTCAGCAAAAGAGCTACAATGAGGGCTACCCATTCTATCGATGCTACAGCTTTACATGAAGAGGTGAATGAGTTGAAGTCAATGTTCAGGCAATTCATGTTAAAGGGACAACAACAAGTGAAAGCCTGTGAGATCTGCTATGATAATATGCATCCCATTGATTCAGGCTCCACACTTCAGGAGCCACAAGCTTATGTCAATATGGTGGGCAATTATGGTCAACAAAGGCCCAGGTATGATCCCTACTCCAACATCTACAATCCGGATTGGGGGGATCATCCTAACCCGAGGTATGGAAATTCTAGCAATTAACCATTCAACCAACAGGGTGGTCAAGCTCCTTATAGGCCTCCTTTCCAACCTCAACCACAAGGAGCAAATCATAATTCTATGTCCACTGAAGAGATGATCAAAAATCTGATTCAAAGTGTTTCTACAATGCATGGCTCTTTTAACTCAACTGCAACAAGAGACTAAGTCTAGCATTAAGAACTTGGAGAGCCAATTCAGTCAAATTGCTAATGCAGTGAGCAAATTGGAGGCTAGAGAGTTTAGAAAACTGCCATCACAGACAGAGCTCAATCCGAGGCAGAATGTGAGTTTTATCTCCATTTACAGTAAACCTGTGGTTGGACAGTTGTGCAAACTTGCAAGTCGTTAATGAAAACCACGGAGTCCCAGAAAAGAGCGGGCAACAACATGAATTGACGCGACCATGCCCCTCTGAGCCAAGCCCGCGTAATTTCAACAGAGAGCTCGAGGAAAGTGACGCGGGCAAAAATACAGATGGCGCGGCCGCGCATGGTGTGGCGCAACTGCGACCCGATGATGGCGCGCCCGCGACCCTTGTGTCGAAGCCCGCGCTGACGGTGTCCGTTCCGAGTTTCGTTCCGAAGCTTTACACGCCTGTTCCACCATTCCCAGAGGCTTTGAAAGAGACCCGGAAGTTGAAGAATGACAAGGAACTCTTTGAAACGTTTACTGCATGCAGGGTCAATGTGCCATTGTTGAAATTGATCAAATGTGTGCCCCGTTATGCTAAATTTTTAAAGGAGTTGTGTACTATCAAGAGGGGTCAAAAGGAGAGGAGCAAGAAGCAAGTTAAGGAGAAAGAACATGTGTCTGCTATGTTTCAAAAGCGTTTGCCTGAGAAGTGTAGCGATCCTAGCATGTTCACCATTCCTTGTATGATCGGAAGCACCAAGGTAAGTGAGGCTTTAATTGATTTGGGCGCATCGGTCAATGTCATGCCTTACTCCTTGTATGAGAAACTTGATATGGGACCTCTGAAGGAAACTCGAACAATCATTGAGTTAACTGATTATTCCACAGTTAGGCCAAAGGGGAAGCTTGAGGATGTTTTGGTCAAAGTGGATTCCTCGGTATTTACAGTTGATTTCCTGATTTTAGACATGGGACCGGGGAATGTAAAAGCGCCTATGCTGCTAGGGAGACCGTTCTTAAAGACTACAAACACCATGATTGATGTTCCTCAAGGCATCTTGAAGATGGGATTCAATGGGAAGGAGATCGAATTCCATAGCTCAAATCCTTCTTGATATCCTTTTTGCGTCAAGCTAATGACGTTAAATAAGCGCTTCTTGGGAGGCAACCCAATGTTTAGAGTAGTTTTGTTTTTCAGTTATAATCTTTTATTTTTTAGGTAGTTTTGTGTGTGTGTTAGATATTCCAGGTCTGAAAATTGATAACCCGAAGGACCACCACCGTTGGATTTTCCGCCGCATTACCCGGATAGCTAGATTCTTTGTGAGTTTTTCTCTTCTTTTTACTTTTTATTATAATTTGGAGACAAAGTATGTTTTAAGCATGAGGGAATGGAATTACTTTTGCATTGCATATAGTTGCATTAGTTTAGGTCATATTTAAAATTTTTGCATGCATTGATTAAAATCTTGAAAAATGAAAAAAAAAATCAGAAAAATTTAAAATAGTACAAAAATATTGCATTTAGGTTCTTATTTCCCCATTGTTTGATTCCTCTTGTATTTCTAAACTAAGTATGAGTCCTAACCCATGATTTGCATGATATGCTGAAGTTTATATGATATGAGCATGATCATTGATTATTTACATTGATTATAGGACTGAGCATGTATATAGCTTGAGTATTTGATTCATTCTGAAGTTCTAGCCAAAAATTTACCTTGTGAGATTTTTGGCCTTTCATGATTATATTTGTTCTCTACATTTTTGAGTGTATCACCATGATTATCTAGCTCTAGAACTTGCGTTATGACTCTTTTTCAAGGCTGCTTTATATGATTGAATGCATGACATTAAAATGATTGAGGCATTGTTTCTTATTAGCCTATTATTTCACTTCCTACCTTACAAGATCCATGTTCTTGACACCCCTATTTCTTTGAGCTTTAAGCCTATTTTTGATAACTCCATAAAATTCTCCTAGCCTAATAAGATTGACCCATCCGAGATTTAGAACTTTAGGCTGTGTTTTTGTTTTGTGTAAGTTATGTACAAGTATGGGGGAAGTTGAAGGAAAAAAGGTGGAAGAGAGTCTCTAAAATTGACTTGAGGTTTGTTTATCATCAATTAAGGATTCGAGAAGAAGATATCCCAAAGACGACATTTCGAACACGATATGGGCACTACTAGTTTGTAGTGATGTTGTTCGGTTTGACAAATGCTCCAACATTGTTCATGGAGTTGATGAACAAGATTTTTATTGAATACTTGGATCAATTTGTGGTAGTGTTCATTGACGACATCTTGGTTTACTGTCGATGCCAAGATGAGCATGTTAATCATCTAAGGGTTGTTTTGGGAGTTTTAAGGCAACATCGGTTGTTTGCTAAGCTTTCAAAGTGCGACTTCTGGTTGCCCGAGGTCACATTCCTATGGCATGTCGTCTCTAGACATGGAGTGAAAGTTGATCTAATGAATATTGAAACCGTAGCATCTTGGCAACCTCCCAAGAATGTAAAGGAAGTACGCAGTTTCTTGAGAATAGCAGGATATTACATGAGGTTTGTCGAAGGTTTCTCAAAGATAGCTCAATCGTTGACCAACTTACTCCGTAAGACTACCAAGTTCATATGGACAGAGGCTTGCCAGAGAAGCTATGAAGATTTGAAAAGAAGGCTACCTTTTGCGCCCATCTTAGCACTTCCTCAAGGCTCAGAAGGGTATGTGGTCTATAGTGATGCATCGAAACTTGGCTTAGGCTGTGTGTTAATGCAAAAGGATCGAGTGATTGCTTATGCTTCTAGACAACTTAAGACTCATGAGCTAAACTACTCGACACACGACCTAGAGTTAGCGGCTGTAATCCATGCCTTGAAGATTTGGGAACACTATTTGTATGGGACCACTTGTCAAATTTTGACAGACCACAAGAGCCTTAAGTATATTTTCACTCAGTGAGAGCTCAATATGAGACAACGCAGATGGCTTAAATTGATTAAGGATTATGATCTAGAGATCCTTTATCACCCAGGAAAGGCAAATGTCGTTGCTGACGCACTTAGTAGGAAATCATCCCAAGAGCAAATGTTGTCACATTTGGCTGCTCAACCCGCTTTACAAAGGGATTTGATCAAAAATGGGATTGAAGTATGGATTCAAAGATATCAAGGCCAGCTGTGTTCCTTGGAATGTCAACCTAGCTTGATAGAATAGATCCATCAAAAGCAAGGGACTTGCTTGATGATTCAGGACTTGTGTCAAAAGGTGCGTCAAGGTGAAGCACCTAGTTTTAAAATCCGAGATGGGATTTTGAGGTTGAATGGGAGAGTATGCGTACCCCGTGATCAAGAGCTAAGATGGAAAATCCTTCAAGAGGCACATGCTATGCTCTATTCTATACATCTAGGAGCAAGTAAGATGTATAAGGACCTCAAACAACATTACTGGTGGGATGGCCTGAAACCGGATGTGGCCAAGTTTGTAGCATGATGCCAGATTTTTCAACAACAGAGATCGGGAGGGATGCTCCAACCCCTCTCCATTCCAGAATGGAAGTGGGAAGACATATTGATGGACTTTGTCACAAGTTTGTGCGTCAGTCGAGGTCATGATGCCATCTGGGTAGTAGTGGACAGATTGACGAAGACGACAAATTTCCTTCCGATTAGGGAGGCGTGGCCGGTTCCTAAACTAGTGGATGTGTTTGTAAGGTGGATAGTGAGACTACATGGAGTACCAAAACAATTGTATCCGATCGAGATGGTCGTTTTACATCGAAATTCTGGCATGAGGTGCACCAAGCGTTAGTACAAGACTGCATTTCAGACAGCTTACCACTCGCAAGTAGATGGACAGTCAGAGAGGACGATTCAAATTCTTGAAGATATGCTAAGAGCTTGTGTCCTAGACTGGGGTGGTGGTTGGTCAAAGAATTTAAAGTTGGTGGAATTCGCTTACAATAACAATTGGCACGCCTCGATTGAAATGGCTCCTTATGAGGCGTTGTATGGTCGAAAGTTTCGAACGCCACTTTATTGGGATGACCCCTCTGACAAAGTGGATTAGATACCCCAAGTGATCCAAGAGACAATTGATAAAATTGCTTTGATAAGAGAACGCATGTTAGCCGCTTAGAGTCGTCAGAAATCCTATGCTGACAAACGAAGGCGACCCTTAGAATTTGATGTTGGTGCACATATATGGTTGAAGGTGTCGCCTACTCGAGGGGTACAAAGATTCGGGATTAAAGGGAAGTTGAGTCCTCGCTATGTCAGGCCTTTTGAGATCTTAGAGAGGGTCGGGGAATTGGCCTATCGCTTGGCACTTCCTCCATCCTTGGAGGGAGTTCATCCCGTGTTTCATGTGTCTCAGTTAAGACAATATATTCCCGATTCCAACCACAAGCTTAGTTATGAAGAGTTGAGAATTGAACCAAATCATACTTTTGTTGAACAACCGATAGCTATCTTGGATCGTCGAATAAAGAAACTACGAAACAAGGAGATTTCTTTAGTCCTAGTGCAGTGGTCCAGGCGTGGAGTTGAGGAGGCTACTTGGGAAACCTAGGCAAGTATACAAGAGAGTTATCCCGAGTTATACTCGAAGTTGATGGAGTTCGTGGGGTGATGGTTAGTACTTGAGCTTTTCATGCACAATATATAGTACCTTAAAATTGCTTGATTGTTAATTCGTTTGGTTGTTTACTTGTTGTATTGCTAGAGTGATGCTTTGCTTGTGCTTGATTGCTTATGTGAATTCAATGACTCTTGTCATGTTAGAGTAGTTACTATGTTGATTGTATGCTTTGAAAGCACTCCATTCATTGATGAATACTTTACTTATGTGAATTCGAGGACGAACCTACATTAAGGGGTGGGGATTTGTGAGACTCTAACTAATCTCCCATCCTTATTCGTATAGTAACTCACCCCTACTTGAGTTTCGAGGAGGAAACTTTCTAAAAGTGGGGGTATATATAATACCCAGGTTCGTATTCTGATAACGTTTATAAATTTGGAGCGTTATAGAAATTACGCTCGTTTTCCGCCATTTTAATTCTTGGGTCAATCTGGAATTTCTCTATTTCACTCTTAGTTTTGGGCATTTGCCTCTCCCTTATTCTTTTTGGGCCGAACCTTCCTTTCCACCTCCTATCCCTAACTTTGGGAGAGCACTACTGCTCATCGTCTTCTTCAAACGGCCGCCACTCATCACACCAAATCATTGTCTTTGATTTTCGCTTGCCCTCTCAATCTCCTCTGAATTTCACTCACCTCACTCTCATTCCCAACCTCCATAATTATCGACTTCGTTCGACACTCAAACCCAGGTGATCGAACTCGACCTCGGAGAAGTCGATTGTTGCCACGAGTCTTCTTTCCCGGGGGCAGTCGTCGTCGTAATTAACGGAGAAGTCGTCGTCGTGGGTGGTCCTCCTCTATTCGAGCGCGTCGTTTCCCAGTCAAGCTCGTCGTTCGCCATCATCGTCGGTAGCCCTCCTCTGTTCGAGCCGTCATCTCTTCCACCGCCATTCACCATCACCATCTTCAATCGAGTTCAAGGCCGACTTGCATCCCATTCTTGCAAACAATAGGACTGCAAGAGGTGGTGTTCCTTGTCCAATTTTGTTCTCGTTCAAATCAATAGTATATATTGTTGTTGCTGTTGTTCTTAAGGTTGGGTTGTATTTGAGATTCCATGTCAATCTCTTGGTTTTGTAAGGTTGATGATTGGTCATTGTTGTATTTTGAGGAGTCAAAATTCTGGATAGAATTTGGGTCAATAGGCATGTTGCTGTAGAGATTTTAATTGCAAGTGATAATGTTTGATTTCAGTCAAGTTTAGTCGTGTGTGTTGATGTGTTGTCATTTTTGGTTTTTGTGGCTACGAAATTGATAAAGTATGGTGGCTGAATTGTTGACTAGATTTGATTATCAATTGTAATGTGGTCATGAGATGGTTAAATCGTTCATTTCTTATTGAGTATTGAATTGTTTTGGTTTTAAATGAATGTCTTGATAAGATTAGTAGGTTAAAATACTATTAATTAAGTAGACCGATACTATTAAAATGTCGTTTTGAAGTGTGCTAGTAAGTAGTAATCTCGATCGGAATTATCAATTAGAAGGAACTTTTATCTTTTAGGGCGTTAAGTTTTGTGTTTCACTTCCTTTCGGGTGTTATAGTTTTGGTTATTGAATTGTTACGATTCGATAACGTTCATGTGTAACTTGTTCGAGCTTCCTTTCTCCCGCTACGTGTTTGTGTCTCGCCTTCGAGGTAAGTCGCTTGCCGACTTACTTAGTTTACGACTCGTTATGTGTTGAATGAGTAGATTGAATGTGTAGACCTTATTTTGGAATAATTCCATATTACGTGCTTATATATATACATTTGAAATTAAAGAAAATCGCTTTTAAACGTTTTTGTTATGCATGCACACTGTGCACTGGGTTCCACCGGTATGGTCATGGGTGCGGGTACGTTAGAGATGAAGAGGCCCTCGGGCATGATCATTCGGCTGGAAGGAACCCCCTTCTAAAAATTGTATAAAATAAATTGTTTTGGCAAACTCTCTAGTAGAGGTTTAGCCGGGGAAAGAAGGGTGAATGGAGGAAATGGGCACGTGTATAGGAACGCACCCTGACTGTGCGTCATAGATGAGAGGCCGGAGGGTGCCATAAATTTGAGGAGGGCATTTGGTTGCTATTGTGTTGATGGAATTGGTATGAATGATCCACAATCTTTGCGTGTTGACCTAAGAAATTGTATGTTGTGGTTATGCGTGCTTTGGTGAAACACTTATAATCATTGCTATTATACTTATTGACGTGGTTATGAATGTTTTCATGTTTGACTATATTATGTTGGCTACTATTGTATTTCTATTGTGAACATGATTGTGTATACCTTTAAGTATATGTACATATATGCAAGTTTATTTTACTAAAAATGTTTTGTTACATGTTTCATTTGCTTGTTCGACCCATATCGGGATCGTAGGCTAATGTGATCAATTTGTGGCATTTTAGGTAAGGATTCCGACATGAGAAATGTGCTAGGAGGTTGCATTCCGGATGGTGGAGCTCGGTCTTGACGTGTCGATTCTTAGAAGATTGACTTTAGTACTTCAGTCTTTTGGTTTCTTAGACTATGAAATAATGCATTGACAATGAGTCTTTTTGGGAGTATGTGTTGAGTGTTTGGCTTTTAGACTAGCTTTGACGTCCTCTTGTCATGTTTGATAGGATTATGGCTTTTGCATGCATACGGTTTTATGACATGAGTTTTGAACTTCTAAATTGGATGGTTTAGTTGAATTTGCTCGCAGTGCTTCTGTTGCAAGGTCCAATACAGTCAATTGTTGTCAGTTTGTTCTAGTAGACCCAGTGTGAGGCCTACAACCATGTGACTCCTAGGTATATGCCAGACAGGGTGTTACAACGGGCTTCGAGTGGTGCAATATAAGCCTCTTCTTGATAAAATTGGAGGATATCTTAAAGCTTGGGCTATAAAACTCTCTTTTGTTGGAAGGCATGAGCTCATTGCCTCGGTTCTTCAGGGTTGTGAGTGCTTTTGGCTTTCTATTTTACCGGTGCCTACGGGGGTTATCTCTAGCTTGATTAGAATTTGTCGAGATTTTCTTTGGCATAGGCCTCGGGTTAAATGGGTGAACCTATGTGTGCCGAAGGAGGAAGGAGGGCTCAGTTTATTTGATCTTGAAGCTTGGAATAATTGCTTCATGATCAAGCACTTTTGACACATTTTTTCTATGAGGGATAGTTTGTGGGTTAGGTGGGTTCATCACCGTTATCTTTGTGTGGTGGAGCCGCTTGATTGGGTGGCTCATAGACGAGATTCTCCTTTAACTAAGGCTATTATTGATGCTCGGAATCTGATTGTCAACCTTGAGGGGCGAGAGGTTGGTGTTGGTGAGATGCTTGAGTCTTGGACTGAGGATGGCCTCTTTCGGGTGGCACGCGCTTATGAGGCCCTTCGACGTTCGATTGTTCGATGGGCTCAGGGGGTGTGGCCGGCACATAACACCCCCAAGCATATGTTTATCTTGTGGCTAGCCAATCTTGGCCGTCTCTCTACTTACGATATGCTTTTGTTTCTTGATGTGGATCCTGGTTGTCGCTTGTGTGGCGTGGAGCTTTAGACGCATGGTCACATCTTCTTTGAGTGTGCCTACGCCGACACTATTTGGAGGGAGGTTCGGGTCTGGTTTCTGATCCCTGCCGGCGCGTCTTCGGTGCGGCGCGCCTTGCGCTGGCTTCGTCACCATGCCCGTGGCCGCAACTGTCTTGCTAAGGCTCGTGCGTTTGCACTTTCAGCCACCGTTTATTACATATGGCACGCTAGAAATGCATGTATTTTTATAGGAACCTCATTTCGCTTGAGGTGATTATACGATTGATTTTTACTCGTGTATTTTAGTTGTTGCATGATTTGTTCCCGCTTTCTATGGTAGAGAAGTTGTAATTTGGTTTGGTTTGTGTAGTATGGGAGGCTTGCATGCTTCTCCATGTACGCTTTTGGTTGCATGTTTGGAGGGTCTGCGTGCTTGTCCATTATGCTTGACTCTTTGTTGATTGTTTCACCCTCTTAGCAGGGTTCATATTTTAATCGAATTTACCTTTACAGAAAAAAAAATCCTATTTCGCGGATGGATCAGACTTATATACGGCTCATGATTTATGTTGTGGAACTTTTAAAAATAAGGCTAAAATGGGGCTTTAAAATAATAGCAGCATATGTAAGGGATAAGGAATATTAGATTAATAAAAAAAACAGTTCCTCAATCATATTAATGTCGCATGCAAGAGTCATGAATGCAGGATCGACAAAGATATCTAAACGCAAGTTCTTGTGGAAGCAAATAAAGTGATCACACACAATGACACAATGAAACAAAGACTCATAATTATAGTCCTAGAAAAGATAAAATGATCTCACAAGGTTAATTTTGCCTAGAAATTCAATATAACTTAAATCTCAAAGATAATGGATGTACAATCATATTATCTAGCATGTTCATGAAACAATTAAGCAGTCATCAAAGCTTTAACTTTACAAGTAAGTCAAGAGGAAAATTATCATCAAATATTTTATAGGACAAGTGGTTTGTTGCTTAGGTAAATATGACAAAAACCTAAGAATGCATGGAAACATATTTTTTTCTTTTTCAATTTTTCTTTTTTATTTTCATCATTTTTTTATAAATATGCAAAAATTGAACATGCCAATTATCAATATAAAAAAAATTAAACTATTTGTAATGCAAGCAAGCAAATGTTCCCGTCCTCCATGCTTAAACCATACATTGTCCTCAATGTATATAATAAAAGGAAAAAAATACTCACAAAGTCACTACTCTTCTGAAGGTAGAGGAGGAGGATCGGTTTGCCACTCAAACGAAGATAAAAACTTCTCGATACCTATAGCTTAGTGGTCCACAAGCAAGAAAAACAAAACCTAACTAGAAAAATAAGAAAAATACTGCTTAAACTACGCAGCTTAGGTAGTGTCCCAAGAAGTGTTTTGTTTAACATCGATAGCTCGAGCTTTAACATGAATTCACAAGATCGGACATCTTCAATGGCCTTAACAACCTGTCAAAATCATGTGAACACGTTTCACATAAATATAAGTAGCATAATGATAAATTGAAAGTGAATAATATGCCGTTCCAAAATTGTTTCAACTCATCAAAAGTATGAGCACAATTTTCATGAGAAGGTATATGATGAAACGAATTTAGCTCAAGTGATGGCTTCTCAAAATACTTACTATATGGATCAAATCACACATCAACATTAACACTCTTATCAAAGATGAACTCCAAGTGATGACTTTTTAGCTCAAGTGATGGCTTCTCAAGTGTATTGGATTCATCCTCAACTTGCATTTAGGTATCTAACTCAAGGGTAATTGATTCTAATGCGACTTCTCCCGTCCTTTGATGCACATCAAAAGGGCATGAGGTTGTTGAATGGAACATCAAGGAGCACAATTCTCGTCCATCTAGTTGAGACTTGTAATGTTTCTCTTGATGGGGCATTGGTGGAGATAATTCAACCTATATACTTTGGTGGTTCATGAAGCAAAAGAAGTACCAACATTCCTTAAATCCCATATCCAAAAGCCTTCCATTGATACTCATGTACTCGGCCAAACTTAAAGTCCTAGGATTCATACCTTCATAAATGCACTAACATAACATCATCTCAGAGTATTGATAACCCCAAGTCCTAAGTTCATACACACACTAGTCACTACTATAACCTAGAAAAATACTCATAAAAATATTCATCTTTCCATTGACTGAGTTTCAACATAGCTATTGATTAGTAAACACGGGTGTCATAGACCGTAAGATAGGTTCACAACACAAAAAATAGCACACAAACAAACACAAAAATAGCGATTAAGTCCCCAACAATGGTGCCAAGTTTGATGAGGTATTTCAGTCGTATCTACCTAGCAAAGAATTTGAACTTAACCACCAAACTAAGGTAGTTGGTAAGTATGGGTCTATCCCACAAAGACTTGTGTATTTGTATACCAAGAGTAATAAAACAAAAGGGGGCGATGATGATTATCTAAGCTAAGAACTAATGCTAATAAACAAAAGTAAGATAAATACTTACCAACTACATTAGTCATAAATCATTTGTAAATTAACCCTCCTTGATTAACCAATATCCACTTGCAAACTCATTTATCGATCATTGAAAAACACTAAATCTATTCCTCTTGAAAAACTTATCGTGGAGATTCTAATTCCACTTTCTGCAATTTAGTTGTATTTAGGTTAACTAGCCATAGAAATTCTTATTATCAAACAACCTAGAAGCTATGTAGATTCAATTCAATAATAGAAATGCACACCAAGGAAATCAATAAAAACAATTGATATTAATCAATTAGTCATAAATTATTTGTAAATTAACCCTCCTTGTAATAAACTAGTTCAACTACCCCTAGAGAATTATAAATATGATTTTGATCTAAGTGATTCAACTAGAATTTAAATAGATCTAGCAATAGATGATTCAGGAGAATAGATGGCCAAACCAATAAAAGTAAAAAATCAATCATAAAATATAAGCATGGAGGATTTAAATTATTTAAGAGAAATTAAGAAAAAGAGTAAATCTCATAGTAAGTTATGAGTCTAAAACTTCAATAGATTAATCAAACAAAAGGGAGTTTAGCTCTCCATAGAGACTAAGCAAATTTTCGAACTTAGTCTTCTTCTCCTTCAAGAGATATAACCCAACTCGTCCATAAATAAAATACTAGGATAAAATATATTTAGAAATAAATAACACATAAGTCGATCTCGGGTAAAAACGTCGTGAAAGAATGCTCACCTTGATGCTTGGTCGAGGACTAGACTGAGCATTGCATCGTCCTCCAGTGCACTGTCCAGTGCTCGACCAAGCATTGGGTCGAGCACCCCTCTGGTCCCATTGATTTGGCCCATGCTTGACCGAGCACTCAAACCGTGCATTCATCTTCAAGCTTAATTGTTGCATAGTTTTTACCCACTTAGAGTGAGAATTTGGAACAAGAGTAAAAAATGAAATGTAGCTCGTTGATTTATATTTCTAATGACACCAAAATGACCTTGAATGGACAATTGTAGCTCCCGATGCGGCGTTGCAAGATATAGTTGTCAAAACCCCAAATCTTAATCACGAAACATATATGTCAATGAACCATAAACCCTAAAACCTAAATTAAAAATAACTCTAATCATCATTCCAATTAGTCAAGTTAGGTTATGATTACTGATTTTTAGCTCGAGTTGGAATATATGGTTGGGTCAAGTTTTAATAATTCCATTTTAGGGTATATGTGGGAAGTTTATAATTTTCTCTATAAAAAATATTTTTTTGTACTGAAAGATGGGTCTCATCCCTTATTATTCATAACAAAAACAACTTACATATCCAAACCAATATTCTTATCCAAATGAAAGATGGGTCTTATCCCTTATTATTCATAATAAAACAACTTACATATCTAAACTTATATTCTTATCCAAATCCAAGATATCAAACAAAGTAAACTTTCCATATAAAATGTTAAACGACTGATCCAGTTAATAGAACTTCAAGTGCCCAAACTATTGATCTTGCACTTTAAACTAAAAGTAAACAAACCATGCACTCTAAATTAAAAGTAAACAAAGCTTCAAAAAAGTAAATAATTACCGCTTTAGTAATAAATGATGCAAATTACATTTAAAGCATGCCTTAAAAATGGCTAAACTTAATGCAATTTCGGGAATAATGGCCAAACTTAATTCTATATATACATAGCTTTCTTCTCATACATCCCACCTCCAATACCCTCTAATCCTCTATTATCTTCAACAAATGCCGCAATTTCTATTCCCATAAGCATACAATATGAGTTCAACCCCTAAAACTCCTCTAGAGAAGTTAATAACCATAAACACGGATACCTTTTTTGCCTTGTATGAAGGGTTGATGGTCAAGCATACTTTGTTTATGAGACAAACAAAAACCTTACTCAGAAATATAATAGAAGCTAATGTTGAAAATGAGGTTGTGTTGAAGGGTATGATGGGTGGTGATCATCCACTCCTCAAAATTTTGGTGGCCTTTGATGAAGAAGCAAGAAACATGGTCGAATTCAAAATCAAAGACGAAACCCCGTCTTCCAACACCAAGAAGAGGCTCTCCATGTCAAGCCCACCATCTGCCAAAAAGAATAGGAGGAAACAACCGAGTAAAGACAAAGAAGGTAAACACAATGAGTGGCGTGATGTTATCCCGGTTGACGCCGACTAATTGCGGAATTATTGGAATTAAGAAGGGTTGCAGTTTTGTCATGGATAAAATTTATATTCCATTCCATAGTTAAGTAGCATGTTGGGGAATTAGTGGAATTAGAAGGGTTGCAGTTTTGTCATGAATGAAATTTATATTCCATTCCATAATTAAGTAGCCTTGCGATTTATAAGTTTCTATGTTTTTGTTTTCCAAATTTCCAAGTTTTTGGTAGTTTTCGATTATCTTGGTGTACCTATGGATGGAAGATATTATCCATTCAATATCTAAAGAATATTATTACTTCTTTTTCTCCATTGACATCTACCTATAAACAGAAAATAATTCCAAAAAAGCACTTTCTGCTCAAAACAAAACAACCTAAGAGAGTCAAATGAGTTTTATAAAAATTAAGATTTATATAGCTGAAAAGCACACTCTAGCTTCAAAACTATAGAATGATTGCAGCTAAGGCTTGTAACATAAGATTTGTTATGTTATCATAACACAATTAGTAGATTAAAAAAATCAATGCTACATAACTTATATTACCTTGTGAAATATAGGGAACTCAGCCTTAACATGAGTGCAAGCAAATTCAATAATTTGTTCATTGGTCTCTAGCTCTGTGATGCAACATTGACAATGAATAACACTTTTCCCTTGTAATTGCATAGTTCTACATCATTCCCACGAGAATCCTGTGGATAAAAATTATGTTTGCATATTATCACCATTTTTCGGACCAGATCATCGTATTGAAGATAATGGATTGACAATATACAAGCAAACAAGTTAAGAACCAGATCTTCATAAATTAGCTCCAACAATCAAAAGTAATTATTGTCAATAATATAATTAGTTATCTAATATTATTATTAATCAATTGTTTAGTCTAGTTAGCGGATTCATAGGAGCTTTTATAATTATATTTATTATTATCTTGTTAGCAAAGATACTAGTAGGGGTTTGACCTTCACAAAATGAATGATGTCCATTAGTTCGGCCCATGTATTTGACCTTCAAATCTGAAGTGAGATATCCAAACCATTTATTCAGCCCGAATGATGTCCATTAGTTCGGCCCATTAAAAGCAATTTCCAAATGAATATCCAAATCTATTGCTTCTCTCTCTCTCTCTCTCTCCCCTCTATTGCTATTTTAATCCAGTGGTCATGACCCATCGGGTCATTAAAATAATTTTCTATAATAGATAGAGGAGAGGTAGTGAACATAGATAATGACCAATTGCATCTACTATAGTTGAAAGGGTCATTTCAACCAATTGCATCTAATATTAGAATCTATCCTAATAATAGAATTATATTTTTTTTCATTTCATATATTTTTAGATAGAATCTTTATAATAACTTATATATTAAAAAAATATATATACATGAATTTTTTTATTTGGCATGTAGTTTATAATATGGTATAAATATCACTTAAATAAATTATTATAACAAATATTTAGCATTAATATTTAATATTTCTATAGTTTATTTAACTTTAGATAGAATTTTTTAACTTAAATAAATCATCATAAAAAATATTTAGCATTGGTATTTAATGTTTCTATAATTTATTTTTGTTATATATGGAATCTTTTTAATTTAAACAAAAATTATTATATAAAATATTTAATGTTAATATTTAATATAATTAAAAAATTTATTTTAGAAAAAAGTTCCTACATTAATTTATCCTATTTTTTATGTTATCTTTAAATAATATAAACATATATAATTGTCAAAAATATAATGGCAAAATCATATTTCTTAGGTCTTTTATATATAGATAGATATAGATTTTGATTTTGATTATGTATAATATGGAGTATATTAATATATTAAGATTGTTTAGCTTTTGTCCGATGAGTTTATGGATTTTCTTTAAAACCAAATAGTATGGAAAGATAAGAAAATTTAAAGTTTTAGTTGGGATCCAAAAACCAATTTGTGATCCAATTATTATTATTATAATAAAGAAGATTCTCCAAAAACCAATTATGCAATATAATTACCGTCAGCAAACTTTCTTGATGATTTTTGTTTATGCCCCGTCCCGGGAAGACAATAAAAATCTTTTTTGGAACTCTATTTCTGAAACCATTAATCACTTTCAATTACCTTTTCTATTAATAGGTGATCTAAATGAAATCTCTTCTCCTAATGATAAACTTGGCGGGTCGGCACCATTATTAAGTCGCTTTAATAGACTGTTAAACTTTAAAAATGAATTTGGACTTGTCGATTCCAAAACGTCAGGATTCCCTTTTACTTGGAGAAAACGATCTGTTCCTTTGGATAATACTTTCGAGAAATTAGATCGCGTGTTATGTCATCAATCTTTAACTTCTTTTTTTCCTTCTCTTTTAGTTCATCACCACCCGTTTACTACTTCTGACCATTGTCTTATTACTTTTTCTCTTGGATCTACTAAATCTTTTCGGAAAATACCTTTTCGATTTGAAAATGCTTCGATGTCAGAATCTTCATTTATCCCGTTAGTTTCCAAAGTTTGGAGTTATCATATGTCGGGTTCCTTTATGTTTCGCTTGTCTATGAAGTTGAATCTTTTAAAAAAGTATTCAAAGGTTTGGGCAAAACATCATACAAATAATAATTTTGAACAGTTAAAAATTGCAGAAAATCAGCTTCAAACACTACAGTCAGATTTATTACTTGATCCCCTTAATCCTACCATTATTTTGCGGCTTCAATCGCATTTAAATAAATACAACGCTCTTTTGGATTTTCAACATAATTTTTGGAAGCAACGTGCTAAGGTGACTCATTTACAAAATGTAGATCGAAATACAAAATATTTCCAATCAATCTCAAAAATACGTTCTTATAAACAGAGAATTATTTCTTTCCAAACTCATGAAGGTGTTGTTATTTTTGATCATTATTTGATCTCGTAGAACATAACGGAAGAACTTAGTCATAGATTTTTGATTAATTCTTCTTGTTCCATCCTCCCGGCTGATCTTGATATAATTCCAAATTTAATCTCTGCAGATGATAACCTTATGCTTGTTAAATCTCCTTCGGCTACAGAAATAAAGTTTGCAACCTTTGATCTTGCTCCAAATAAAACTCCTGGTCCGGATGGCTTCCAGTAGACGTTTTCCAAAAGTTTTGGAATATTGTGGGAAACTCTGTTGTTTTGGCGGTTCAGGCTTTTTTCCATTCTGGGCATATGCTTCGATCTGTTAATAAATCGTTTGTTACTCTTATTCCTAAAATAGATGCTCCGTTAACTATTAACCATTTTCGTCCTATTAGCCTCTGTAACACCGTTTATAAAATTATTACCAAAGTGCTAGCTATACGATTGGGAACGCTTCTTCCTGCTCTTATTCATCCGCTTCAGGGGGCGTTTGTGAAAGGAAGACTTATCCAAGATAACATTCTTATAGCGCATGAAATATTTCACTCGTTTCATAGAAAGAAAAAAGGGAAAAAAGGATGGATGGCCATTAAATTAGATATGGAAAAAGCTTATGACAAACTTGATTGGAACTTCATCAAATTAATTCTTCTTAAATTTGGATTCCATTCCAAATGGGTAAGTCTTATAATGACATGCATCTCTACTTCATCTTCTTCTGTCCTTGTTAATAATGAACCTGGGGCTGAGTTCTCGCCCCAATGTGGTATTAGACAGGGGGATCCAATTGCTCCTTTTATTTTTATAATTGCTATGGAATATCTTGCGCGCACACTGCAATTCCAGTCTACCCTAGACTCTAAGTTTGTTGGTATACAATTAGTTAAGAATGGTACGTGTCTACCCTTCCTTAGCTTTGCTGATGATACTCTTATTTTTGCTAATGCTTCTCATACAAACATTAATTATATTAAAAGTTTTTTAGATAATTTTTCAAGAATCTCGGGTCTTTCGATTAATTACCATAAGAGTAGCTTTCAGGTCTCAGAAAATATTCCTCGAACTTCGGCTCTTTCTCTAGCTTCTGTGTTAAATATTCAGATTACTACTTCTATGGAAAAATATCTGGGAATTCCTATCCTTAAAGGGAGGGTTCAAAATTCTGTTTTTTTAGAATCAATTACTAAACTTAAAAGACAATTATCTCAATGGAAAGCGAACTCTATCTCTCAGGCAGGTCGGGCTGTCCTTATTCAATCTAATCTGCTAAGCCAAGTGAACTATTTAATGCAAAGCTTCCTTCTTCCTAAAGGAATCTTGAGTGATATTGATAAAGTAAACAAATCTTTTTTTGGAACAAATTCCAGCCGAACCATCATCCTTTGATTAGTTGGGAGAAGGTGTGTTTTCCTAAAGAGTCCGGGGGGATGGGCCTTCGCTCTGCTGAGAATAATAATTTGTCTCTTCAAATGAAGCTTCTTTGGAAAATATTAACCTCTCCTCATAATTACTGGGTTCGTATCATTTCTGAAAAATATCTGGGCACTCTTTCGCTCTTTCAATATCAGAAGAAAAATTGCTCTTGACAATTTGGAAGACTGATGAATCTTAGGGATAAGTTCTCTAAAGGTATTCTGTGGAATATAGGAAATGGGCATTCTGTTAATTTTTGGACGGACCCGTGGATCTCAAATATAGAGTTATTTCCCTACTTTGATAATATTAATATTAAGTTAAAAGTCTCCTCTTTTATAACACCTTATCATACCTGGGATTATGAAAAATTATGTTTAATTTTGCCAGACTTCTTAGTTAGCTTAATTTTGGAAATTAGAATTCCCATCTCTCCTTCTTTGGATCGATTAGTTTGGCTTCCGTCTTCTGATGGTGAATTCTCCGCTCATTCAGCGTCTTCTATGCTTAACTCCTCCCATCCTGAGTTTGCTTTTGATTTTTCTTGGATTTGGAAATCTTCTCTTCCTCCTAAAATAAAAAATTTCCTTTGGAAAGCATGTGCAGATTGTCTCCCAACTACATATCGTCTAAATAGGCATTTCAATTGTGTTTTTAGTACTTGCTCCTTATGTGACTCTGTTGATGAGAGTTTGAACCACTTGTTTTTTAATTGCCCTTTTACCCTTAAAATGATCTCTAAATTAGAGGCTATGATTAATGTCAGTTTCTATATTTCATGTTCGGATAATTTCTCTGACAATTTGCAATCTACCTTAAAATCTAATAAAAATAGTAATGTCCTTTGTTTTTTATGGTGGTTTATTTGGGGCCATAGAAATTTAAAAATATTTAATCCAGGTAAGTTCTTGACTATGCTTCCTCCTTGTGACTTAGCTTTTTCACAACATCTCCTGTGGGTGTCCTCTAAAGGTGCTTCCAATCTTTTTGGCAAATCTCGTCCGAAAAAGAAAAATAATACTGTTTGGAAGAAACCGCTAGCTAACTCTTTAAAACTGAATTTTGATGCTTCTAAACGTTTAAATAATTCGACTTATACAGGTTTCTTAATCCGTGACCACAATAGCAAAATCTTGTGCTATGACCGTAAACACATTCGCTCTGTTTCTGTTTTGCAGGCTGAGGCCCTTGCCTTGCTGGAAGGTTTGAAAAGTGCGATTCCGTTAAACCCGTCTCGTTTGATTATTGAGGGCGATAATTTAGTTCTTATTAATTCATTGAAAAATATTTGGAAGGTTCCTTGGGAAATCCAAACTATTGTAAATGACATCCGTCATTTTGCTACTTTTATTCCCTGTGTGGTGTTTTTTCATTGTTTCAGGGAGTGTAATTCGGCGGCGGATTTTATCGCCAGAAGGTGTTTTGTTTTCTCAGATCTTAGTTTTGGTATTTCTCATTTTTTCCCGGGATCGTTGTTTGATCCTTTGGATTCTTCTAGTTTTAATGTCTGGATCCAGACTCATCCTCTGTTATTTGATTTTCTAAAGATCATCCGCAGTGATGAATTAGGGTGGTCTTGTAATGTACGAGCATCCTAGTGTTGGCTTTGTAATGAGCTAGTAGCTCATTTCTTTAAAAAAAAAAAAAAAGATAGATGAAGATTTACTTGATATAAAATAAATATAATAATTGTAATCGGACTAGCCGCCTAGCCGGTTCCTGATTATTATAAAATTTGGTCGTTGCTTTAGGCTTTTCTTCTACAACTCATCCTCTACACACACATACGCGGGATACAATAATTCTCACCTAATTGCTAATCCCCCTCCGTTCCCCTTCAATATAAAATCTCTCTCTTTCTCTTTCCCTCTCACTACTTTTTTCTCCTCTCTGGTTCATCATCTTCAACCATGGCGACTCGAATTCTCCTCCTCGGCCTCCTTGTCCTCGCCCCTCTCGTATCTGCCCTCGACATGTCCATCATCCACTACGACGAGGAGCACCACCTCACCTCGTCGTCTCCGGCGGCTAGATCCGATGCCGAAGTCCACCACATGTACGAGTCCTGGTTGGTGAAGCACGGGAAGAACTACAACGCCCTGGGGGAGAAGGAGAAGCGGTTCGAGATCTTCAAGGATAATCTCAAGTTCATCGACGAGCACAACGCCGCCGGAGACCAGACGTACAAGCTCGGCCTCAACAAGTTCGCCGATTTGACCAACGACGAGTTTCGATCTATGTATTTGGGCGCGAAGATGGATGTGCAAGCGAGGCGGAACTCGATGGGGAAGAGGAGCGATCGGTATTTGTTTCGCGCTGGCGAGGAGTTGCCGGCGTCGATGGATTGGAGGGAGAAGGGCGCCGTTGCGGCGGTAAAGAATCAAGGCCAATGTGGTGAGTTTTCTTTGTCCTCTAATTTTAAGTTTAATTTGTGTTCATAATTTTCTGGAATTTGGTTTCGTATTGGTTGAGTTTGTGGACTTTTTGTGCGTACAGTATTAGACCTCCAATTTACTAGCGGGTAGAAAGTCTCCACGATGTTGCGTGATGGAATGATAATCTGCAATGGTCCCCTTTTTTCCTGGGCGTTGACCACAAAATTAAGGAAAAAGATCCATTTTTTTAGAATAAAGGCTAAAATATGATGAAGGATAGATGATGGATGATTAAAGTTTGTCTTGATGATAATTTACCTTTGATATTTTTTATTTAAACTTTGATCCTATAGTCAATCAAATCGATTGATTTGATAGAAATTTAGCATCCGTAGATATTCTTGACAGTGATTGTCTCTACGATTGATGGATGATCAGATTTCCTTTTGATGTTTTGATCATACCATGTGAATTCCAACTATAGATTGTCAATCCTTGAGTAATCTGCCTGGTCCTTTGGCTGGTGCATGCTAATTCATCGAACAAGTTTATTGATGATGTTTATCTGTTCAACTGAATGAAGGGAGTTGTTGGGCATTCTCCACCATAGCCGCTGTTGAAGGCATAAACCAGATTGTTACAGGCAATCTGACCACTTTGTCGGAGCAAGAACTTGTCGATTGTGACAGAACATACAACGCAGGATGCAATGGCGGCCTCATGGACTACGCCTTTGATTTCATCATCAACAATGGTGGCCTTGATACAGAGGAAGATTATCCGTACACTGCCAAAGATGGCACTTGTGATCAATACCGGGTTAGTAATCTTTTCTTGAATCTCAAAGCTTTTAATGATCATCATTTCCTGTTTGTCATGTTCCAACTATTACCTTCTGTAGTTTTTTAGCAAATGACTATATCTGATGGCAATCTTTTGCTTTGAATAAGGATTTTCTGTTTGTCATGGATCAAATATTGCCTTGTGTAGCTTTAGCAAATGACTATTTAATAGCAATCAGTAATCTAATATTTAGTTTTTCACTAACCTAGAAAATTTTCAATTTTTATTCCCTTATTGCAGAAGAATGCCAAGGTTGTCAGCATTGATGGATATGAAGATGTTCCCAAAAACGACGAGCATTCACTCAAGAAAGCAGTGGCCGGCCAACCAGTCAGTGTTGCCATTGAAGCCGGAGGAAGATCATTCCAGCTTTATCAATCAGTATGTTTATATTGCAGAAGAATACCATCTTGCATCTATAAATTAATCAATCTTATTCTTTTTAAATTCTCATCTGTTTTTCCAACACATCTCTGTAGGGTGTGTTCACTGGTAGCTGTGGTACACAGCTTGACCACGGTGTGGTCGCTGTTGGGTACGGTACAGAAGACGGTGTTGACTACTGGCTAGTGAGGAACTCATGGGGTGCAGACTGGGGTTTGGACGGGTACATTAAAATGGAGCGTAATGTTCAGAAATCCAACTCAGGCAAATGTGGTATTGCCATGGAGGCTTCATACCCAACCAAGACGGGCTCGAACCCTCCCAATCCGGGCCCGTCTCCTCCATCTCCCCCACCTGCACCCACTAACCAGTGTGACGAGTACTCGTCTTGCGCAGCCGACAGCACCTGCTGTTGTGTTTACCAGTATGGTGACTACTGCTTTGGCTGGGGATGTTGTCCTCTTGAATCAGCCACCTGTTGTGATGACCACTACAGCTGTTGCCCCCAGGATTACCCTGTCTGTGACATTGATGCAGGAACTTGCAAAGTTGTAAGTTATCCCACCTTCCTTGGTCTCTAGCATTTTTGGTACTAGTTCTGATTTTAATCGGTTTCTTGGTCACACAATATGTGAAAATGGATTTATACAAAATAAATGTCTAGTATATGCTCTAATTGTGTTTTTGTTTGTTGGTATGAAATAGAGCAAGGAAAGCCCATTGAGCGTTAAAGCAATGAAGAGAACACCTGCTACTTTTCTGCCAAAGATGAGAATGTGAGGAAGCTCCTGGGGCATTGATTTCTCCATAGGACCAAACTGAAATTGGAGGTGGAGATTGTTGAATAAGACCAAGGGAAAGAATTAAAGGTTGCATTCTGAATGTATATAGCAGCACAGATTCAGGCAGATGAATCGGTTACTTTTAATTTATGAAAGAATTCGTCACTTTTCCATGTTTTCAGTGTAAAGAAACGAAAGACTCCTTTGAATCAAATTTCCATTTGGATTTGCACTCACACACAAGTGGTGTCACATTATGGTCACTGGATGCTATTATTCTTATTCTTTCAAATGCTCAACATACTCCATACTCAAAAGGGATTTACTATAGTTACTTCAAATTAACACTAGCTAGCCTTAACATGGCACATGCACATAGGCTGATAGGCACATGCACTCCCTCTAATAATTCGAACTTCTCAAGCAATAATAGGCCGACTAGGGGTGATGCCGTGATGGGCTTTGCGGTTTTCTGGGACGATTTGGACTTTTTTTTTTTTTGGTTAAATAAGGGTTTGGCAATAAAAAAAAGGAAGCGTGTTGAGGTTTGTTTTCTTAAGGAGGATAATGTGATGGAGCTTGATGAGTTTTTCATACCGAAAACAAAATTCATCATGTAATCTTAGAGCATCCCCAAGAGATGCTCTAAAAAAGAGCCATCAAAAAAATCCATTCATAAATTTTACGGAATTGAAAACTTGTGTTTAGAACGCGCATGCACGCGCCTGCACGAAAGCGACTAGGGTTTGTTTATTGTGTTCTATGAACGTCCCGCCGGCCGACCCTGCTAGGGTTCCGGCTCCCTCCCCGGAGGGTGTTGTGATGCAAATGGAAGTGGAGAAACCTGCTGAAGAGGGTAAGAAGAGTGTAGCGGCAAACTCAGCGTTGAACAAGTCATGGCGTGACCTTGTTCGAGGAGATGACGGGGAAGAAAGAATCATATTGGCCGATGAGTTCATCAAAGGAAAGGTTGTTATGTCCTTCCTGATTGTGAAGAGGGCGATCCAGTATTTCGAGTTAATACGAAAGTGCTTCAAGCTCTTGCTACGGTGTGGGAGTCGTCCTTGATAGTAAAACCCCTAGGAAGTTTGATTCCTCATGCTATTATGGATAGAAAACTCAAAGAGATGTGGATGCCTAGTGGAAAGATTTTAGTTGCGGATCTCCCTAATGGCTATTATGTGGTGAAGTTTTCCAATGAAGAAGACTATCTCAAAGCACTTATGGGGGGACCGTGGACGATGTTTGGAAACTACTTGATTATTCGCCCTTGGAACCCGGATTTCAACCCGTACACGGATGTCATCACGACCACTCCGACGTGGGTGCGTCTCTCTGGACTCCCTATGATCCTCTATGAGGAGAAAATACTGATGACTCTTGCTGCTGGAATTGGGAAACCAATCAAAGTTGATAAGAAGACTGTGTACTCGAATCGGTGTAGATTTGCCCGGATTTGCGTGGAAGTCGACATTACGAAGCCTCTAAAAGGGTCAATAACTGTGAATGATTGCAAGTTTCATGTTGAGTATGAGGGGTTGCACTTGATATGCATTAAATGTGGCAAATATGGGCATATTGAAAGTAAATGCCCATTACTGCAACCATTGCCTCCAAATCCTGATTGTGAAACTTCCACCGATGTTGCAAGACAAACTCCAAAAAGGACTCCGAGACCAACAGATAACGAACCAAGGTACGGTGCCTGGACTGTGGTCCAGCGTAGACGTCGTGGCAAACCGTCTGCACCGGCTGAGAAGGGGACGATTAATGAAGCAGCGTTTGCTAATAAGGAGAAGAATACACAGATCAATGACAAAGGTCGCAACAGCAAACCTCCACGGAAAGATCAAACGGTAGTAACCGGGAATGTGACGACAAAGTCACGATCTGAGAAGAGTGAGGTACAGGTGTTTCAAAATCCTTTCAGCAATCAGGTGACAAAGATGGTGGGACCTAACCCTAGCGTGGCCTCTACGTCTAAGGGGAAAGGCTCAAGGAAATATTCAAAAAAATCTGGAAAGCAGACTACTGTGTCTCCCTTCGAATTCCAGCCTGTCCAAGCCAACATTGCAGCTGGTAAACGACCCCGTACTGAAGTTCCTGAGTTTGAGTTTTCTTCGCCAGCAACTAATTCTGATAAAGCAAGTAGAGATAATGATCAATCTGAACTGATGGGTACCCAGATCAATGAGAGGCCGAATACTGCTATGAATGTGACTAATGAGAATTTGACAGACAGTGCTATGACTGATCAGGGGGTGACGACTCTGATTGCCCAGTCACATCCGTCCGGGATTGTAGTACCCGTAAATTCCCCCGGTTGTTAATGAATTGCCTTTTCTGGAATTGTTTTGGAGCCGGCAAGCCTGGCTTCCGTAGGGCGGTTCGGTATATGGTCCGTCGCCATTCAGTTGATATTTTAGCTATCTTTGAACCAAGAATCTCAGGGGATCAATCGAAAGAAGTTTGTGACAGGCTACGGTTCTCGGGATGTTGTCGAATTGAAGCAGTACGATTGTCAGGTGGGGTTTGGCTCTTGTGGGATGCTCAACGAATCACACTTCAAATTGTCAAAATGGCTGCTAACTTTATTCATGCTGTTGTTGTGCGTGGGCAATGCCGCTTCCACTTAGTTGCGGTGTATGCCCCACCTTCTCCGGGACGACGTAAACCGTTTTGGAAAGAACTATTGACAGAGATAGAAACTATAATTGAACCTCTTGCGATAGGAGGTGACTTTAACTGTATACTTCACTCTGATGATCGCACTGGTGGATCAGGAGGCCTCTCTGATGATTCGTCAGAGTTTAATGATCTTGTGAATACAGCTAGTTTGATCGACATGGGTTTCTCGGGACAGCCTTTTACTTGGTGTCGTGGTAATACGGAGAGAACTTATGTGGCCAAACGTTTGGATCGTGTTTTCTCTAATGTTGCAGGGAGATTACTTTGGCCGGAAGCGCTGGTTCGACATCTGCCTCGAATGTCTTCTGATCACTCTCCTGTTTTATTATCGTTGGAACCCAGGATGGACTTTAATCGCTCTCGACGTCCTTTCCGTTTCGAAGCAGCGTGGATAAAACACCCTGATTTCCTCACTTTTATTAGAGACTCTTGGAGACAAGAGTGTGAAACTCCAGTTGCTTTAGCTGATTTAAAGAACAAGCTTCTGGATTGGAATAAGCGGATTTTTGGGAATATTCATATAATGAAGGCTAGGTTGATTAAACGGCTTGAAGATACTCAAAATCTCTTAGCTTCGTATCCTTCCCAAAGATTGATTGATTTGGAGGCTGAGTTACAGATTGAATTGTCGATCATTCTAGAGCGGGAAGAGCTTCTTTGGCTCCAAAAATCGAGAATCCAATGGCTTCAAGAGGGTGATTGAAATACCAAATTCTTTCACATGTCCACTATTATTAGACGAAAGCGTAACAGAGTGGAAACTTTATGTGATGTGGATGGCAACTGGATTGTTGAGAAAGATGCGCTTGAAAGACATGTTGTTGATTTTTTCACTCGTCTCTATACTTTACCGAATGAGGAAGTGCTCCCGATGAATGTTATCAATGGTGCTTTCCCTCGGCTGAATAGTGTGGACTGGCTGCCCCTTGATCATCCCATATCTGGTGAAGAGATTACTAACGCAATTAAGAAAATGGGTCCTCTCAAGGCGCCAGGGAGTGATGGCTTTCAACCTATTTTCTTTCAGAAGTGTTGGTCATCTGTGGGTACGTCTGTTATTAGTTTCATCAAGAAGTTTTTTGAGACTTCAGAAATTCCGTCTGGCTTGAATGAAACCCTGATTACTCTTATTGCTAAAGTGGGAGAACCTGAACGTATTAATCAGTTTCGACCTATCAGCCTTTGTAATGTTCTCTATAAAATTATCACAAAGATTTTGGTAGAGAGAATGCAGAGTGTGCTTCCTAAGTTGATTGGTTCAACTCAAGGGAGTTTTTTGCCTGGTAGATTGATTACGGATAATATTGTGATAGCCCAAGAAGTTGTTCATTCCATGCGACAAAAAAGGGGCGTGGGTGGTTGGATGCTCTTGAAGATTGACTTGGAGAAAGCTTATGATAGACTCCGCTGGGATTTCGTCATCGACTCTCTACAAGATGCTGGGTTTTCGACTAATTGGATAAATTGGATTCGCGAATGCCTTAGCTCTACTTCTTTTCGTCTATTATGGAACGGGGAAATGACCCATCCTTTCAAGCCCAGCAGAGGTATTAGGCAAGGTGACCCTATCTCTCCTTATTTATTTGTCCTCTGTGTTGACCGTCTCAACCATTTGATCTCCCATGAGGTTGCTATGAAAAAATGGAAGGCTATTAAACTTTCTCGTAGTGGGCCTGCACTTTCTCATATTATGTTTGCGGATGACATCATACTTTTTGCGGAAGCATCGATTGAGCAAATTCGTGTAGTTAAAAATTGTCTACATCGGTTCTGTTGTGCTTCAGGTCAACGCATCAATGCTGCTAAATCGCGAATATTTGTCTCTAATAATGTGAATAGCAGCCTTAGAGAGGCATTACAAAGAGAAAGTGGCTTTGAACTAACCGATAATCTTGGAACATATTTGGGGATGCCCTTATTCCATGATCGTGTTAAGGCTGAAACCTTTGAACCTCTGATGGAAAAAATTTCCTCTAAACTTCAAGGCTGGCAGGGGAAGTTTCTTAGCATGGCGGGCAGGGTTACCCTTGCAAAAACTGTGTTGACTGCCATTCCAGTGTATACGATGGCTACGGTAGTCCTTCCTCAAAGTGTTTGCTCAAAAATTGACTCCATTGTTGGTGACTTTGTTTGGGGTGGAAGTACCCATCATAAGCGAATTCACTTAGTAAGTTGGAATAAGCTCTGCAAGCGCAAACAAGATGGCGGTATGGGGCTTCGGAGTATGCTTGAACTCAACCTAGCTCTTGTTGGAAAAGTAGGCTGGAGATTCCTTACTGAAAATAATAGACTATGGATTGAGGTAATCCGCTCGAAATATGTTAGGCCGACCCTTTGTGATAGAGCAGCCCCATCGTATATCTGGACTAGTCTTCGAAGGGGAGTTAATGAGGTTGTTGTCCCTGGCTCTTCCTGGTGTATTGGGAACGGGAGATCGACTAGATTCTGGTTGGATGGATGGATCACTGAAGAACGGCTGATTGACGCTGCTAGTAATCAAGTCGATCAACGTGATTTACATCGTACTGTGAGGGAGTACTGGGCTTCTCAACAGGGGTGGTTATGGGACCAATTCAGCTCTGTTTTGCCTTCGTCTTTACTGCTCCGCCTGTCTTCTGTTGCTATTCAGGAAGAGAATGCTGATGTTGATGTTCTTTGTTGGACACACTCTCCTTGTGGTTCCTATTCTGTTGTAAGTGCCTACACTATGTTGACTCAGCATAGAAGAATTGAGTGCATTGACCGTACTATATATATTATTGTATGGAAATTGCAGGTTGTTGAGCGAGCTAAAATGTTCATATGGCTTGTCATTAAAGGTGTTATCTTAACAAATCAAGAGCGGGTTAGGAGACATCTTGCTTCTAGTGCCCTATGCTCGACGTGCTTAACCGAGGAGGAGTCGTTGATCCACCTTTTGCGTGATTGTGCCATCACAAGACGCTTTTGGAATGATCTTCACCCTCCTCTTGCCAGGGAAGTGTTTTTCGAGACTGACTTTGCTCTTTGGTTGCGTGTGAATATTTCAAGTTCCTTAAATCATCGTTGTGGTTTAAAATGGGCTAATGTTTTTACCACTTCTGTTTGGTGGATTTGGAAATGGCGGAATGAAAGAGTCTTTAACGATTATAGTTTTGACGGAGACCGTGCCACTTTTGTGCTGAAGCAAGTTATGGACTATGCAGTGGCGTTCTCATTACGCACCCAACCCACCTTTAATCGGCGTAGTGAAGAGCTATATATTCAATGGGATCGGCCTCCGATGGGCATGGTCAAGATCAATACTGATGGGTCCGTTCGAGAAGGGCTTGCTGCGGCAGGTGGAGTCATAAGAGATAGCGATGGTAAGTGGCTTATAGGGTTTGTCCATAATATTGGGATTTGTTCTGTTCCTATGGCAGAATTATGGGGAGTTTTGCGTGGTTTGAGTCTTGCTTGGAGCAAGGGCTACAAGAGGGTTGTCTTGGAAATTGATTCACAATTAGTGTGTCTTCTCCTAGGCAAATCTGTGGAATGTAGCCATCCACTCGCCAGTCTGGTGCATCAGTGCCAAGACTTTCTTAGTAGAGACCGGTCTATCCAGTTTCGACATATTTATCGGGAAGCTAACAAAGTGGCGGATTTGTTAGCTTCTTTAGCTTTTTCTTATAACATTGGTTTTCATGTATTGTGTGACCCCCCCGGGGGTGTTTTTTCTTTATTGTTGGATGATGTAAGGGGCCGAGCTATCCCCCGCTTGATTACAACTTAGCTCTTTTTATTATTAATAAAACTCTCCTCGAGGGAACGGAGAGTACCGCCTCTCCTTCTACCAAAAAAAGAGATGCTCTAAAAATTTCTCCAAAATGGGGAAGAAAGTCCCACATTCTCCAAATTTTTTATGTCCTAACTCCAACAAGTTCTCCATTTTAAAGATTTATATTTTTATCATTAATATATTTATATATAAACTACTATTATAAATTTGAAATTGACCAATTGGGAGAAGACATGATTTAATATACAATTAATGCAGTCTCTAATTTTTTTTAGGGATATCCCAAATTTAGAGAAAGAGATTCAACTTTTGGAGATCTTCTCCAAAATGGAGAATGTAATGGAGAATTTGTTGGACCTTAAAATAGGTCCAGAATCCCCAAATGCACCAAATTCAAGAATTTGGAGCATCTGTTGGGGATGCCCTTAGGGCTTGTTTGGTATCGATATCAGATATCGGTATCGGTATCAGATATTGGTATCAGTATGGGATATCAGATATGGGTATGAGATTGATGGTATGCTGTCGATATCAGCTGATATATGATATTTGTTGTTTGGTAGTAATATATTCTGATATGAGATATCAAATCCTGTTTTGAGTAAAATTAAGTTGATTTTTCACTTTAAGCATAATATTGACGCAAATTCTTTATTTTTTTAACTTTAAAAATCAAGACACCACACATTTTATTACATATAATTACTCAAAAAAAACAAATAAATATCTAACACATTCATTATACAAACATGCATAAATATCATTAGTGTTTTGCAAGTGTCATTAAACATTACATTTTAACCTATCAACATTGCATTATCACATTCACAAATGTGCGAAAACTCCTATAAAGTTGGTTGAGAAATGTTTGATAGATAAGCAATGCCTAGTTTCCAAAAAATTACACCATCAACTTGACATTGCAATCACAACAAAAAGGAGCATCTTCATCGAAACATCTCTACTCTTGACGGTTAAGTCGATCAATAAGCCTCTCCACATACAACTTCTTCCATTTATCATTTAGACAACTATAGAATGCATCAAGCTCACTTGGTGTCCTTGAAAGAAAGCTAGTAGCATCAATAGCATCAATTGGAGAAATTCCATCTATGGAATGGATAGAAAATTCTTCTTTTGCTCCACAATATCATTCTCGCGTTGTTGAGCATCCTTCAAAGTATTTGCTATAGTACCCATGTGATCTTTGATTGTATCTATGGCTATCACAAACTTGTCATTGGTGTCATTGTTTTTGGTGGTTCCAAGATGGCTTTTACCTTTCCTTGCCTCTTTCGAGGTGGTTGGGTTGATAATTCATTGAGATCATCCTCTTGTTCATCACCTAGATCAACAAATTTATTATCCAAATTATGAATACAATCATCAAAACCCTCGGACCTACCACCGTCGGCTTGATCCGGGCCAAATATGAGCTCTAACTTCTCAAATAAGGGAATTGAAGTCCTCCATAAGCCTTTGGCCCTAGGATGCATCTATGAAAAGAAACATACAATGCAAGTTAAGTTATAAATTCAAGACTTAGAATTAAGTAGAAAATTTCGGTTAAGCAATTACCTCAAAAAAGTTGTCAAAAGATTCTTTCTCATATTGTATCATCTTAGCCTTGTCATCCCATTAAAATCCCGATAGCTTAAGCATATCATGAATGACGGTATATTTCTCCTTTAGAAATTTGATCTTTGATTCAATTTGTGAAGCCTTCAACCCACATGATGGAAACTTGTTTTCCATCTTTTCCTCCAAGACTAGAGTGAACCCACTCTTAAAGCCACCCTCACATTTCCATCGGGGGTCAACTTTTAGCTCCATTACGAAATCCAACATCACATCCTCCTCCAAAAGACTCCACTTCCTCTTGTTCTTCCCACGTCCAACAACTTAGACTTGAATTATTCATCCTAAGCACATAAAGAAGCATAACAACTACTCAAACTAGTTTTTGAATCTCCAAAACACACATAATGTAAGCATAATCAAATAACATAGTTTTACAATCACACATAATGTCGTCTTACAACATGTCTACATCACATAGAAGGAAAGAAATAAACTAGTTTGCAAACACAATTCAACTTGAGCTAGAATTCCTATTGTTAAATAAAGTATTCGCTAAGGATTTTCTAAAGTCATTCCAAGCTTCAGATGTAGAAACTTGAGTGATGTACTCAACCTCTTCACCCTCTTCATTTTCTTCCTCATCTCCATCCTCCTCTTCTTCCTCCTCTTCCTCTTCCTCTTCCGCTTCCTCTTCATCATCTTCTAACTCAACCATAATATCACTTGGCATGTACTTGCGGATAAGGTTATGTAGCAATGCACAAACACTAACTATCCGACCTTGAGTTCGAATTGGAAAAAATGAAGGACTTCGAAGAATAGGCCATCTCCCTTTTAAGAGAACAAAACACCTCTCTATAACATTCCTAGCTTTAGCATGTTTCATGTTGAAATACTCCTCTGGCTTATCGGGTTGTATATCCCTCAATCTCTTAGGTGATAAGAATGTCCTCTATATGGAGCTAGGAACCCTTCACAATTCGTGTATCCAGCATCAACCAAGTAATAACATCCTTGACATAGTAAGAAAAAATAGATTAATTATCTTATATTTCAAATCACCTAACTAATTCAAAACATATTTATGATTACCTTTTAGGACCTTAAAACCATTTGGTCTAGAAATAGCATCACGGAGAACACGACCATCATGTGCAGACCCTTCCCATCCGGGCAATATATATATGAAGTCCATATTAGGTGTACAAACACCTAATACATTCATAGCAAGGGCACCTTTTCTAGTTCGATACCTTGATCTATCGATATTTGACACATGAACAGTAATGAATGTGCCATCTAAAGCTCCTAAACAATTCTACAAAACATGAGAGAACAAAATTTTAGACATACAATTATATTACTAGTTCATTAGACATTCAAGTTAAGGTTGTTGTGGTACCTTGAAATATTTCCATCTACCATCTTCACAATCTTCGTGTATGGGTGAAGGCTTTTTGAGCAAGTGATGATGCAACTTTATAACCGCACAAATACAAAGGTTGAATTGTCGACTCACACTTTTCCCACTTCTTAAGAAATAACTTGATATAGACCTTTTTTCTTATGATGAGCCAATGTAAATAAAAACATTGCTATCATTTCCTCAACCTCCATGTTTTTTTCTCATTTTTGCATATAACATCACTCTCTCTAATCAACCTATTTAAATTGGCCAATCTATGACGTGTCTTATCCCTAGCTTGCATTGGAACCTCCTTAATTCGATACATTTCTTAACGAATCTTTGTAGTAAGAATGATAATTATTTTTGTGACAAGCACAATTGTTACTTGTAAGAGTTCTTGTCTTTGCTTCTTTCTCCTTATTGAATCAAGCTCATATGGATCCATCTTTAACTATGAAAAAAATACAAAAAAAAAATAATAATCATGTAACATGTAATTAAAAATCAATGAATCCAAAACACAAATTGTAAAACCCTAGATCTAAAACAAAAATTATAGAAGTTGCATATAGTGTATAATCCAAGCATATTTCGACATATTTAAGCCAAGCAAAATCCAAACATTATTGTAAAACCCTAGATCTAAAATTGTAAAATCCTAACCCTAAAAGTTTGTTTCATAAATTCTAAAATTCTAAAATTTCATAAATCAGATTCTGAAATTTCTGGTTACCTTCTCGGAAATCAATAGCATATCAAACAAATTAAGCATATCAAACAAATCAATAGCATATCAAACAAATTTCTGGTTACCTTCGTCGCCTCGCCGGTCTTCTTCCGCCAAGTGGTCGCCTCGCCGGTCTTCTTCCAAGTCGCCCAGGCAACTACGCAGAGAACTCTTCGAAGTCGCCCCCTTCAGTGCTCCATCAGCTTACTGCGTGAGAAAAAGGAGCTTGAGATATGGCTGATACCCTTGGATTTTTGGGTATATCAGATTTAATTAAATTAGGCTTTTTTTGATATCAGAGATATCGGCCCATACCCATATACTAGTATACCAAACACTAGATATCACCCGATACCGATACCTGATATAAGGATATCAATACCAAACGGGCCCTTAGGGTGCGTTCGGGTAAGCTTTGCTGATAAGTCGATTGTGCTGATAAGTTACTTAAAGTCGATTGTGCTGATAAGTTCCGATGCTGATAAGTCGATGTTTGTTTCTGAGATAAGCAAGTGGTGTTCGGTTGGAGGGTTTGCTAATTTTTAAAAGGAGAATAAGGAATTGTCCAAATTACCCTTAATAGAAATATAACAAATTCAATTTTTATATGAACTTGAGCTATATGAAAGAACTTGGGCCTGTACAAACTTGGGCCTTTGGTGAAATTCTTTCTCCTAAGTCACATTCCGTTTGGATTCTCTCCCTGGTTCTTCTTCTTCCTAGGGCTGTTTATCAATGAATTGACGAGACAGAGAAGGCAAGCGCCGACGGTGAAGATTTCTTTCTCCCGAGTTCGCCGTCCATCCTGATTCTTTATCCCGAGTCCATTGTCGTCATTCTGTCCAGTCCGTCGTTCCGTCCGGATTCTCTCTATGCGGTCGATGTTCTTTCTCCCGATTCATGAGTCCATCGTTTCGTCCGAAATCTCTCTCTGGTTCACACCTTCCTTGGGTTGTTTATCAGTTGGATGAACTTGGGCCTGCTTATGAGACCAAATTGTAGACTTGACTTGGCAAAGAAGAACGGTGGCACCGGCGGTGAAGAATTTAGTCTCCCGAGTTCGTCGTTTTGTCTGTCGCTCCATCCGTTGTTGTGTCCGACAATGGGACAAGTTCAATGTTGGGAAAATGTTTTCAATTGAATGAAGGAGTTCAATGAAGATTAAAGAAGGTAGAGAAGATATGCAGGCGGTGAAGATGGAAATGTCAATGGTGGGAGAAAGAAGGAAGAGAGATATTAGACCACTAGCAACGGGGGATTTTAAACTTTTAAAAGTATTAAAGTTCTTCTGTACAGTGAAAAGAAAATAAGAACCCGACATTTAGCCTTCAAATAGAAGGCGGATCCATGTGATTAAAAACCCCAACAATAAAAGTCATGTTTGGGTGAGGAGAACATTTTGCCCTTCCATCTGAACAAATCAATGCTATTTCCCAACATTCAATTCCCACCAACAAACAAGACTCTAGTCCAAATGTAAAATTCTGCTTGGCTAGGACAATTTAAACTTCCTAAAGCTTATAAAAATTATAGGCAATATTTCAGCCGAAATAAATGAGAATAAATTCAAACAAATATTTTTAATATTTTTATTCTTTTTTATCTATACATAGACACCAATGTTGAATATGTTTTGATAAAAAAAATCTAAATAAAAAAAGAGTAAAATAATTTTTATAAGCTTTTGGAAGTTTAAATGTTTCAAACTTAATAATTTATTTACCAATTTGATTTAAATAATAGTCAAATTAATTTAATTAAATATACTATTCTCATGCTTTCAGTTTTATGTGAAATAAAATGTTTTTTTCATTTAATATTAATTTTAAACTTCGTGTTTTAATCACATAATTGATATAAATTAGTAAAATTAATATAATTAAATATTTATATTGAATATTATATCGTATTATTAAATAATATCGAAACAATATAGAGTAATTGGATAAATAAAGATAAAATAAAATAAAATTAGTGGATTTTAAAAAATGAAATGGGATTGTGGGTTGTGGAGATAAAGTAGAAGTGGGTTTTAAAATGACGTGTATAAGTGAGAAAATTGGTTTGGAGAAGTTAAAAATCCACTTTTGGGTTCACCATTGCGGATGGTCTTAGGGGTAGAAGAAGGGTATTGGGGGGAGTGGAAAAAGTAGACGTGGGCCCCATGTGCTTACACTTTTGGGGATAAGTTTGCTTAAATCAGATAAGCATGGGGGGCGTTGATTTTTTATTTTTGCTTATAAGCATCAGAAATAAGTTTGCTTAAAATCGATAAGCAAAGTGCGTTCGGGTAAACTTTATTGCTTATTTCTACAAATAAGCATTTTTGTGCTTATAAGCACACACTTTAAGCATTTTCAAATGCACCCTTATTTTAAGTAGAAATCTACTTAAAAAACTATCACAACAAAAATACAAACACCCTACACGCTCTTGTTTGCCATAACCTTTACAATATAACATAACACTTGCTATTTTAATAATGATTTGTATAATAGTATAACACTATAACTTATGCCCTAAAAGGTACTCCCTCTGTCCTAAAATATAAAGGACATTTGGGATGGAGCACTGGTTTGAAGAAGAAGAAAAAGCAACATTAAATGCATCAGAAATGTTGTAGAGGGAATGAGCTTTTTTTGTTCGGCCAATCACAATTAAGCATTCAAATTGCCTAGGATTGCCAAACCAACATTTACAATTTCAAAGGGAAGGAGACTTAATTTAACAACCAATAAAAATGAGCATTCAAGTCCCTCAGATTATAACATTTTAAGGACAAGTTTACCCCCAAAACTAGCTAAGCATGCTTACAAATACACTTTCACCTTCCACCTTCCTTTACAACATTTTCCTCCATAACCCAAAGCTCAAAACAAAACAAAGAGAATCACAGATCTGGGGCATCATTGCCAATCCCTCATGTCTTTAGAAATAGATTTAAATGAGCCTCCTCTTTTCCGGGACATTAATGAAGAAGATTACAGGTACAAAATTGATCTTAACCAGCCAGCAAGTGGGGACATGGGAGAAGATGATCTTCTTTTTCAACTTAATAAAGAACTAGAGTCATCAATGTAGCAGGAAACAGAGAATGCATTTAATCCACATCCAACATCTCATCATCAGACTACAAGGAATCAGCTCGACACAAAGGACAAAATGCACATCTTATTATGGCTTCTAGAGAGAGCAACAGATGGAAAGCTTCATCATGGGGCTATAAATGCACATGCACAGGAATTCAGTCTATCAAGTAAGAGCATCATCAAGATATGGGGCATAGCAAAGACACAAAGGGAGAATAATCAAAGATACAATATGTCAACAATATATCACATGTCAGGGAGAAAGAGAATTCATGTGCTAGCTACTGCAATTACATCTCTGAATATGTGAGAGAGATCATGCATAAAGGACTTAGAAAAAAAAACATATCAACAAACATCACAGTTTCCGAAAGCACAATTCACACAATGATCAAGAGAGGAGCCATCAAGACACACACAAACACATTGCATCCAGGTCCAGCAAACTAGTTGACAAGATTGGAATGGAATATAAGCATTTATACCAGGGGATACATCAGAAGTAAAGACATAGTACAAACTAATGTATGATTATGTGCATATATATGAGAAATAGTTTAATCTCAGCCAGAATTCACAAAGAGTGTATCTAGATCAAGATGAGAAAGGGAAATACAGGTCTACAAACTCATCAAAATGCATACTAAAAGTCATGTTTACAGTTACAGTAGCTAGACCGAGATTCAATGTAAAGGGAGAGTGTATTTTTGATGGGAAAATAGAAATTTTTTCATTTGCATACAAATAGCCAGCAAAGAGATCATCCAAAAACAGACAATAGGGGACACTTGTGACCAAATTGGTGGAATGAATTAACAAATTAGTGACAATAAACATGCTCATACAACAGATTGTTCCAGCCATTAAGGCCAAATGGCCACAAGAAGATGGGCAAAATAAGGTCATTTTCATACAACAAGACAATGTCAAGGCTCATATCACACAAGAAGATGAAGAATGGTAGCAAGTATATCAACAAGAAGGTTTTACTTTCATTTTAGTCCAATAACCTCGTAATAGTCATGACTTAAACATTTTGGATTTGGGTTTTTTTAGAAGCATTTAATCCTTAATGCACAAAAAATGCAAAAGATTTTGATGACATGTTAGATGTTGTATATAAGGCTTATTATGAGCTGGAACCAAAAACTCTAAGTGATGTGCGAATGACGCTTCAATATTGCATGAATGAGGTAATGAAACACAATGAAGGTAATGATTATGACATCCCACATGTTGGGAAGAAAAATTTAACAAGACAAGGAATTCTACATAGCCAAGTTCAAGCACCTATGCACACAGTCATGACAACATGGGAACTTGTTCATGGTGGACAACAATTAAATACAGAACAAATAGGATCATCAAATGCAACCCAATACACTCAAGATGCAACTCAAGATGAAGATGAGAATGATCACATAGATTAGCAAAAGAAGAAGAAGCAAATAAGAATATGAAGTGCAGAAGTGCAAGGACTATTTTGTAGGCTTGTTTTAAAGAACATATTCTAAAGAACATATTTTGTGAATCACAAATGTTATATGCTTAGTTATTTTGTAAATGCATTCTTTTTGTAAATGTTGTAAGCATGAATATAGTGCAACATATATTTATGCATTGTTGAAAGGGTTTCTTGACAACAAATAAATTTATAATCAAGACCCCACTGAGTCCAGGGGAGTCAGGTTCGTTCACAGGAGAAAGTCAGTATCAAGTTCTGTTCTTACTTAGAGAGCAAGTAAGAGAGAAAGTTTAGATTTTTAAATCAAAAGAGAGAAATTCTAAAGTTAAGGTATCCTCACAACAACAATTATGCATGCATATGCCAATGAAACACATAGATCAGACTTTTATCATATAAAGTTGTTAACTTTCGTTAACCTAAGCAAGTAAATAAACTAACTTTCGTTTAATCAAATAACTTACTATCTATCTCTTCTACATCAACTAGGATTGATCCGCTTTCGCTTTAAAACCGTAAATAGACTATTCTGATTCAAGGTTTCCGCTTTCGCTTCAACTATGAGTGAGAAATTCCTATCCACTTTTGTTTCAAGGAGTTAAGAACAAGAGAGAAGAATTATGATACAAAAAATCAAGACATGATCAAAGGCAAGCATACATAAACATTGTGGGGTTTAACCCCAACCTTAAAGAGAGAGACTACACACACCTCCAAATTGAAAACAAAGCAATTGGAATTAATGAAAGGAAAATCTCACAAATTGAATCCAAACAAAACTTGTTCTCAAAGCAAACTAATAAAAGGGATAAAAATAACATCAATTACGTCGACTCGGACACAGAGCACCTCGGTATCGCCCCCGTTAGGGTCGGTAGAACTTCCTGAATTTCTTCACTTCTCTTCTTTTGCTAAGAGCCTCATTACCGACCATGCACACCTTGGTAACGACCCAACCGGCCTCGTTATCGACTCCAACATGGTCGTTATTGACCCTCTTCAGCATTGAAAACAGGCTTGTAATTGAGAGTAAAACTTCAGTAGCGGGTTCGTTTCACCTTGTTTTGGCTTGATTCTTTTTCCTTAGGCTCGCTAACAAGTTTCTCTACTTATTTCTTAGCTCGAACTTGATTCTTCATCACTTTATGGACTTCATTTCTTGAGTTTTTCCTTGGCTTTGCTCCTTTCCTCAAAAGTTTCTCCAAACAGCTCCAAAACCTATAAAAACACCACCAAAGCTTATTTAGACTCCATATCTTAAGGAAATACGAAAAACCTACACAAGCGACTAAAAAAACACAAAACTCAATGAAAAGACTCAAACACAAAAAAAAAACACCCTAAAAACATGACTAAAAAGGCGGATATCAAAATACTCCATACTTAGACTTGCTTGTCCTCAAGCAATCAACAAGACATCAAACAAAACCAACAACACATTCTTCAAGTTAATTCCTTTATCAAAAAGCAACATCAAAGCTCAAGTAGAAATAGATAGACAAGTGAATCTAACGTCATCACACGTACATGAGCAACCTCAAGCAAAAGCAACTAAAAATCCAACCTCACAAGGGTAATGTGTTTCTCTCAACTCTCATGTGTTTAGGCTTAGAATAACAACTCTCAACGCAATCCAATATGCAAAAAAATCACAGTCATTGTTACTTATATCACCAAACTCTCCACCAGAGATGTCAAAATACATAAAAATCATCAAGAGAGCTTAGACTCAATAAAAACTTCATAGAAGCTTCTATTCGGTCGGGTTGTAATGAGGCTTGGTAATAATAATAGGCATGGAAATATTTTGGTTTGTGGTGCTAGAAATCCGGGAATATAGAATCCTAAACTCTCCAACACATCTCACCAAAACTTTCAAAAGAATATACCAAACTCACTCAAACTTTAAAGAACAAACTTCAACTTCTTCCAACCCCTTTTATCCCAACTAATCTTGCTTAAAAAACAAGAATGAAGATTTGGATCATGCACAATTTCACTATTCAACTCTTTTTCCAACTTTTGATTTCTGATTTTTTCCTGACTTTTCACGGTTCTTTTTTCTGCTGGGAAGGTCGGTATCGACCCTACTATGGTCGGTAACGAGTTCTGCTCATTTCTTCTCTCTTTCTTTTATAGCAAGTGCAAGTGCATTCAGGGAACAAACTCCTTTTACATAACATACTACAAGATCTCTACTTTTACCCAACCCACAATTACCCCACACTTGAACCAAAACATCTTACTCAACAAAACCATCACAACCAATACTAAGTCCTAATCCCCGGATAGGGTCAAGCTTTCATTTGCTAGGGAATAATTTTGTGGAGCTAAAAATAAAAGGCTTAAAGGCTCAAATTGGCTTCAAAAAGAGGATAATGATAAGGTAGGTAAAAAGAGAGGATACAAAGTGGTTTAACGAAACAAGTTCTCCATCATATGATTTCACATGAAATGAACTAATATCTCATATAGGTCTTGAGAAAAATAGATAACCATATCAATGACGAGATAATATGCATAAGGAGAGTAAATCACACAAGAAAAGAAGAGGGATTTTTAATGTTCTCCCTATAAGGCCAAAAATAACTCACAAGGTAGAAACTTTTGTTGGATTTAAGTCACTTCTACCTAAGATCATATGTGCTCAATTTCATCACATGCTAAATATCCACATAAAAAAACTTTTAACATGATTCGGGCAAAGCTATCCAAACATGCTATGGAATTACGTGATCAAGCAAGTTCAAGCATATCATAGGACATCTAAGTGGAATATTATCAATCCTAAAACACAAACAAAACAAAGACACAAAAACTGGGTTTCCTTTTCCCTACCCCATACTTAAACCAAATAGTGTCATAAGTGTTTAAAGACATGAAAAGATTAAAGGGGATAAGAAAAGGGAACTCACAAAATAAAACTACAGCTGCTTGAAACCTTTGATCACTTGAGGAGTTTGAATTTAATCTCGGAGTTTCTGCAAAGGTCGGTACCGACCCTGTGGGGGTCGTTACCTTACCACCGATTTTTCTTCGTAGTTCCTTTCAGCACTGAGTTTCTTGAATTTTCTTCTTCGGATTAGCACTTCTTCTTCGTTTAGAACCTGAGTCACTTTATAGAAACATCTATCCCTACTACACTACTCTAACCTAAAAACAAGTCACAATAAAGCTAGCAAAAATATCTAAGAAAGCAAAATAAAAGCGGGTTGCCTCATGTAATCGCTATTTTTAATGTCGTTAGCCCGAAGAACTTACCTTTTCCCTAAGGTGGCTTGAATCCAACGTTGTCGGGATCAAGAGAAACCCCATACTTGGATGGAAAAGATTCAAAGCTTCTCTTCAAGACATTTGGTCCTCTATCCTTAATAATAATGCTTGGAATTCCTACATTAGGGTTAGCAAAATCCGAATACTAAGGGGGCTTCGACTCTTTCTCAGTATGAATAGTAGGATTGGATGTAGACGAAGGATAGGAGAAAGGATCATTACTAGAATGTAACAAATCAGCGTAAGAAGACTTACCTTTGTTTCTTAGATAGGGAGTCGTTACATAGGTGAATGGGGTTGTTAACGACCCTATTGGGTGTGTCAAAGCTTCAGTAACGTGAAGGAATTCGCCCCCAGCATTGTGATTCTTTAGAGAATGGTTGATACCAACCCATGGTGGGCCGGTAGGGTCCTTGATAGGCGTGTCTCTATCAAATTTTCCCATTTATCTACTCAGAGAGGGGTCGGTACCGAACCATGGTGGGTCGGTAGGTCCCTTCGTACCACACTTAGCAACCTCGTTCACCGCTGAATTGAAGCAAAACTCGACTTTCTCTTCTCCAATATTGAATGTGAGGAGTCCCTTCCTAACATCAACACGTGCTCCTGCGGTGGCTATAGGGAAATAAATTTCTAAAAGATATAATGAATCTCTAAAAGATATATCCCCTTAAGGAAACTAATAAAAGGGATAAAAATAACTTTAATTGAGCCGACTCGGACACAGAGCACCTCGGTATTGACCCCGTCAGGGTCGGTGGAACTTCCTGAATTTATTCACTTCTTTTCTTTTGCTGAGAGCATCGTTACCAACCTTGCACACCTCGGTAACGACCCATCTAGTCTCGTTATCGACCCCCACATGGTCGTTATTGACCCCCTTCAGCATTGAAAACATGCTTGTAACTGAGAGTAAAACTTCAGTAAGGGGTTCGTTTCACCGTGTTCTGCCTTGATTCTTTTTCCTTAGGCTTGGTAACGAGTTTCTCTACTTCTTTCTTAGCTCGAACTTGATTCTTCATCTCTTTATGAACTTCATTCCTTGAGCTTTTCCTTGGCTTTGCTCCTTTTCTCAAAAGTTGCTCCAAATAGCTCCAAAACCTATAAAAACACCACCAAAGCTTATGTAGACTCCATATCTTAAGGAAATACAAAAACCTACACAAACGACTCAAAAAAAAGACAAAAATATCAAAGAAAAGACTCAAACACACAAAAACACACCCTAAAAACATGACAAAAAATGTGGATATCATGCATGGAGTAGGTATTTAAAAACAATTCCTATTAATCTCATGTTGTCCCCATTAATCATTGACATAATCCCAAAGTGACAGCACAAACACACCAAATAGGCCTCATTCAGTCTAAAGAAAAAAATTGGTTTCTCAAGCACATTAGTGTTGTCAAATTAAATGAAGTTGTGCCTAAGTATTTTACAAAGTTTCGTCATTGATTACTTATTGATATAATCTCACAGTCCCCAACTATCACATACACAAAATCATTACTGACAACACTAACATACCAATAAGGCCCATTTAGGCACATTTAGACTGGTTTCATATGGCACATTCATAAGTCAACATATATTATGGGTCTTGCACCTCAAGTCAGGTAGACTTCATCATCGATTAACACAATTCAACACATTCAACGCATTTAGAATTAAACATGCTTTTATACAATGCAACACATGGAACAAAGATCCAACATTTAGAGATGCACAATTAACATGGAACAAAACATAGTTCTAGAGAATCACAGATTCAACATTTATATAGATTTAATATGCTTACAGATTGAGCATGCATATGTATCACAATCAACATCCAAAAACCAGAGAATCACATAATCAGAATTTATACAAATTGAACATGCATATATATTGGGCATGCATATGTATCACAATCAACATCCAAAGACCCAGAGAATCACATAATCAAAATTTATAGGGATTCAAGGAACCATCAGATCGAACATACAAGATCCAAATCCAGATCAACATTTATACAGAGTCAAGGAACCATCAAAACATCCAAACATATAGATTCAAGGAACCATCACATTGATGATGCAAGCAACAACATTCAATAAACCATGACTTAATTAAATATAAGGAGAATTTGCAGAAGATCACTCACCATGCAAGCAAATCAACATGCAATCAATCAAAACAGAGTAAAATGGATAGAGTACTTAGTATCCAAATTCATTTTCGAATCCAAAGGGGACGTATTCTTCATCTTTAGGGGACTTTGAAGGAGGTTAGTCAACAACACCATCATCTAAAAGCTCGGCTCTAGGAGGTTAGTCAACAACACCATTCATTTTCGGATCCAAAGGGGACATAGTCTCCAAGGATTCTCCAAGAATGGTGTGACAATGCATGTATTGGCATTCCGAACCCCAGATCCAAGCACTTCCTTCCGAGCAAACCCACTTGTTAGGGTCAAATTCGTCTCTAGTCAGTCGCCCTCAGAATCATGTGGAAACAAACGGTCAACGGAATCCAAACTCAGGGGAAAAATTCCAACAAAGGGGATGAACTCAACAAAGCTCGAGAATGAGGGATGAACTCAATCTAGCCTCAAGATCCAGGTTTGGGGAAGAAGCTCTAGATCGAGGTCGAAAACAAGATCTAGCTTGAGACTTGGGGGCGAGCCCCTTTGAGAGAGATCCAGATCTGATGGGGACAAGATCGAGATCTAGGGATCGATCTCTAGATCTGAGAAAAAGCCTGAATCCGCCAAAACAAAGAGTGAGTTGAGGGAGAGAGTGAAGAGAGGTGAAAATGGAGGCGAATATTTTGGAGACGAGAGATCAAGAGCTCGATATGGGAGGGTTGGAGGCGGAAATATTGGAAATGAGAGGAGTGAAGGAATGAGAGTGAGAGAGGAAGGTAGAGAGTGAATTAGGGTTCTGGTATGGAGAGAAAGAGAGGAGCATGTAAATAGAGGGAGAGAGTGAGGGTTTGGATTGGGTGGGTGTAATAAAGAAAGAGAGGGTGTTTTGGGAATATTAGGGATATTATGAGGGTAAAAGAGGAAAGTTTTTTATTGATATAAATGGAAAGAGTTGAAATGGGAAGATCTTTTCGGTACATCAAAAATGGAAATGTCCCTTATATTATGGGACGGAGAGAGTATAAAGTAGGAATCCATATATAGTTAAAAAGATTTTGTAGAGATTTATTATAGAATTAGTTGATGCAATTTTAATCATCTCACTTATTTAAAGGATTATCCTAAAAGCATAGAGTGGCTTCAATCTTACTTCTCCAATTTCCCATCTTCGATTTACAAAGAAAAAAGAAAGATTGAATACTTGGATTGATCACTTTAATCAATCAATAATTGGATTAGATCATCATTTACAAGGTGGCGATAACTTGAAGCTGGTCAAAGCCGTTCTTGGTGAGCGACACTGTCCTTGGGAGATCGAGATGTTACGTGCTGATATCCACTGCTTGCTTGCCCGGTTCCGATGTTGGAGTATTGCCCATGTCGCTCGGGAGTACAATTCGGTGGCGGACTAAATTGTTGTTTCGTTCGCCGTGTCTCTTCCATCCCAATTACAATTGATCTGATTCTTTAGAACCTCTTCCTTCAGGATGCTTTAGAAAGGAGCAGTCACCCTAATCCCTTTCCTTATAAAAAAATTCATCATTTATAATGTAATCATCAGTTGTCCAAATGTTTTCATTATTAGTGGAGCACCGGAGCTATACTTTTTCTTTTTGTTCAACTGGACAAAATTCCAAAATTGTCCCGATGCATATCCACGTTAGTATATTCGTAACATTCCACATCGAGTCATAAATTCTTTTCAAGTACAGAGTAGTTTTTATTTTTGATGCAATATTCATTGATTTATTTTTATTTTTATGTTCCTTCTTTTTGAGTTAATCTAACAATTAAGTGCAATATCTACCGTTGATTTCATTGAACAAACAGTAACAAGTCACCATGGATTATCGTAGTCTTTAGATAGACGGCTCACATTTCTCTTCGTCTGATGAGCGTAACTCCTCCTGCACCTTCGCACCTCGCAAGTCCTCTCTCTCCAAAGTTCCCCCTTGTCAATTCTCAATTCTCTCCCTCTTATGCAAAGCGCTTCCATTCGAAACTCCCTCCCCTCTATCTCGCCTTCAGATTTTCGTGGTCATCAACCTTTGCATGATTGCATCTGAAGTGATTGTTGTAACGAGCTAGGTATTAAGCAGAACGTTCTCTTTGGTTTGAAAGTCCCGGATTTTGTTGATTTGATGAGTTTAATTGATTGATTATACTGCAAATGTTTCAACCAATTTTGATTTTGTAAAACTAGACTGTTTGTTACCTCTTTTGTGTTCCAATATCATTTGTTTGTCTCCAATTTGAGATGCAAAGGGCGAGGATCGTCCTGTAATTAGTCGTGTAATGAAAATTTGAGTTTTGTGCGTTAACTGAGCTTATTACTAGGTAATTCAAATGCGTTGCTTATTGAGTTGGATCACAGGTGTGTGGTGCTCTGCCTTTCAATTAATCATTTGCACTTAGGATCCCTAAGGAATCATGAAATTCTATAAAATTTAGTCCACATGTTATTAGTTGTCATAATCTAGTTAACTAGTTTGCGGAAGGTTTATTATAGTGTAGTTTCCTCGGAAAAAATGAAACAACAGAAGAGAGGGGGAAGTGTGAATAGTAGATCATCAAATTCGTTCTAGGGTGGTTCAAAAATGCGGAATCCCGCGAGGACTTTTCGGAGGCAAGCCCGAAATCAGGAGAATAACTACTACCCTTTTGTTTCTAAATTAATGCTGATTTTGTTTCCAGTTGCTTAAATGGTTATTTCTTGCATCTCAATGTTGTTTCATCAAACATGTTTTCAATATTTTTATAAAGAGTTTCCTTCAAATTATAAAAATGTCACATTTAGATAATTAGGTCAAATAAATCAATAAGTTTGTTCTAAATCTCTTCGAATCTTTGTTTGAATGTAGTAAAAGTAACATATCATGTCTTTGTTATCACATGTATCATAGCTCCTCCAATGGTCTATTTTAGTAACTGTTTGTACTTATCTTTTTTGTCATACATGCATTATGTAGTTATTCAATCCATTTTTTTAATTTATGACAGCTGACACTACAATTAAGTGGAACTGAAAATCTTATACATTAAGGTTTTGAGCTCCTAAGTTCAAGCAAATTGACAAATGAATGAGGTACTTCTGGACTCATCTACAAGAATCATAAACGAAGATGTAAAACCTACTACTCCATCTAATTCTACATCAAATAGCTCAAGTGATGCACCATCTAGACCATTCATATCTGGCATATCATCATGGGCGAAGAATTTGAAAATTCCTCATTCATTGGCTGGAGGAGAGGATGAAAAAAGTCCTGCTAAATCAGCATTTGCTATGCTTATTGATGGGATTTCTCAGCGTTTTTCTCTTAGTCCTAGAGGCCAAACTTTGGAATAAGGTTCCAATGAGGCAACACAATCAAACATTTTTGGAACTCTCACTAAAGGAATTGTTGACTCGTCTAAGAGTGTTGTAAAGGTTGTGACTGTCAAGGCTCGGCATGTTGTTTCACAGAACAAAAGAAGATATCAGGTGACTGATTTCTCCTATACCATGAAGATCCTTTCTTCCCCTCTTTTATGGCTTATTCCTTGCAATTGTCAGTTTGTCACTGCTGGCCTTATGATATTTAACCAATTTTTGTACGAGTTGCGGGTTCTTGAGGAACTCTTATTTGTAAGTATGTGATAATCCTAAGTTTAAGAGACGAGGTATAAAAACAGTTCAATCTGTTGTTGCTTAAAATATCCCGTGCGACTCTCACTCTAGATGTCTTATTCTTTAAAGATCTTACTACCTAATATTTCTACGTACCATAACTGCAGGAAGATGGATTTGATTTGGATATGACATATATTACAGAGAATAATTGCTATGGGATTCCCAGCAAGTGATATGAGTTCAGGTTTTTTGGGATATGTCGAGGTAATCAATTGAAATTTGTTTCAATCCGCCAAGTATATGTCTCTTATGAGTTGAAACAATGAAGTCACCATGTGATGTAGGGAATCTATCGAAACCATATGGAAGAAGTGATCAGATTCTTTGAAACTCATCATAAGGTGATCTTTTATGTACATACATATATTAGAAGTAATGCTCTTAAAATGACATGATAACTGATTCTTCTACCGTGATTGGTAGTAAAAGGAACAAGAATGCATGACTAAAGAGTAGAGAATGATGTTGAGGTTTCTATCCCTTTGCCCATTGAGGATTTCATGTGAAAACATCAATGATATGAATTCTAATTGCAATTTCCTTAAATGAACTCATGAGTCATTTAGTACTTATCTCTGTTTAATACAAACAAATGGAGCATCTGATTTGTGTTGTAAACTGGTCACTTTGCACCATCTTCATTTGGTGCAAACTCCTTATATATTGGAAGGAGCTTATAAGTACTTTTTCTGTAGAAATAAGTACTAATTGTGCTTATCTTTAGTGCATAAAGGGTTTAATACGATAAAAGATGCTTGAGAGTGATACGATGATGTCTATTTATTAGATAGTTGATCTACTGTTCTTTATTATTTTTTAATAATGTTATAATAAAGTACTTGTCAGATATTGCTTAGGTGTTGGTTATTGAGATTTGACGTTGTACTTGATGTCCTACATGCAGGGAAAATACAAAATGTACAACCTTTGTGCTAAAAGACTATATAATGCTTCACTTTTTGAAGGAAAGGTATATAATTGTTGAATTCAAATATATGATGTTGTTTTCTACCAAAAAATAAATAAATATATGGCGTTGTTCCTTGCAAAGGGTGGCATAAAGTTATATTGTCAATCCAAACCTATCCTTAAAGAATAAACGACATTTTTATCCTTTGCAATGAATATTGACTGTCAGTTGCCTATCAAGTGACTTCAAGTCATTTAGCTCCTGAAAGAAAATGTTCCTATTTCTTGCTTCCAAGTAGCTTTTACTGTATTTGGGACAGAGACACTCGAGGGAAATTTCTGTCAAATACCTATTAGGCTATGACGCACCCATTAATCCAAAAGACATCCTAATATGTTGACATCCTTTATGACATCACACAAATAAACAATATTGTTACACATTATTTAGTTCCAAAGTTACCTTTAGCACGTCTCAAAACTCAGCATTGTCCTCTTATCACCTTCAACCTTATTGGAATCCACTTTATCTAAGCTCTCTTTTTATTGCATATATTTCATCAAGCAGAAAAGAGATAATATAAAGCATTGTGCTCCTTCACTTGAGCAAGTATTTCTACAACATGGTTGCATGAGTAGAATCAAAATTTGTATATCCTTCACTTGTTGACATATTTGTACGACTTGGTTTCACTTTTTGTGCTTTATGAACCAAGTGGCTTGTTTTCCATTTGATGACCACAACTGTCCCCCAATTCATCTTATAAAAGCGTTTTATCAAAGTGCTTACTTCTGGTTGAAAGAAGATATTGAAAATGTTGTGGTTGTGCATTGTAAAGCTGGTATGGCGAGAACATGATTAATGATTTCAAGTCTTCTTTGGTATTTGAAGGTGAGATCCTTTAAGCAATCTTTCATAGGCATACTAAGTTCCTTGTAGCTATCATTCTACTTCCAGTATATGTGCAACATTGTTAGAACCCTACTAAGAAAATAAAGGGATAGAAATATGAAAAACAAGAATGTTGCTATTCAGTCAATTTTGAGGAATCCTCACATGTAATTCATTTCATTCATCATGTCCGATCAATTACAACATGCTCTCCTACTTTTATAGTGAATAAACAAATAACTAATTCCTAAAATTAAATAAAAACAAATCAGATAATGGAAAGCCTAATAGAGAACGTGTAGGAAATGGGAAAGTGCCTAGAAACTAGAAGTGGGAGAATGAGAAATCAGAGAAACTAACTAGAAAATAGAAAAATAAGAAATTTATTAAAAACTAATAATATAGGTGATATGGGTTTGTATCAAACATCTTATTACTGAAATTCATTATTTGTCCCCAGTTCTTTCCAACTGCCAAGGAGTCAATTGATTTCTACAATCAGAAACAGTGTTTTGATGCAAAAGCCCTTGTTCTGCCTAGTCAAATTGTAAGTGCTACAATAAACATATTTCTTTTGAAGCCACGTTAACATTATTTCATGACCTAATGTTTTTTATTTGAAGACTTGCTTTTTCTAAAACTTTTAATTCTGCAAAGGTATGTTAAGTATTTCGAACGAATATTGACATACTTCAATGGCGAGAACCAACCTGGCCGCATGTATGACTTGCTCTTACTGGATTTAGCTTGATTTTTTGTAGATTTGATTGTACTTTATATTCTTGTGATTCTAACTTTACAGGTGCATGCTTCGGGGACTTCGGTTTCATCATTGCCCTTTTTGGATCAGGCCTCATATAACTATCTCTGATCATAATGGTATAATTGTCTGTTAGCATTCCAATTACCATTATGGACTGCATTATGACTTTGGCTTATGATCCTGATTCTTGCCTATATGTGCTTTATGGCTATATTGTCTAGATTAATTCTTATGACATCTTGGTGTTATGTTTAATTCACCAATATGAGAAGGGGAAAATAGATCTAATTTCCCCTTCCCAAGTCATTATTATGTAGTGGTTAAACCACTGCCCATCCCCTTTCATATTGAACGATGTGCATGTTTATGCTTGTTGTAGATAATTTAGATTTTAGAGTAGAGTTTGTTTGTGTTCGAAAAAAGAATTCAGTTGTAATTTAACTTGTCTTGCATCGTGCAAGTGTTCTTTTTTCTACTAAAATACATCCTAGAACAAAGGATATGTCGGTATTCAGTATCATGCCTTATATATCACCGCCTACCTTCTCAGGCTAAATCCACATTGTTTCACAATTCTTAACTGTGTTTATAATCACCAACCAATGCAGCCTGAGGAATTTTGGCTGAGCACTTCAAAGAAAGGGATCATGGTATTTGCTTTGCCAGGGGAGCCGGGTCTTACTGAATTAGCAGGGGATTTTAAAGTCCATTTCCATGAACGCCAAGGGGATTTTTACTTGTATGTAAACCAACACATCTTCTATACCTCCGCTTATCTCGCTTTCAAGGGACCTAAACTTTGTTCTTATTCAAAAACTTCACAATTGGTTGAACACCACAATGACAGAGAACATAAAGATTATGAACACAAGCGATATTGATTCATTTGACAAGGTAAGAAACACTTCATTAGAAAATTGAAAATCCAGAATCTGCTTTCCTTATACCGAGTTTCATGGATTCCGCAGAGGAAGTTGCCTTCCTCGGGTTTTCAGGTTGAGGTTGTGTTGGCAGACTATGATAACATTACTCCACCTACACCCTCACCACCACCTCCATCAGCAGCCTCACCACCACCACCACCACGACTACTACGACGACTACTACGACGACGACTACTACTACTACTACTACTACTACTACGACTACTACTACTACGACTACTACTACTACGACTACTACGACTACTACGACTACTACCACTACTACCACTACTACCACTACTACCACTACTACCACTACGACTACGACGACGACTACGACGACTACGACGACTACGACGACTACGACGACTACGACGACTACGACGACTACGACTACTACGACTACTACGACTACTACTACGACTACTACCACTACTACCACTACTACCACTACTACCACTACTACCACTACTACCACTACTACTACCACTACTACTACCACTACTACTACTACCACTACTACTACTACCACTACTACTACTACTACTACTACTACTACTACTACTACGACTACTACGACTACTACGACTACTACGACTACTACGACTACTACGACTACTACGACTACTACCACTACTACCACTACTACCACAACTACCACTACGACTACCACGACTACGACGACGACTACGACGACTACGACGACTACGACTACGACTACGACTACTACTACTACTACTACTACTACTACTACTACTACTACTACTACTACCACTACTACTACCACTACTACCACTACTACTACCACTACTACTACTACTACTACTACTACTACTACGACGACGACGACGACGACTACGACTACGACTACTACGACTACTACGACTACTACTACGACTACGTCTACGACTACGTCTACGACTACGTCTACGACTACTACTACTACTACTACTACCACTACTACCACTACTACCACTACTACCACTACTACCACTACTACCACTACTACCACTACTACCACTACTTCCACTACGACTACGACGACGACGACGACGACTACGACGACTACGACGACTACGACGACTACGACTACTACGACTACTACGACTACTACAACTACTACCACTACTACCATTACTACCACTACTACCACTACTACTACCACTACTACTACCACTACTACTACCACTACTACTACTACTACTACTACTACTACTACTACCACCACCACCACTACTACTACCACTACTACTACCACTACTTTACTACTACTACTACTACTACTACTGGATCTGTTTCTAGGCTTGAGGCTACTGATTTTGGAGTCAGTAGTGAATTCAAGGCAATGGCTGCTGATGCTTCTGTTTTCACGTTTGGAGACGAAGAAGAAGGTTATGAAAGTGACTGAACCAAGGGGATTATGCTGTTGGCTTTCATTCTGACGAAATTTCAAGTACTTTCCATAAAAAGAAGAAAATCAAAGGTAATTTGATATTCTTTTTTTCTTTGTTCTCCCTACAAAACAAACTACACACTTTGCCCTGATGACAGATCTTTCAAAGCTGATGAATGTATATAACTTTCACATTGTGTGCAGTAAATACTGGCCAACTAGTTTGGCAAGTGCTTTCTTGCATTTACGCCCTATATCATATTAATTTGAAACTGACTAGTGTTACATGGGATCAATAATCTTTGCTAAAGGGCCTTCGGAATTTGGTATAGTATATATGACGATTTTAATTTAAACTTTTAAGTGTGTCTAATCTTAAATGATTTACAGCTATATAATTTACAAGTATATGTGTATGTGTAACTTGTAAATATGATATTACCACATCATAACCATAAGGTGCATTTGGAGTCGTTCATCTACAACCAAAATTTTGGCATATTTGGCAAGGTTCAATTTATGTTATCAAGCAAAAATTTCAATCTTTTTGGGGCCATTTATATTAGGATTTAAAATTGGGAAAGAGTTACATGCGAATGGGCGCCCAGGTGAGAATTGAAAATAAATCTCGTTCGTTCCTTCCAAAAAATCAACGTCCCTAATTAAACATTTATTAAAAAAAATTACGGCACGGGCAGATTTTTCTCGTATTATTCGCGTATTTTTCAATAAAATACGACACGAGCGAATTTTTCCCTTATTATTCATGAATTTTTCGAAAAATACGTTTTTATGAGACGCGCCCAATTTGTTCATTAAAACTAGCGATTTGTTCATCAATATTGACCAATTGTTCATCAATACTAACTCATTGTGCATTGAGTTTTTCATAACAATGTTCCTCGATTTAGAACTTTATTAATTTTTAATTTTATTTTTTTAACCTTATTTATGTGTATGAATACAATATTTATATAGTTTTTGATGCACAGATAATTAGTTTTGATATACTAATATTTGTTCATTGATATACTACTATTTGTTCATTGATATAACCTTGTTTGTTCATTAATATACCATTATTTGTTCATTGATATACACATATTTGTTCATTGATATACTTCTATTTGTACATTGATATAACCTTGTTTGTTCATTGATATATCATATTTGTGAATAGAAATATACTTATGTTTGTGTGTCAATACCATCAATGTGTACATTTAGGACTATTAATACCATCAACTTGTACATTTAGGACTATCTATTTGTGCAATTTTGCATTTATTTTGTGCTTTTAAGGATATCTTGAATGCAAAGGATAATACGAATGAAGTGCTTTAAGGCTAACTTGTCAATACGAATGAAGTGCTCAATATAGTACCTAAACAAGATAAGTTTGATTTAGAAACTTGAATACAAAGAATAATAGATAAAGAATCTGACTTTGCAATAATATGGTGTATGCTAAGAGGATACTAATGAACAAACATGCATTTAGCAATGAACAATTATATGAAAAAGGCAATGAACAAATATGCATAAACCAATCAAAAAATATGCACAAACCGATGAACAAATATGCCAAAACCAATGAACAAATATGAATATAACAATGAAAAAATATGCATCTATTAATGAACACATATGCATAAACCAATGAACAAATTGAGTTACTAATGAAAAAATATGCACAAATCGATGAACAAATATGTCAAAACCAATGAACAAATATGCCATAGTGTTGATGAACAAATCCACATTTTCGATGAACAACCTAGAAGCGTGTCCTATTTCCGTTTTTTCAAAATACGCGAATAATTTGCCAAAAATTTGCTCGTGCCGTTTTTTTCCCCTTTTAAGTGAAATGATCAGCGCCTTTGATTTTTCTTGATCCAATGGCTCTTGTTCTTTCTTATTTCGCACCTGAGCACCCATTCGCACCTGAACCAGACTCTTTAAAATTATAAGTATGTTTACTGAGAATATATCATTATAAGGACATGTATCCTATATATACAAGGCATCCTTCAAGGAGAATTCATATCTAATATTACATAGACTCACAAGAAACCGTAGTCCTACCCTAGCCCCCCCCCTCCTAGTTGTCGGTCCTCTTGCGTGCCTTTCCTTAGTGCCACCTGACCGCCGTTGGCCTCTTTAATGCGCCATTGCGCGTTTTCCCCTTCCCCTTCTAGCCGGTCGCCCTTGAGACCAATTGTCACCCATTGTTCTGTCGCCCCCTCGACACCTCTCTAGCCTCCTCAAAAAGCATTTTTCCTCCCCGTTTGATTCTATGGCCGGTGACGAGACCCAAACGAAGGACCCTCCCTTGAAGGAATCAAGCACTCTTGCTAGCGATATGGTTGCCTTCTCAAGATCTTCTAAATCGCCATTTCACTTCACTCTTGTATCTAATATCAAGTTTCTCATCCCTATAACGCTTTCTCGGACAAACACAAAGTTCAATTATTGGCGGAACCCTTCAAAGCCGCGGCCTGGCCGTGTCTTGGATCACATCAATCCCAATGTCTTGAGACCGGTTGACATTGATGACGATCTATGAGATCAATTAGATGTCGTCATTCTTCCGTCATCCTACATTGGATCTACGCCACCATCTCTCAGGATGTTCTTCTCATGATTCTTGAGCTCGAATCTTCTTCCATGGCTGCATGGAGGAAGTTGCGTAATATATTTCAAGATAACAAAACTTCTCGATTGGTTTAACTGCAAAGCAAATTTGCAAGGTGTCACCTTGAAGCTTTCTCATCCGTCTCTGCTTATTGTCAAACTCTGAAATGCCTAGCTGACCAACCAATGTTGATGCCAAGGTGCCCGAATGTCAGATGGTCATTCAACTTATTGTTGGTCTATCAAAATAATTCAACATGGTTGCTAGTTTGATTCAACAGTCTAAGCCCCTCCTTGATTTAGTTAAAGCTCGGTCTACGATGATGCTTGAAGAATCTTGCCACGCAAATCAACACTCTTTTTGCCGCAAACTCCAAATCCCTAGCCGCTGGCACGAATTCAACAACCTTGATCGAACCCCTATCTAATAAATCGCCGCCTCCTACCTCTTTCGAAAACAGTGGGCAAGGTGGTCATGGGTGTCGTCGAGGCAGAAGTAGAGGACGTTGACTCGGCTAAAATCGTTGCTGTCAAGATCAAAGATAAATAACCCTAAACTACTAACTAGTATAGCAAGTAAGAAAGGGGTCGAACCCAAGAGAATCGGGATTCTGATCAATCAGCAAAAGCAAAGACATGGGTTTTTGGAAGTTCAGGCAAACAAACAAAACAAACAAATATTATTGGGGATTTAATCAATTGGAAGAAAGCAGAGTTCATTCAATCAATTCCACCTTTTTACTCATCCGATCATTGATTCATCCACTTTTCTATTAATTCCCTAGTTAATTCCAATCCTTATAAAAGATTTCCGCTTGTCCACGGTCCAAGCGAAAGGATGATATGAACAAGAACTCTTAATTCAAATCATACAAAATATTAAGGATAGAAGGATATTAATTCATGCAATCAAGCTACGAGTCTCATGCATAAACTAACAATCAAATACTCTTTCCCTATTCTAGTCCACGGTCCCAGAAAAGAGTTGTTTCAAGGATAAATAAGATTGCACAGACAACAATCAAACCTAATCCAAATAGTAGATCTAAGTCAATCAAACAAGTTGATCAGGCTTATCAAATCAAACATAGATCATATAAATTAAACCAAGAGTTTTGATATTAACCAAGGGATAGAAAAGTTACCAGAATCTCACGAAATACATAAAAAGGCTTCCTTAATTAAACAAATTCCAATGGAAAATTAGTTCTTCATAATTAAACTAAAAACTGAAATAATTCTGAAAGTATGCTAGAATGTCTCTCAATTGTGTCCATAAAGTGAAACTCGAAACTAACTTAAATAGTATAAATAAGTCCGAAAATATAAAAAGATAAAAATACAAAAGATAAAATAAAGACGAAACAAAGTGGCGGCGCTGAAACCCTCGATCCGCGAGCGCGGAAATAATCCGCGGTCGCGAATCCAACCTTCCTCGCCCTCGGCCGCTTCGCTTCATTCTCGGCACCGCGGGCTCGGATCTAATCCGAGGGCGCAGATCTTGACTCCTTAAGCACTTCAATTCTGAATTAGGACTTCTATCTTCCAAATCTTCAACTGTAGGCTTCTGCTGATATTACAGATAATCATCCTAATCTAGCCTAAAACACTCAGAAAATCCTAATAAAAATACAGAATTACGCTGTACTAAAACCAGCGTATCAAACATGGACAAGGACACGAGGCATGGCAACAATAGTGGCCCCGTTCACTTCGTTTTCACTCCATATGACTGGGCTCAAGTTTCGAGTCCTAACAATCCACAACAATGGAAGATGTAGTGACGCGGCTAACCTCTGTTCCCTTACTTGAAAAATCTGAGTGTTGGGATTTTTGAACAAGTGCCACGCCCTCAGTCCTTCAAGAAAACACCATGTTCATCGATTCTTCTTATGGCTATCAACAGTTAGACTTGCCGTATTCCTTCAACACTATGCCGCTCTATCCTTAGAGCAACTCTTGGTATATGGACATTGTTTCTTCTTCTCATATGGCGAACAATTTAGGTATATTATCAACTATTACTTCTAACAACAATCTCAGTTTGATTATTGTGGGAAATGGAACTGGATACCAATCACGGGTCTTAGAAAAGCCTACTTAACCATAAAGAATTGTAACCTTTCCATGAATAGTATCCTCGTTTCCCCAACTATCATAAACCTTATGCTTGTTCTCAAATTTAATATTGATAACAATATTTTCGTCGAATTTGACCCCTCTGGTTTTTCTACAAAGGATTTTCAAACCGGTAGCACTCACATGAGATGCAATAGCTCCGGTGAGCTCTATCAAGTCACTTCATCTTCCTCCTCTTTGGTTTCCCATCAGTGTCTCCTCCAGATTCCCTTGTTGTGTTGTCAAACACTTGTCATGATTGTCTAGGCCATCCAAGATCTCCTACTTTTGAGTTTCTTAGTAGACATTTTCTTTCTGGTTGTAGTAAATGTAACACTTCATGTCTTTGTCAAGCTTTTCAATTAGAAAAATACATGATTACCCTACTATAATTCAAACTTCTATTGTTGCTCCATTTTCTTTCTGGTTGTAGTAAATGTAGCGCTTCATCTCCGATTACTAGTTCATATGGTTCTCTTTATCATTTGGTTTAGCTTGATGACTTTACTCATTTCTTATGGGTTGTCCCAATCAAATATAAGTCTCGAGTATTCCACATATTTGTTAAATTCCACCAATTTGTCAAAACACAATTCTAACGTGCAATAAAATCTTTTTAATGTGACATGGGTCGAGAATTTGAAAATTCCAATTTCCCATTGATTTTTGAATAAAATGGCATCAGTTTTCATCTTTGATGTACCCACACATCTTCACAAAATGGTAAATCAACAACAAGTCTTGTACTACTGTCCTCCATGCCTCTCTACCTCCTCCTTTTTTGGTCTATGCTCTTCACACTCTATGCTCTCCACAATAAAAAGCCCCATTCAAGCCCTCTCTTATTCTCATCTTTGAATTTTTGGGTGTCTTTGCTTTCCTAATTTAAATGTGGTTTCTCCCAACAAATTGTATCCTTGCTCTACTCCTTGTGTCTTCTTAGGCTACCTTTTTGATCATTGAGGATATTTGCATGTCTACTAACAAGACCTCATTTCTTGACATGTCACCTTTTTTTAAACAAATCTTTATTTTTTCGAACAAAAATTGTCAAATTCTAGATCATATGATTTCCTTTCTCCCAATGATCTTATCTCTCCCTTATCAACCAAAACTTCCTCAACTCGTGAAGCTTTCGTCCTATTGTGTCTATCCCAACAACTCGCTCAACAATCTAATCACAAGCCCCATCACGAGTTACGACCTCTCATCACGACTTCTCCTCACAATGAACTTGCCCATCACGACCCGTGACGGAAGCATCATCAGTCGTGAGGTCCCCTCGACCTCATGTCATGAGCGTGACACCAAATCATGAAGAGCCTCCTCCAATCCTGACGAGACTATGACCTTCCGTCATTATCATGACATGAACCTATTACGATCGCGACACATCCTCTTCAACCGCTCTCGACCTCTTGTCACGATAGTCACAATCGTTATTCCGTTTCTCAGCTAGCTCCTACCTCATTTCTCATCCAATGACTACCCATTCCAATGCCGACATTATCAAGCCCAAATGCCTTTTGACCTACATACCACAACCCTCTCACCCATCCTTGGTTCTCATAAACAAGCCTTCCTTGATCCAAATTGGTCCCCTACCATGAATGATGAATATTAGGCTCTTATAAGTAATAGTACATGGGTTTTTATTCCACGCACTACAAGGGCTAATGTGGTTTGTTGTAAGTGGTTATTCAGGCATAAATTCAGATTTGATGAGCCATTAGAGCGCTACAAAGTGTGTCTGGTCACTAATGGTCATTCACAAGAAGTTGGAGTTGATTATGATGAGACATTTACCCTTGTGGTCAAACTGACTACTATTCAAATAATTTTACACCCTATAGTTTCCCATTTTTGGTCTATTCACCAACTTGATGTCAAGAATGCTTTTCTGCACGGTAACATATGTGAAACTGTGTATATGTTTCAACCACATGGGTTCTTTCTACCAAACTCAATCATGTTTGTCTCCTTTAGAATTCACTCTATGGTTTTAAAAAGGAACACCAAGCTTGCTTTCCACGATTTATTGCTTATTTGTCTCGCATCAGGTTTGTTAGCAACCGCTCTGATTCCTCCTTATTCATCTACAAATGCGGCACCTTTATGGCATATTTTTGCTTATATATGTTGATGACATTATCCCCACCGCTTCATTTCATTCCCTGCACAATGAGGTCATTACATTTCTTGATCATGAGTTTGAAACGAATGATCTGGGTACTCTCTCCTTCTTTTTGGGCATCTTTATCGAGTTGGCATGTCTAACTTGTAAATATGTTGCCACACTGATCGACTTGAGCACTAAGCTTAGTGTCTCAACCGAGCCTCTTGTTGCCGATTTGACTCTTTACATGATTCTTGTAGGTGCTCTTCAGCATCTAAAGTTTACTAGGCTTAACATCTCCTATGCGGTACAACAGATTTTGCCTCTTCATGCACGATCCATGAGATGCCATTTTGTTGCTTTGAAACACATCACTAGATATGTTCACGAAACTTCGAGCCTTAACATTACCATTTTTTATTCAGATTCATTGCAATTGGTTGCTTATACTAATGTTGATTGAATTGGGTGCCTGGACACCCGCCATTCTACATGAAGTTATTGTGTCTTCCTCAATGGTAACCTTGTTTCCTAGTTTGCTAAGCATCAATTCGATGTCTCTCGCTCTAGCGCCGAGGCCGCGTATATTGGTGTTGCAAATGTCGTTACTAAGTGTAACTTCCTTCACAATCTCCTTCTTTAGCTACATTATCCCCTCTCCAAGGCGTCCATAGTCTATACATACAATGTCTCGACTTCGTACCTAGCTAACAATCCTGCTCAACATCAGCGCACCAAGCACATTGAGTTAGACATTCTGTTTGTTAGAGAGAAGGTTACATTAGGCCACATTCGAGTCCTACACATCCCCTCTACTTATTAGTACATTTATATTTTTACTAAGGGTTCAACTTGTTAGTTATTGATTTAGAGACAGAATCACAGTATGGGAACCCCCAGTTTTGACTACGGGATGTGATAAAATATATTATTATGTAAATATCATAAATACCCTTACTTGTATCCCATATATATATATATATATATTGGAATCATTGTTCTAAAATCCCCGCCTAGCTCCATCTAGGCCCCACTTAGGCACTAAAAGGTCCTTACATGCCTAGCCTTCCAACCGTCTAGGAGACCTTCTAGTCCGTCCAGGCACCCATTTAGGCCGCCTAGGCACCGCCTAAAATTTTTTACAACACTGATTGGAATGATATAGAGGCATCCCTCTAGGGAAATTTGTTAGTTTTAGAATATGTTGTTAGTTGAAGGTTAGATTCGGCTCATGTAGACCCCGAAGGGTAGTCAAGACAATTTGAGTAGACCACAAAGGGTAATCTCGTGAGTAGACCTAAAGGTAATCTCATTGGGTGTAGAACACAAGGGTAATCACCACCGAATAGTTATTTTATGTTAGACTAAAACTAAACTTTAAGCATAAACAAAACGTGACTTAATAAAGGCAACGAGTCACTGGATGAGAAAAAGTTAGTTAATTAAAACAAGGGAGGTCGTTGCAACCAAATTTTGTAACTTCCCTTATCAACTTTTGAAATTTAAATCCATCCATATCCAAAACAAAAGACAAGGCCCAAAATGGCCAAACATGCGTGCGACCCAACACCATGGATAAATCTAGCTACGAGCTAGCTTAGCTAGCCATCACTCCCTAAATATAAAATGTGAGTGAAGCTACCGCGGAGCCAAAAGGTCAACGCTTGAGCTCAAACCCAAAACCAACTCATAACTTGAGCAAGCTTGTTATAGGTGTTCCAAGATTTGGCTAACTCTCAATTGTTGCCACATAGTCAAAAGACCTTCATTTCTCACTATAGGAATCATAACATAACCAATCAATGATAGAAAATTGGCTAAACATACAAAACAAGGCAAATCAATACATAAGGCGCGCCTATGGTTTGACCGCATAGGCGCGCGCTTGCTTCCATGCAGCGGCGCACCAATGCTGAAGCCTCAGCCCTCGGGGCGCACGTTCAAGCAACATGGCACACAATGCCAGTGCTTGGTGCTAGGCACACACGAGGATCTCCTCGCCCTCGTGCCATGGGCTAACCACATGCCGAGACCTACGTTGGCTTTAACGAGCAAGGCGAGCCTACTTGCGCCCTTGCATCTAGGCCTACACTGAGCCTCCAATGATTCCTCTATCTCTTTCAAACCCTTATAAATACTCTAGGGCCGATCACTAGGCCGTGCCTCCCGCACACCCCATGCCTAAGCGATACCCTTAGTAATTCTCACACAAAAAAATTCATAACTCACACCAAATGGATTGATGACTTTTCACAAATCACCAACATTCCTCCCCCATTTGTGCAACGTCATAAAATGAACTGATTTTAACAAACTCTATGTATAGAAATAAATGCCCTTGGACTTGAATTTATAACTTGTAACAATTACAATCATGCACTACAGAATCGTGGTGTTCTAAGAATTAAACCACATCAACTTGTCTAAGTACACGTCGTAAGAATTACACATGAGTTTCTTAGCGTATATAGGCTATACTTGACGCTTTTGAAGAAGGCTCTTTCGTCCCATGTCTTTTTCACATATGCTTATAGACGAGTCATCCTTGAACTCTCTTGGAAGAAGCCTCACACTTCCACATATGCTTAGTTTTCTAACTTGCGCCTACAACTTCAATTTCAAAAACTCATTAATGAAATTTTGTTTCAAAACTTCCTTTACATGTAGGCTAGAGCAAATACCTTGATGGGAATTTTGTATGCTCTCCAACTCTATGTCTTTGGCTTAGCACATTGAATTCAACCCTACACCTTTCGATAAGGGGGAATTGTTCGTCCAAATCATAGGGTCTCTTAGGATTTTAACCCCATCCATCGCGATGCCTTAGACACCAAATCCTTTGCCAAACTCTTGGTTAAGTGATCGACATGGTTATTATGTGTTCTCACAAAGACAACCGAGATGACTCCATGTGTGATCAATTCTCTAATGGAACTATGCTTCACACGTAGATGTCTTGACTTCCCATTATACACTTGGCTATAGGCCTTTTCCAACGTGCTTTGACTATCACAAAAGATAGCAATATGGGATATCGGTTTTGGCCACAAGGGTATCTCACTCACGAGATTTCTAATGACTTGCACTTGGTCGACTAGTATACCGACTTAATTTGCCCATGGCATATGCTATGTCGGGGCGCATACTCGTCATTGCATACATCAAGCACCCTATCACTCGCGAATACTCAAGTTGAGAAATTGATTCTCCTAGCTTAGTAAGGAGTTTCTCACTAGGATCCATAGGCGTGATAGCCGGTGTGGATTTATCACATTTAAAACATTTCACCACTTTCTCCATGTAATGGGATTGTGTTAGGGTCAAGCCCTTGCCATCCCTCTTTATCTTAATTCCTAAGATCACATCGGCCTCTCCAAGATCCTTCATGGAGAACTTAGTAGACAATAATTATTTTGTCTTGTCAACTATCATTTGGTTTGTACCAAATATAAGCATGTCATTAACATATAGATATATTATAACTCCTTGACCGGAATTATCAAACTTACTATATACACACTTGTTCGCTTGATTTATCTTGAAACCATAGGCCAAGATTACTTCATCAAACTTTTGATGCCATTGTTTTGGCGCTTGCTTAAGTCCATAAAGAGATTTGATCAAATGACATACCTTATGTTCTTGTCCTTTAACTACGAATCCTTCGGGTTGCTTCATGTAAACCTCTTCATCCAAGTCTTCATTGAGTAACGCCGTCTTCACGTGCATTTGATGGATGACAAGACCATGAATGCTTGCCAAAGCAAACAAAAGTCTTATCGTGGTGATTCTTGCCATGGGGGCATAGGTATCAAAATAATCGACACCTTCTCTTTGTCTATAACCTTGGATAACCAATCGAGCCTTAAACTTGTCAATGGACCCATCGGCCTTCATCTTCTTCTTGAAGATCCATTTACACCCTAAAGGCTTACAACCGGGTGGAAGGTCCGACAACTCCCAAGTGTTGTTGCCAACAATGGAGTCCATCTCATCTTGGATTGCTTCTTTCCAAAATGAAACATCTTGAGAACACGTAGCCTCGGTAAAAGTCTTAGGATCCTCATCCATATGGAAATATGAAATACTTTGACCCTCTATTTCTATAGATCCTTCTACCAATAACATTTGGAAAATAGGCTCATGGGACATCTGCCCCATCATAAGTTCCTTATGTACTCGTCACCGCTTAGGCGTTCTGGACCCCGACGTCGATGCTTCGGCGTTGCAAGTGCCAAGCGATGCAACAACCACATCCTCAGCATCGCTAGTCACGCCAGCGTCCTTGTCCTCGATCCCCACAGCCTTGCGCTTAGGCGACCTTGATCCTTCAAACGGGTTCGATCCCTCGAGCAAAGGTGCCACACTGGCGTCCTCATCGCTCGACGTCAAGGGCGCGCCTTGCGAAGGCCCTATCGATGTGCCTTGCGATGCGCCTTGTGGCGCGGCGGCACGAGACATGGACCGAGTTATTCTCGGTCCAAGCGCCGATCTCGGTTCGTCCTCGGTATTCATTAGATTCGATGATGGATCGATTTCTTCTTGGTCTTTTTCCCTAGGCCTTGGACTAGATGATAATCTAGTCTCGTCGAATATAGCATCACGCGACTCTATCACGGTATTAACCGAAATTGCATGATTAGACCCTAAGCGTAATACTTGGTCTTTTTCTAATGTTGGGTGCGTACAATACATTATGTAAAATAAGTTCCTTCCCATTTGTAAAGTTAAGAAGCACGTCTCCCTTCCCTAAGACTGGAGTCGTCGACTCGTCTCCCATTTAAAGAACTAAACCGTCCTCTACATCTTTCATGTGCTTGAACCATCGTTTATCCATGCACACGTGGGTGGTGGCACCCGAGCCAAGCCACCAATTTTGATTCTCATCCTTCAAGATAAGACATTCATCAATTTTAGATACACTAAACAATGAATCCTTTTTACATAAACCAAAATCCATTGGAATACCTTGCTCGTGGCTTGCGCTTGAGCCTGACGTAGACGCTGGTGCACCCTTGTCCTTGTGAACGGTTTTGCTTCGACAATCCTATTTCATGTGACCAACCTTTCCATAATTCCAGCATATCCCTTTAGCCTTTTCCTTGGAACCACGCTTCTCGCCTTTCCCACCCTTGGACCGTTTGGACATCTTGGCGCCCTTGGCGCCTTTGCCCTTACGTTTGGCCGCCTCCATGCTATTAACCGAATGGGCGGAATTGTCCTCATTCTTCTTCCCTTTGTCGTTCATTTTGATCTCCTGCTCAATCCGAAGATGGGAGCCAAGTTGAACAAGATTCATATCCTCCTTACAATGCTTGAGAAGATGTTTTGCCTCTTTCCATGAAGGAGGGAGACGGCGAAGTTCTCATCCATGTTAATCCCATGTTGGGTTAGTTGTCCCAACACACGAACCAATTCATGGTATTGGTCCATCACCGGTCTAGACTCCACCATCTTATAGTTGTTGAAGTTAGATACTAGGAACTTCTTGGACGAAGCGTCTTCAACCATATATTTTCCTTCGAGTGCTTCCCACAAAATACGAGCGGACTCGAGATTTTGATACACATTGAAGAGGGAGTCGGCCATTCCATTTAGGATGTGCCGACGACATATGTAGTCGTCTTTCTCCCATTTCCCAAAGCGCCTATGTTGGAGCGCAATAGCCAACCTTTAGTTGGTTTGTTCCTCGGTCTCATCCTCGACCACTTTCGGTATGGGGGGTGGTACTTCTGGGAAAAGAGTTTTTAGCACGTACACCACTTTCAAAGAAGTAAGCAAGAAATGGAACTTCTTTTGCCATCGGCGAAAATCTTGGCCCTCAAACTTTTCTAATTTCACAAACTTAGAGGCCATCTCCTTAATCGATGACTCACTCATTTTAGCCATTGAAGATTGTTAGTTTTAGAATATGTTGTTAGTTGAAGGTTAGATTCGGCTCTTGTAGACCTCGAAGGGTAGTCAAGACAATTTAAGTAGACCTCGAAGGGTAATCTCGTGAGTAGACCTGAAGGTAATCTCGTTGGGTGTAGACCACAAGGATAATCACCGCCGAATAGTTAGTTTATGTTAGAACAAAAGTAAACTTTAAGCATAAACAAAACGTGACTTGATAAAGGCAACGAGTCACTGGATGAGATCTAGTTTTCCTTCAACGTTTATTGCATCTATTAATGCCAAGGGTTCAACCACAATAACGTTGTGAGATAAAACGTTCCTATACAATTAACATGTGGCAAGCATGTATCATCATTGCATATATATATATGCACCTCGTTCTTCAATAAGTGTTTGTAATTTGATTTGGAAAACCTCGAAATACAATCTTGTGATTTTCTCCAAATTCACGAACCTCTCTTCATGAGAGACGCCCACCCTAATTTATAGGCCTAGAGGGATGGAGGTTATAGAAAGAGAAAAAGGTAGTTAATTAGTTGAGAAAATTAAGGAGGAAAACAAGGGAGTTTGTTGCAACCAACTTTTGTAACTTCCCTTAACAACTTTTCGAAATTTAAATCCATTCTTATCCAAAACTCAAAAGACAAGGCCCAAAATGGCCCAACATGCGTACGACCCAACACCATGGGTAAAGCTAGCTTCGAGTTAGCTTAGCTAGCCATCACTTCCTAAATATAAAATGTGTATTATATAAAGCTTAGTGAAGCTACCGCGAAGCCAAAAGGTCAACCCTTGAGCTTAAACCAAGCTCAAACCCAAAACCAGCTCATCACTTGAGCTAGCTTGTTATAGGTGTTCCAAGCTTTGGCTAGCTCTCAATTTTTTCTACATAGTCTTAGAGCTTCATTTCTCACTATAGGAATCATAACATAACCAATCAATAATACATATTTGGCTAAACATACAAAACAAGGCAAATCAATGCCTAAAACGCGCCTATGGTTTGACCGCATAGGCGCGCACTTGCTTCCATGCAGCACCGCACCAGCGCTGAAGCCTCAGCCCTCGGCGTGCACGTTCAAGAGACACGGCACACAACGCCGGCGCTTGTTTCTAGGCACACACGAGGTTCTCCATGCCCTCATGCCATGGGCCAACCACATGCCGAGACCCATGTTGGCTTTACCGAGCAAGGTGTGCCTACTTGCACCCTTGCATCTAGGCCTACGCCGAGCCTCCAATGATTCTTCTATCTCTTTCAAACCCTTAGAAATACTCTAGGGCCGAATACTAGGTCGTGCATCCCGCACACCCCTTGCCTAAGCGATACCCTTAGTAATTCTCACACTTAAGCATTCCTAACTCACACCGAATGGATTGATGACTTTTCACAAATCACCAACAAACTTCATGCCTATTCTTACATTTATGACACCAACCTAATATAACACACATAAAATGATTTTCTATATTCTGCACATTTCATTCTAATTTCAACTTTAAATACACCAAAACTAAACAGTACCTAAAACTTAACTAAGCATGTAAGTGCTTTATCAAAAAATGGACAGAATACCAAAACTCGAACAAGCATGAATCATGTTTATCTAAAACCCAAACAAACCTAACTCGTGTATTATTGTGAATTTGAACAAACCTAACTTATGTTTTGTTTTACAATCTAAAAAAATAAAAAAGAATCTTAAACTCAATTCGACCTAACCCAAATGCATCCTTGATCTAATTATGTTTCGACACCGACATGATTGAATGAATGATGAAGGTCACCTCTACTCTAATGTATGTTTGTAATTTAAATCTTTATACCATAGGAGTTTTTTTATGTTGCAATTATACCATGTAGCTTACATTAGAGAATCCTCATTGGGATTTTTAGTATAAAAATAATGTTTCTACTTTAAGGAAAAATGAAAAGTCATATAAATTTAATATGTTTCATTTTGTGGTTTGTAGGATGTTCCTCAAGATTTTTTTATTGCTTTAGTAGTCATCTGACATTAGAAGGTTAGAAAACTTAAATCTTTTTTTTTTCAAATTGTAAACTTTTATTGAAAGAAGGAAGGAACAACGACACAATAACAAACTAGCCCCAAAACATACAATACAAGTAACCTAAGAGCTTCCCATACTCCAAACAAGGCCACCATGCTACATATCTATGTGTCAAAGACGTGCAATGCAACATGGAGGCTCAATGTAACTATGAGGAGCACACCCTCTTTTGTGTCCTCAAAGATTTACATCAGGAAATCTATTCCACAGAGAGAGAGAGAGAGAGAGAGAGAGAGAGAGAGAGGAGCATCACACATCAAACTACCATGAAAACTAACCCACCATAAAAAAACAAAAAAAAATAATAGAAAGAGTGATCCATAGCCCAACAAGGGTCCAAAAACTGCCTTATACTTATGCACAACACATAAAGAGAGTAGGACTAGTGTTGCCAAAGTGAAGGTTATACATACTCTTCATTGCCTCATCACGTGTGACATGAGTCACAACACTTAGCAACTTAGATTAAGGGATAAAACGCTCAAAACAAGGAAAAAACACAAAAAAATTCATCCTAACCTTGCCCAAAAGAGGATCAAATGTAGAGTCTTTGTCTAAGGGCTTGACCACGCCTTCCTATGATTTTCAACTTAACTATCAGCCTGAATTTACACTCATGAATGATAACATTACCACTCGAAGAAGCGATATGGCTCGTGAGAATGACATTATTTCTCATCTGTCATGTTCAATACATAATACTCATCAAACCTGTTAACTTGGACTAGAAAATGCTATTCATTCTACTCTTAGCTTGTGGAAACCATACCCACACTGTTTTAGGCAAATCTAACACGTTAACGCAAGACTTGCTAAAATGTATGAAACCTTAGTCAAACACCAATCAAAACACATTAATGCATTACATAATAGAATAAACGATAGTAGATTAGTGAGTAATAAATCAAGGACTTTGCTCCAATGTAATTAGAGATTATACAATGCATAATTTTGTATACAAACACAAAGAACGTTCAAATAATAGTAAAACAAAGTAAACTTTGAATTGATGATTGAATTCGAGCTTATGAGAAAGAATGAACTATAATTGTAGTTGAGTTGATCGTGTTTGTGAACATCCCCCTCTACTTCATCTATCTCTATTTTATATTCCTTCTTGCAGTACCTTTGGCCATCTTTACCTTCTTCATGGAGATTTCGCCCTCCCTCAATTTCTCCAACATCTAGCTTATTAACTCCCACATCCAACAATATCCAAATTTCAGGAGAGGTCCAATTATTTGGAGGCCAACAATATCCCCTAAATCCGCTAAAAACTCACTCCAAAAATTTTATGCGGGTTTGAAAGCGCCTTGGAAATCATCTTCCATAGCCATCCCATCAGTCACTCCCTCCTCATAAATGACGAATTTAGGAGACCTTCCTCTTTCTCATGCCTCTGAATCCCTTTTCTTCTCATGTACAATTTCTCTCCTTTTTCTCGCTATTAGGGTTTCCTTTTTTTCTCCCCATGGATGATTCTTTTTCTTCTTCCACACCAATCTCTTGCTGATATGAACCGAATGAAGCCTCTTCTTTCATTGATACTCGGATTCTCCTCACTTCTCAACACAAAGTCAATAGTTCCATCGATCCATCCTCCATTTCCCTTCCTATCGATTGCCCTCTTCTTTTGTCGTTTATACTCCAAAGCGAGGGGAGTGGGCTGATTTTTTTAATGAGGATTGGGTATGTTTGTATGAGTATTCTATTCGCATCGGTCATCGATTTCACTTCCGTCATTGGTCATCGAGTTTCTCAAAACCCTAGACATCTCCTCCGAACAACTTCTTCCTCGGGCTTAGAAGATCCTCTTGGCATTCGACTTTCTATCTTCGGCTCATAATATCCCAATTTGCGCAAAAGATCTATTTTATGTGTATTGTTTTTCAGAAGGTGGTGTTGGTCATTTCACTCTTAAATCTCATAGGGGGTATTCGACTTATTTGAATGTCTTGAAAGAAGATCGTTGGTGGGCGAACAAGTTTTTTGTTGTAAAGCAATCTTGTTGAGCTTGTGATTTTCTTAAATCTCGATGGAGATCTTCAGGTAACGTGTTGTCATCTTAGGTTTCGAACGTTTGTTCAGAGTTATTAATTTTTTGATCATCTTCTTACGTTATTTGTAGTTGATGCCAAGGTGTTGAAACCAAGAGAACCTTCTTCACAAGTTGTTGCTCTAGATTTTGTGTCTTGCCTCCAGTGATAGGTCCTTTACGAAAATCCTGAAAATGTGTGTTGATTCTCCTAAGTACTCTGATATTTCAAGTAATTCGTTTCCCTATTTCCTTTATCTCTTTTCGTGTTTACCCCTTATACCTTTTTGGGTTATGTAGGCTCTAGAACGACGAGGTACGGGGCTGCCGCCATGTCTACCTTAGAACACATCGAAGATAAAAAGAAAAGGGAAGCAAACCTCACTCCTGGTATTTTTGATACATCTCTAGCCGTTTCTTGTCCTCCCAAGCCATCGTCTACTCCAAATCAAGGGGCTTCCTCATCTAAGCGTGATGCTACCCTCATCTTATCAAATCTTTTGGATGATGTCACTAGATCTCCCAGCTTCTAAGTGGCTTGACGCTATCTACCCCTTTGTGCTGTTGAACCTCATGACGACATAGATCAATCGTCACTTGTTGACAGTTTCGGTGAAGCCATGTCGACTCAGTTGGAGGTAATCTTAACATCTTATGCTTCTTATCTCCTTTACGTCCACCGCTGTAACTCTCTCTACTCATCATGTTTACAACTTTCAATGTATACGTTTGATAATAAAAAAAGGGGGAAAATTACATTGAACCACCCTTTATCTTACACTTTTTGCAATTAACTATCCTTTATATTTTTTTCTACACTTAACCACCCTTTATTTGTAATTATGTGCATTTAACCACCCATTTAAACGAAAAACGTCATTTTCTCCGTCAAGTAAAGTAAATTACATTTTTTCCATTCTTTTTTATTTTATTTACAATAAATGAATAAAGGAAAAACCATAATTGACACTTTTAAGTCCAATACGCCGATTTTTGCAACCTTGACCTAATTTCCTCCATAATAATTTCTTCCCTTCATCCAATGGTAAAGAAGAACCACGAACTCGCCGATGCAAAGACCGTGAGTTTTGGACCTGATTCTGACGACTTTGAGCGTCCCTTGGAGTCGAACGTGTCTAAGATGATGGACGACGACTCGAGACTCAAAAGGTTGAGATGTAGGCCGAAATCTAATTATAATTACATTTCAAGCTCAATTTTATTCCTAAATTCTTTTATTTATTGTAAATAAAATTATAAAAGAAGGGTAAAAATGTAATTTACTTTACTTAACGGAGAATATAACGGTTTTCATCAAAATGGGTGGTTAAATGCATATATTTACAAATAAGGCGTGGTTAAATATATAAAAAATATAAAGGATGGTTAATAACAACAAAGGTAAAATAAAAAATGATTAAATGTAATTTTCCAAAAAAAAATTACAAAGAAGCTATATTAGGGTGAACGAAAGACTGACTCAGATGGAGGATTACTTTATTACATTTAGGATTTTTCTGAAAAGACCGTCGATGCTTATTATATACCGGATTCTGTTTGCTCATTGAAATGCTATATTCGACTGATATCGCCGAACAAGTGTTGGTGTCGAGTTTATCGCCACTCGTCCTCCAGAACAACCCAACAAACTACTTTGCGTACGCCTTCGGGATCGCGTTGTTCCCACTAAGGACTAAGGAGCCAAAGGCCACTTCTAGCTTCTTCCGTATTAGGTTCCAAAATCTTCATCCTCTTCTCGTCGTCACATTTCGATGTCGGTTTCTGGCATTCAAGGCCAATTGCTCGAAATTACAGGTGAGGAACGACCGAAAAAATAGGAAACAAGTATTGATCAGGTATCGGATTTCAAACTCTCTTTTTAATGCCTCTGGTTTCTTGGTTGCAGTTGTTGAGTGCAGCAAATTGAAGGATACAGAATGGTTCTCGAGGCAAGACCCCTACGTTTGCCTCGATTACGGGAGAACCAAATTCCGAACTCGCACTTGCACAGGTTTCTCTTCTGGATCCGTCTCTATTGAATTCTTGGATGGAATCTGATTCGTTCTTGTTGCACGGGATCGATCTTGTGTGATATTATGTTCCTTGTTTGATTTTCTAGATGGTGGAAAAAACCCTAAGTTTCAAGAGAAGTTCATGTTCACACTAATCGAAGGGTTGAGGGAGATCAATGTTGTGGTTTGGAACAGCAATAGCGTCACCCACGATGACTTGATTGGCAGTGGAAAGTAATGCATCTTTCTGTTCATATTCTCCAACTTGAATCAAATTTTCTTGTTCTGAATGCAAATCCGTTGTTAGTTTGCGGCAGACCACTTCCTACTTGGTTTGAGTTGAGCTGATTGCTTGTTTCTTTCTTGTTCGCCTTGTGATTTTTCAGAATCCAGCTTCATGAAGTTCTTTCTCGGGGTTATGATGATAAAAATTGGCCTCTTCATACCAAAACTGGCAGGTGCGTGAACTGCTAACGCTTTGCTTTATATAATTAATTTGATCAGTTTGTGACTCATGAATCATGATAGCTTATATCACATGCTAGGAGTTATCTGATCTATAACGCATGTTGTTGAGAATATTGATGATGAAGTTTATTCTGGTGTAGTGTTTGATGCTAGCTTTCTACATTATGTGATTTTTTAATTGTTCTTGTTACTGACTGGGATTAGTGTTGTGTCATATCAGTATAGAGGTCTTTTGTTACTCACATTGTGCGGTGTCATTTAAAATACTGGACTGTATTTTCTCTTCCCTGCAGCCAGCATAAACCTCAATTATCATTTTTGTTGTATCTCCATGTAAAGCTGTGTCATAAGATCAAGCATTCAAGCTATCCTTTTTATCTATGTGAAACTGTCGTGGATGAGTCATTTTTCTTTCTTGTCAAAGAAGTTACTATTTTGGGCGGTGAAGAGAAGACAGACAATATGGATCTTTCCTTGCAGGACTAACTTATGCATGTTTCCAAATGTCACTATCATAAAGAATGGAAATTCAGTTTGGAGGATGAAATTGTTTATATACCTGCCACTTGACTTCTAACTGATATTGTGCATACTATGTTGAGGAAGTAACAAATAAAACATGGTTTTCTTGGAGGAAATGAATTTCTTGTAGCAGAGGTCATACAGTATTCCTCTTACTAACCTCACTTTACCTCAGATATGCAGGAGAAGTCAAACTGATAATGCACTATCAACAAGGCAATGTAAGTTGGATTCTTTTCTGGTATATTTTGAATTAGGCAGAAACCTTTTCTTTCGACATTACCCAAAGCTTAACAAATGCTTATTTCTTTCTGTTGATCGCAGAAACCAGCAGCAAGCTATCCTTCGGCCCCACCTTATTCTGCACCATCCCAACCTCATGTCCTGTCATATGCTGTACCTCCACTAACATCAGCACCTTCCTATACCAACCCTGGATACTCGTCTCCAGCCACAGCCTATCCATCATACCCAACCCCAAGCTCAGCGTACCCAATGCCTCCTGATCCATCAATTCACTCTCCTTCAATGTATCAGTATCCTGCATCATATCCTGCGCCTCCATATGCTCCTCCTCCAGCATATCCTGCACCACCATATCCCCCTCCTTCAGCATATCCTCCACCACCATACCCACCACCTCCACATGCTTGTCCTTATGGACCTCCAGGTTTGGCTTGTTTCCTATTGTATTTTGTTTCTTCTTGTTACATATTGTGTAGGGAGTGGATTAACCCAAAACTGATTAACAAAGTTGTGATTTGCTTTAAATTTATGGATGAAAGTATACTCAGCAAAAACGTGTTTAACAAATACCCTTAATGTGGAAAATGATGGATTTTGATGATTTGAATTTTCGACATTGATTATGCATAGCTCCAAAGGGGCTTTTCTTTGGTATATGCTGATTTTTGTGATGATATTTCTTACTTAGGTCACCATGGGATGTATCCACCACCACCACCACCACCATACTGAGGGTGAGGTAATAAGAACATCAGCAATTCCAGATGGTGGCTGATTGTGTTACACCTGTAAGTGGACGTATTTCATCCTGGTATGGCATGGATTTCGGACAGGAATTTTAAGCCAAAATATGTGCGTTTGGGCTGTAAAATGGAAGGATCAATCTTGCGCTCCATTACATCTTTGCTCGTGGGATATGATTTCTGTAGATTCTTGGTTTTAATCTCTTCTGCACATTCAATTGGTTCACTGTCATCTATCTGAAGGTTTCAGTGTACAACAGAAATGAATGTGCTATGTTAGAGTGAAAGCATGCGTACTGAGTTCAAATTGCATAATCTGCTAACCTGTTTTGGATGTGAATATCCCCAATTGGTATCAACAAGGATCCTCTGGGCTAACATAAACACGTCTCATCATTGTTCTCTTTGCATACGGTGTACATTTCCAACTTGCCCAAATTCGTAACTTTTCTTTTTCCTTCATAATTCGATTGAGCAGTTAAACTAGGCTGGACTCTTGTAAATTCCAACTTGGAAGTCTTGAACCGTGGTGAAATTATACCAATTCAAAAAAAAAAAAAAGTGTTCTGGTCCACTTTTTTATGATAGGCTATAATAACTAACTAGTGTAACACCCTGTATCTTGTAAGGGTTTTACGAAAATTTTAACCTTCACATGAAAGTATTATTATATGGAAATGTATATATATTGGAGTTTGGTTCGAATGAAAAAAACTCTTATCCTAAAAAATAAAAAGAATTGCACTTTTCCTAATTCGTAGCGCACTTTTTTGTACTTCGGAGTGCCTTTTTTTTTATGTTGTTACCAAATTACTATACGAGTTATTTTATATAAAAACTCAAGACATTTCACTTTTAGATTTTTCTTAGTTTGTTCTTTATTTTGTTCCTCTATCATATATACATACATCAAGATATCTTGGGGCTAGACCCCATGACTGCCAGTTAGAAGATTTCATTTAAAATTTATTAATGGTATGTATGGAGAAACTTATATTAGGAGAGTGTCTTTTAATATACGACCACAAAATACCCGATTTAGATGTAGAGAGGTATTGATCGATCAAATTAGGTGAACCATAAGGCAAAACAAAAAAAATGTGAAGAATTCTTTGAAATAACGTTTTTAACCGCTATAAAAAGATTTTCCAATATTTGGAAAATTTGGTCATATGACATACACTTAACTTATGTAGTTTATATTTGTGAATTTCTCACCTGAAAATATTTTTTTTGGTAGAATCACCTAAAAATATTATATATAGAGAGAGAGGTGAGTTCAGGTAAAACCATTCTTAGAGTGAGACCGTGCGCCCAATTTATATTCATGAATTTGAGTTGCATATTCATTGTACTGTATGATTGTATTCATATTTTTGTGTTGCATATTCATTCAAATTCATTCTTTCCCTATTAAACTGTATTCATATTTTTGAGTTGTATATTCATATTTTTTATATTATTGTATTTTTTAAGTTTTCTTATTCCATCTCTTTATCATCCTTATAGAGTTACATAATCATATTTTTAAGTTGTATATTCATGAAATTGAGTAACTCAATAGAATGAATACACAGCTCAAAAATATGAATATAGTCCTATAAAACCATGAATATGCAACTCAAAATCATGAATATAAAACTGGGCACACGGGCACCTATAAGAATGGTTTTACTTGAACTTAAATATCTCTCTCTCTATATATATATATATATTATATATATTAGAGTAAGTAAAGATTCGGGGTACCAGACAAACCTGGCAGCCCGAGAGGCTATCAAGGGATAGCAGCCGAGAGCTCAGCAAGCAAGAAACAAAACATGTAACCACAAGTAAGGTAAAATACAACAACCGAAGAAAGGAAAACGAAACAAGATTGGAAGCAGGAGAGAAATATGCGAGAAGTCAAAGCGTCGTAGGACTAGAGGTCAACCCTGAGCGATCCAAACGGATGCGCAAAGGACCGCTAACGAGTCTCCATCTAAATGAATAACCATCAGAAGCCGCTAAAGCACCACGACCATGCCTAGCAATCCAAGCCCAACCTCAGTTCCCAATCCTGGTGAGGTACATATGCCAAACTAGAGGTTAGACTGTCAACAAGCCACAAAAAACAAAAACAATGATGTTTGCCTTTTTAGTCATGTTTTTAGGGTGTGTTTGAGTCTTTTTCTTTAGTTTTATGTTTTGTTTTGAATCGTTTGTGTAGGTTTTCGTATTTTCTTAAGATATGGAGTCTACATAAGCTTTGGTGGTGTTTTGTAGGTTTTAAAAGATGTTTTGAAGCATATTTTGAAGAAAGGAGGAAAGCACTTAAAGATAGCACTCAAGAATGAAGTGAAGATGAAGATTTAGATATGAAGGAAGAAGTGAAGGATCAAGTTCAAGCTAAGAAAGAAGTAGAGAAAATCGTTACAAAGACATAGGAAAAAGAATTGAGTCAAACGGAGGTGTAACGAACCCGCTACGGAAGTTTATTCTCGGTTGTTTGTAGTGCTGTACAGGGTCGGTATCGAGGCATACAGGGTCGGTATTGTGGGACTCCTTGTCTGAGTCGGCGCAATTAATGATATTTTATCCCTATAAATAGTTTCCTTAGGGGACATATCTTTTTAAGAAGATTTATTTCCTTAGAGATAGCTCTTAGATAGATTAGTTTCTCTATAAATATTCTTATTCTAGCTTTAGTTTGAACCACCAATCCCACAATTAACCTAGTCAAGGTAGAGAGAGAGAGAGAGAGAGAGAGAGAGAGGCGTGAGGAGAGACAAGTGGAGATTGTGGAGAAACGCTTTGTTTGGATACAAGTTGTAAGCTTTCTCTTTTGTTTAATTCAGTTGTTCTTAGTTATGAGTTGTGAGTAGTCTTCTCTTTCTAAGGTTGGGGTTAAACCCAACAATGGTTGTGCATGCTTGTTTGTGATCATGCTTTGATTGTTTTTATTGCATGATTCTATTCTCTTTCTCTTGATCCTTGAAACGAAAGTTGACAGGAAATTTCTCATTCATAGTTGAAGCGAAAGCGGAAACCTTGAATCAGAATAGTCAAATTAGGTTTTTTGAAGCGAAAGCGGATCAATCCTAGTTGAAGCAGAAGAGATATATAGTAAGTTTATTGATTTGGCAAAAGTTGGTTAATTTACTTGTTTAGTTAACGAAAGTTAACACCTTTATGTAATAAAAGCATGATCTTTATGTTTCATAAGCGTTTGTATGCATGATTATTGTTGTGGGGATACCCTAAACCTTAGATGTTCTCTTTACTTGATAAAAACCCTAGCTTTGTTGATTACTTGCGCCCCAAGTAACAAAACTTGATACTGACTTTCTCCCGTGGACGAACCTGACTTCGCTATCCACATCAGGGTCTTGATTATAAATTTATTTGTTTTCAAGAAACCCTCTCAACAAACAACAACAAAAATACCTAAACAAGCCCAAGCCCACAAAACACAAACAGGCCCAAGATATAGCAAATAAAAACACCAAACTTTCTAGGCAAACAAAAGGCCACATACTCGGCAAATAACCGGAGCAAAACACACCACGTCGGCGGAGCACACAAGGGGCAAACATCAAGGGCGATCGGAGAAAGACTCAGCAGCTGGAACGCCAAAAACGGCCGAAACGTTTATTGAATATTCCTATTTGATCAATTTTTTTATGCACTACACGGTTTTTGTTTTTTTCTTTGTATGATATCAAATGACTTTAGGTAGAATTGTCTAATTAAGAGAATAGTGATTTTGCTTTTGAAATGTGTGATGTTGAAAGCATAGCCGAAATGCAGTCTTGACAAGGAATAATCAGGCAGATAATCACTATGAAAATTTCAATAGCCGAAGCTTAAGATGATCCAAATCTGCTTTTGAGTTTTCTCCTTCTTGTTTGTTGTTCATGAGAAAGATGCTGGTTTTATAAATTCCATTCACTATCTAAAGTGATATGACATCAGTTTGCTCTATAATGTTGTGTATTTGTCGAGAATAAGCAGCACAAATACTTCATATGTTGTAACAAGAGATCAAACGAGAACAATAAAGAGGATCGGCACAAAGACTTACGTGGTTCGGTAACAGTGTGTTACCTACGTCCACGGGTAGGGAAATAGTATATTATTACGGAGGCTGATTTCATAGTACAAAATATTAGGTATTTAGAGAGTTTATATAGTGACTCAAGAAACCCTAATACAGATTATGGACCGTAGGCCCAAACGGATCATGAGAGGCCCAACTGATTCAGCTTATATTAACAAATCTCCACCTTGACTTGAATCCTCTCATAAACAAAATCAGATGCACCATGACAGTGCCAGAATTTCTCTGCCTCAAATTTCCCCTAAACAAGGGCTCAGATTACTAACTTGCGATATTAAGCAAGTCCAAACAATGTTGAAACTTGTTCTCTTGAACTGGCTTGGTGAACATGTCAGCAGGGTTATCAGTTGTCCCTAACTCCTTAACCTGGATTCTCTTCTCATTTCTCAAAAAATGGTACCTGACATCAATGTGCTTCGTCTTCTCATGATGGACTTGATCCTTGGTTAAGCATATTGCACTCAAGATGTCGCAATACACTAAAGCCTGATCCTGATGTAGGCCTAAATCATTAACCAATCCTTTTAGCCATATTCCCTCCTTAGTAGCTTCTGTCAAAGCCATTTACTCTGCCTCAATGGTAGACAAAGTAACTGTAGGTTGTAGAGTCGCCTTCCAGCTCACCACAGAACCTCCAAGAGTGAACACATAACCAGTCATAGATCTCCTACTGTTCACATCTCCGGCATAATCAGAATTTGAAAATCCTGCAACCAGATAGTTTGTATCATTCCCATAGCACAAACCAACATCTGAAGTGCCTCTGAGGTACCTGCAAATCCTCTTGACATCTTGCTAATATTCCTTCCCAAGCTGAACCATATACCGACTTACCACACTAACAACAAATGCTAGATCTGGTCGAGTGCAGACCATAGCATACATCAGACTCCCAACTGCACTAGCATATGAGACACGAGACATGTACTCTTTCTCCTCATCAGTCTGAATTGTGTACATTCCTAACTTACTGTTAGATACCATTAGAGTATCTATAGATTTCTTGTGATAGGAAAAATTTTCTCTTCTTCCTGTCCCTATAGATTTCAACTCCCAGAATCTTTCGAGCATCACCTAGATCTTTCATCTCAAACTCTGCACTGAGAGAACCCTTCAACTTCTGAATGTCTGAAGTATTCTGAGCAACAATCAACATATCATAAACATACATAACCAGAGTAAATGCGTGAACCACTCTGCAAGTCACTGTAGTACACACAACAATCATAAGGACTCTTGTGATAGCCAAGTTGCACCATATAACTGTCAAATCGCTTATACCACTTCCTGGGGACTGCTTTAGCCCATATAAGGGCTTCTTCAACTTGCAAACATAGTTTTCTTTCCCTAGAACCTAGAATCCATATGGCTGGCTCATGTATATTTCCTCTTCTAACTCTCCATGTAGGAAAACCGTCTTCACATCTAGTTGCTCAAGTTCCAGATCCGGATGTGCAACCATAGCTAGTAACACCCTGATGGAAATATGTCTGACCACTGTCGAGAAAATCTCATTGTAGTCTATTCCTTCTCTCTGATTGAACCCTCTTGCAACCACTCGTGCTTTATACTTGAAACCCTCCGCAACTGACATTCCTTCCTTCTTTCTGAAAATCTACTTGCAAGTAATTATCTTTCTATCAGCAAGCAATTTTAGAAGCTCCCAAGTCTGATTTCTATGAAGGGACTCCATTTCTTCTCCCATTGCAGCAAGCCACTATGCTGACTCACTCCCAGATATTGTAGCCATGTAGGTGGACAGTTCATTATCCTCCACCTCCTCGGCCACCTGCAATGCATATCCCACGAGATCATTAAACTTGTACCTAGCTGGAGGTCTGATTCTAACCCTTTCTATGTCGGTCTACAACAATGATCTGATGTTCAACTTCATCTGAACTTATTTCTGGTGGTATATTCTCAAACTCATCTGTATCTTGCTCATCAGTAATTGGTGGTGGTAGTTGGTCATCAACCAACTTAAGTGCCTGATTGTTCTTTGGACTGAATTGCACCTCCACATCCTCAACAACAACCTCTTTTCTTAGTGTATCACTAATCTCCTCTCTAGATTTCACCATAGAACTCTCATCAAAGACTACACTTCTACTTAGTATAATCTTGTTGTCAGACCAGATTCTGTACCCTTTCACACCTGTACCATAGCCCATGAAAACTCTCTTCTTAGCTCTAGGCTCTAACTTACCCTCATCTACATGATAATAAGCATTGCAACCAAAAACTCTCAGATTTGAGTAATCAGCAACTTTCCAATCCACACCTCATAAGGTGTTTTGCAATCAATACTTGTGTGTGGGTTATGATTGATGAGATAACAAGCTATTGAAACTGCTTCTGGCCAAAATCGTCGAGCAAGACCTGAATTGGAGAACATACATCTTGCTCTCGCTAAGAGTGTCTGATTCATTCTTTCTGTACACCATTGTGCTGTGGTGTATGCCTCACTGTCTGATTGCGAGCAATACCCTGATCTTTGCAAAAATAATCAAACTTAGATGAACAAAATTCCAATCCATTATCAGTTCGCAGCCTCTTGACCTTCTTCCCAATCTGATTTTCAACCAGCGTCTTCCACTCCTTGAATTTATTAAACGCTTCACTTTTATGCCTCATCATGAATACCCATGTCATCCTAGAGTAATCATCAATAAGTGACAAAAAGTATCTATGACGACCCAAAGACTCAACACGAGAAGGACCCCAACAATCTGAATGGATGTAATCCAAAGTGCCTTTTGTTCAATGAACTGCCTTAGGAAACTTGCTACGATGTAGTTTCACAAACACACAATGCTCAAAGAAATCAAGACTCATGGCTTTATGGCCTCCGAGAAGATCTTCTTTTGAGAGAATTTGCATTCCCCATTCACTCATATGAGGAAGCCTCATATGCCATAGCCTGGTCAGATCAGATCTCTGAACTTCAACTGATGCAACAATCGCAGAACCTGTTACTGTTGAACCTTGTAAAACATACAAAGTTCCCTGCATGAATCCCTTCATAATCACATTAGAACCTTTACAAACATGTAGACATCCACCTTCACATTTGAAACTGAAACCCTTACTGTCTAGAAGACTCAAAGATATCAGATTCTTCGTCATAAGTGGAATATGTTTGACTTCTTTCAATGTGCAAAACCTTCCATCATGTGTCCTAAACCTGATTGATCTGATCCCAACAACCTTGTAGACAGACCCGTTTTCCATAGAGACACTACCCCCATCTGCACAACTATATGTTGTAAACAACTCACTTTTGGGACATATATGATTGGATGCCCTTGAGTCAAGAAATTACACATCAAACTGATGTGTGTAATCATTTTCTAGCAAAACAATATCTTCCTCAAAAGTATTTCCATATTTTGCTACTACTGCAGATTCGGAGTTCTGCCCTTGTTGCTTCTTCTTCTTCTTAGGATAGTCACTCTGCTAGTGACCCTTCTACTTATAGTAGGCACATATGTCGTTTGGTAATTTATGGCATGATTTCTGCTTACTCTGATTCGTCTTTTTCTTTCCCTTCTTACCATCCTTGCTTCCTTTGGCCATCAATCCAGAAGCCTGATTTTCTGTACCTATTCCAGCAGCCTTATGACACATCTCTCTGGTGTGAAGAGCAGATCTAACCTCTTCCAGCGTCACAGTCTCTTTTCCACCCATAAAAGACTGCACAAAATTATCATACGACGAAGGCAAAGACACCAGCAATAACAAGGTAACATCCTCATCATCACCTCTTTATCAATATTACGCAATTCCAACATAATAATATTCAATTGATCTAGATGATCTCTAAGAGGCGTACCTTCAGAAAGGTGCAGGCTGAAAAGGCGCTGCTTTAGCATCAACTTGTTGGTCAACGACTTCTTCATGTAGAGGCTTTCAAACTTTAACCACAAACTTACAACCTTTTCCTGATCTGAAACTGATGTGATAACATCATCAGCGAGACACAACAGAATCGTTGAGTGAGCCTTCTCCTCTAAAGTAGCGTACTCAACGGTATTTGTATCTATTCCCTTCTTATCAGAAGCTAACGACAACTAGAGACTTTGTTATTTCAACAAAGCCTGCATCTTTATCTGCCACAGACTGAAACTGTTTCTTCCAGTAAACTTGTCGATCTTCATCATTGATCCAGACATCGTTCTCGGTGAAATTCAAAACCTTGCTCTGATACCAGTTTGTTGTAACAAGAGTTCGAACGAGAACAATAAAGAGGATCGACACAAAGATTTACGTGGTCGGTAACAGTGTGTTACCTACGATCACGAGTAGAGAAATAGTATATTATTATGGAGGCTGATTTCAGAGTACAAAATATTAGGTATTTAGAGAGTTTATATAGTGACTCAAGAAATCCTAACATAGATTATGGATCATAGGCCCAAACGGATCGTAAGAGGCCCAACTGATTCAAGGCATATTAACATCATACAATCAAACCAGGTCCAATTTCACAGAATTCTGAAAGAACTAGATCGCACCAAAGCAAGATCCAAACCTAGAAATTTTTCTAGATTTAGCTTTTCTAGAGCCAACCAACCAGAAATTTGACACCTTCACTCGTGAATCATGATCACAAACAGAGACATAAAACTCATAACTTATGTATCCATTTCACTTGATTTTAAAAACAAAATTCGTCTACTTTTCCAAAGTAATCAACAAAGAAGATTAGTAAATCTTAACTTGATGCTAGGCAAATCCAATCATCGGTTTTCTCAACCTTTGATGATTGGTAAGATCAAATCAATCTTAGACTTCCACAATCATTTAAGATTGAAAAATTAGAAGATTTTTCTTTAGAAAAGCAGTGATCGATGTGCATAATTTTCTCAATTGTCTCACATTATAGATATATATTAGAAGGTTAAGCCACCACCAACCATCCAAACATAAAATTATTAAAAAAATTTAGGCTCTCAATACACCGTGTTTCTAATTTAATCAATGGATCAACAAATGTTTTTACTTGTTGTCCCAAAATTTTAATAATGTCATTATATAATAATGTATGTTGTCCGAAATCAAAATACATTGGAATATGTAGCGACTCCCATGGCATCGCGAAAACATTTTTTCTAATCTATTTTCTTTTTTTTTTAAGAAAAAAATCTAGCATTCAATACTCTGATACATGATTGTAGTGATCTCGTACTGAATTTAATAAACAAACTATAACTAGGTAAGGGAAGAAGGGCCAAAGGCCTGGGGGAGAGTGACTCAAACAGAGGGAGATGATGGTCGAGAAGCAGAAGAGAGAATTAGGGTTTGGATAATTATTTTCTGATTGATTGATTCTCTAGAATACAATATAGAATTATTTATATTACTAAGCCCTAACACTAAGCCTTAACGGTTCAAATAAAGCATTCCGGAAAAAACCGTAAAGAAAACCCGAGGAGTATTATAAAACTCTGTATAAAAATACATTAATTATAATATTAACAATAATCCCTAAAATAAATATATTATAACGTATCAGTTCTCCCCCGTTGACAATCGACTTGTCCTCAAGTCGGAAATAAGGAAGAGAAATCATGCGCCGCTGTTGTAAACGTGTTCCTCCAGGATCAAATATAAAGATCAATCCACATAATACCCAACAACCATTAATTAGAACAACCTCCAAGTCTATGCCAGGATCAAAAACCACAATGCTTGCTCCGGCCTTAAAAGCTAAATCATATCGTATCGCAACAGAGTCCCGCCTTGATAACCGGAGAAGTCCTTGGTGCCACACGAAATAAGCAGTCCATCAACATCGAAATCAAAGAAAGCAATATCCCGCTGTTTTTTCAGCTTCAAAACAACATCAGAAAATCCAGTTTCCTTTATCGGCATTCCCTCGAACACCTCGTATGTAGCCTTTTCAAGAACAACTAAAATATCAAGAACTAGTGAATTCGATTTCGACAAACTCATGCCCTGAATTCCTGGATAAAAAAACCAAGTTTCCATCCCACCATGCGTGCTTCTCTACAATCGCATCAACTACCAGTGGACATTTAACAACACATCTACTTAAGTTCAACTTGATCTCACCCAAACTGAACTCTACAAACTCATCAACTGAATCATCAATTCGAAGTGAATTATCAAATGAATCGATATGTACCTTAGTGACATTAATATTTGATTCCGAAGCTTCCTTCTCTTGTATTTCCGTATCGACACTAAGACTTTTAGAATTTAGATCTGCAGGCGTCGAGCAAGGGAAAACGAAGGTCGCGAAGGAGGAAGTCGCTAGCGCTGGAGCATCAGCCGCGGGCGCTGGTGCTGGAGTCGCAACCTCGGGCGTGGAGCAGGTAGCTGCGGGCGCCGGTGCTTGAGTCTCAACCACGGACGTGGAGCTGGTAGACGCGGGCGCCAAAGTCGTAACCGCATGCACCAGAGTCATAGTCGCGGGCGCCACTGGAGTCACACGAGAAACAGATGTGAGGAATCGGGCCGTGGGCGCGGGGAAGGTGGCTGCGGGGAAGGTGGTCGTGGGCGCCATTGAGCCGACTGCGTCGACCGATGCTTCCACTTCTCCGAGGAGCCTTTTGACGACCCGCTTACTTTCGTAGCCTCCTCATACGTCACTTCTCCGAGGCACAACTCCAATTGACAAAATCCATCATAGATGTTTCTCCCATTGAAGGAGTAGAAGGCATCCAAGGCCGCCTCTCTATTCTTGAAAAGAATTTTGTAATAAAACCTTGTTTCCGGCCTTAACATCTCAATTTCTTATATAATTCTGAACGCCAAAGTCATTTGCTCCAATATAGCTTCAGAAATTGAGTAAACTTCCCAATGAATCTTGACATACAAAGTTCGACGTTGATCCTGATCCAAGTTTTGGAAAACCTGATCCAATATCCGACATTGAACTTCTTGTTCTTGATGCTGATGTCGGATCTTGATAGATAGATTCTGAAGTAATTCTCAAATCTCGGCCTTAGTGCCGGTGACTTGCAAAATGTCTCCATCGTTTATCCTGAGGATTGCAGTTCTCCCCCGTTGACAATCAACTGGTCCTCAACTTGAAAAGGTCAGGGATGAAAGAACCAGTTGATAGAAGATCATAGTGATCTCGTAGCGAATTCAATGAACAAACTGTAACTAGGGAAGGGAAGAAGGGCCAAAGGCATGGGGGACAGTGACTCAGACCGAGGGAGACGAGATGGAAGAGAAGTAGAAGAGAGAATTAGGGTTTGGATAATATATTTCTAATTGATTGATTCTCTAGAATACAATATAAGATTATTTGTATTACTAAGCCCTAATATTAAGCCCTAACACTAAGCTCTAACGGTTCAAATAAAGCGTCCCGGAAAAGAATCGTAAAGAAAACCCGAGAAGGAGTGCTATAAAATCTGTGTAAAAATACATTAGTTAAATACTAACAATAATCCCTAAAATAAATATATTATAACGTATCATACTCCTATAAGATTAGATTCCATTACTTGTGAAATACTTGAAGGAAAATGATCAAACTAAACATGACATTGTTCGTACAAAGGCAAAATCCTTGAAATTTGGTGTGCAACACCATTCCCGAATCTTATAACATGTAGAAAAGTAACTAGGTCAAAAGAGGAGGGACTAGACAAAATGTCATCACAAAACATATTAACATAAGAACGGGGAAAAATAGGATTGCAAAGGAGAGAAATAAGACTCAAGTTATCACACTCTATCATGAGATACGCAATATTTAGTCCAGAAATGACTTGAAGTCCAAAAAGGATAGCCATTGTTTCAACATGTTTAATATCCCAAAAATCAGCAACATGCTTTGAAGCAATTAAGAAGAGGATATCATTTGAATTTCTAAGAGAAACACCAAGGCCCAACTAAGATCAAGTAATTGCATATTACCAAAAAAACAAAAAAACCTAGAACAAACAAATACTGAGACACGTCCTCCATAATGGTGAGGTAACCAAGATAGAAAGTAACCCTATCCTAATGAATGATATACCAGATAGGATTTGTTGAGGACCAAGAAGGAACAAGAGCTTCTCTAAAAACACTGCAATTAAGATGATCAACGAGAAGAAAAACGTTTTTCCCTTGATCTGGGTTGGATTTGGAAACTCAATATCCCACAAAAAAACACTTCCTCTAGAAGATTGCTAACAATGGCCTACCAACCAAAGCCAAACTTTATGAGAGACTTGTGCTGGTTACCCTCCCCTACATCTATTGCAACCACCCATCTAAGGACCTTGGACATTTTTTGGTACACTACAAACAAGCAAAGGATATAATATCACAAGTCTGTCACACAACTTTAAATATTGTGAACAACACTTACACCAAATGGGAATTTTTTGACGATGGCCGAGAAATAATCGAAGGGTTTCGATCCAAGTAGGTTTTGGTTGCCAGCAAAAAATTTTTGTATGATTTTTACGAGAGCATGTAGGAAACGAAAGGGAATTGTGCGTAGTAGATCGAAAAGAGAGACTCACAAGACCTTGGCGTTGATGCTAGTTGATGTGATTTCTCCTCGGATTCGACGTTCAACCGCGCTTCACTCAGGATTGTGGTCTTGCAATTTGGTCCTTTAACTCCAATCTTTGTAGATGCAAAGGCGGAAGGAGAAGGTTGTCACGAGGAAGGGATAGTACGCCTAGATGTAGATCTAGATCGACTTATTGGAACAAGAAAGACTCGACGAACCAAGCCTAAGGTCGTCACCAAGGGGCAGCGCCAAGAAAAGTGTGTTTGTAGGGTCTAGAGGTTGGTGATGCCTAGGTCTAGAGGAGAGATTCTCGATCCAATGGACAATGTTCAATTCAAGCTCAACGTAAAATAACTTAAGGAGTCGAGAGCCCCTTGAATACACGAGGCGACTCAAAACCCTAGATCATACAAAGAGACGGATCAGACCAAGTGTGCAAACGAGGCCCAACTCCCGAGAAGTCCATAAACCAAAAGTTAACATGAAAAAAGTAGAAAGTAGCAACGTAGAAAGTACTATAAATGGAATGCAACAACTAAAAGGGTAGGCACTCCTAGGAAGAGAGACACAAACTCGTGGGCGCACCAAGGAATGGGTGTCGATGCAAGCATAGGCTCGTCGACGCATGAACCTTCAGTATTGCTAGTTGAGGGTGTAGGTGTATCAACATTGGTGTCGTGATGTGAGGTGATAGCTCCAATCGTGACAACTGACAAGGTTGAAGATTTGAGACTCGACGTCGAGGGTGTCGTGGCTCGTGGAGACGCGACAAATGAGCGATGTTGTGGCACGTCCGATGGCCTTGGCGCAGGCATGCATCAAGGGTCTTCGTAGTGCATAGACATGGACTCCTACTCCTCGGCGACGGTCATTGTCGGGATCGCATCACAAGGCCATCTGATCTAAGTTTTATTGGACCTCCTATGCGAGGGGCTCATATGCAAAAAAGTAGCAGACGAGTCAAAAGAGTCGGATCATTCCATTCGTCCACCGACCACTTATATAAACGAGGAGCTTCCCCGCAACTTTGTTGTATTTCGATTTTCTTCCCCGAAAAAAAAAGGTTATACATATGAGGACTATGAGCTTAAACAATCTATATTGTTTTCAATTCAAATTTGGGGGGTCCTTGCTCTGGTCGTGTGCCCTTAGTGCACCCCGCCATTGAATAGCACCACCCATAGGCCACAGCTACAGAAGAAAAAACCACGCCCCCCAAATCCCCATCCTTATAAAGAAATAAGACCCATTTGGATTTAAAACACTCTCTCGCCCAAAAACCCTAGATCTAGGGCCATCGTCACCGAGATGCCCTCTCCTTTCCGGAATTCCGATCTCCGATCTAGTCCATTTACATCGCTAATGGGAGAAAGGAGCCAAAACCTCATCGTTTCCAAACAATCACGATCAAATCAATTCCCCTAAGGATCAAACTGGATAAGCAACTCAATATCTTGTTTTTTCTGGCTCTTCCACCTTATTTGGGCTCTCAATTCTCAAAAGATTTCAAATAATCACCCATGTTGTTGTTCTGGGAGGCTTTCGATCTCTTGCCTCATGTCAAGTTGCACGGCTAATCACATGGATGACATGTCGCCGTCACAAAAGCGTCGCCCTTCCGCTCTAACCAATCGATGGTACAAAACACAGTCAAAAGGATTTTTCCGGATTTATGACGGAGATCGGTACTGATTTGGCTGGTTCATGGTGATGGAAGGAGTCCCTTGGTCATGGCGAGGTCTGCGGCCACTGGTCTTTCAGTGGGCATGTTGGGTTCGTGGCTTCATCTTTCTTCCTGATGCCCTTGCTAGAACCCACACCAGTAGGTCTCTTCTGCTCGGGTGTTCCTTGTTCCAAGCATGTTTATCTTGGCTCATTTGATGCTTCTAGTGTTCAAACAAAAGTCTGTCTTTGTAAAGATCTTCTGGTTTCCTTGCATTACGAATTTATGATTCCACCACCCCTCACAATGATTGCTGAAAAGCATGATATATACTATATGTATCATCTCCAAAAGGAGTCCAAAGGTAGCAAAATCAACACCTGGTATGTGCTCAAACGCAATAAAGAAACCGGTGGAAATACCACATTAATAATTGATGTTTGGATACATTGTACTCAAACTCTGATTACTTACAACCTCTGGCATATATACCTAGAGATTAAAATGTTGACTAATAACAAAAAGATCCAACACGATCTTAAAAGGGTTGGTTTTTGGGTTCTCCTCCCTGGTTTGTTCTGTGTTAAACTTTCTCTATTGTGGTTAGCTTCTGCGGGGCCTCCGAAACCTCTGTCGTTGCCCGGTTGGCGCCTACAAGGCCCTCCGTCTTGGGGGCTGGGGCAAAGCCCATCACGCTCGGACCTGCTGTAAAACAGCGTGAAACCCGCACTCATGTCAATGCCATTTGGGCGACAAACTCATGGGCAAAACCTAAACCTTTGGACCCTGCTATTATTCGAATTTGAACCCGGATAAAAAATTTCGATGGCCGGCTAAGTTGCTAAACTACCGTAGCATGTTTGGGGTAATTATACTAGTGTTTGATCTAATTGAAAATACAATCAACCCTAAATCAATCAACCCAAAATCCCAAATCGGGATCCCAAAAATCGGATCTTCTATGCATCAAAAACAAGTTAAAGACTATTTTTTATCGTTCCGGAGCTGTGGAACTTATTCCACAAATCAACCTTTGTTATAAGAAAATTCAAAACAATCTGGGAATCAAAACCCGGTTATTTCAAAAGGAGGTCAAAATCCTAATTGTGTTAGGCATCTCACAAAATATAGAAGCAGAACAAGGTCCATAAACTCCAAATGTAGGATTAAAATATTTGATTTTGCCACCCAATTTCCCCATGACCTGGAGAACTTGACAAAGGCGCATCTCTAAAAACAAAACACCATATTAATTAATCGTAACCCACGACGTTTTTGTAGAAACAATATGCTAAGTAACTAGCACAAAAACACAACACTTACTGTCGTATGGAGAAATTATGTATAACGACCCCGTTGTTCGCAAGTTCTATAATCTGGAGAAACAAAATTATTGGAGCAATACCTCTCCATCCAAGGTCAAAAGCCACAACATAATCGGTTGCCTATGAAAGTACACTCCTCTCAAATGAAACAATTCAAACCATCCACAAAGACAGTCGCTTTGTTGGACTCCTTTACGAGAACCTCGAAACAAATAGGAAAATAATCCTAATATTTGCGTATGCACCACCTAGGCCGCAAGAAAAAGACCAATTCTGGAACATATTGAAGGGGTTTATAAAAAATTTGCAACCACCCATGTTTACTTATGGGCGACCTTAACGAAATCCAACACCCAAACAAAAAAGTAGGGGGCGCGAACCCGGCCCATTCCCATTTCGAGCGGCTCATTAATTTGAAAAACGATTGCGACATGTGAGGCATCTGTACAATAGGGAATAAATATACATGGAAAAAATCTAAAAATCTTGATAATACCATGCTCGAAAAGTTGGACCGAACCCTAGTCGCCAACCAAATCATTCAATGGTTCCCGTCCATAGCGACGATAAACCATGTTTTCTCTTCGTCCGACCATTGCCCAATATCATGTGACCTCCCCTCGGGGATCGCATTCAAAGCACAACCATTTAAATTTGAAATGATGTGGACGTCTAGAAAAGATTTTCAAAACGTCATCAAACAAGCCTGGAGACACAACGCTGGAGGATCTCATATGTTTAATCTGGTGAAAAAAACACAACTTCTCAAAGCAAAAGCTAAAGCATGGAACAAACAAACGTTCCACAATATCTTCGAACAAATAAAAAAAACTCGACGAAAACCTCGTTCAGATCCAGAAGGATATAATTGAACATAACAACGGGGAACTCCTTCAAAAGCAAGAACAACTGTTGAGAAAGCGGTCTTGCCTCCTGGACTTCCACAACTCCTATTGGAAACAAAGGGCCAAAAACACCCACATTAGACTAAATGATAAGAAAAAAAATACTTCCACCGGATTGCCGCCGGGCGAAGGAATAGAACCAACATTAAAGAGATCCGAATATCGGAAGGTACACAAATCAATGGAGTTGAAAACATCATAAAGGAAATCAAATGCGATTTCCAAAACTGTTTTCGGGTTTTAGAAATTAACCATGGAAAGCTCCAAAACATGACACAAACCATCCAAAAAGAAGTACCGATGAAGACAACTCAGAACTTACCAAACTAGTATCAAACAATGAAATCAAGAAGGCTTTTATTCGACATTGGGGATGATAAGTCTCGTGGCCCGGACGGAATGCCAACATGCTTTTATTTGAAGTATTGGCACATTGTAGGTCTGGATGTTATAAGGGTCGTTAAAAGTTTTTTCCACTCCGGGAAAGTCTTAAAACAAGTAAACCACACATTCATACCCCTAATACCAAAATGTGAAAACCCAAGCTCCACCAACCATTACAGACCCATAAGCTTATGCAACACAATATACAAAGTAATATCAAAAATGCTAACAAACCGACTGAAAAACATATTAAACAAGCTCATACACCCGATGCAAGGGGCGTTTGTCCAAAACCGAAGTATCCACAATAATAACCTTATCGCACATGAGATTTTCCATTCCTTTCGGAAAAAACAAGAGCGGGATGGATGGATTGTTGTCAAACTAGACATGGAAAAAGCTTATGACCGAATTAGCTGGGATTTCGTGGAAATAGTCCTACACAAATTTGGTTTTAATGATAAATTCTTAGGTTGGATTCGTGAATGCGTCGAAACGGTTCCTTTCTCTATTTTGGTCAATAACGGGCCAACAGAACAATTCTACCCCCAACGGGGACTTAGACAGTGAGACCCCCTATCACCTTACATATTCATTTTTGCATCCGAAATTCTTGCAAGACAACTCCACTTGCAAAGCACTAACCCCAAAAGTGGCATCGGGATCCAAATCACTAGAAATGGAACAAAAATCACATTCCTTGCTTTTGCTGATGATATTTTCATCTTCCCTAAAGCGAATAACACTGCATGTAAAAACATCAAAAGAATTGTTGATAACTATTGCCAAGTATCTGACCAGAAAGTCAACTTCCACAAATCTACTTTTCAGGTCACCAAAAATACAAGCAATACAATTAAGGGAACAAATCAAACCGATTCTCCAAATTACAAAGAGAATTGTGTTGGATAAATACCTAGGTTGCCCAATTATCAATGGTAGAGTAACACAAAACACTTTTAAACCACTAAATATGCGGACCAGATTCCAACTTGCAAAATGGAAAGCAAACACTCTATCCTAGGAGGTACGTAAAACCCTAATCAAAGAAAATCTATCAGCACAACCCAACTACATTATGCAATCCTTTATGCTACCCCATGCTACCTTACAAGAACTTGACCAAATCAACAAAAATATCTTTTGGAACAAGGATCACAACTACAAGCCACTCATTAGTTGGAACTCTAATCAAAGAAAATCTATCAGCACAACCCAACTACATTATGCAATCCTTTATGCTACCCCATGCTACCTTACAAGAACTTGACCAAATCAACAAAAATATCTTTTGGAACAAGGATCACAACTACAAGCCACTCATTAGTTGGAACTCCATTTGCCACCCACCCGCTCATGGTGGGGTGAGAATTGCCAAGGCAGAAGAGTTGAACCAAGTACTCCAAATGAAGCTGCTCTGGAAAATACTAGCTGAACCAGACAATTTATGAGTAAAAAATATTACGGAAAAATATCTCAAAACAGAAAACATCCCAAACTACAAGAAAAAAATAACACCTCTTGGCAGTGGTCCAAGCTAATCGTGAAAGGACTTATCTGGCAGATTGGGAATGGGAAAACTGTTCGAAATGGACCGGTAAGGGCCCACTCAACCCAAGGACAGATGCGGAAAACTTTATTAACTGGGACGAAACCGTAGACGAGTACATCAGAGAGGATAATTCGTGGAACATTGAGAAATTGAGCAAGGTCATTAATTCAGACGACCTTGAAATCATATCCAAAATCATAACCCTATTAACAAAATCCCGGACAGACTATACTGGCAACCTAGTAAAAATGGCTGGTACTCAATCCATTCAACCATGCAATGAATCCACCAATCTAAAGGCGAAAAAAAATTAACCTAGCTTGGATCAACAAACTTAACATCCCCCAAAGTGAAAATTTTCATTTGGAAAGTAGCCAGAAATGGTTTGCAAACTAAGATGAGGCTCATTGCCAACCATATCCCAGTTCCGTCTGGCTACGAGGCCTGTAACAGCCTGGAGGAAGACACTAACCATGTGTTACTCTCGTGCCCATTAACCGAAGAAACCATCAAATCCGTAAATCCCAAACTTTGCCGAATCCTCAACCAAGTTTCCCCTGGGGATAAAAAACCACACATTGTCCTGGATGAGATAAGAGTGCGATTAACAAAAGAGGAAATGAAACTTCTCGCTAACACCTGGTGGTGCCTATGGTACTCTAGGAATAAAAGAGTTTTCGACAACAACAACAATAACTTGAATAGCGCTGCAAACATTTGCGACTTTATTCACAACCAAATTAAAAATTGGAAAAACGTGGAAGCCTCGACCTCGGATAATCCATGTTCTGGAACGACTAGAGGTGGGCCTAAGAGAAAGCCCACAAAATGGGCAAAACCCATAAAGGATTTTATTAAATTGAATTTTGATGGTGCAGTGAATGCGGATGGCGTGACTTCTTACGAGTTTATTCTCATGGACTCCTGCGGCTCCCCCATCCACTTCGACGGAGGATTGATTGGTCATCAGTCTGTTCTGACTTCCGAGACCATCGCCTTACGTCAGGGACTACTCGAGGCCATTTGTCGTGACATTCCCCGAATCAAGATTGAAGGCGATAATTTGCAGCTGGTCAAGGCCGTTCTTGGTGACTGGCGCTTCCCGTGGGAGATTGAGTTGCTTCGTTCGGACATCCACTGCTTGTTGGCTCCTTTTCAGGATTGGGATATCGCTCACGTCAACCGTGGGTGCAATTTGGTGGCGAACTACATCGCTGACTCTTTCTGACGCGTCTCCTCTATTCCACTTACAGTTAATTCGAGTTTGCACACCATCATCCATCAGAATGCTCTTGGACGGTCACTAGCATGTTAGTGACCACCCAAATACCTTTCCTTATATAAAAAAAATCCCATTTAGATTTTTCACTTTTTCATTTCACCGAAAAGAATAAAGAAAAAAGAAAAAAGAAAAAAGAAAAAGAAAGAAACACCAAAACCCAGAAAAAAGCATTCGAGTATTTACCAAAGTCGTGTATAGAAAAGGACAAGCGTGGCTACTCTCCCTCGCTTCTTTCTTATTGCGCTTGCCTCTCTTTTCTCTATCTATATCTCTGCATTCTGCTGCTGGCTTTGGGCTTTGAGTTTTATCTCTGCCCATCAAAAGACAGTGAGAGGAGAAGCTTCAATGACTTCTTTAATGAATAAGCTAAAAAAAGCCTAAAAAGAGGCTTACTCCAAACACACACACACAAAGCACAACCCTTCAAAGGACTCTCCTTTAAACCCCAATCTTCTGGCCTTTGATTGAGATAAGCTGGAAATGGCAATCTCTCACCATCGACACACTCTTTCTTCTTCTTTATCTACTTCCTCCTCATCTTCATACTCTCCTTATCTGCACTGTGAAGAGGAACAGTGGGAAGAGCTGGAAGGAGGGCAAGAAATGGGTGAAATAAAAGAAAGCCCGTCTCTTTTCCCCATTCTTTTGTTGGAACAAGACATGTCCTGGGAAGATGAAGAGTTGCTCTCTCTTTTCTCAAAAGAAGAGCAGATCTATCTCAATGTGCAGGAGGGTTCAGACCCTTGTTGTTCTCTCTCCCTTACAAGAAGAGAAGCTGTGGAATGGATGCTAAAGGTCAACTCTTACTATGGATTCTCAGCTTTGACAGCCATTTTGTCCATTAGCTACCTGGACAGATTCCTCTCCAAAAGCCCACATCTTCACCAGAGACAGAAGCCATGGATGATCCAGCTTGCAGCCATCACTTGCCTCTCTCTGGCTGCTAAAGTCGAAGAGACCCACGTCCCCTTCCTCTTAGATCTTCAAGTAGGTCAAATCAAAAGCACCACCACACGAATCGATTTTTGCAAACTGTTGTAGTAATCAAGTTTGTTTTTGTGTGGCATTTCGTCGAACAGGTGGAGGACACAAATTATGTGTTTGAAGCAAAGACGATCCAGAAAATGGAGCTTCTGGTTCTTTCCACGCTCGATTGGAAGATGAATCCAGTTACGCCCATTTCCTTCATCGATCACATTATTGGTCGGCTCAGCCTGAAAAATCACCTCCATTGGGAGTTTTTCCGGCGGTGTGAGCAAGTCCTCCTCTCCGTTGTGGCCGGTAAGTAGCTGAAAAACCTCTAACAAAAAAAAAACCAATACCAGAAAATGTTGTTATGCGAGTGAAAATGGCATTCAATTCACAATTAAACGCTTCCGGGATTTAGTTGGTCGGAGTCAATGCCGAGTGTGTGTTTGAACAAATGACAAAATGAGTATTTTCCCTTCTCAACCAAATTCAGGATGATGGTGATGATGTCGTACGTCACGACTCACGCAGTGTGATTTTGATTTCAAGTGCTAATTGAATGTGTACTTTTCTATTTATAATTTCTTATACTAGTAGTATAATGCTTGTTGGTGGGTTTGCTGTAGATTCAAGGTTCGTTAGTTACCAGCCATGTGTATTGGCGACAGCAACAATGATGCATGTGATTGACCAGATTGAGCCTTCAAATCCCCTTCACTACCAAACCCAACTTTTGGGTGTACTCAATATTGCCAAGGTATATACATTTTTGCTTTCTCCATCCGGTGTATTTCTTATGTCAACAAATCAATTCTTCTTCTTCTTTTTTTTTCTTAAAATAAAGAAATCAATTCATATTGAAGTATTAAAAAAAATTCGACAAGTGGGCTTTTTTTTTGGACATATAATTGTCTACGTGTTTCACGGATACCTTTATAAACATGGTGAAATATTTTTATCCGTCAAACAATTTAGATCCATGGATGAAAAGTTTGTTTTGTTATGTTAGGAGATTTTGGTTAACCAATCTAATATACCAATGCACAATCATCTTATGTATGTTATTACGTGGTGTCTTAACAGGACAAAGTGAAGAATTGCTACGAGTTAATAGTTGAAGCAGCTTCAAAAAACGTCACTGAGATAACTCATCGGGGCTCACGCAACAAGCGTAAGCGTGAGATCCCCGGAAGCCCAAGCGGGGTGATCGACGTACACTGCTTCAGCTCTGATGACTCGAACCACTCATGGATCACGAATGGCAGCTCGTCCGCATCAACTTCACCGGCTCTTAAGAAGAGGGTTCATGAGCACTACATGCCCTTGAGGTGGATGGTATAAACAACTGAAGCCAGAGTAGTAACCTGTTTTATCTCTCTGGGACATTTCGAATGAAGAGGGAATCAACCAGCAGAATCTCTCTTGTTGTTATTTACTTTAATTGATTTCAGCTTAATTTGGAAACGATAGTATAATGGGAGGGCACAACAAAAATAGAAAATATGGTAGGAGGTTCATAAATTGGAAACTTTGAGCAAAGTGTTGTTATATAAATGTGGGTCATATATAATTTCCAAATTTAATTTCTTTAATGAAATGTAATTTTCTCATTCAAGTTGAGATAAATTTATTAAAAAAAAAACTAGGCACAATTTCTAACATAGTTTATGGTAATCATGCTACAAATCTCAAGTTTTTTAAATTCTTTCAAAATTTTCAAAAGATAATTTAAATTCAATTTTTTTTGTAAAATTAAACAATTCCAATCTAGCCGGAACGGAGAGGGGAACATAGAACCGTATCCTTCTACCTCCAAATATAAGGGATCCTCCACTATGTTTCTTGTCCCCACACTCAGTCCCAAAATAGTGTAGTCGAGCGTCGTCTTCGTACAATATGTAGAAAAAGGGCTAGCCTTACTGTCCCGTGCTCAAATTCCAATTTGATTTTGGAAGCACGCTTTTCATACCTCGATGTTAAATTTCGGCGGAATAACATGACGTGGGGGTACACGCATCGGTTCATGCATATAAGTACGTTCGTCCCAACACACAAGCCCATGGGTTCCATCCTAAAACCAATTGACAATAAAAGGAGTAGCCCAAGAGTATATATGTTGGACAAATTATGTTTCATATTTCAAATGTGTGAGAAACTTTCTCCACAATAGGACGTTGACCCTTGTCATAGATAATAAGTGTTCTTTTGAGTGTTTGTATAATAAAATTTTGTATTACTATTTTCTCAAAGTATTTAGTCGTCTTTTTATCCCTTTTTACTTCCTTATACACATAACTAGCTTGATTTTGGCCTTCCTCGTGCATATTCATTGCATACAGTATTCACATCCGAGGCTACATGTTTCTCCATGTCCCTACAAAGTACAAACTGTATTTGTATAGCCCTTCATGTAGTTTTTGATGAGACTACCTTTCTCTACCCAATAGATCCCCGTTAAATTCTCAATCCTTCCATTTCCCAAAACTGGTTTCTGAGCCCCGTTCCAACTAGCCCTCGAAGCCACTTTCTCGTCCAACCTTGGCCCCACAAACAATGTCACCTGAGCCATGCACGACGTTCAGTCGCCAATCCGTCACCCCATCTACCATCCCATCGTGCCCAATTAGCCACATGCAGCCAAAAGATACTAACCTAAGCCTCTGAACCTTGCTATCTTCCAATGATCATAACCCGGGATCACAACTTCAAGAGGATTCTGATCCTGGGGGTAGAGGCGGATCCAAAATTGTTTGAAACGGGGAGGAGTTGAACTTTGTACATCCAACTAGAATATACAAATTAACCTCAAGACAAATTAAGCCAATATAAATAAAGTTGTACATAAAACTTAAAGTAAAGATAGTTTCATATAAAAATAGAAAATACAAATCAAGATACATGGAGGACATACAAATCAAGATACATTCAAATTTCTAATTTCTATCGAATCTGCCTATTAAAAGTTGCAAAAATAACAAATTTCACAAATTCAAAATGGAGGCCAACCTTATAAATTTCAAGTTTTTAAAATTAAATCTATCAAATTCATCAATAACCTATCAAGTTTCATCCAATTTTCAATAAATTGAATAATTAATTGTATTACTAACTTGCAGATGACAAATCACACTCAAATTATTGCAAATAAAATAGGAGAAATTCATATTGAAATTATATTACTAACTGATTCAGCCCTAATGCCCAAATCCCAATTGCCTTAGTGCCCAAATTAGTAGAAATTTGGAGCGCTGCCCGTTGGCTTCTCCGTGGATCTGTCTGGCGTTCTGCCTTACGGTCATCCTTGCCTCGAGTCTCATTGTGTGCTATTTTCACTTTAGCGGGAAGTGCGTGATGTTTAGCCTTTATGTTTTTTTCAGAAGGGTGTAGGAAAACCTTCGGGACACATCCCCCAAGGATTACCTGTGGGGACGATCTCAAACTTCACTTTCTCGGCCTTATAGCGACTTATTTTGTCCGTTTGTGTGCGTCAAAATTCGCGCACCATCAAATAGGTCATTTAGAAGATGTGAAAATAAACCAACAAAATATTCAATATTATTGTACTTTTTTTGTTGGAGAAAAATGAACTTCCCACATCGAACATGAGGGTCAATATATCAATAATATCTAAGAAGGTCGGGGGAAGCTCTACCCATTGGTTAAGCTTATGGATTAGATTGTGGATCCTGACCTTATATGTAAAGTGGTTATAAAATCTGACACCTAACCTATTTAATATCGGTCAACCAAAATTTAAATTGGTATTAGAGCAGGTTTGGATTCATTTTCCTAGTAAAAAAACAGGTATATAACTAAAAGAGAATGAGACGGAAATAACACCTTAAGAAAAAAGATGCGGGCTAGATATAAATAGTAAAATAGAGAATGCTAGACCCATCAATAAAAACAGTATGCAAGTGCTAACTAGATCAGACTAGTTACCATTTGAAGGGGCGTGTTGGAGAAAAATAAACTTCCTAAATCAAACATGTACCATCTTTATTTTGGGAGCATGCCTTTCATACATCTGTTTATTTGCATAATAGAACTATTTCTCACATTTTGAACTATAAGTCTCCATTTGAGGTTCTTTATGGCAAAATTCCGGATTATTCTTTTCTCAAGTGTTTTGGTTGTCTTTGTTATCCTTTTTTAAGGCCATATATGGCTAATAAACTTGAGTTTAGATCGTTTCCATGTGTCTTTATTGGGTATAGCTCCAAACACAAGGGTTATCTTTGTCTTCATGTTCATACGCGTCGGGTCTATGTAGCGCGCCATATCATTATTGATGAGTCTACGTTCCTGGCCTTATCAAATTCATGCTCCCTCATAAATAATGATTCTTCATTACAAACACAACCAAATTCCCCAAATTCGCCTCCAACTTCTCTCTTACAATTGACCTCCTCGTCATTAAACCCCGCAGTGTTCTCTTCACCTCCACCACCCTCGCCACCTCCTTTGCCATGCAACATGTCGGCCGCCACCACCACCCCTTCAGCTTCAACCCCATCGTCACAATTCCCACCATGCAACCTGTGCAACCCTCGCCGAGCCCACACACAACCGCTCCTAACCAAGTCGACAGCCCGGTGTCTCGGTCCATTGATGGTGTGTTATCCTCTGTTGCCTCGCCAAACACAAGTATGACCTCCCCTTCTAATTCTCCGTCATTAGCTCCTTATTATTTCCGCCTTGTTGATACTTCTACACTCAAATGGTTATTCGTTCTAAAATGAATAATCTTAAACCTAAAGCTCTCGCCACCACAAAACATCCTTTGCCTTCAGCCGTTGACCTTTTTCATGAACCCAAAACTTTTATACAAGCATCTAAATCACCTGAATGGCAACATGATATGCAATCTGAATTTCATGCTCTTTTGCATAATGGGACTTGGACACTTGTCCCTCGCCCTTTTAATTCTAACATTGTTGGTTGTAAGTGGGTGTACATGATCAAACAGAAAGTAGATGATTCTATTGAGCGTTACAAGGCTCGTCTGTCACAAAAGGCTATAATCATGAAGAATGTGTCGAATATTTTGACACTTTCAGCCCAGTTGTGAAGCCGAGCACAATTAGACTTGTTATGTTTATTGCTTTACAACACTCTTGGCCTATTCGACAGGTGGATATTCATAATGCGTTTCTTAATGGTGATTTGTCAAAACGAGTCTATATGCAGCAACCGCCTGGTTTTATTGATCAGGCTCGACGACACCATGTCTGCCTTTTGAAGAAAGCTTTGTATGGCCTTAAGCAGGCTCCTCGGGCTTGGTTCACCAAGCTTAGACAATTTCTACTTTGTCATGGTTTTCATTCTTGTTGTTCTGACACTTCTTTGTTTCTCAAGCGTTGTGGTTCTTCAGTGCTTTACATTCTTGTCTATTTTGATGATTTGCTTATTACTGGCTTCATCTCTGCTGATATTGATCGTTTTGTCCATCTCTTGAACAAGACATTTTCTCTTCGTGATTTGGGCCCTTTACACTATTTTGTGGGTCTTGAAGTTACTCGTGGTTTTGATTATTTTCTCCTCTCTCAGCAAAAGTCCATTTGAGACATTCTGATTCGTAGCAAAATGTAGGATGCCAAGCCAATCCCGTTCCCTGCTGAGCGGACGTCTCGACTGACTCGCTCTAGTGACCCTCTTTTTGATCCGTTGTTGTATAGGAGCATTGTTGGTGCCTTACAGTACGTCACCATTACTAGACCAAAGATTTATTATGTTGTTAATCGAGTTTGTCAGTATATGCATTCTCCTAGTGAGACTCACTGGGGTGCTGTCAAACGGATCTTAAGATATCTTAAGGGTTCATTATCGGCCAGCCTGTATAATCGGCCTTCTGTTGATCATCGTTTAATTGGCTATTGTGATGTTGGTTGGGCGTCAGATTGTGATGACTATAGATCTCAACATGGCTTTTCTATTTATTATGGCGGTAATTTAGTTAGTTGGTCTTCTAAGAAGCAACATGTTGTTGCCAAATCCAGTACTGAAGTTGAATATCGGGCTATCACTTTTACATCTACAGAGCTTATTTGGATTCAACAATTGTTACTGGAATTGCGAGCTCTTGTTGTTCGACCACCAATCATACTTTGTGATAACCTGAGTCCTACCTATATGTCCGCCAATCCAGTCTTTCACCGATGATCCAAACATATCAAAATAGACTTCTATTTTGTTCGAGATCATGTAGAAGATGTCTCCTTAGTTGTTCGACATGTCAGAGCTTGTGATCAGACTGTTGATATTGTCACCAAGGCTATTGATACTTCTCGCTTTTTGCAATTATGCTCCAAGCTGCATGTTCGCAATCCGCAATGAGCTTGTTGGAGGGGGGATATTAGGATAAGTATTATCTTGTAGAGATATTTTCCATATAATTATATTATATAAGATAATTTCCTTGTATTTATCTTAGGCCTTCATGATAGATTAAATCACTTGGGCCCCAAGTATCTCTTTGTATATAAAAATCCTTTTGGGTATTTAAAGCAATACAAGATGAAGATTATTTTAGGGATGCAAATCTGATTTCCTTATTGATAGGAAGAGCTTAAATACTCTTAGGGTTTACAAGACTTGGGCCACAAAGATTTTATATTTTATCTATACAAATATCCTAAAATATGCACAAAAATACATATATAATATCAATAATCCCCCCTCAAGTTGGAGCATGGAGATCACGAATGCCCAACTTGCCCAAAAGAAACTGAAACTATTGATAACCAAGAGCCTTGGTGAGAATATCTGTTGGCTGAGACCGAGTCCGAATATGAGCAATCTGAATACAACTGATAGAAGAAGATCCTGTATGAAATGACAATCCACCTCAATGTGTTTCGTACAATCATGAAAGACAGGATTGGAAGCTATATACAAAGCTTCCTGACTATCACAAAATAGCTTCATAGGGGCAATATGGCGAACACCAAGAGAACATAAGAAAGACTTCAACCATAAAAACTTGCAACAAGCAGCAGCCATAGCCCTATACTCTACCTCGGCAGATGAACAGACACCGTCTTTTGTTTCTTGGTATGCCACGAAATAGGAGAAAAGTCAAGCTAAACAAAATAACCCGTAATAGAACGACGGGTCAAAGGCCAAGTAACATAATCATAGTCACAAAATGCAGTCAGCTCAAGACTGGAATAACTAGATAGGAGAACTCCTTGTCCTGGATGACTCTTAAGATAACGTGGCACTCGGATAGCAGCATCCCAATGATCAACTATAGAACTCTGCATGAATTGTGCCAAAGTATGAACAACATAACTAATTTCTGGCCTAGCGATAGTCAAGTAAATGAGACGACCAATGAGTCGCCTATAACAATATGGAGCCTCAAACATCGGTGATGTAGACAAGGCAAGCTTGTGATTCTGCTCCATATGAAAATCACAAGGCTTACCAGCAAGTAAACCAACTTCAGTCAGAATATCCAATGTATACTTACGTTGATAAAGGAACAAACCATCATGAGAATGAGCAATTTCAATGCCCAAGAAGTGTTTCAAAGGGCCCAGATCTTTCATATGAAAGCAAGAACTAAGCTGACCTTTGAACTTAGAAATAGCAGCAGAATTATAGGAAAATAGGGAGTAGTTAGCTAGAGACTGCACAAATCCAAGACGACGCAATGCAGAAGCTAACTTGGCAAACGAATTCCGGGGAGCCTGTCAGAGACCATACAAGGAACGGTTTAACCGACAAACACGCCCAACAAACGAGTCAGAAAATCCTGGAGGCAGCCTCATGTAAACCTACTCATCCAATTCTCCATGTAAGAAAGCATTGTGAGCATCCATCTAATGGAGTTCCCAATTACGAGCAACAACAACAACAAAGAAAGTTCGAACAGAGACCATTTTTGCTACTAGAGCAAATGTCTCATGATAAATACCAGCCTTCTGATTATTACCCAAAATGATAGCTTGTATTTTAGAGCATCTTAGGACATCCATTTAGGACCTTAGTTTAGTATGTTTTCATGAATTAGTCATGTGTTTTCTAGTACCTTTAATTTAGTTTCCGTTATAGATGTCTACACGCGTATCTTTGTACTTTTTAGGTACTTTAGAGAAGTTCGAGCTTTATTTGAACGTGTTTGAAGACATGGAGGAATCAAAACTTCAGTCTAGGAGGCAACAAGAACGGAAAAAATCAATTATAGAGCCAATAAGAAGAATCACACGATCAAAATCCAAGGTCGTGCATCAAGGTGCACGGTTGTGCAGGTGGTGATTGAGGAATCGTCGGATCGTGCGTTTATGGCACACGATCGTGCGCCCCAATTCCAAGTGCACGATCGTGCGGAACCAATCCAAGTATCGTGCGTCTACCTTAGCTAAGCCCGTGTGCAGGCAAGCATCATGTACCATCCTGGCATGGGTCGTGCTCCACAATGCATGGTCATGCAAGCGGTGATTGACGAATCTTTGAATCGTGCGTTTATGGCACACGATCGTGCACCCCAGTTCAAGTGCAAGATCGTGCGGAACCAATGCAAGGCGCATGCGTTTACCTTGGCTAAGCTCATGTACAGGCAAGCATCGTGCACCGTCATGGCATGGGTCGTGCGCCACAATGCACGGTCGTGCGCTATCAAGGCATAAGTCGTGCACTATCAAGGCACAAGTCATGCACCTCCATGACTAGGGTCGTGATGTGAACCCCATTGGAGGATTTATGAGAGGATCTTTTCTTGGACTCGTATTGGGTCTTCTTCACCAAGTAACCGATAGATTGGAGACCGAAGTCTAGAGCTTGAGATGAGAATTAATTGAAAGGATTGAGAACGGAGTCTAGTGTGACCTAAACCAGAAGAATATGGGATCGGGAAAAGAATTAGGGTGATGCCTTAATAATAAATTCTAGAGAAATCTCGACAGTAATTCGGTATATTAAACAAAGCATAAGAAACCCATAAGAGGAGGCTCATTTGTATAGAGGAGCTCTAAAACTAGGGTTAGGGTTACAAAAAGTGTCTAGGGCTAGCATGCAAGCTAGGACCAACGCCCCAAAGGACCATTAACCAACTTACAAAAACAAGCAACACTTAAAGAATGCCTTAGAAAGGGAAACAAATACTAAAAATAGCAATAAATGATAGTGGTCATAGTGGCCTAGTCGCGAGTGTCGCGACAAGGTCGTGAGAAGGAAATGGAGTGCCAAGGCAAGGGCAACGCTGAGTCTCGAGGATCTGTACCGAGGGTGTGCACGATATCATGCGCTGGTTGGCACCGGCTGGCACGTCGGTAACGAGAGTGGGCGCATCGATACCGAGGGATGGAGCATTAGTACCGAGGGTGTCTGATCTGGTGATGGTGCGTGATGCACAAGAACCTCATGTGCCAACACCGGGTTGGCCCGGCGCTGACACGACTCGAGCGTTCGTGGTCGTGGTGCAATTGGTGAGACGGACAACAAGTCTTGGCAAGAGTCCTGCGGAGACGTGAATTAGCCAAAGGGGGTCGCCATGGTCTCGGGACCCTAGGACTAGGGCAGGTACACATCAGGTTGCGCGCTTGCCTTAGGTCGTGCGTGACTCATGTGGTCGTGCGGCTATGGCGCACGACGCGTGTCGTGGCTCTTCCCCTTTAGGTCGAGTTTTGGGTCGCCTCTTCCACCCTATCCCTAGTATAAATACCCTCTTTTGTCTAGTTTTAACTTATTTTCTATTACTTGAGAGACAAGTTTGGAGAGATCTAGTAGAGATTTGGAAGACTTTGTTGAATTTGAGTTTGGATTTGCTGGATTTGAATCAAGTTTTCTTGTTTCTTCAATCCGGTATGTTGACACGGCTAAAGTCATTGTTGCCAAGATCAAAAATAAATTACCCTAAACTACAAACCAAGTATAGAATGCAAGTAAGGGATCGAACCCAAGAGAATTTGTATTTTGAACAATCAACAAAGAACAAAACAGAGGTTTTTCAGAGTTTAAGCAAACAAGCAAATTTAAGTATCAAATCAATTAAGGAAAAGCAGAGTTCATTCAATCAATTCCACCTTTTTAATCATTCGATCATCAATTCATCCACTTTTCAATTAATTCCCAAGTTAATTCCGATCCTTATCAAATATTTCCGCTTGTCCACGGTCCAAGCGAAAGGATGATATGAGCAAGAACGCTTAATTCAAATCATGCAAAGTATTAAGGATAGAAGGATATCAAATCATGAAATCAAGCTACAAGTCTCATGCATAAAATAACAATCAAATACTCTTTCTCAATTCTAGTCCACGGTCCTAGAAAAGAGTTGTTTCAAGGATAAATAAGATTGCACAGACAACAATCAAACCTAATCCAAACTATAGAATATCAATCAAATTCAACAAGTTGCACACCAAGAGAAATCAGTTGATAATCATAAAATTTAGCACAAGAGTTTTGATATTAACCAAGGGGTAGTAAAGTTACCAGAATCTCACGAATTACAAAAAAAGGCTTCATTGATCAAACAAACTCCAAGTGAAATTAGTTCTCCATAATAAAACTGAAATAAAACCTAGAAAGTAAAAGTATGCTAGATAATGTGTGATCATAAAGTTTGCTACGAAACTAGGCTTAAATAGTCGAAATAACAATCGAAACCTAAATATATAAAAATAGATAAACGATAGAATAAAACAAAAAGTCGGCGCTTCGGAAACCAGCCACCCGCGAGCGCGGTTTACAACCTCGAGCGCAAATTTAGTCTTTAGCGTTCAGCCGCAGATCCTCGTCCAAGCACGAACGCGGCTCCGACCTGCAACCGCGGGTCCTGTTTCTTCAACTCCTCTCGGATTCTTCTCGTCACCGCGAGCTCGGGTCCAACACCGAGGGCGCGGGTCTTGTATCCGTAAAATCTTCAGCTCGAATTAGGACTTCTGTCTTCAGAATCTTCAATTGTAGGCTTTTCTGATATTACAAGTAAACACCGTAATCTAGCCTAAAACACTCAGAATTCCTAATAAAAATAAAGAATTACGTTGTACTAAAACCAGCGTATCAAATTCCCCATACTTAGATCTTGCTCATCCTTGAGTAAGCTCAAAATAAATCTAACAATAAATCCTATCAAAGATCCACATGAAGTAAAGGGAATCTGAAAAATAAAAACTCTCAACACACAACCAGAACCTAAGTAGACACATAATGAGAAAAGACATGAAACTTCAACACACACCTCACCAAAATGTATATAAAACACTCAAGCTCCATAAATTGTAGAGCAACCTAGGATCTACCCGACATCTAAAATGTAATCCCCAAGCCCCAACGTAGAATATGATCCTAAACACTCCAATTTTACCACTCATTCTACTTAGGCGCCCTTTCAGGTATTCACCTAATCACTCCTTTCATTTTTCTTAGGTGTGCTCACATATACTCACATCTCTCATAAACCTCTTATTACCCCAGCCTAATGCTTGTCCGGGTTACCTGCTTATTACCTGAGCCGCCCTTTCGGGTTTTTAACTCATCCCAGGATTTTATATGCCTTTTTTCTAATTTTTATGGATTTTTTTAAACTGAAAATACTGAATCAAATGACAGAAAAATAACATGCTACTGTACATATATCACAAGCATAGTAGTGAATCCCCTCCCTCATACTTAAACTCTTCATTGTCCCCAATGAAGCTAAGAAATATAAATCAAAGTATAGAAGAGGGAATCAGAAAACTCACTGCTGATCTGGTGGAGGGAATGATGGATAACCTGGCCACTGTGTCTGCCAGAAAATAGCAGCCTGTCTCTGATGCTCATATAACGCCTCCAACGATCTATCCATAGCATCTTGACGGACTGACGAGTGTTGCATCCCACTCAAAACTCGCTCCTCAAAACTCATATCAACAGTCCAAGAAAAACTAGAAGGAGCAGACGTGGATGCAGAAGTTGACGCCTGTGTAGCTGGGTTAGGGACACCCCAACCAGTTCTAGAATGTGGACCAAGAGGCCATCCAGATGGCTCATCAGAAAATCTAGAGTGATATGCCTCAACATGCTCATCCCAACCTCCACCATCATCCTCAAAATCCTCCATAACAACATCCTCCACAGGAGCGTCTATATCAGGCTGTAAATGAAACTCATATACAGTATTTCCATACTGTAAAGCTACAGGTAGACGCAGAAATGGTGTAGGAGGATGCTCGTGCAACCACGTCCAACTCCCCTCAGCCGATCCTCTCAAACAACTAGCCCTAACTAACGCCTGATGTGTATATCTGTAACCATCAGTCAGACGTCCTCCAAATCGGGCCTTAATATGCTCTATAGTAATAAACTTGGTGGCTAAGAGTGTAATCATGCCACCCAATCCAATCAGCCCTTGTCTATTAGGATACTTCTTAGATGAATGAATAAATAAACCAAACAAGTCTGGGCACTCAGATGGACAAGGAAACAAGCATCTAATAATCCTCATGTCATGTGCAGACGCCTTGTTCGCCTCTCCCTTCCCTAAAAATGCCATAGCTAGGACTTTGTGACACAGACGCACACAAGGGTGGGGAATCTTACTGTTTGTCTCCCCAGAAGTAGTGTTGAAAGGGGAGCCAGTAAGTGTATGCCAAAAATCAAAGAATGTAGCATCAGTCAGTATACTCTTCCACCCTTCAGTAGGTGGTGAAGTAATCCCAAAGTTATGATAAGCTTGCTCTCGGGGTATGCTACACACTCTATCACAAGCATGAAATGTCAAAACCCCATCAGAATACCGGAATGTAGACAGAAACTCTATGGTCAGCCCCCTGTAGGTAAGAATATGCATAGTACTAAATCCACCTAAACCCCCAATCTCTAGTAATTGTTCTGTACACTCCCTAAATCCTAGATCTATTAGTGTAGGGATGTCAAAAAACTTAGTATTGACAAATGTCCTAGTCTCATACTTATCCCACAACTCCCTCTGTCCCTTAGTCAGATTCTGTAAACCAAAGTATGCCATAGTTGAATACAGAACAGAATTGAACGAGAAAAATTACTTGGAAACTGATAACCGCGGGCGCTTACACGAATGGAGAGCGTGGACTGGCGAAGGCATCCCACCCGCGAGCACGTGCAACACACGGTGAGCGCAGAACGGGAGAAAGTAAACCGCGAGCGCGATTTCAATCTGCGGGTGCGGGTGTGGCGATTTCCAGATTTGAGTTCGCGCACGAACAACAATGGTGAAATCCTCCAAATCTTCCTCAAATCTCAACAAATCGACTCCAAAACAGTAGAAAATCAACTCCAAACGCAAGAATAAATACTAATCGGTATAGATCTAGACCCGTAACTGCCCAAACCTTCAATCCGACCAAAAATCCAAACGCCTTGAGAATATCCGCTGATGGTGGTTCGAACCGCGAGCTCGGGTCAGTGGCTGCGCACGCGGGTCTCTGGCTGGGAGCGGGTGGTGGTGGTGTGGTGAAGGCTTGGTTTGTTGGTGGGTGTTTGTATTTTTGGAGTGTTTGGTGGAGCTTTTTGTGAGAAAAGGAGGAAGACAAGGGTAATATGGAATTGGGTTTGTAATTTTGAGAAGGCTATTAGATTTTTGTATTGTGTTTGGTCTCGGGTTGGTACTGATTTGGGCTTTTTTGGGGGTTTCACCCGTAAACCTTTTATTTGAGGAGTTTTACCTGAAAGCCTTTTTTTCGGGGGTTTCACCCGAAAACCTTTTATTTTTATTTTTATTTATTTTATTTATTTTAATTTTAAAAAAAACTAAAACTCGATTTCGTCAGGGCCGACCCGCGAGCACGGGTCCAGCCGCGGGCTCGGATTCAGTCTCGGGCTTGCTTTCTTCGAGATGGAATAAATTTTACCTACAAGTTAGCCCGACAAAACCGAAACGAAACTAAAACTAAAACTAAACTTAAAAAGACAAAAAGAAAAGAAAAGAAAAACTTACCAAGGGTTGCCTCCCGATCATCGCCTTTGTTTAACGCGTTGGTCCGACGTCTTTTATAGCTCAGAATGGATCATCATCTATTTGGAACTGGAACTTTTTCCCTTCATGTGCCATGGATAATAAGCCCTTTAATACATCAATTACGACGCTCGCCGTCTTCATAAACGGACGACCCAACAGCAAAACTGGGTCGTATCTTCCCTTACCAATCTCCAAGACATAAAAGTCCATTGGAAAAATTAAACCGTCCACCTGCACTAAAACATCTTCCACAAATCCTTTCGGATGCACATTAGAGTGGTCTGCCAATTCAATAGTAATATTTGAATCTTGTAATGGCTCTAGACCTAACCGCTCATATATGCTAAGTGGCATGACATTTATAGATGCTCCTAAATCAAGCATAGAATGCTCAATTTTTGCCTCACCAATAGTAACGGGAATAGTAAACCTCCCTGGATCTACATACTTCTTAGGCAATTGCCTTGGAAGCGTGGAAGATACGTTTTCAACATTCTCAACAAGGTTTACTTTCGTAACCTTCCCTTTGTATTTGTGCTTCCTCTTAATAGTGCATAATTCTTTCAGAAACTTAGCAAAACGAGGAATACTTTGAACAAGTTTAAGCAAAGAAACATTTACCTCACACATGGATAAGGTTTTGAAAATTTCCTAGTCGTTGGCTGGCCTCCTGGTGTCCTTCAGTGCCTCAGGAAATGGTGGAGCGGGCTTTTGCGAAGCCATGGGAGGAAACAAAGGCCGAACGTAACCATCGGAAGCTGTCAGAGAAGAGACCCACGAGCTCGGATTGGGACCCGCGGGCGCGGTTTGAATCCTCGTTCGCGAGTTCTGTTTCATGCTTAGTTTCAACTTTGTTTTCTGTACCGCGATCGAGGTTGTCCTCCTGTGAACTCGGTTGGTTTTCACTGGCTGGGAATTCAATATTCATCTCCTTCCCACTCCTTAATGTGATTGCACTCACATTCTCCCTCGGGTTTATAGTTTGAGATGGAAGTTTCCCCGAGTCTATGGCTTCTAAGCGACTTAGGTTGGTTGCAATCTAGCTCAATTGATTTTCAAGGTGTTTCACTACAACCTTAGTCTCTTGATTGTCCTTTATGAGTTGAGTAATTATGGTGGGATTTTCATGAGGAACTTGGGGCCTTGGCACATAATTAGGCATGGGAACATAATTGGGCTGACCTCCTTGTTGTGGAAAAGGTTGTTGAGGTTGTTGGTTCCATCTAAAGTTAGAATGGTTAGTCCACCCCGGATTGTATGTATTCGAATATGGGTCATTCTGGGGCCTTTGTTGATCATAGTTCCCTGTAGCATTAACATCAGTTGTTGGCTCTTGCATAATCGGGCATGCATCAGAAGGATGTCCTGTTTCACCACAGATTCCACAATCCCTTAAACTTGAAGCTCTGTTTCCCACAAACAGTTGCTTCATCATAGCCTTTAACTCCCTTACTTTAGCATTTAGGGAATCATTCACAGAATTAATCGACCTACTATTGGACCTCTTTCTCTGATTTCTGCATTGCTCAGCTAGAGTCTCCAACTTTTCAAACGTTTGCCTTGGGGTGAGATTCACATAAGAACCTCCACAGGACATCTTCATCAGGCGCTTATCAGCATCACATAGCCCCTCAATAATATAACAAATCAGATCTTTATCAGAATATCCATGATAGGGACAGCTGGCTATAAGCCTCTTGTAACGCTCATAATATTCATATAGATACTCATCATCACCCTGCTCCAAGCTGCTCAGTTGCTTCTTAATAGACGTTTGTTTGGCAACAGGGAAATATTTCTCCAGAAAAGCACCCTTCATCTGAGCCCAGGTAGTAATCGTCTCAGGTGCTAAGTATAGAAGTTATTCCTTAGTTGCGTCAGCCAAAGAAAATGAAACTAGATCAGATGAGGAAGAAGAAGATGAAACTGGATCAAACTAAATGCCTAGCAGTTGAGCTTGAACTTGTCGTCTCAACTCTCTTAGGGTCCTGTTAATTTCTAGATCAAACGGAACCACAGGCGAATTATCAGCAGAACGGGTAAGAACCATAAGATAGGTTCTTACCAGATTCAGGGGTTTTGGACGAACCGAACCGCGAGCGCGGTTTTAAACCGAGGTCGTGGGTTAGGCCGCAGGAGTGGGCTTCGAGCCGCGAGCGCGGGTCGTCAGAAATGCCGATTTATCAGAAAATTAAAACCGTTTCCCCGGCAACGACGCCAAAATTTGACTCGGCTAAAGTCGTTGTTGCCAAGATCAAAAATAAATTCCCTAAACTACAAACCAAGTATATCATGCAATTAAGGGATCGAACACAAGAGAATCGGTATTCTGAACAATCAGCAAAGTACAAAATAGGGGTTTTTGGGAGTTTAAGCAAACAAGCAAATTTAAGTATCAAATCAATTAATGAAAAGTAGAGTTCATTCAATCAATCCCACCTTTTTAATCATTCGATCATCAATTCATCCACTTTTCTATTAATTCCCAGGTTAATTCCAATCATTATAAAAGATTTCCGATTGTCCATGGTCCAAGCGAAAGGATGATATGAACAAGAACGCTTAATTCAAATCATGCAAAGTATTAAGGATAGAAGGATATCAAATCATGCAATCAAGCTACCAGTCTCATGCATAAAATAACAATCAAATACTCTTTCTCAATTCTAGTCCACGGTCCTAGAAAAGAGTTGTTTCAAGGATAAATAAGATTGCACAGACAACAATCAAACCTAATCCAAACTATAGAATATCAATCAAATTCAACAAGTTGCACACCAAGAGAAATCAGTTGATAATCATAAAATTTAGCACAAGAGTTTTGATATTAACCAAGGGGTAGTAAAGTTACCAGAATCTCACGAATTACAAAAAAAGGCTTCATTGATCAAACAAACTCCAAGTGAAATTAGTTCTCCATAATAAAACTGAAATAAAACCTAAAAAGTAAAAGTATGCTAGATAATGTGTGATCATAAAGTTTGCTAAGAAACTAGGCTTAAATAGTCGAAATAACAATCGAAACCTAAAGATATAAAAATAGATAAAAGATAGAATAAAACAAAATGTCGGCGCTTCGAAAACCAGCCACCCGCGAGCGCGGTTTACAACCTCGAGCGCAAATTCAGTCTTCAGCCCTCGGCCGCGGATCCTCGTCCAACCGCGAGCGCGGTTCCGACCCGCGATCGCGGGTCCTGTTTCTTCAACTCCTCTCGGATTCTTTTAATCACCGCGAGCTCGGGTCCAACACCGAGGGCGCGAGTCTTGTTTCCGTAAAATATTTAGCTCGAATTAGGACTTCTGTCTTCAGAATCTTCAACTGTAGGTTTTTCTGATATTACAAATAAACACCTTAATCTAGCCTAAAACACTTAGAAATCCTAATAAAAATACAGAATTATGTTGTACTAAAACCAGCGTATCATATGTTGATTCTCATTATTGAATTGATTTCTTCTTTCTCCATGTCTAGCTAAACCCCAAATTCTAAGATTGGGGTGAACCCAATGATGTTTAGGTAGACTAATCTATTAAATTGCACAATTCGTTGTTTGAAGCTTTGTTTGATTCAATCCTAGATGCTTTATGCCCTAGTAATTTATTTGAATGGGAACTTATTAATGTATTAGACTGAAAGGTGAAACCTTAACAAGTAGTAAGATAGGGAATTGAGACTAAAAGGTACTTTTTCCTATTGGAACCCTAGGATTTGAACCTGAGTTTTCTCTATTATGAAAATATTTTGAATTCTCTTGTGGAATAAGAATTGTCATAAAAACCTTAAGGTTGGGTTGAGTTAGCAAGTCGCGAAAACGAATGTTGATTCAATTTAATCTTAAATTCTAAGTGCTTAAAGGTCTAGATTTTAATTTGCAAGTCACGAAAGTAGATATTTAATTGAGTCTAGATACGTTTGTTTACATTTGAAATAATTTAGCGGATACATTAGACAATTGCCTTCAAACAAAGTCATAATTAAGATTGTGCAATCATCCTTTATAGTCTACCGAAGCATTGTTGTAGGGATCCTTGATCTTAGAAGCTTTTCTCCCATTGATCTCTCTCATATTTACTTGTATAGTTGTCATAGTTCGTTCCATAAGCTAAAATCACAAAACAATCTTTTCTTATTTTTATGACTTAGTCTACTGATTTGAATACGGTTAATACTACTTAGTCCCAGAGTTCGACACCTTGGTATTACAACTGATCTCGTACACTTGAAGGGTAGGATTTGGCATATCACAAAACCACCAGACGAGCTTTGTAACGCTCAATAGAACCATCAGAATTATACTTAATCCGAAACACCCACTTGCATCCAATGGTCGGGTTTCTTGCCTTTAGGCAAATCAGTAATTGTCCAAGTACCATTACGCTCTAAAGTATTAATCTCGGCTCGCATAGCATCAACCCAATGAGAACTACAAACTGCCTCAGAAAATGGGGCGGACTTTGTATCACCCTGAATATATAATAGCAATAAATGCAACATGCCTAGGCGAAAAACGACCATAATGAACATAATCAGTTATGGGATAGGATGTACCTAATGAAACTGACAGAGAACGTTCACAAAAGAGACAATGGAGCGTCTTGTTTATGTATCGTATTGCAAACGAAGTCACACAATTTCATAGAAGGAATTCGATCACGGGTAGAATGACGGACATTGTCTTGAGCAGGGACGGGAGGAGATTGAACCCCACTCTTCTTGTCGCCTACTTGCGATTGCTCATTCGAAGTGCTTGGTAAAGGGATGTCTTGAACGACGATAGGAGGAGATTGAAACCCACTCTCCCTGGCATCCATCTACGAAAGGTCATTTGAAGTGCTCGGACGGTCATATGAGGAGATTGAATCCCACTCCCCCTAATGTCTGTTTGCGTTGGAGATAACTGGGTAAGGGAATCCAAATCGAGGGATGTCTAATATCACTATGGTGGTCAATTGGTTCAGGTTGAGGTGTAGTTATCTTATAAGGGAAGTGAGTTTCATAGAAAACAACGTCACATGACACAAACCGTTCTTGAGTTTCCAAATTAATAACTTTCCAACCTTTTTGACCTTTTGGATATCAAATAAAAACACATTTAGCTGCTCGAGGTTCAAATTTATTTGAAGAATGAGGGCTCACAGATGCATAACAAAGAAAACCAAGAATTCGCAAATGGTGATAACTGGGTGACTTCCCATACAAAACTTCATAAGGTGTTCGATTTTTCAATAAAGGAGTAGGAGTGCGATTAATAAAATATGCGGTAGTAAGAATACAATCCCCCCAAAATCTTAAAGGAAGATTTCCATGAAAATGAACAGCCCTGGCAACATTTAAAATATGGCGATGTTTTCTTTCAGCCCTACCATTTTGTTGTGGGGTATTAACACAAGAAGTTTCAAAAACAATTCCCTTTTGGTCAAAATAAGGACGAAGACAAGTAAATTCAGTCCCGTTATCACTACGAAACCTTTTAACAAGCTTTTCAAGTTGTCATTCAAACATAGAACAAAATTGTGGGATAATAGTAGCATCCTCAGTCTTGTTTTTCATCAATATTACCCAAACACTTATAGAACAGTCATCAACCAAGGTTAGAAAATATCTAGCATCAGAAATAGATGGATTAAGTCAAAAATCTCTAAAGCAGGCGAATTACTAATAGGAAACGAGTAACAAGTGTGTTTTGCTCTATAACAACTATCACACGTGTCAAGGTGGCCATTTATTTTAACATTAGGCAAATGTGAAAGAACAGATAACAATGGGTGACCAATACAGGAATGCCAAAGGGCATGTGAATCGACCTCTAACCGTGAAATACGTGTCACTGGCGCCACTCCACGAAGCCAATAAACTCCATTTCGCTCTTCACCCACTCCAATCAACGTCATCAAAGTTCAATCCTGTAGCATACATAGCTTATCGGTCAAAGTGACAATACAATTGTGATGTTTCAAATTTTCAATAATTGAGCAACATAGATCAAATTTCAATGTAAGCCCGACACATAAAGAACATTCCATAAACTCAAATTGTCACTTAGCCTCAAATTGCCAGCGGATTTAGCATTTGTTGATCACCCGTCGGGAAGCAAAATTGTAGAAGTTGGCACCTTAATTAAATTATGCAAAAGAGATGAATCCCCAGTCATATGAAACATTGCCCCGGTATCTAATATCCATTTAAAACAAAACATAACCGTCAATTTTGAAGACCCATCATTAACGGACTAAATTATGTTCACCAAGGTTGACCACTGCATGTGCATAGGATAAACCCGTTCCATGCCTATCATGTGAGCTCAAAGAAGGTCCGATCGAGCCATTGTTGGCCTTGTTCTGAGCGACATTAACAACACCTTCAGACTCGCGATCGCACCCTAGCTATCCATCACCAATCGCTAGAGATTGAGCAATAAAAGCCCCGTCGTCAATAGCTATGTCAGATGACATATTGGCAATTAAATAGAACCAAAAATATCACCAAATTCACAAAAGTACGAGAAAACTTGAAGACTTCCATTTTGATTTCAATGGAATCACTATAGTGCAAACCAATCACAATCGTTCGATGATTACACAATCGACAATTCACAAACACGTAGAATTTGAAGAAGCTTGTTAATCAGCGATCGATCAAGGAGAAAATTCATTTTAATGGAATTTGCTCTCATACCATGAAGATTATTTTAGGGCTGCAAATATGATTTATTTATTGATAAGAAGAGCTTAAATACTCTTATCAATACAAATATCCTAAAATATGCACATAAACACATATATAATATCAATACAAGATTACATTCACAAATCTATCTATCCTTACAAGGGTCAATACTCCGCTAATATACAAGTGAGGGAGAGTTCTACCCATTAACTTAAGCTTTTGGGTTGAAATGTGGATCAGACACATCACCTAGCCTATTACCGAAATTTTACATTTTACATATTCTTTGTCTCTTTTCCCCAATATACACAAAAATTTGTCCGAATGACCATGACCCAACATTTTACATGAGCATCTTAATAATCGATTTTTTCGCATATTAACAATGATTACATTAAAAATTGAAAAATGCATGTTCATATCCTACACACAAAAACATTTCTTTACATGTGTAGCAACCCGAGATAAAAACCGAACCGAATAGAATTTGCTAGTATGGAAGGACAATATTGACCCTGCAAAGACAACTTGACCCTCAGAATTTCTACCGGTAATTCCAATCCCACATTCTGTCCCCTTAAATGAGGCGTCACAATTAATTTTAATCCAGTCTCGATCTGGGCATCTTCAAACATCAGCTTGTTCACCATCTCTGGAAACTGGAGTATTATAGCAAGTCTTCTTATACGCCTTTGCCTCTTGAATGCTGGTTTCCACTATGAAGCCTGGATCAGTGTGATTGCCTTCAAAAATTCGGAGATTGCGCGCTTGCCATAACTTCCACATCACATGAGCCCACAAGTCTTGGTCCTTTTCCGTAAGCATGAGCCGAACTCTGTTTGCCCAGTCTAGCACTGAACTCTGATCCACACCAAGAGATCTCAATTAAGGAAAATGTGACCAACATGTTTTGGAACTTCACAACCCCACAAGCAGTGCATCTCATTTTCAATACCCCCACACTTCTCACAAAAAGTATCCTGTGTTATTTTCCTTCTCATGAGATTAAACTTACAAGGAAGGACTTGGCGACATGCCCTCCAAACGAAAAATTTGCCTCTTGGGATTATGTTCCTGCTCTAGATCCACTTCCAAAGCCATTGAACATCACTGTCATTTTCTTGTTCCCCTTGTCCAGTAGCTTTGCAGCATTGAGCAAAGACTAAATGATATGCAGATTTGATCGTCAAATTTCCATCATGAGTATAATGCCACACAAGCTGGTCTTGGAATTCACTGTCAACAAGATGAATATTCAACATTGTCTCTACATCACATGGATGGAGCCATTTCCTAACCTCTACCTCATTCCACTCTTCAGTGTTCCAATCAATCAGTTCCATGACATTCATATCATTCCGAGCACCTTGTAGATTTCCCACAAGTTTGAAATTATTCGGTCTCGGTATGCATCTGTCTTGCCAAACATTGATCGAACTACCATTACCGATTTCCCAATACGAACCTACCTCAATGACCTTATTAGCTTGAAATAAACTTCTCCAAGTATAGCTTGGTGCAAATCCCAGAGAAGCTCCAAGGAAAGAACTTCGAGGATAATATCGTGCCTTTAGTAGTCGACCGATAAGTAAATTAGGTTCATGAATTAATCGCCAACACTACTTTGCAAGCATAGCTTAATTTAAAGGCCTCCAAATCTCTGAATCCAAGACCTCCCTTCGATTTTGGCAGGCACATTCGCTACCATGACATCCAATGTAAACTCTTCTTCTCATTGTCATTTCCCCATAAAAACAGACACATCAGCGTTTCAATTTCCGTACATAACCCAGCAGGTAGCACAAAAGAAGACATAGCATAGGAAGGGATAGCCTGAACCACTGATTTAAGTAAAACCACCTTCCCTGCTCTTGATAAATTTGTTCATTTCCATCTTTTCATTCGACCCCAGATTTTCTCTTTAATTTGGTCAAAAATAACTCGCTTTGAACGTCCAATCATGGTTGGAAGTCCCAGATATCTCTCATGCTTCTCCACCTCATCAACTTGTAGGATACCTTGAATGACATGTCGAAGCCCACCACACACATTCTTACTAAAAGACAATCCTGATTTTGCTAGATTTACTTGTTGTCTTGAAGTTGCACCATATTCATGGAGGATTTTAACGATTTCATGTGCTTGTTGACAAGTTGCTCTAGTAAAAAAGAATACTATCGTCTACAAAGAACAAGTGTGAGACCATAGGAGCTGAACGTGTAATCCGAATACCCTGAAGTCGCCCTTCTGCCTCGCTTTTCCTTATCAAACTTGAGAAGCCTTCAGCACATATCAAAAACAAGTACGGAGACAAAGGGTCACCTTGTCGGAGACCCCTGGATGGCAACAAAGTACGTGAAGGAGCTCCATCAATGAGAACCGAAAAGGAAACACTCCTTACGCACTTCATCACCAGATTAATCCAACCATCACAAAAGCCCATCATTCTCATGCTTTGCTCTAAGAAATTCCACTCAACTCTATCGTAAGCCCTAGCCATGTCCAATTTTAGATCCATAAAGACCTTCTTTCCCTTGTCTTTTTTCTTCATATAATGAAATAGTTCGAAAGCAGCCAAAACGTTGTCTATAATGAGCCTTCTAGGGACAAATGCACTCTGAGACAAGGAAATTACCTTCTGGAGAACCTGCTTTAATTTGTTTGCAATAACTTTGGAAATAAGCTTATACACCACATTACACAAACTAATGGGTCTCAAATCTTTCATTCCATAAGGATCAGAAACTTTTGGAATAAGGGATATAAAAGTATGATTAAGAAACTCTGGAATTTGTGCTCCATGTAAAATATCAAGAACTAAATGAGTAACATTTGCCCCAACAATATGCCAGTGTTTTTGGTAAAACAAGGCTGGCATACCATCAGGACCCGAAGATTTTGTAGGTTGCATAGAAGAAAGGGCAAAGAATACCTCATCAATGGTAAATGGACGTGTGAGCTCAAAGTTATCCTCTTCCGTCAATGAAACCGGGAGTCCTTGAGGATCCGCTTCAGTAAGTGTGCTATGACCGGTTCTAAACAGCTTCTCAAAATAATTAACTGCCACTCTCTCCTTACTACCCCTATTCCTCCATTCAAAACCCTCATCATCTTCCAGCCTCTTGAATCTGTTTTGCTTTCTTCTTCTATTTGCTTTGTTATGGAAAAAAGAAGTATTACGATCCCCCATTTCAATATTCTCTCTCGCTCTTTGGAACCATAACAACTCTTCCTGCGCCATCAAGTCATTTTCCTCTCGTTCCAGCTGCTTACGTCTGTTCACCAACCCTCCCCAAATCCCATTCTTATGAAGAGCCCTCAATTCTTCCCGTACTTTTTTGAGTTTAAACATGATATTTCCAAACTACTTCCTATTCCAATCATTTAATTCATCCATGCAACGCTCTATCTTTCCCATTAAACCACCATGCATGTTGTTCACACTCGGGTTCTTCCATGCATTTGCAACCACCGAAAAACAACCTTCATTTTTAGTCCACAAAGCTTCAAAACGGTTCATCCGTTTCACTCTTCCTTCCTCCACTTCCTCCTCCACACATTTATACTACTCCAACATAATAGGGAAATGATCCGACCCTTCACGCTCCATATGTCGAATTGAACCATTAGGAAACAAAGTTCGCCACTCCTCATTAGCAAAACCAAAGTCTAGTTTCTCCTGTATAAAATCTTCACCCACACGACCATTATCCCAAGTGAAGCGGACTCTAGAGTAAGCTATTTCATCTAAAGTACAATAATGAAAAGCCTCTCTAAAAGCCAACATTTCATCCAAATCTGCCATTGCTCCCCCCCCCCCCCCCCCCTTTTATCTTCCATCCACAACACAATGTTAAAATCACCTAAGCAAACCCAAGCTTCATGGGCATCTTCATTCAGAGCGACTTCTTAGTTTTATTTGGCCATCCATAAATGCATGAAAGCCTCCACCATTCCCCATTTTTCTCTAAGCAAATATCAGCATCTATGTGGTGTCTTGTGTAAGATTTCACAGTCAGTTGCACTTCTTCCTCCTACAATAAACAAAGTCCACCTGATCTACCAACACAATCAACAGAAAAACAACCATAATATCCAAGCTTAAGTCTGATTTCCTCCATTTTCCTACGATCACTTTTAGTTTCCATAAGAAAAATAACTTTCAGGGCCTCTCTTCTCACTAGATTAGCGAGTCTTCCAATTGAACGGGTCTTCCCCAATCCCCGACAATTATAGCTTATGATATTCATAACGATTGGCAAGAGAGACCTTCCGTCTCCCTCGTCGATAATTTTTTGTTTTTTCCTTCCGGACATTCATCAACCTCCATATCATGTGCCTGGTCATTATATTTTCTCTTCTGTTGTTCAGCTCCAGTTACAGTTGCATTTCCTTTCCCAATACGAGCTTGTCTTTTCCATGTACTTCGATTATTACCAGCATCTCTAGTCCCCTCCTCTTTCCTCAATTCAGTTCTCGGAGTCTTATCCACCTCATCAGTCTCACCTACTTTTTCTTTCCCTCTCTCTGATATAACATTCCTCTCCATTTTCTCAGATGCAACATGCCCTACCTTTGACACCAAGTTATCGTTTAGCTGAACTGCTCTTAACCTCTCTTGTGTTTTTTGCAACTGTTCCATAATTTGGGGATTTTCCTAAGCCCTTTCTATATTATCTCCGTCTTTTTGCTTGCTCTTTTTACTCTCTCCTTCATCATCAGCATGCTCAACATTCCCAGTTTTCTCAACCATCGAAATCTGATCATCACTCCCATCCTCTTTTGAATTCAGCAACATCAGTAAAGATTTCCTTACCTGCCCATACTCCTCCTTGTTGTGAGATCCTTCCCCTTCAGTCTTTTTCTCAGACGCCCTACAAACAATCTCCCTCTCTTGTGCTTTCTCATACTCATTTTTTGCTTGATATTTCCGCAATGGTGAGGCGCGCAGCCAATCACCATATTCTCCCTTTGTTTCCTTTGCCTCACCATCCTCACAATCCAGCTCGTTGTGACCTATCATGCCACAAGAGTCACAGAAATTTGGAAGCTTCTCATATTTAATCTCCATCCATATGCGCTTACCTTCAATCTTCATCAGTATACCCCTTAGAAGTGGTTTCATAATGTCAACCAGAACCCTAAGTCGTATGAATTTGGCGTTGATCTCGAAATCCTCCTCTGCTATTTCCACCAGACCCCCAAAAACTTTCCCAATGGAATCAACTGTTTCCATTGTCATGGCCTTAAAAGGAAAATCATAAACTCGGATCCAAAAAGGCGCCGTCTTTATCTCGATTTTTGAAGGTTGTTCATTGCCTGGTTCTTTCAATGCCAAAAGTGTTCAATCAAAAGACCAGGGCCCCTCCTTTAACACTTTCTCCTTGTCTCCTGCTTTTGCAAACTGGAACAGAAAGAGATTCGGACGTAGTTCTCGGAAGATGAAACCACGAACTTTCCAAACCCCTTTCATTGTTTCCTTAAAAGCAAAGGCATTGAATGGTTTGTTCGTCATCAGCGTTCCAACCAAAATCAGATCATCTTTCGTGCCCTTACTTGCACTTGGGATCATACCTTCTACCTCTTGACATTCTTCTGCCGTAAGACTCAAATCTCTTCTATCTCCTTCTGCCACACCCTATTCGTTCAGAACCGATAACAACACACAAACAAAGACAGGTGACACCCGCACTTGACGACGGGAAACCCTAGCTCCCACGGCCACCACCGAAGAGAGGCACAGCGAGTCGAAGAAATCGCCAACAAAGCGGTTGCCCTAATCGCCCTATGCCCTAGCGGTTTTTTTACATTGCCAAATTTTTGCACATAATTGAGATGTTAAAAAAACATTTTGAACATCCCTTTTTAATAAAAAGAAAAGAATACAAAAAATGGTGATTTTCTGATAGGGGATCTATTAACCCCTAGCACCCGATACAAAAATCAAAACCCTAGACAAATAAAAATGGTGATTCGATGGCTCAATTAATCAGAATAGGAAGCAAAAGTATTTGGGTGTTTGTTTGGAGCTCTAAATGGGAGTGTTGGTGGACGGGTTTTGGAGGACGTTCACCTCGTGGAACGGAAGGGTGGCGGCGTAGGGCCACAATCTTGGAAGAAGGTGGTCGGCTGGTGCTTTCATGGAAATCAAAATATGATGAATTGGAAGGTGGTCGGCTGGTACAGTACACAGACTTTGGGACGGAGAATCGGTCTCCGGTCTGGAGAACGACGAAGCCCAAAAATCAGATTTGATGACCTTGGGACGGAGAAGAAGAATGTTGAGCAAGAAACATTTGTTCAGGGGGCAGATTGACGACGGAATGACGACATAGAGTTCAAATTCTTCACCGCCGCAAAAGAAAGGAACCAGAGAGTGAGGACGGAATAGCGGAATCGGAGTTCGAAGTCTTCAACCGTGCTTCTTATTCCTCAATTGATAAAGATCACAAATTTCACTTGTTTTTTTTGCAATATTTGCTAGATTTAGAACTGAGAAAATCACCATTTTCACTTGTTTTTCAATCGTGCTTCTTATTTCTATAAACAGGGAGTTTGAATTTTGGAACCGTGCTTCTGATTTCTTCAACCGTACTTCTGTTTTCAACCTGAAAATCAATCTAAGAAAAAAAAGAAAAAGATAAAAAAAAGAATCAAAAATAAAAGAAAAAAGAAGATCTGGTGGGAAGAAAGAAGAGATGAAAAAAGATAAAATAAAAAGAGGAAAATGAAAATAAAAAGGAAAAAAATCTATGTTACATTCACCCATACTAAAGTGCGTATTATGTCACATCAGTATTTAGGTGCTTAATAGAATCAAGTGTTCAATAGAACAAACTCAATGTGGGGTGTTTAAATGATTACTTGACGCAAGTACATTTGTCTGTATATATATTCTGTCATTATTATTAGGCTGGTTATGATGATGATGATGATGATGATGATGATGATGATGATGATGATGATGATGCTTGTCTATGAGGGCAAAAGGAATTATAAATTGTAACACTTGCTTTTATACAACCCCTCGTTAAGTAAATTCACTTGGAGAAAGACAACTTTTGTGTACATAAACAATTAGTCCCATTGACCTTCCAATTTCCGTATGTAGTACCACTTTAGTGTAAACTAGTTGTCCCCGTCGTGCCCTGCACGACTATGAATCGATATTTTTTTAGATATACTATAAAAAAGATATTAATAAATAAAAATATAATATAAATAATAATTGTGAATTGATGATTTACATAAATTGTAAAAAAAAGCATGATTCTAAATTAAAGATTTCGATAACAAAAATGAAAATAATGGGACATTTAATATGGATTAGCAAATAAAATTGACTTGACATATTATAGGATAAGATCTCGGTATATATTATAGGATAAGATCTCGATATATATTTATATTATAGGATAAGATCTCGGTATATATTTATATGAGTTTTTTGGTAGATTATATTGGAGAGTTGTTAGGATCATAAAGATATGGTAAAAAAATATTTTTACATGTAAATAAATTTCCAAAAAAACATCATTGTAATCCAATATTAAAAAAATTAAAAATTTATTGATATTTGTAGATTATGTGGCAATATGATGTGTACATAATATATGATGATATGGAAAATTTTTGACATGTGGACTATGCCATGGAATATTTATAAAGACGTCTAAATTATAAGAAAATGACACGTGTAAAAATATTAGGTGGCTTAATATAGGATCGACATGTGGCAAAATCATAGGTGGCGTAATGAGAAGGCTCCAAACCTTATTGCTTTTATATATATAGTAGATTATACAGTACTATACAAAATTAAATATCTAAGCTCAGATTTTTTTATTGTTTAGAAAGCAACAAATTCCTATGAATATCTCATGATGTATGCCAACATTACATAAAAGGCTATTCATTACTCTATAATGTGTCATAAGGGTACATAGTAAGAATGTTTGTTTTAAAAACTACTCCAGTCAACCCTAAAAAAACTCTATTTCTAAAATTTCAAGTATTAAAATAAAAAAATGTTAGCTGAATTTCTTGTATTCTTGATTCATCTTTGTTAGGGTCTCAATCATTAAAGATCGAGTGTCTGCAAGACAGCAAGAGGTGGCCCAATAAAATCAGAGTTGGAATTCTCTCATCGATATCATCATCTATCTGTGTGTTCTTCAATCTTCAACAGACAAAGGGGGGTCAATCTTGGTCAGGTTTCCATGGCCACACACACCCAAAGCGTGAGTTCCATAAATATTGCTCACTGATTTTTCAGCACACAGTAGATGCTTATCGTCAGACCAAAACAAGCTCACTTTCCAAATGGTATCCGATGCTCTATACTCCTCGTTATACATAACAATCTCATACTTTATCAAAGATCAAGCTAATCTACATCCAACCGAATATGCTAATCCAATTCCATTAAAACTAGCTAACATATTAATCCATAATAGTATCAGAAGAGTTGTTGGGTCATTATATAGTGAATCTCATATATAGGATAAATGAATTAAACTGCTTAGTGCTAATTGACTTTAGAATGAAACTGATCACCAGGCTTCTATTCCGGGCTTCGTGATTGTTTCATATATACACAACAAGTGGTATCAGAGTTGGGGAAGAAATTCATCACTATGCCCAAATCAATAAGATATAATTAGTTAGGTTGATGTGCATCTTTGTTATTTATCGAGAGAATCTATGACAGACATTCGGCCATGCTCCGAAACATGCATTTATATGGACGGTAAGCATTCATGGCAATGCATATAATTTTGAATTCATATGCCAATGGATATAAAGCTGGCTCTATGAATTTACTGCACAGTTTTAATGAAGCTAGCCATGTTGCATTGTATGCATCAGCTTGTGGGGTGTTTCAATTGCTCCAAGAGATTATCATTTAATGCTTATAAGGCCACTGCCCAGAAGGACTTATTGCTGAAGGAATTAATGGTTTGCATTTTTGCATTGTCCAGACATTTGCAAGCGAAAAAATGCACAGAGCACAAAATGTGGAACTAATAAGTCGTCACTCAATAACAATAAGAAATAGAGCATGAGTTTGTACCTCATTTCGATCTTGTGGCTATTACCATGTGACATCAATAATTCCTTGGAATAGCGTTCAATATCAGAGCAGTGGTATGGTTTGTGGTGGTCCTGTGAAATGCTAATATAAGGGCATGAATGATATTATTTTTGGGGCCAAGCAAATTCAAGAGTCACTTTACATGGTCAGAATTAGGAAAAAGACAGCATGAGAGAGAACCAGCTAGCTGATAGAAAAAAAAAAAAAAAAAAAAAAAAAAAAAAAAAAGAGAGACAGCAGGGTATCAGATCCATCAGCCATATAATGCCTAAGATCTGAGCCTGCAGAACAAAAATGAGCAAACTAGTTCAAATTGGAACGTCATCACATGTTATATAGTCTTTTCACATTCTACATGAAAAAACAGCATTCTACTAAATATTTATCAGTAGCATCCTGATAGTGAAGAAGAGAGCGGACTTGATGCCAAGTACCATCTTCAATATGTAAATACAAGCAATGTAGAATGAAACAACAATCATGTAATAACAAGATATTGTTAGATGATGGGTATGCACTAAAAGTGGACAGGAGGGGAGTACCTGTTCTCCAAAAGGTAAAACTGCAGTTTGAAGGTACTATTGTTGCTTAGTCTTACCAACCAGAAACTAATGCATGGGTAAGAAATCCAGATTTTTTACCCACTTGTGTAGGAAAACTTTGTAATCATAAAAAAATCTTGGTGAATCAAATTTCATTTGGAACACATACAAACAACAGAACGGGCCCAACTTGCTAACCCTGAATCTGGGCCTGGGCTGAGACCCGTGCTCACTGGGCCCAGTCTGCAAACTTACTGTGGGGGCCATGAAAAGATTGAAAACCAATTGAAACAAAATTTCATTGACAACAGATTTACAGGTGTGTGTGTGTCTTAACATCAGAGCTTAATCAACGATTCCTATTTTTTGGTTTCCAGTCTCACGTATGGGTGTCATGATGGGAAAGGAAACAACCAAGTTTTGGTTTCACTTGTCTTGTCCAAAAATACAAGGGACGACTTGAGACAGAATACACTACTGAAACTATCAGCCATGTCTTTCTATGAGCTAGATTCAAAGGGTATCCTAGTCAGAACTTGAATTCAGTGCATAATTCATACAACAATTAAGCAATAAACCTGCAGATAATCCCAGATATTGTCAACTAAGTGAAATATTTGATATGGTTTGTGGATAATGAAGGATAAATAAAAATTATAACATCATTTTAATTTAGCATTTATTCAATTGGCCTTGCTTATAATTTTCATATTTTTTTATTATACCTCTGTTATTGGTTCTCTTTCCCACATTGCCCGCCTAGTGTATATTGTCATCACATTTTCTTGGTTAAATCTAGGGAGTGCTCAATAGGTTGACCCAACCTGCAAATCGGGTTGATCCATTGGCCAGCAAAAAAATTATTGAATTGCGGGTCTCAACCCGTTTGACACGCAATTCAAATATTTATATAATGAAATAATATATAAAAACATTATTATATTTTTTCGTTAAAAGAAATAAAAGTCTTAAATCATCAAAATAAATTTTATTCTTATTATTGATGTTTTCAAAACAACATCTTGACCCCCCGATATCGCACGCTTCGGTTCATATTGGGTAGATGTTGTTGTTGTTGTATTGATGTTTTCAAAACAAATTCTCTATTATTAAATTTTTTTAACAAAACAATATAATAATAATTTTTTTTTAAAAAAGCCTGCGGGTCAACCCGCAACCAGTGGGTTTAACCCGATCCGACCCGCAAATCGAAAATTAAAAAAAAGACCCGCAACCTGACTTGTTTATCAGTGCGGGTTGCTGGTCACACCCGTGAACATAGGGTAAATATATCTCTCATTCTACTCTAACCATTTCCCTTCCCCCTTCTCTAGACCCACATAAAAAACTTGTTGTCAATGTATCGTGACACATAAGTGGACTATATTCGTTTCCTTTCCGTTTACGTTTCCGTAGTTGGAAACCAAATGGACCCTTAGTGCTATTCTGATCCAGCTCCTTCTAATCATTTTCATGATCATTTGCTGTAGACAAGCTCCTCATCCGGGCCATCATCAAGCTCATTGGTTGGCCATTTTGTGAGAATGGATAAGATGGCTACAACAGCACTTGAAGAAAATGGCAACTCTTTTTTCGTGTGTATCCGATCAGCCCTTATTTTACCATGAGGCACTATCTTCTTACTCTGTTCGTGAAGTGGATGGGAATGAGGAACCCATCCAAAAAAAAACACCTGTTACTTATACAGTGAGCATGTAACTGCCTTTTGATATCAATTATCAAGAGCCTGTGTTCTTGTACGTCAAGAAGAATGGTGAGTCCCTATTGGATTGGGGAACCAACTCGCGAGGAATATTATACTGGAAGAGAGTTTGGATAGGACTAATGCACGGCTGTACATATGGCTGTGCCTGTACAACTAGACATTATTGAGCTTGATTTCACCCTCCTCCCTTGTTTACTAAGTATTAGCAACTTTGCTACTTATTTTAGATATTATTGCCAGTTGATTTGTGAGAATATTTTGATCATCAGTATGGCTGTGAATGTGTGCATCAACCAGTCACTCTGAAGGGGCAATTAAGTTTAGTGTCCAACTATCCATCAACCATGTCTTTTCTATGATATAAAAGGGCATCTCTAGCCAGAAGGGGAATCGACCAAAAGTTTCATGAGTGCATGCAGAGAAGGCCTTAACACTACATGGAGATTAAATTCAATTCCAAGTGATCAATATTTGATAAGATTTGCCAAAAACCAAGGATAAAATGACGCATACACAAATTGAAAAAGGAACCAACAGAAACAAGAAATTTTGCAAATAAAGATTAATACACTGGATTGGGTTTATGCTTGCAATGGCAGTGCAAGGCCAGTTTTTCTTTTAACAAGTTCACATACAATTGATTGTACCTAGAGGCAGAAGGAAGCATATCCCAGACTCCCAGAGCAAAATAGAAGACAAACTGCAACGTTACAGATCTATGAATTACAATGAGTAGACCTGAAATAAAAAGATGATCAACCGCCACGCATGTGTGCACCCAATTCACCAAAATCGTCTGCTTCAACAGTATCTTCAGTCAAACGAACTGCGTCCAGTTTTTGCTTGAGAATTTCAATGGCATTCAAAAGCAATTGAGAGGTTTTAACAGCACCAGTCGACTCGACAGTGAAAATAAAACTGTCTTCTTTCTGATATATCTCAACAAGTCCTGGTTTCCCCATGGCTTCAGCCTTCTTGATTACCTCATCATCATATGTATAAGCTTCGGGATCAACTACCATCACCTGAATTGATGAAATACAAAGTGCAAATACATCATATACATTTAGGCCATCAATAGTTTCACTAGTTCTAAGCTCAAGCGCAACAATCTGTCAAGTGTTCATGATATCCAATGATTCAAAAAATCAAGACTATTTCATTCTATGTTATGAATGTTAAATAACCAGCTTATTATCCATGAAAAACCAGCCTTACATATATCATGAAAAAAATGGACAATAGGGAAGGTGGATTGTATTTCACAGATTCAGTATTGGTCAAGCTGCCAAAATTCCTACATACATGCCACATTACGAAAGACTGGTCTAGAGTTGGATCCTTCTGCAATAGATTTCCTTTGTTTACAATTCCTTTTCATTAAGACAATGCTGAGCATACTGGACTACTTAAAGAGGCATTTGGTTTTCATTATTAATTGAATCAAATTTGTGGAAGTGGGGTTTGACAATTCCCATCCATTTGGAATCAAATAAATTTCCAACAAAAGAACCAAACTACAGATAGAAGGAAACAAATTTCAAACTCATACCTAATAACCTCGTTCTTGGTTAACTCATAACTTATATTTTACGAAACACCACACAAATAATCTAAATACTATTCACAAGTAGTGTAATACAAGCAGTTTCTATCAATGTCTAAGGGTGATAAGGAAGCAGTATCTACTCAACACTCAACAGAAATTGACGAAAGCAAGTTCAAATTAAGTATAAGATCAAAGATGCCCCATTCTTTTGTTGCAAGGAATGTGAAAGATTTTTAATAGTTTAAAATGAAACCAGAGAGAGAAAAGAAACCTGTTGAGTGACAGGGTCAATGTCAAACACTTTGGTAGGACTGCTTTCAACCCAGCTTTTTTTCTCCTCTAGTGTCAAGGTCTCCATCAAATCTTCATTAATATGAATCTCTGGCTCATACATGAAGGTTACAGTGGCTGCAGGAGACCATTTGGCATGGTCTTTCCCAATACCCTTTCTTGCTATAGCCCTAAGACTCAGTTCTTGACCACGACGCAACTTCACAATTATAATTCCCCTGCAATTAAAGATCCAAGAGATCAATCACACCAAACAAACTTTTCTGATGACATGCAACCATATTCAACAAATTGATGTTAACCACTGCCTTATGGTCAAATGATAACTTGCAACATGATCGTATATGAAACAGATTTTAAGAAAGTGGAACCAGGTTTGCCTGGTGAAACTTGCATCCCCTCTTTCTAAATTTCTATCTTCAAACCACAAATTTACCTGAAAGATGTTCAAGACAGCACTGAAATCCAAGTAAGTTCTCCATTGACAAAAAAGGCATAATAATCACCAATAAAGTTATTTCACCATCAACTGTCAGTTTTTTCTTGGAAACTACATGTTTAAACTCTTTATACGACCATAAAATGGTCTCAAGTGAAGAATATTACAGATCAGAGGCATTTCATGGTTCAGCTGCAGGGAAGGTCAGAATACCAACAATTTTAATAACTAAAGAAACAGGGAACGAGAGAAAGAAGATGTAATGAATGCTGATTCTCTGCTGCTATCCATTTGGCAAGTCAAAAATAATAGTATATGGTGGAGGCTATATAAGCCATCCGCACAATCAAAACTTGTTATCCTGTATTGCATCATAATCCATAATATGAATAAGAGTTCGACGAAATCTTTCTTTACTAGACGTACATCTCAACCTTGGCTATACATACTGCTATTCAAAAATGAGTAAGTGGTTTTGACAGCAAATCTAGGCCAGTGCTTACAAAGAAAATATATGCCCAACAAAAGCTGTCAACTCATACTCACAGAAGGAAGGGATATGCGAAAAAGGTGTGGGGATTTGAAAAAAGGTGCCATAGTATAAGCAGAATCATCCTAGTGAGGTTACACAAACTCAAGATTTTGTCAGTTGTCACTTGAAAACTAATAATGAACCATCGAGGTGGCATACTCAGCCACATAAACACAATGTAAAATGCTTCACAAATAGCTATATAGTAGTTGACTGAAGATTTTTCATTCATGCAACACTACTTCACTTTGAAACTGGTTTCAAGTACTGATATCAATTCCCAAGTTCCTCCCATACCAAAGCATAATGACAACAGAGAGACACACACTCCCGCTTCATGCTCTATTTTTTAAATCAATTTGCTCCCTTCTAGGGTTTCTTTTTTTTGATATGCTCGGGCACAGCATTGATGATAGATAGTCTAATAACTGGCTCAATTATTTCAAGGCGGTGGCTTTACAAGGGCCGCCAACATCAAAACGTAATTAAATCAGAGGAACCGCAATCACTCTAAAGCAGAGCCCTTGAGCATCTATTGCTCCAAAGCAGTTCAGAAAACATGAAAGGAACACAAACCCTAGACAGGAATTGTTGAGCAATTAAGCTAAATGGGAAAGGAATGAACCAATTCATGCCCAAGAAAACCAAATAAATGCTCAATTTTGAGCAGAGAGAAAGAGCAAGGAGCAAAAGGGAAAGACCTATTATCAGAAGAATCCTCGCCAGGGGAGTCAGAGAAATCCACGGGCACAACAGAATGATCAGAACTATACAAATCCTTGCTAGTAACGTCCAAAGTCTGATCGCTGATACACTTGGCCCTGAGATGGAACTCAACGGAGCAGTACTCGCACTGGCCGTCTCCGTCGCAGCTGTCGCAGTCGCGGGAGAAGCGCATGGCCATGGCGCGGTCGCTGGTGAGGGGGATGAGGCCAAGACGGTGGGCGATAAACTCGTCGATGAGGACTGAGGAATTGACCTCGATCTCGACAAGGTCGATGGCGATGGTGGGAACTTCGGAGATCATGACGCGGCGGAGAGCGTTGGCGACGCTAGCGTCGGTGTCGCGGAGCTCGAACTTCATGTAGTCGTCTCTCATCTCCCTGATCTTGACACGGGGGAATCTCTGGTAGGAGGCGCCTTCCATTGTTTCTCTGTGGAAGCTTGCTTTGATGGCGGTCTCGGAGGAGAGTAGGAAGATGAGAAGCGAAGAAAAACCCGAGTGAGAAATTTGTGCAAATTTATCATTTAGACACAATATTTTTATTTATTTTTGTTTTGAACTTATTATGACCACCTTATACTGATATGGCAATATATGTATGGCCTTGTTTTAATTGTGGGGAGAAAGGAATTTTTAGGTGAAAAGTAATTTTTAGTGTTTTGAAAAACGTAAAAAGTAGAGAGAGTTGCACGAATTTCAGAATATTAAAAGTAGTTTTTGAATAAGAAAGGCTTTTGAGATACAAGTGAAACAAGGTCTATATTTCACGCTTTCTTATGAAAGTCAGATACTTATTTCATCACAAATAATATTAATGTAGTAATTAAGTGACAAAATAAAATAAATAAAATCTTCTTCTAGAAAAATAAAAAAAAAATAAAGATTGAGAAATTTAGGATTTGGAGTTCACATTAAAGTATAGAAAATTTTGGGAATTTTTTAGTGGTTGTTTGGGAAGATCAATATGATGTGCCTCCTCGATTTGTCTATAGTTGGGATATTGCGGTTTAGAGAGTTGGAAATAAGCTCTTCTTTGACAAGAGACGGCTCATAATTGGATTTGTTGGATGTTCATGAGACCTCCCAAGAGCCCCCGACGCTAAATATCAATTCAATGAGCAAAATCCCTTTGCAAATGAAGAGGAAGAAGTTGCTTCGGCCAGCCAGTGCCGCTTCTCGGCCGTCGTGATGTACATGCTGGGAATCACTCGAGTATTGGTTGCTAGGGTTTCTATGGAAGACAAGCTTCGGATCGCTCGAGTTTTGGTTGCTAGAATTTTAGTTGTTGGGTCGTCGTGATGTACATGGTGGGACTCCGACGACGAGATTGACTTCCGATCTATCACAACTAAGAGTGTCATGGCCACCACCAAAAGCATCTTCCGAAATCGATCTGCCACCCCCAACTATTTCCCCTAGATCTGTTCAAATCTATCGCTCCCAAGAAGATTGGTTTTTAGATTCAAATCTGTTCAATTTTTTGTTTTTGTTTTTCCTTTTTTAAATAAAATAAAAACAAAAACTAATTGTATATCTAAGTGTTATATAATTTTCATATGTAAAAATTAATTAGTGTATGTGGCATCTATGTGGAGTGTTATGTGGCATACCATTTTGACAAGTCAGCACGCATGTAAAATACTTTAATAATATAATCGATCAGGTGTTCAATAGGTGTCAGAATTGGTAGAAAGATAATTCATTCGCGTAGAAAGATTACAAAGAGCCCCTTAAATAGGGTTAAGTACAAAAGCTTGCTCCCTAAGCTACAATATAATACATAAGATAATAATATATATCTTAATATAATCCAATACTCCCCCTCAAGTTGGAGCATGTAAATCTACAATGCCCAACTTGGATAGTAAATAACAGAACTGTTGTTTGCCCAAAGGCTTTGTAAACAAATCAGCAGGCTGTTGAGACGAAAGAATATAATATAAACCAATTTTGCCACGAACTAGCTCGTCTCGCACAAAATGACAATCAATCTCAATATGTTTGGTGCGCTCATGAAAGACGGGATTAGATGCAATTTGCAGAGCAGCCTGACTATCACAATGAATTAATCTACATGGGGGAGTTATGATAAACGCCAAGGGAGAAGAGAAGATACTTAAGCCACATCAATTTTGCACAAGTAGAAGCCATAAAGCGATATTCTGCCTCAGCGGATGAACGAGAAACAGTATGTTGTTTCTTTGTTTTCCAAGAGATAGGAGACTCTCCAAGAAAAATAAAGAAACCTGTAATAGAGCGCCGGGAAAGAGGACAAGCTGCCCAGTCGGAATCACAGAAGGCCGAAATTTGTAGAGAACTCGAGGCAAACAACAAAATCCCTTGACCCGGATGAGATTTAAGATATCGTAGGACCCGTACTGCGGCATACCAATGATCAATGCGAGGAGACTACAAAAATTGTGCCAAAGTATGAACAACAAAGCAAATACGAAACCTACTTTTTTTTCTGACAAAATCAACCAACAGTCACGACTAGGCGGATAATAGTAAGATAAATAAGTCGTCCAACTAGGCGTCTATATTGTTCCGGCTGATCAAACAAAGGGCTCTCAAACGTGGCTAATTGCTGATTCTGCTCCATGGGAAAATCGCAAGGGTTGCCAGCAAGCTTGCTAGACTCTGTCAGAAGGTCAAGGGTATATTTCCGTTGAGAAAGAAACAGCCCATTAGAAGAGCGAGCAACTTCAATTCCAAGGAAATACTTAAGAACCCCAAGATCCTTCATAGAAAAGAAAGAACTCAAATATGTCTTGAATCTAGCAATAGTAGAAGCATCATTCCCGGCAATAATAATATCGTCTACATAAACAAGGACATGCAGAATCACAAAACCGCGAGCAAAAGTAAAGAGAGAATAATCAGCATAACTCTGTAGGAAGCCAAATTGTGTCAAAGCATTAGCAAGTTTGAAGAACCAAATTCGGGGAGCCTGCCGAAGTCCATAAAGGGACTTTTGAAGGCGACAGACTTGGCCCGGAGAGGCTCCACTGAATCCCGGGAGAAGCTTCATATAGACCTCCTCATCTATATCCCCATGTAGGAAGGCATTATGAACATCCATCTGATGCAATTCCCACCCCTTAATAGCAACAACAACAAGAAAAACTCTAACAGAAACCATTTTAGCAACAGGGGCAAAAGTTTCATGATAGTCAAAGCCTTCAACCTGACGATTTCCTAGAACAACAAGACGAGCTTTATACCTCTAAATTTCCCCTGAAGAGCGGTATTTAATGCGAAATACCCATTTGCAACCAATAGGAATTTTTCCGGGAGGCAAATCGCATAGGGTCCATGTTTTATTCCGCTCTAGGGCAGCGATTTCGACTGCCATTGCCTCATGGCAAGGGGCGTGGTTAACCGCCTCAGAATTAGAGCGAGGTTCATACCTGCCATTGCCTCATGGCAAGGGGCGCGAGTTGTTGATGTTCGCATTTTTAGTATAGTTTTTAGTAGGTTTCTTTGCTTATTTGGTTTAGTTTTGTTTAGTTTAGGTTTAGTTTTGAGTGTTTTTAGGTAGTTTTGCATATTTCTATGAAAAGAGTGGAAGCTACGCTATTTTGTGAATTTTGTAGGTTTCAGCGAGGAAAAGAGCTATATGGAGCTGAATTTGAGCATTACAGCGAAAGACGGAGGCGTGCAAGATTGATGAAGTCAAAGCTCAAGATCACGAGAGGAAGTGTGAAAGAAAACAAAAGCCCAGGCTCGTTAACGAGGCTGTGAGGGCTCGTTAACGAGGCCACGAAGAAGAAGATTTGAAGTATTTATTTTATAATTCACGGATCCTGAGCGGGAATTTATTTCCGTGTCGGTTGAGTATCTTTTTAGAATCTTTTGGGGTTATTAGAATATGTATTTTAGGTCTTAATATCTTTTTACATTTTATTTCTATCTTTTAGGGTTTGTTTCTATCTTTTTAGGAAAGTTTATATCTTTTAGCCTTTTTAGTTTTTAGCTTTTTAGTATAAATACCCTTCTATCTAGCATAGAAAGGAGGAGGTTTTTGGAGGAGAGTTTTTAGAAGAGATTTTCGAAGGGCAGAGAGAGAGAGAGAGAATCGGATCGAGGAGGCTCAGTAGACGACAGTCACCGAGGTCGTTAGTTGCGATTGTGATTCGGTATTTTGATGTTTTCGGTTTCTTCTGAATTTTTGTAAGACGATATTTTCTTATTAATTTGAGTTTTATTTTGTTTTCAATGTTTCTTTTGATTGAGATTTTTAGTTTCTTAGTTATGATTAGTGAGTAGTTTTCTTTTCTAGGATCGGGGTTAAGCCCAACATAGTTGAGCATGTTTGATGAGTAAGATTGTGTGTTGAATGCCTTTTATCTTTTTTTGAGTATTGTTTGTTGTGCTTAAACCGAAACAAAAGTTGAGGTAATTTGAGTTTTTAACTTGATTGAAAGAGAAATTTAGTAACTTGAAGGTTGATATTGTTTGAATACGAAAGTTTCAATCTTTAGATCCAAAACAAGCAATTAAGTGAATTAGGATACGAAAGTTTGTTAATTTACTTGTTAAGTCAAACGAAAGTTGATGACTCTATTTGTTTAAAGGCATGATCTTATCTTCTTACGAGTTTTTATGCTTGGCTATGTTGTGGTGTCCCTAAATCCTAGATCTTTGTTTTATTTGAATTATTTCTAGTGAATTTTCGTTGCTGAGTACTTGCCTCGGTACCGAATTTAATTAGAATTTAATTAGGTCGTTAGTTGAAGTGTTTTGTCTTCGGTGGTTCGTTAACGACCCTGACAACGTCGTTAACGAGGCTGCTTGTGAGTGTTTTTATTTGTTTTTGTTTGCTTTTTAGTAGATTGATAAACGAACAACCTTGCTTCCTGTGGAACGATCCTGACTCCCCTGTACTCAGCGGGGTCTTGATTATAAATTTATTTGTTGTCAAGAAACCCTATCAACAGTTGTGCTGTAGACAAATTCTTGTAAATAAGCCGGAGCACGACGTTGGCGAGTGCTCTGACATAGAACAGGCGGACTCTCCCTGTCGTCAGCAATAGGAGGAGCCGTGATCAGAGGCAACTCAACCTTCGACGGATCATCATAGACAGCCGGAGAGATATCAATGGGAGCAGACGAAGATGTGTCAGTAACTGGTGAATCAGACGGAAAAATTCGTTCAAAGAACGTGACATCCCTGCTTATAAAAATTTCCCGAGATTCAAGATCAAATAACCGACAACCGCGTTTGCCATTCGGATAGCCTAAGAAAATGCATTTTCGGCCTCTGGAGGCGAATTTATCACGAGACTTAGGTAAAAGAGGAGCATAGCATAAACACCCAAATACCCGAAGAAACTTGTAATTGGCGATCGGCCATACAAAAGCTCATAGGGAGTGCGCCCATTTAGTAGTTTAGTGGGAGTCTGATTGATCAAGTAACAAGCAGTAAGGACACAATTGCCCCAAAAAGAGATAGAAAGATGAGCCTGAAACCGAAGAGCGCGAGCAACGTTTAACAAATGGCGATGCTTGGGTTCAACGCGGCCGTTTTGCTGGGGTGTGTAAGCACAACTATTTTCAAACCACATGCCATGTTTAGCAAAGAAAGGAATCAAAGGCAAAAATTTCGTTCCATTGTCAGCCCAAACCCGGCGAACTTGTGTCTTAAATTGTGTTGAGACCATAGTACAAAACTGTTCAGTGCATTTAGCAGTTTCTGATTTTGCTTTCAACAAAAATACCCAAACACCCCGGGAATGGTCATCAACAATTTTCAAAAAATAAGACGCCCCAGAACGAGGCGGAGTACTGTAAGGACCCTAGATATCACAGTGAATTAAATCAAATAATGCGTCTGCTTTATTGTAACTATCGGAAAATGAAATACGAGTCTGTTTGGCCTTAAAACAAATATCAAATGGAATAGTAGTAGAAGAACTAGATGTCTATAACATAGGCAAATGAGACAAAACAGAATCTGAAGGATGACCCAAACATAAATGCAACAAATCAACCGAGAGTGCAGAAGTAGAGGAATTACATGCTCGAGCGTCCGAGTTGAATGCGCGCAACCAATATACCCCCCCCCCCCCCCCCCGTTGCTCACCCGCTCCAATCACTGTCCTCGAACTTTGGTCCTGTAAGATACTTGTGAGTCAGCGTCACTATACATGAGAGATCAACAGTCAATTGAGCAAATGACAGTAGGTTGCAAGTGAGACGAGGCACAAAAAGCACATTCGGAATTCTCAAAGTGCCAAAATAAAGTGACCCAGCTTGAGAAGCAATAGAGGTTTGGCCATCAGGAAGAATAATATTAATAGAATCAATGGTAGCAACATTAGATAATAAATCAGATTCACCCGTCATGTGAAAAGAAGCGCCTGTGTCAAGAATCCAAGGTTGGGAAGTCTTACTAGAGAGCTTATTAGAGGCAACAGAATTGTTCATAGCATTATAAAAAGTGACCATATATTGTATGCCATTGAGAATCAGAGAGATTGCCGAAGGCTTGGCGATCTTGATCGTTGGGCTGCGAACCCGAAGAGGCGCCTACAAACTGGTGTTGCGCTGCATTGGCGTCGGTTGTAGTACCCTTGCCTCAGCCAGCTTGACCACGCCCAGCCCCCGAGTCATTGGACGAGCCACGTCCACGACCAGACGAGGAAGAAGAGGAGCCGCGACTGGTAGATTTCTTCTCATAAAACCAATCGGGATATCCGATTATTTTAAAGCAAGTAGGGGCATCATGGCCATCTCGACCACAATGTGTGCAGTGCAGAAGGCTGCGGTCGATCGGCGGGGGGTTGGACTAACGTGGCGGCGGAGGAGTCCGAGCCGCAAACGCCATAGTTTCCGACTGTTGGTCACGATCCTTAAAAGCAGATTTGTGGCACTCATCTTGAATAACCAGCGCATAAATACGAGAAAGAGGTAGAATTGGATCTGACGCCATCAAATTGGACCGAAGAGTGCCGAACAAAGTGTCATCAAGTACCATAAGGAACTGTTGAGTTTGCTCCAATTCCCGAGCCTTGGATAAGCGAGAGTTGAGACCGCATGTACAACCAAAACATGAACAACTTTCCAACGGTACATAGGTGGCAAGCTCTTCCCATAACTTTTTAAGGATTCCGTAGTAGGCGGCTACATAATGACCTTTTTGACGGCAATTGGCAATATCCGATCAGAGTTGCAAAATTCGCGGACCATTAGCAACACAAAATCTCTGCTTTAAATCATCCCAAAGTGCCTTGGTTGTAGCATAATAGGTAATCGATGATCGGAGAGACAGATCAATGGCCTTTACAATCCAACCAACGATCATAGAATTGACGGGAAACCAGTGTTCGGCGTCGGAAGAGCCATCAGCCGGTTGAAGAACCGAACCATCAACAAAGCCGAGCTTTCGCTTGGCATTCAAATCGTTGCTCATACTCGTTACCCATTCATTATAATTGTCTCCTTTAAGAGCGATTGGACAAATCGTGAGACCGGGATGATATGACGGATGTAGATAGAAAGGGTTGTTCTATTTTGGGGCATGAGAAGCGGCGACCTGGGCGGCGGCAAGAGCCTGTTGAAGGGCGGCTGTTTGCGCGGCCTGAGTCTGAGCGACAGAAGTTTCCTCTCCAGCCATTGGTGGCGGCGTACAGAGACGGAAAAAGTGGAGGAAGATGGTGGTCGAAAAAAAAATAGGGTTTAGAATGTGGTGGCTCCGATACCATGTCAGAATTGGTAGAAAGATAATTCATTCGCGTAGAAAGATTACAAAGAGCCCCTTAAATAGGGTTAAGTACAAAAGCTTGCTCCCCAAGCTACAATATAATACATAAGATAATAATATATATCCTAATATAATCCAATAATAGGCTACAATATAAAAGTTCAAGTATTCAATAGGTTCAAAACAAAGGTGAGGTGTCTAAATGAGAAATCAGCACAAGTTCAGGGGGCTACGTATGTTTAAGCCATTTGTTAACGCAGAGTGACGGTATATAGAACATGATGATATTGCAAATATCTTTTTAGGATAAAAAATGTGGACAATTTAGAAAAGCTAGATGAGGGATGTACATTCAAATAAATGTAGAGTAGAGAAAATGTAGTCATGTTATCCTTACTCGACGCATGCGTAGTCGAGGTCTCCAAGCTCATGATGCGACGTAGTCACATTATCCTCCCTTTTTTGAAAAGGTTTGTCCACGAACCTTGATCCTTAAACTCATTATCATGGTCAAGAAAGAAAGGAGCTAGATCAGAGACATTAAATACCTCATGTACACCATATATAGGAGGCAAATTAATCCAATAAGCGTTGTCATTGATACACTCCAAAACTTAGATGGGACCATCACCACGTGGCTAGATTTTGGAGTTTCGAAGTGACGGAAACTGCTCCTTCCTCAAATGAACCATAGGAGGTCTTTGAGCTAAAAAATGACCTCTTTGCGCCCCTTGTTTGCTTGGCGCGTGTATTGCATGGTGCGTCTTTCTAGTTGGAGCCGAGTATCTTCATGTAATTGCATGATATTGGCAGCTTGATCAAGACCTTCTCAACTCTCCCAATCCTCGGTAGAATACGACATCAAATCAAGAGCAGTAATAGGATTGCACTCATAAACTACCTCAAACGGGGTCCGCTTCATTATCGAGTCCACCGATCAATTATAGGCAAACTCATTGAGAGGCAAACACACTTCACACATGCGCAAGTTAGTTTTTAAAAGAGAGCATAAAAGAGAACCAAAAGTACAATTAACTATCTCGGTTTGTCCATCCGTTTGAGGATGACAAGTGATGGAGAAAAGTAACTTTGTGCCCTATCTTGCCCGCAACGGAGGATTTGGGGGGGGGGGCATGGGTAGGCAGTTGCCCCCCATTCGCCAGAAATTTTTTTAGTAGTAGGGGACATACCCCTGAGACGCGGAGAGGCTGAGGGGCAGGCCGGGGCAGGTTGCTTGAGGGGCGGAGAGGCTTGCAAGGGGAGCCAGACGTGGACTGCCATTGCTGGCTTCCATTGATGAAACTTGAAAGCTTCAAGCCTTCAACACAGATCTGAAGACTTGAAATATCGGGCCTCATCTCTTAAGGTAGATGACCTGATTAAAACGTCATCATTTTAATTAAATGGATCAACCCAAAAAAAATTCTTGTTTAAACGTGAAAGTGTGAAACGACGAGTTTTAATTAAATATGCAATCCTAGGAATTTGACAAATAAATAAAAAACTGAGGTAAAAAAAAAGTCCAACTGAATTCTGAAAGTCCAAAAAAATTTGAAACTTTTGTCGACAGTTGGACTGTCTTCGACTCCTCACGAACGAAACCCAGCAGCTGAGCAGCGGCTCGCACGATGGCGCCCTTGAGTGGTTCAGCTGGACACCGCCACACCACACTAGCACGCCAATTGGAGCCCAAGTCGGCTGAGGTCTGGTCTGGGAGTGGAGATTTCAAATTGGAGCCCGACTGGCTGACCTCTGACGAAACCCTAGTTTCTCAGACTTGGGGCAAAATCTCGGCATTGAGCAATTGCCAATTAGAGATTTGGACTTTGAAGGTTAGATTTTATTAATTACTTAACTATTTTAGTAAATTAGTTAAAAAAAAATTATGCCAATTGGAGATTTGGGCAAAATCTCTTATTTTATTAATTGTTAAAAATTTGATATTAATAGGTTATTGAACTTAACTATTGATTTTTTGTTGTTTGATGTGGATTAATTAAAATTTAGAAGTTCTAATCTTGTTGAAATCTTTTTTGTCGGTTTGTTATTTGTTTTATTCTTGTTAAAAATATGAAATTGATAGGTTAATTTCTTGATTTGTTCTTGTTTGATGTGGACATTTAGATATCAAATGAATAGATATTTTTCAAAAAGGTCAAGAGTTTCAATTGATTCGCAAAGTATTGAGCAATTACCGCAAGCTTCTAATGCGAATATTTTAGTTACAAATGTTGAATTGGAAGCTAATTTGAATGAACTTGAAATTGTTGAATTGGAAGCTAATTTATTGTATGCTATTTTAATGTTTAAACTAATTTGATTTGTCCAAATTTTTTTTTTACTATTATAGTTGTTGAACATTATCCCCCCATTGTTGTAATGTTGGATCCGCCACTGCTTGCCCTAAATGTTTTCCAAAATTAGCTAAGAAACTTGACATCTCGATTCGAGACAATAGACCTTGGAACTCCATGCAATCTCACAATATGGTCAAAGAATAAGCTAGTGACATGAGATGTATCATCAATCTTAAGGCATGCAATGAAATATGCCATCTTAGAGAATCTATCAACAACAATAAAAATAGAATCCGTCCCTCTCTTGGATTGAAATCCATGGAAATGTCTTCCTAATAAACTTGAGTAATATGTGGGGGGGTGTATAAACCATGTGGATGCACTCTAGACTTAGAATGCAAACAAGTCAAACAAGAAGCATAAAATTTCTCAACAGACTTAAGCATGTGTGGCCAATAAAAATGTTCCCTAAGTACATGCAAGGTTTTTATGATTCCAAAATGTCTCATGGGTCCTCCACTATGGGCCTCTTGAACAAAAAATTTCCTAACCGACCCCTTAGGCACACACAATTTAGGACCCTTAAAAAGAAACCCATCGTGCAAATAGAATTGATCCCTACTTTCCCCACTCGCGCAAGCACGAAATATCCCATGAAAATCAACATCTTTATCATACAATTCAGTCATGAAAGAAAATCCTAACAATCGAGCATCAAGTAGAGTAAGGAGTGCATACCTTCTAGACAAGGCGTCGACCACAACATTGTCCTTACCTTTCTTATGTTTGAAGACATAAGGAAAGGTTTCTATGAATTCCACCCACTTATAATGGCGCTTAATCAACTTGTTTTTCCCTTCAAAAACTTCATGATCGGAGTGAATAACAAATTCCCAAGGCAAAAGGTAATGCTCCCATACATTGAGGACTCGAACTAGGGCAAGCAACTCTTTGTCATTAGTTAGGTAGTTGAGCTCAGTTCTTCACAAATTTTCACTAAAGTAAGCAATTTACTTCCCTTCTTGCATAAGCACACCTCCAAGGCCTATTCCTGATGCATTACATTCAATCTCAAACATCTTGTCGAAATCAAGAAGGACTATAGGGGTGCTTGAGTGAGATTGGCCATAAGAGTTGCAAAGGCCTCTTCCTATGATTCCTCCCACCTAAATGGCATACTTTTCTTAGTGAGATCGATAAAGGGTGTAGCCAAGGTGATAAAAACGCTCACGAACCGATGGTAAAATCCAACTAACCCAAGGAAGCTCCGGACTTGGGTCATAGTGCTAGGAGTAGGTCACTCTCAGATTGCCTTCACCTTTTCTTCATCCACCTTTAGTCCATCCCTAAAAACAATAAAACCAAGAAAAACCACATGATCCAAACAAAAATGGCATTTTTTAAAGTTGGCATAAAGGTGATCATGCCTAAGGACATCTAGAATATGCCTAAGGTGCTCAACATACTCATGTAAGTTGTGGCTACACTCTAGCTAGGAAATCATCAAAGTATAAAACTACAAACTTACCAAGGAATAAGCATAAGACATGGTTCATCAGCCTCATAAAGGTACTAGGAGCATTTGTGAAGCTGAAAGACATAACCAAACACTCGTAGAGCCCGTATTTTGTTTTGAAAGTCTTTCTCCACCTGTCACCCTCTTTCATAAAGATTTGATGATAACCACTTTTCAAGTCAATCTTGGAGAAAATACTCGCTCCATGAAGCTCATCAAGCATATAATTAAGCTGCGGAATAGGGAGACGATACTTGATGGTAATGTTGTTGATCGCTCGACAATCAACAAACGTCCTCCAAGTACTATCCTTTTTATGAACAAGAATTACTAGAATGGCGCATGGACTAAGGCTCTCATGCACATAGCCCTTGTTTAGAAGCTCTTGCACTTGGCATGTGTCTAGAAGCTCTTGCACTTGCCATTGAAGCTCCTTGGTCTCCTTGGAATTGGCCCTATAGGCTGGTCGGTTTGGTAGTGATGCCCCTAGTATGAAATCAGTTTGATGCTCTATCCCTTAGATTGGTGGAAACCTGCTAGGCACCTCATCTAGTCACCTTGAAAAAGATCCTCATAGTCCTGCAAGATATGAGAGATTGGAGAAGGTAGATCATCTAATTCTTGGGAAGAAATCAATGAATCACAAAAAAGATGTTAAAAGAAAACATTGTTTCCCTTGATGGCGTGCACAACTTCCTTGGCCTTGGCTAAGAGCATATGTTTGCAAGTGCCCACACTACCTCCAATAGCCATTTTCTTCCCCTTCTTCTCCTCGCGGCTCATATGTTTCCTTCTTTGCTCCTTACCCACGTAATCAAGCATAATCTCATGAGGAGTCATAGGACGCAAAGTCACCTTCTTTCCATGTGTCACACCTCTATCAAATTACAAATTCGACCAAATAGGAGGTGACACACGGACATGAGCACCACGTTACACTCCATCACATCAAAATATGAACCTATGGAAAAAGAAATCAAGGCTATTTCCTTCACTTGGATAAGGGAGTTAGAATTCAACCAACACAAAGGATAAGGCATGGGATATCGATGTGGAGTAGTAGGAATAGATAATCGAGTTACTACCACTTCATTGATGATGTTACAACATGAACCAACATCAATGATCACATCACATACCTTGTCATTAATCTTGCAACAAGTGTGAAATATTACCTCTCTTTTGCTGTGCGATAGAGCTCTCAATCGTGAATAGAGTGAGGTGGACTACAAATCACTCTCCTTCTGTTGCCGTCATATGAAGCTCATCTTCCTCTTGCTCAACCACCTCCTACTTAAACTCTTAATCTCCTTGAGAGTTGAGGAGAGCCTTTCGTTGGTTAGGGTAATCCGAGGCGTAATGACCTCGCCTAAGACACTTGGAGTCTCTCGCTCAACCTTCACCTTCTTGCCTAGGCCGAGGTGGAACATCTCTCTTAGGATGCGAGCTAGGTGACTTCCGCCTAAAATCAAACCTCTTAGGTTGGGTTGGAGTGGCACTAGAAGGGGTAGTTTGCCACAGCTTCTGGTTGGAGCTAGATTGTCACCTTTGAGGAAGATTTTTGTACACATGACCGGTGCAGTGCAACACCTCCTCAACACATGTTCCCCTTACAAAATGTTACTGATAAGCGTGAAATGGTCGTGCAAATCACGGCTATGCAAAAGAGTCCTAACAACCTAAAGACTGTAGTCTTAGGGAAGTAAGAGTCGAATCCACAGGGAGGAGATTTATCTTTCTATGTGAGTTTTATGTCAATTAAAGTAAAAGAGGTTTATGAAATAAACAACTATCTAGTATGCAAAAACTAATAAAGCAATTAAAGTTTGGGTTTTATCAATTTAGGGAAAACACTTAGTCAACCAGAGATCCACATTCGTATGACAAGTTGATCATAGATTCACTCAATATCGCATGCATATAGAATTCCAATTCCTTTTCAAAGATAATTAATAGCACAACCAGATACTATCAATCCTAACTAATTGAATAACCCTGAAACTATCAAGATTCAATTCAAAAGCAGCATGAAGAATAGGAATATAATCAGGATACAAATCTAGCATAAAACAACCAGCTTTTATACTAGAATGCAATTTAACTCTCTTCTACAATAGACTAGCACAACCAGGTACTAGTACAATGTAGTTTGTTACTATGAAATAGAGAAATTCAACCAATAATTTCTCTAGATCTAGCACTTGAGATTCAATAACAACAACCCTAGAAATTGTTGAAATCAATCACATAAAAAAATCAAACAAGAGAGTAAAATAATTCCATGCAATAGATAAAGAGTAGAAATCTCACAACTGAAAGTCAAAACGAAGCTTCAAACTATCTGACTAAGCAAAAGGGCTTAGTTCTCCATGAAAGGCTAAAAAATCTGGAAAGAAAATATGATAATAGTGTATGAATGAATGAGAGATACAACTCTCTAAAACCTAATATATCAAATAGGTCTAAAACTATACCCCAAAAATATAATATTTTGGAATAATACTGATAGAAAAGGAGTCAATCACAACATAACACGTGGCAAATAAAGATCTCCACGGCTGTCAAGAGCGGCGGGCGCCGCTGGGTTGGCGGCGGGTGCCGTCAGCACCTCGGTTCAGAATTCAAGTGACACTTCGGGGGCTGTTTTGACTCACTTCGAGTTGGAATTTGGACTCGGAGTAAAAACATGAATTGTAACTCTTTGGATTAGCTTTCCAATGATATCAAACTCAACTTCATAAAACCAATATAGCTCCCGAACGAGCTCTCACAAGACAGAGGTGTTGAACCAACAACTCCAATGGATGGCCCGAATTCAAGCGTTCTTCTCTCGTTTCCATTCCTTTCACACTTGTTCACATGAAGACCTGTAAAACAACATAAAACATGTGCAAAAACCCAAAATTCCTAGACACTCTAAGACACTAAAGAAACTAACTAAAACTACCTAAAACAATGCAAAAGAAACGAAAACATGCATTCTAAACACTACCTATATGCAAGCTATCATTGGAAAAGAAGTTACATCCAAATTTAGAAATATATTTTAGCTCACAATATATTTTAGCTCTACATTTAATCTCTTCACAAATTTAGAAATTACATACCCATCGAGAAAATGTAGACTAGATCTAAAGACGAGTGTCCTAAGCTCCTTGTAGTATTCATTGGGGGTGCGATTTCCTTGGCGCACTTGCTCCAAATTGGCTTGAACTCGCTCTGCATATTGTTGTGCAACAAACCTACCCTCAAGAGCTCTCTTAAGCTCTTGCCAACTACCAATGTTAGGGTATCCATCACGACTCCTTTCCTCTTTGTACTCTTGCCACCAATGGTAAGCAAACTCAGTGAAGTGGATAGTTGCGATGGCAACCCTCCTAGCATCACCATAGCTATAGTAATCAAATATGGATTCGGTCTTGGATATCCAATTAATGCAAGCATCAACATCCAATGTCCCTCCAAAGGGCTGGACTTGGAGCTTAATGCCTAGACATTGATCTCGCTCTTGGTAAGCATGGAGCTGCATGGGAGCACGATAGGGCGCACATAAAGGTTCTCGGGGTTGTATGGGCACGCGCATATGATATGGAAAAAGATCTATAACAAAAATGGCGGCGTGCATAAGGCTTTGTAATGGAAACTCCATGTCATGCAAGGTTAGTAGAAGACATGGGAATATTACTTGGAAAAGTAGCAAATTCATTACCAAAGCTTACTCCGGTGTTGGCTAGATAACGTTGATAGGCATCATGGTCCAAAGGCCGCCCATGGGACTCACGAGGTACTCGTGGAGCATAGTATGTGGACGCCTCTTCATGGTGGTGCAAGTAGCCTTCATGAGTAGAAGCATGAAAGTCTCTTGGAGTTGAATGCTCCACTTGGTTAATACTTGGAAGTCGGTTTCACTATTGCGTTAACTTCTCTTGTCTATGCCTTGAACTCGTTCCTCCATGGAATCGGACCGGTTATGCATGGAAGCTTGCATGGATTGCACCACAGATTGTAACATGGCATCCATGGAAGGAGGTGAAGTGACTTCCAAGGGTGTATTAGGGTCCCTCACGGAGTGGTTTCATTCTTCCATTTCCTACACAAGTTAGACAATCCAACACAACATAACTTTTAAAAAGCAAGATTAATCTTATACAAAAGATATCAAACCACACGACTTCGTCACCAAAATTGACCTAGAAAGGAAAGCAAATAAGGTGCAAGTGACTTGGTCTCTATCAAGCAAAAGGTTTGGTGCGAAGGATCAAGAAATACACAACGCACGCAAGCTTGCTTCAGACTCATGTCTAGGAAGCTACAAGGTACCACAAGAGCTTACAATTTGATTTTTTATAAAAGAAAGTAAATGATACAACAAAGAGAACAAAAGCCTTAGCTTGGATACTTTTCCTCAAGGGGTCCGAGTTTTTCTAAGTCCAACCTCTTTAGTCATTGGATTCAAGTTAATCTATGCCCCTCCTCTTTTTCTTACCAAGTCCAAATCTTTCTTTTCGTTAAGGTTAAGTTTTGAATTTTTTTTAAAACTTATACAAAGCAAGCAAGGATGATAAAAAAAATTGAAGCAAATATGGTACTCTTCCTTAACCTAGGATGCAAGCATATAATCATGCATTCTCATGTATATAATCAAATGTTGGTCCAAGGTTATGAATTTTGGTTATATGTTTGATCAAGGGATGAAATTATGGTCATACAATACTGATGAAATCGGCTGCACAATCAAGAGAAAGACAAGCAAGATCAAAGCACTAGGTGACCCTCACACTTCTAGTAAGTTAATGCTAGAGCAAGTAAAAACTTTTGCCTATCTTCCTCAAGCCCTCACATATCAAAACTTAGTTTTTTAGACCAGTAATGGACACCAATAAATGAGGATCCTTAGATTTGAGTAATAAATGACTAAGATTAAAAGAAATAAAGGGAAAATAGGAATTTTGACTTTTTAAAAAAAGTATTTATTATTTATTTGTTTTTAATTTATTTTTATTTTTTCTACTTGTTTTGCAAAATCATGATGTTTGACAATTTACATTATATACACATGTTCACACTATTATAAGGTACATTCACATATTATCATTTTAAAAGTTCAGAGATTTTATCATACGTTCACATATATTATAAGTGTGTTCACATGTTAGTATTGTGTGTTCATGTTTTATGGTCGTATGTTCATGTTTGATTATATCATTCTACAAATGTTAAGACACTATAAAAAAAGTTCAAAATAATTTTTTTCGCTTGTTTTTGCTTCCATATATAATTACTCCATTATAGACAAGCTATTCATGACTAAGTGATGACATTAGGATGATAGTTATCAATGAAAACTTACGGATAAAATTGTTTCTCTATTAATGTGTGATGTGATATCCTTATCCTTTAAGAAAAATTTACGTATCCTGGTGGTTTATTGTGCCTTTCGTGGTAGGCTTGGTCTTACTCTTATTGATGTTCTCTAATTATCCTATGCATGAAAGAAACAATTCGTGAGTTTTCATGAACTCAAATATATACAATAAGAATTATATGTACTGATTGTTACATCATTCACTATGGTGAAGTTGGATGTATGGATTGCTATAAGTTCGTGTGGTTATATCATTCCTTTGTGTTATGGTTGAATTGAAATGTCTTTTCTGTTTTTGTGTTTTACGTTTTGGATTGGAATTGGAGAATTCTCCTTTTATGCTTGGAATTGGATAGCATTTATGATGATAGATTTTTTTTTATGCTAGTATTCTAAAATAGCAAAAAAAAGTCAAATATGTGCATGCATGAATTTTTTGGTAATGTATTTATGGTTTGTGTCAATTCCCCGTAGTAAAACTATTTTTGATGATAGGATTTGAAAATAACAAATTGCTATTTTTGATGATAGGGTTGTTGATATTACCATTAGAAAAAAGGATAAAGGTTTTGTCACCAATACATGCATGAATTTTTCATAAATGCATGGCATCTGAAAGAATTCAAAAATAGAGAATTGAATTCGTGCATTGTTGATTGATTTTGTATTAAATGACAATATTATCATCCTGATAACAATATTTTGATGATGGTAAATGAATAGTGTTTACTATTCGATGACAATAGAAACAGTTTTATTAGAAATATATATATATATATATGGCTAGATGGATTCTTCATTTGCTAAGTACCAAGGTTGAAATTGGTAGTATTCACTAATGAATCTTCTCAATGGGCATTGCATTTACTGAATTGCAACAATGGCTTGAACACAAGGCATTTTTTCCAAGTCAAATATCCTACAAGTGCACGTCTTTTAAGTTAGATTGACCTTACCAGAGAACTCGCCATGGTTGTGAGTTTATTTTGAACATTGCCAAAATCTTCTTCTTTAGTGTTAAATCCTTCTCCAACACAAATGCTTTTGAATTTACATCACCAATATAATGTAACACCCCAGTTTTTCCCTCAGAGATATTACCGCCAGTGACCTCGGAATTTATACTCCGAAGCCACCCGAGGCTTTCACGGTATTCAAGATATAAATAAATAATGATAATTCAATAAATATTAAAACAAATGTCCAACTTTCACAGTCTTGAATAATCCAAATACTTGCGAAAAAATTAAATAGTCTTGAATAAAGCGGAAGTAAAATTCTTGAAGGCGGTCCTTTCTGACCAAGGATCTCGACCTTAAAACTATAAAAGAGTTATTCAAAAGAAACTTGCAAAGACTTCAACTGCTTCAATCTCGAATCACCACTCCTTTACTCCCTGATGTTCCGTATAGGGACGGTTGACGTCAGCCGGCCATGCAAAAGAAATAAAGCGGTCGGTCAGTCTAATGAAAGACTACGCAAGTGGAATTTTATGTGAGGTTCTTGTGATCTTAGTTGCATTATGACCATCGGTCTCTGAATGAAAGTCGGTCGATGACATAACCCAAATAATCTCACGGAATGAGAAATATGAAGAAAAGAGATTAGGACTCCACAAAACTATGGTTCCTTAAGAATGAGAAAGGTTATGTTGGGAACTTTAGTTATCAACCAATATTTTGAAAAGCCTTCGTCGACTTATCAAATCTACAACCAACCTCACCGAATGCGTGTTGTCCGAATTCAGATTGGAAAGTAGATTAATAAAAGCCGGGGAGCCAGAGTGGTTTCCCAAGTTGTAGTCACCACCCTGAACACATTTTAATGGGTGTGCACTAGCACTTATCTTATTTAATTACAAAACATTGCATTCAAGTTGGTAGCTTTTAAGACGACAACGCGATATGCCATAAGATATAGAATCCCACAAATGGTGGAACGGGTTCCTAAGTCCCAATACAAGGCACTAGGTAGGTGCCAAACACTCCTCAAAGCGGTTAAGCGAGCAGGGTCATGACCAACATTAGGGTCTAGGTCCATCCTAATGCAAAATATTATAAAGAGGTGTTCAGGGGTTAGTGAACCCCCACCCCTAATTCTACGCTAGTCCAAACAACGAATCTCATAATGAGACCGTGAAACAAACTGGTGCACAAACATTGCAACCTAAGTATAAGTTCTAGCGCATAATAGAATAATAACCATAAGCTACCATGGAGTCATTATTTCTATGCATAATAAACCCTAATTCATTTATACATTTCAACATGGTCATTATTTCTATAATAACCTAAGTTCATTTTATTCAAACAAGCGTTCCCAACACAACACGCAAACATGAATAAAAGTATTCATGATAAAGATATGAGAGCGAACCACCACTTGCCTAGTTTGCAGGCGAACGGTGCGAAGCTTCGATGGATAGGAAATATGCGGGAACCAACTAGTTCTTGTTTCAAACGAAAATACAAAATAAATTGTATTAATTTATTTTGATCCTCTTTCTCCTTTAAAAGAGTTATTATGGTCTAATTAGGAGTTTATAAAATTATAAACTTCTAATTTAGTAAGATGATTCCCAATTAATCTTAACATTATGAACATTCTAACTTTTCATGGTTTATGGAATGTGATCTTAAATACCTTATATTATGCATATAATGTATTTTTCAATCATAATCTTACTCAATATTTTATTCATAGAAATATTAATTAATTTAATGAATAAACTTTAATATTATAACTTTTGATGATACTCTTTATAAAATAATTGATTTACATATAAGACACTTAATTATTAATTTTCTTAAAAACATATATTTAATTATTTAGTTACACTTAACGATTATAAAAAAACTAGCTTTATACTAGATCATTTTACATGATCATAAAAGTAGTGTAGTTAAAACCAACATCATAACTTAAATTCCTAGCACTTAGTTTTGTAATATATATATAAAGTATGCTAGTAAAATACAACTAGTGTGAGGGGTTAATTAATTATTACTGTATATTTTTTAAATAGGTCATTGAGATTGGCAATTCATCCACATGAGGCTAGTCAATGTATACTCTAATTTGGACTAGAAGTCTACATAGGAAGCTATAATTTGTATAGTGAGAAAAAAAAAAATTTGTGGTTTACTGTTTGAAAAGTTGAGGGGTACCTAAACGAACACCCAAAAGATAATACTGTAGAAATGGTTTTAAATAAAACAAATAAACATTCGATTAAAAGCTGGGACATTGCTATATAGCATTGTAAAACTAGAATTGGAATCTGAACGTGAAATTTACAGTGAATGGGTGAAGAGTTCGAACCGAGGTTGATGTTTGCTGGTGAGACAGAGGGTCGAACACACAAGGAAAATGAGTAATTTTTGGGAGATTTTGTGATGAATGTGGTGGTAACTAAGGAACGATTTTGGTCTGTATTTATAGGAGAAAGGGTCTAAATTAACGCCTAAAAATCAAATAAAAACTTTCCATAGTCTTAATTGATTTGATTGACAATCAATTTAAAGCCAATTGATTTTAGCCCTAAAACGTTTCAGACATAAATTGCGAAAAAAAAACGGGATTAGATCGTGCAATCAAGAGCATAATTGAATTGTGCACGAGAAGGGTATTGTTTCCATATATAATACTCTCGATTCCGTGATCAAAGGGTGAAAATTGAATTTGGACAATCTCCATTGATGGGGGTATACTATTCATTTGGGGTTCCTCGAGGAAGAAGTTAGATTTTGCTGAATTTTGCAATTTTAGCCCCATTTGTAAAAAAAATTACTATTTCGGCCCATATTTTTAAAAACGTGGCAAAAACGCCCATTTCTTAGGTATTTGAAATTCCGAAAATTATATTTTGTACCCAACATTTTAATTACTCATTATCTTGCCTTAAAAGTTTATTCCTTTGTCACAACAATAATTAAAAGATATTAATTAACTTATTAAAACTCCTTATTCATAAAAATGGTTTTTTGAATAGTTAAAATCTCGTAAGGAAACCTAATAATTTCATATGATTTTCTTGATATCACTACTTAAAAATACTTCTTTAAATTTATTATTAACATTGAGTAAGATTAATGACCTTTCGGGTAAGGTCATTTATCTAAAATAATCTTATAATGATTATTTGTTAACTTTTTATTTAATAAGATGAGGCATTTAATATTTCTAATAATGCCGCATATGTTTTATTAAACAAAATAAGGGAAATTACATCATTGCCCTTTTCAGAAAAGAGGGTTATTAATATAAAGACATTCATCATTGTTTGTATTCCATTCTTTCCCATAACAGATTGTTAGAAGTTTGATATCCATTTGTTGTATACCACTGATAACAAAATATTATCAATCTCTAATATATTGTCATCACATTTTAGCATAATAGAAATACAAAACTTGACATCATTGTCATCACACTCTAAAAAACATTTATGAAACATTGTATAAGAGTCATTGACTATCATCATTAAACATGCCATTAGGGTCATCAATTATCACCAATTGGAGTCATCAACTATCATAAATTGGAGACATTGACTTTCATCATCTATTATCAATTGTCATCAAACATACTCTATCATCTCTTATCATTAAACATACAAATATCGGTCATTAATTGTCATCAACTAACATCAAAAATGCTATTGAGATCAACAATTGTCATCAATTTGAGTCAACAACTATCATAAATTGGAGACATTGACTGTCATCATCTATCATTACTTTTCATCACACATCAACTATCATCATTTATTATTAAACATATCATAACGATCATCAATTGTCATCAACTAACATTAAACATGATCATCGACTGTCATCAATTAGAGACATCGACTTCCATCATCTATCATCAATTGTTGTCAAATATCAACTATCACCATTTATCATTAAATATACCATAACATTCATCAATTATCATCATCTAACATCAAACATGCTATTAGAGACATCAACTATCATCAAAGTTATCAATGTACACTTTATCAATATTTGTCTCGTATCATCACATCTGAGATTTTAAATAAATAATTGTTTTAATTGTCGTCACCTAAACTTGTTGATTAAAATATTTTTATGACATATGTACTATTAAATTTAAAACATGGTTACAGATCTATATTGAATCTCCCGAAATATGATGACAGTTCGATGTAAACTTACTTCGATGAGAACAGGCTCGATAAAGACAACAACTTGATGTAGATGACAGGATCGAGGATGAGGATGGAATGAAATTCGCGAAATCGAGGGCGTTCAACTCGCAAAATCGAGGGCGAGCGAGCAGCGTTGCACATGTTCTGTGAGTTTTTGCCATTTACCTTAATTTCGCGCCCTTGTTAATAATCACCCAATTAGCTTTTTAATTTTTGCTATATAATTAAGTTTTCCTATATCTTATCTTGTAAGATCATTCACAATGGTCATCCTATTTTTGGATTTTTAACCCTCAAATCAACTTTCTCACTCCTCCTTCTCATTTTTCCCACCCTCCACATCCCCACTTCATTTTTTCAAATTCAATATTTTTTTAATTTTCTATCTTTATTTAATATCTACACTATTTAAAATATTATAATATTAATATAGATATCTTAAGGTTTTTATAATCGAAAATTGATTTCGGGAATTATTTATTAATACAGTATAATATTCAATTCATATACTTAATTAAATTAAATTGACTATTATTTATATTAATTAGGTGAAGTATTAAGGTTGAAATTAATATAAACAATAAAAAAATATACTTTATTTTACCTAAAATTAAAAGCTTGGGAATATATTAAAATAAATACATGAAACTCACCAAAAATACACACCAAACAAAGACATGAAAACACAAAAAAAAAACACTGGCTAAACTTTGTAAATTGTTTTTGTGGTTCATTACTTATACTCGCAAAACCAAGTCGTGTCATACACGATGATGATTTGAAAAAACAATTATGCAGGAACCATACTTGTCAATTGAATTTTACATAAACTTATTTGATAAAATAAAAAGGTTTCCTCAATAAAAATTTCAAGAGAGAATTATTATAATACGTAGGAAATGTAAAAAAAATATTTCCGTATTTATAATAGGATATGTGATTTATTTTTGAATGAGATAATATTATATAATATATAGGTAAATAAATGCCAAAAAACTGAATAATATTCTCATACTCATTAATTGAATATGGTAAGTATTCCATATTTATTAGTTAAATGTGGTAAGTAATAGTAATGAATAAGGTAATATTATTACAATATGTAAAGAAGAGAAACGTCATGTGTGAATGGGCGCCTAGGTGAGAATTAAGAATAAATCTCGCTCGTCTATTTCAAAAAATCAACGCCCCTGATTAAACATTCATTAAAAAGGATAAAATACGGCACAGACGAATTTTTTCCGTATTATTCGCGTATTTTTCCCGTATTAATCTTATTTGTTCATTGATATACTCTATTTGTTCATGGATATACCCCTATTTGTTCATTGCTATAACCTTTTTTGTTCATTGATATAACTTTCGCTTGTCCATTATTTGTTTATGATAACCTATTTGTTCATAGATATAACCTTTTTTGTTCATTGATATAACCTTGTTTGTCCATTGTTTGTTCATTGATATACCGTATTTGTTCATGAATATACTGCTATTTTTTCATTGATATAACCAAAATATAGTACCAAAATAAAATAAGTTTGATGTAGAAATTTGAATGCAAAGGATAATAGATAAAGAATCTAACTTTGCAATAATATGGTGTATGATAAGAGAACGAGATAGCAACACATAGAAGAGGAGTGCTTGTGCCTTTTTTTAGCTATGAACAAATTGATGTTATTAATGAACAAATATGCATATAGAAATGAACAAATTGAGGTTACTAGTGAACAAATATGCATCTAACAATGAACAATTATATGAAAAAGGCAATGAACAAATATACATAAATCAATGAACAAATTGATGTTACCAATGAACAAATATGCACAAACTGATGAACAAATATGCCAAAACCAATGAACAAATATTTTCGTTTTTTATGAACAAAATCACAATGTTGATGAACATATTGCATGCAATTTTTTATACACATTTGTTTATTTTTTATGCACAACCAATAGATTCTTGATGCATAATTAGAGGTGTCAAACGGGTCGGTCAGGTCGGGTTCGGGTTCGGTTATTTTGGGTTCAGGTTGAGTCGGGTTCGGGGCGTAACGGGTCACCGGTCAATAGTCGAGTTAGCTTTTGACAACTCTATGCACAATCAATAGTTTATTTATGCACAAAATCACAGTTGTGATAAACAAAATCATAATGTTGATGAACAAATCCACAATATTGATGAACAATCTGGGCGCGCGTCTTATTTTCATTTTTTTTCAAAAATACGCGAATAATTCGCCCGTGCCATTTTTTCCCCTTTTTAAGTGAAATGATCAACGCCTTTGATTTTTCTTCATCCAACGGCTCTTGTTCTTTCTTTTTTCGCACCTGGGCGCCCTTTCGCACCTGAACTGTACTCTATAAAGAATGCTTATTAATAACATAGCTAATTGAATTTTTTTAATTGAATATGGTAAGTAATAATGATAAATGAATAATATTATTATAATATATAGGGAGTGTAAATTCTAAAAAATATTATGTACAAATAGATAATAAACATTTAAATATATCTACGTGGCATAATATTAAATTTACTATTTATCATTGAAAAAAATTAAGATACATTATCAAAAAAATGTACATATATTATTGAAAAAAGGATAAAAATCATACTATAATTTAAGGATACAATTATATATTAATAAAATTAGCAATAATTTTATATTATATATATTATTATTTAATTATTGAAAAGATGATGATGTACGATTATATAATATTTAAATTTTATCCATAAAAAAGTAGTAGACCATTATATATTAGAGATATTATGTATGGATAGTTTCATACTTGCCATTCAAAAAAATAACGATACATATTAAAGATGATGATATACAATTATACGGAGTATAATATTTAAATTGTTCATAAAAGAAAGTAGTAGATCATTGTATATTAATAGCAATAGTAATATTATTATATTATATATTTTTAAGGATTGTAAATACTAAAAAGAAGAAAGGGTAAAGAAGTAAATTTTAAAATTAAGATGCTTTTGTGACATAGTTAGATGAGTGACAAATAGGATATAGTGATTCGAGTTTAGTAAGAGTATATAGATTATAATTGCAAACGTAGTGGGAGTTGACAATTATAATTGCTAAAAAGAAATTTTGGTGTATAATTAATTTATAAAAAAAACTAGGTAGAGTTATAAAAAATAGTTGTAAAAAATCTAGAGTTTCAAAAAACATATAAACATTATTTAGTAATGTTCAATCAATTTTTTGTATGAAGTAATATTTAAAATTTCACTTTAAATTAGCGTATTCTTATTTATAAAAAATAATTTTTTAATTTAAAAATTACTAAAAACTCCTCCAAAAACATACAAAACTAAATTTCTCAAAAAATTAATAATTTAATTTTACAACTTGGAGAATTTTCAAGTAGACAATAAAGCTCTCGTATTGTCCAAACTCAGATTGGAAAGAGGATCTTCCTTAGTCGAGAGCAAGAGTGGTTTTCCAAGTTGTAGTCACCACCCTGAACACATTTTAATATGTGCATGAGTGCATCGCGCACTTATCTTATATTAATTCCAAAACCTTACAATTCAAGTTGGTAGCTTTTATTATTTTCTCGACACATGTCGAAGCGCAACAACGATAACGATTCCCGGGATTTGAAGAAGGCACTAGATAGGTGCAACACCCCTCATACACGGACGAGGTGGTAGGGTCATGACCAACATTAGGGTATAGGGCCATCCTAATACGATGTTATAAGGTGATATGAATACCGAAATTCCATCCCTGATTCTATGCTAAGTTCAACAAACAGTCTCTTTGAGACAACAAACACACAAGGCCACGACAAGGCCACAAACATCGAGTCGTAAGTCCATACTAGCGCAACCTAGTATAATAACAACTATAATAACATGGTCATTATTTCTATAAAAGAAACATACCCTTCTCAAACTCATTTGGACAAGCTCCATGTTGATTCTGACGCCATACGCACCGAGTATGAGTCTGTTGAGCCGATAGAGACCGACCCTCCCCACGATGACCTCTGGTGGGGACACCATACAAATATCGAGGACACGTCGCAGACAACAAATGGAGGGTACACGGTTATACAGTCAACTACTTGACGTCATCCGACCCGTTGCATATTCGTTCGATCTCACTGAAGGGTCGGATGAAGTACTTCTTGTCCTTCGACGGGAGTGAGTACGGGTGAGATAGAATTCAAGGACACATCTGTCCTCACATTTTATAGACACTAGTTGTTGTCTCTTTGTGAGACGTCAATGAGGAGTACCTTGATTGGTTCCTACAAATCTTGCATTTGTGTGTGAGTCGTACGAAGACCGTTCAGGCACGCATCGTTCGAACCCCTCTATCAGTCATCGACTTCCACAGGGTGAGTGTTGTTTTATTTCTTTCATTACATGGTCATTTTGTAAAATATCGTAGCTAATTGTATTTGTCAATTTTATTATAGCGTTTTTAACTGATCAAGGAATACATGCATTTGGTCATGGAGGAGGGTGTTCTTGGTGATTGCGCCCACATGTATACTCTATGTGGGCTGCAACTTGCTTTATAAGGTCATTGCTAAGATCATGGCGACCAGAATTATTGTAGTGGTTGTGAGATTTTTTTTTTGATTGAAGACAAGGTCTGTATCTTCCCAACAGAGGAGTGTGGAGCAAGGTGCCTATTTGCTAGGACGCCTTCAAGCATTGCGGTTGGTAGAATGTTTCCCCAAGAGTTGTCCTCAAGCTTGAACTTCATAACGAGTAGGACCTCCTTGATTGGTACTTAATCATCAATGTTCTCTGCGTACATTAATATTCTTGGGGTTCCTCACAAACTTATCAAGCTCGTTGAGGCATGCATTTCGATAACCAACTTATCTTAGTGTCAACGACTCTTTGACGATATTCTTCAAAGGAGAGAGAGAAGATGTAACACCCCTATTTTACAACATTGGGTATTACCGCCAGTGACCTTGAATTTTACCGTCCAAAGTCACCCAAGGCTTTTAGGATGATATTGAACAATTAAAATGCAGAAATAAACATAATTCACACGAAAAGGTGCTCTCGAGAGAGACTTTTGTTCGTACAAATCGTATTACATCTTGATAACCAAAAGATGTTCGATAATAAAACATTTAAAAACTTGTTCTTTATTCATAAACAGAATTAACTCAAAACGATAAGAAAAGTACATCTTCGGAGATCCTTGTCCTTCCTTCGCCTTCTCCTTACGCCTTACTTGGATTCCTAGGTTCTGACATAATTCGCGAGGGGCGAGAATATGCCAGGCAAACATGCGGAAAAGAAGAATTAGTCTAAGAGACTAAGCAAGCGGGAACGGAACTTCCCAAGGTTATTTTGGAAATTAAACAATATCGAGAGAGATATTCGGGTTGTGTTTAAGATAAGGCTTATTTATATGAGTTTTAACGGTACGAAGGAGAGCGTATCTCAAGCGGAGATAGCTCGATAATCGAGAGAAGAGCTACTAGATTGTAGACTTCTTTTAGAATGGATTAGTGTATGTTGGGAATGTTGTTCAATCAAACAAGTGTAAGAAAACCTCTCGCGCCTTGAACGGACCGAGAGCCGGATCGATCATTTGAGACCGGTCCGGTGTTGATGTCTTTTAATTGTGCACGAGCACTTATCCTATATCGTGACGAAAAGATATTGATTACTTTTAATGATTTTTAAAGGAGGTGGGGGCTTGCATGGCCCGGTCCACCAAGGGAAAACTCAGTTTCTGACACTTAGCTAGAGAGCCACTCATCCCTCCTTGCAATCGGAGCGGACTGGATCATGATCCTGAAAGTCGTACTTTAAGCACATAGGCATACTACTTAGTAAGTTATATAGAGGCGTCGGGCTACTCTCGCGCCCCTCACTAGTTTGTTCGACATCGATCTCTTAACGAGACCGTAAACAATCAAGGCCACAACCAAACTAGCATAAATAATCCTATCCAATAGTAGAGAGCGAATTACGCTAATAGTGGGGTCGTTATATCTAACAATCGATATTTCCTAGCTTCATTTGTTACTTAGCAAACAAGTTGTTCCCAACATCGAGAATTTCACGGAAACGAATATATAAGGTTACAAGGGGAATTTCCACTTGCCTTTGTTCTGACGATATCAGATTTAGCGAAAGAGCGGAAAACGTTGTTTTGCGACTTGCAACGGGAATTCGACCTATTGACACGGAATATTCCGATAACTTTAATAAGAATTTCCGTTTCTTCTAAAGTTACGAAAAATTTCTTTTATTCTTCTCAAGAGATTACTTTACTAAATTATATAATAATTTAGTTGTATGAGAATAAAATAATAATTCCTTATTATTATTATTTTAAATATTGTAATATCTTTTTTATTCCTTAAAAATCCTTATTATAATAATATTCATTTTTATTCTTGGAACCCAACTAATATCTTTAATTAGTTTAATAGAATATTCTTTTATAACTTAAATTGCTAATTTCTTTAAAATAAATAGGCAAGGAAATCTTTATGAGATTATAAGATATAGTTTTCTAGAGTTTGGTTCAAATGAAACGAACCCTATCCTGAAAAGAACTCTTATCTTGAAACGAATGCACTTTTTGTAGTTCGTAGTGCACTTTTCCTACTTCAGAGTGCACTTTTTTGCATTTGCACTTTTCGCACTTTACAGTGCACTTTTGGTACTTTTTGTATTGCACTTTGTCGGATTGCACTTTTTGTATTTTTTGATGCACTTTTGTATGAAAAGTGCATTATGAACTGGAAAAAGTGCATTCATTTCACGTTTTAGGATAAGAGTTCGTTTTATTTGAACCAAACTCTAGTTTTCTAACCTTTAAAAGATATATTTTATTTATAATCTTATTAGGGTGGTAAAAGTCTATTTTTCCCTTATGAAATTATCTCAACTTAGTGTTATTATAATGTTACATTTTTATCAATAATATCCATAACATTACTTATAATATTATTTCCTACCCAATAATATTTTCTTAGATCAAGATCTTATTAAATCCTTATTTAAATATACAAGTAATATTAAGTAGAGATAATAATATTACTAGGCATCTTCTTAGTATTTTCCATAATTAGGACCTTCTAGATTAAATCATATAGCAAGCTCTTTATAAAATAGTAAGATATTAAAATAATCTCATTTACCTTAATTATTTACATATATCCTCCCATATTATTAGTTTATAAAAATAATTTGATCATGTCTTAAAATCCCATTTTATAATCAAAATCATATTATTATGATAACTTAGATCAAGACATATTATCTTTTCCAATTTAAATATCCCCCTTTTTTTTTCTTTATAAACTCTTTTATCCAACTTGATCATCATAAAATATCTTTTTCTTTAGACGAGAATATATTGTTATTTTATTTTCCTCTTGTATACTAACCCTTTTGTAAGACATGCAACCTTTCTTATAATATACAAGCTATTAAGATATTCAAGCACTTTATCCAACTAATAAAATCCCAAGTATTATTTTAAACAATAAATGTCTCATACTTTTCATAACTATTTTTTTAATAGTAGAGTTTACTTAACTTAATAAAAAGGGTTTTTCATGTCTAGAAATATTATCTTATAAAATATGGCATACAACCATTTATTTTATATCTATAAGCATTAATAATTATTCTTAACCTATCTATCCTTATCAACTTATGTCTTTATACTATAATATCTTGAAGATCTAGTATACTCAATATTTTCATAATCTTTACCATGTATACAAAATAATGTTAATAAGACTATTATTTTTATTTAAGAAATTTTCATGTCTTGAGATTTATTTTGTTATTAAACTAACATGCATGATAAATATTTTATTCAAGTATAATGACTTTAATAGTTTGTTTTTATCTTGTCTCATTAACAAGATCTTCTAGCATTATTTATAATGAGTTATTTTTTTTTATCAATCTAGCAATTTTATTAAAAGGCTACTAGATTTATATTGAAACAACTTTAAATACTTAATTCAAAATAGAATAAAAAATTTGACCTTATTTTATCTTCTACAGGTTGAATTCTGTAACAACAGAACAAGGGAGAAGGTAGAGGAAGGGGGTCGACGGACTGGACAGAGGGCGGCGGCGGCCTGGTGTTGGCCCGGCGTGGCTCCGACGGTGCTCGGGTGGTCCGGCGGTGGTCTCGGCGGGGTGTGGTGGTGACTTGGTGGGAAATTGAAGGTGTTTAGAGGTATTTTAATGGAGGAAAAATCAGGATTTTATGGAGATTTATTGGCTAAATTGACAATTTAGAATAGCACTTGGCTAGAAGAGAGGAAGAGAGAATAGATGTGTGAAATTTGTGAGGAAGTTAGCCCCTTTATATAGGCAAGAGAGGCAAGGGAGTGATCCATGGCAATTGGTTTGCACCAATGAGAGGAAGAGGATGATCCTCCATTGGCACAGAGTGTGCTAGTTTGAGAGTGATGAAGGATGATGCAAGAAGCTTGGTCTTTCAAGCAAAGGAGAAAGAGGAGAAGCATGCAATGGTGAAGCGTCAAATCAATCAAGCTCAATTTTGACTCTTGGAGAAGAAGAAAAAGAAAGTGGTCTTATTATTAAAATAGTTGTAATATGGGTAGTGAAGTTATAATAGCAAAGTGGTTTGGAGGAGTGTGTATTATGAGCGAGATGCAAGAGGTCTCGGGTTCGAGTCCCGGCTCTTGCCTCTTTTTATTTATTTTTCCTTGTATTTTTACTAACCTTGTAACAGTCCATTATTTATAAATCCAAAATTTATTTTAATCTATTTTTATTTGAGATCTCTACCACTTTAATAATCATTTACAATATGTTTCTTGATTTTATTCGAATTATTTAAGTTCTCTTGTTATAGAGAAAAAGGATTATAAACTATATTATAATGGTTTTTGTAACACCTCGTCTTCCGACGAGGTGCTACTAGGGAATAGACCTTACCAGGTACTATTATTTAGGTTGACAACTACACTGTAGGATCTTACAACGCAGG